>CM060852.1:15143493-15862589 GCA_030737835.1 Acorus gramineus | reverse complement strand
CTAGTCTATATCAGTTGATTTGCTCTACTCATTTTTCCATGGAATTATAATATGTTGTTAGAAGGGTTTGTCTAGCTAAAAACGTCAGATGATCTACACTGAGACGTTCAAATACACAGCTAATTCCAATGTCTTCCTAATACAACCCACAGGCCACAGCTCATTTAGAGTTGAGAATAGATTTGCATGAAACTGTCCCATCTGCCCCATCTGAAACCCACGTGTCCAACTTACGCTGAAGTTTCCTATATATTAAGTAATTTATGTATCTTTATGGACATTTTTGTGCCAGTTTTGGACATTGATATATTGTTATTTTCATCGTTTCTTCAGTTTTCTATAAGTGATGCGGACAACGAGGACATCTGAAGCCTAGACCTCTGTTCTTAATGAATGGGTATGTTAACAAATATGCAGGACCTATATATATGCATCGTTTCTCCGAAATTTGTTCAAATTTATGTGTGTGATCAAGGATTTGAAATGCTCGTAATGTAATGATGTCGAACTTGTGCATTAATTGGTTTTCAGAATTTGTTTAAATTTATGGCATGTATTTTAAGACTTTAAGTGTGATCAAGGAATTGTAAGGCTTGTAATAATCTGGAAAAGATGCCAGACTTATGCATCGATTTTCAGCATTTGTTAGAATTTTTTTATGTTAAAACTTCCAAGTCAGTGATCATGGAGTAATATATTGTTGCTTCCAGAATAGTGTTAGAATTCCTAAGTTTCATTCTTTAACACTGATAGAACAATGATAATAAAAAAATAAAACATGGGTTTGATAATTCAATTACATTAACAAAAGTTCATCTCAAATCAATGAATTGATTCAATATACTAATTAAAATAAATAGCAATACTGGGTAACTAAATCAGTCAATATATAACAGATGATCTCATATATAACAGATGCAGCTATTAATAGCATATAACATATTCAACCCTTGTGTGGAACATCAAATACATCAAATACAGTGAATGCTCCCTAAAACTAAAAAACAGGAATATATGTTTCTAGTTGTAGTTGTAGGGTCAAACTATACTCACAAAAAGAATATATATAACCCAATATAGAAATCTAAAAAAACAAGACATAAACCCAACATAATGCCATAGAAGACATAAATCCTCCCCCCATTTTATAACAATGGGTGAATCAGAAAGTAGCAGTTTTCTGTTTTCATCCATATCATATATTCATTCATATACAGAGCCCATGCTAATTCTCATCTCTTTAAATAAAAATAATAGCTAGATACTTTATTGACCAATATCACATAAAAACAACATTAATCCCATTTCAAAACAAAATATCTATCCTACCTGGCTACCCAACAAAGCTTTATATTTGATCGAGTGACCTCTCTTTACAAAAACAACAAAACAAAAGACAGATGTAGATTTTAATATATTATCCAAGACAATGGAACCGGATAACAAGTCACATTCGATTGAATCAGTCGAAATCAAGGAATGAACAGCGTGTCTCCGGTCCTCTAGCCTGGATCGGAACAGCAGCAATGGGTGCAAACCACGCACTGGCACCACCTTAGCAGGAGTAGCGGCGGCTGCTGGAAGTCAGGTTTCAGAGAACATATTCCATGATCAATAATTATACTTCCAGATTCTTAGGAGGACCGAATATAACAAACATATCTTTTTTTGGATGCAAAGATATTTAGGCACAGACACACTGAATAAGGGGTTCCATACATTGTTACACTCACAGTCATACCCAACACTCAAAAAAATTATTACTACACATAAATGGCTCATATAATATATGTTGCAGAGCTGAGAAGATGATTATAAATATCATATTATAACCACCTCTGTCAATGTACATTTTAGAGAGTATTCTATAAGAAAGCATGACTCAACAAATTCATGAAAATGAAAAACAGGAAACAACATGCATTATCCATAGATCAAGCAACTTGAAAAACAAGCAACCATAAAGTCAAAATCACAAACCTCTATCTTTGGAAAGGTTGCTGATGAACTTCTGGATTCCCTCCTTGTCTATTGTATCTCCGGTGGAGGAAGACCGTAGGTATGGTTTTGGGCGATGGAGGAGCGACGGTGGCTAGGGTTTGTGTTTTCAGAAATGAGTGAGGAGAGAGAAGATGAGGGGCTTTTAAACTCTCCATCAAATGGAGGATCAAATGTGGACCGTCAGATCTCACACCAACGGTCAAAAAAAACTTACTAGGAATTGCCTTTCTTTTAAGGTTTGAGGTCGTTGATGCATCAACACCTCCTAGGTTTCAGTCTTTTAACACTTGTAGAACAATGATAACAAAAAATAAAACATGGGTTTTGGTAATTCGCTTATATTAACGAAAGTTCATCTCAAATCAACAAATTAATTTAATATACTAATTAAAATAACAAGCAAACATATGTAGACTACAAGCGAATTTATAAATTAAACAGAGCCATGTCTAACATTTTTTAAAAATATATATACTGTGAACAAGAAGGCTGTGTATATACTGAGTTTTATCATACTCTCACAACTTCTAAGATGTTGAGTCCAAGTTTGTTTGGCTAGAGGTATGGGTTTGATCCTCAAAGTTCTAAAGCTCAAATCCTAGACTTATAATGAACAGGGTTTGTGAGTTATTCTATTCATCCCTAGAACCAAAAGAAGTTTCACCCAATAATTGAAAACCAAAACAAAAGACCCATGCACCAAAGGATACTTTTGAAACTCATGTTACATTTGTACTCAGTTTCCAACTAGTAAAACAAATGGCATGAAGAAGAAGTTCAAAATCAATCAACAAAAACATATGAAAAACCAAATATTAGCAATCAAAGAACAACAAAAAAAATTATTATTGAATTATCCTAATAATCTCCAATTCGATTCATCGACGACTTAGGCTGGCCGAGGGGGTGTTGGTGGTTGATTTTCCTTCTTGTTGCCCTTTCTGGCCTTTGTTGCCTGATTGAACTGTGTTCACAGACTGAAAACTGTAGGTGTTGTTGTGGGGGGCCCTGCAATGATTTTCTGGAGTGAATCTTCTTTTAATATCATGGAACTCATCCTTGATTTTGCTATGTAGAGACTTGAGAAACCCTTAAAAAAAGAAATTAAAACAAATTATTCTGCACATGAAATAATAATGGCAAACCCTTAACAATTTTTTTTTTAACAAACTCTTGAGAAACAATCCATTCACTTAGAAACCTATTTTTGAAGGGAAAAACATCCTAAGTAATTAAACAAAACAATAAATGAATCAAAGTCCTAAATAAGCAAAATTTCATGAGGACTATGCTAAAAAAAAATTATACAAACCCTTAAAAAAATACTTATAAATCCTAAAATTTACACCCTTTAAAATTATAAAAGTAAATCTCATCTCAATTGAAAAAATCAATGTCACAATCAGTCTTTCTTCTTCTTCTTTTTTCTTTAAAATTATAAAAGTAAATCTCATCTCAATTGAAAAAATCAATGTCACAATCAGTCTTTCTTCTTCTTCTTCTTCTTCTTTTTTCTTTAAAATTATAAAAGTAAATCTCATCTCAATTGAAAAAATCAATGTCACAATCAGTCTTACTTCTTCTTCTTCTTTTTCTTTAAAATTATAAAAGTAAATCTCATCTCAATTGAAAAAATCAATGTCACAATCAGTCTTTCTTCTTCTTCTTCTTCTTCTTCTTTTTTCTTTAAAATTATAAAAGTAAATCTCATCTCAATTGAAAAAATCAATGTCACAATCAGTCTTTCTTCTTCTTCTTCTTTTTTCTTTAAAATTATAAAAGTAAATCTCATCTCAATTGAAAAAATCAATGTCACAATCAGTCTTTCTTCTTCTTCTTCTTTTTCTTTAAAATTATAAAAGTAAATCTCATCTCAATTGAAAAATCAATGTCACAATCAGTCTTTCTTCTTCTTCTTTTTTTCTTTAAAATTATAAAAGTAAATCTCATCTCAATTGAAAAAATCAATGTCACAATCAGTCTTTCTTCTTCTTCTTCTTCTTCTTCTTTTATTTAAAATTATAAAAGTAAATCTCATCTCAATTGAAAAAATCAATGTCACAATCAGTCTTTCTTCTTCTTCTTCTTCTTCTTCTTCTTCTTCTTTTTTCTTTAAAATTATAAAAGTAAATCTCATCTCAATTAAAAAAATCAATGTCACAATCAGTCTTTCTTCTTCTTCTTCTTCTTTTTCTTTAAAATTATAAAAGTAAATCTCATCTCAATTGAAAAAATCAATGTCACAATCAGTCTTTCTTCTTCTCTTCTCTTTTTTTTTTCATGAATGTCACAATCTAATTGGGATTTAAACATATGCCTAATCTAAGCACTACATAAAACTTCAAAACAAGCTTATACGCAAAGACTAATTTGACCATTTCAGCACTAATCTTAAAACCATACAATGATTTCCTATTCTCAACAATTTCATCATCAATTGATCCTCAGATCTTAAGGACTCCAACCTAATCTAAGCACAACATAAAAAAAAAAACCTTTTAAAAGGCTTTTCATTGCATAAACCAATTTCATAAAAAAAAAAAAAAACAAAATACAAACCCTTAAAACTAACAGACTAGCAAACCATTTAAAAAAAAAATGAAAACCCTAAATAATCAATCAACAGATCAAATCAAAACAAAAAACCATAGATAATGAAATACAAAGGCAAGTAAAAGAAAATACTCACATTGAATGTTTTGCGTGGATAGGGAAGGTGACGGCGACGGTGCGGGGTCGAGGATTGTGACGAGGACGGTGACGTGCACGAATGGACGGTGTCGAGATGGGGTGCCGCGTGAGGAGAAGAGATGCCGGAGGGGGGATCCGTGTGAGGAGAAGGAATTCCGGAGGGGGGGGGGCGTGAATGGTGTCTGGTGGTTCTCAGGGTGGTTGAAATGAAGAAAAGCAGAGTGAAATGGAAGAGAGAGAAGAGAAACAGAGAGGGTTTGAAAGTGAGCATCTTCTTTTGTAGTCGAACAATTGAGTGGAATTCTTAATCAATGCGAAAAGAAAGGTTTGTTTGTGGGCATACATTATTAGTACTCGTTTGGTCCCCCACCACCATGAGCAAATAGATGAAGATTTCGATCGAGAAAAAAAAAAATCAACAAAAAAAAAAAAAAAAAAAACACTGAAAGGGAAATGACAGAGAGAGCTGTGAATAAGTCAATGGACATGTTGAGACCTATGATAGAGAATGAGATGAGGTTGCTCAAAGTCTGGAAAATTATATATGGAGGAGCTGGCTCCACGACACATCTGAATTTGAATTAATAATTAAAAAGAAACTAAATTTGGTCACATATATCCTTAATTTGCGTATATTTCCTGCTTGAGGGATGGCAGAGAGCGCTGTGAACTTGTTAATCGACGTGTTGAGACCCATCATAGAGAATGAGGTGAGGCTGCTGAGAGGCGTCCATGATGAGGTCAAGGACATAATGGATGAGATGGAATCCATGGTTTCCTACTTGAGGGAAGCCGACCGGAGGGAATACGATGATGAGGGGGTGAAGACATGGGTTAAGCAGTTGAGAGAGGTTGCTTATGATACGGAGGATGTCGTAGAAGAGTACCTGCTCCACTTGGAGCGCCGTCGTGAGGGCAGAGGAAGACTCGTGAAGTTCCTCCATCAGAACTTCCAGTGCACACTCCACTTGGGGATGCGCCACCAGATAGCAACGCAGGTGCAAGGGATCAAGTTGAGAGTGCAAAGCATCGCTGCGAGGAGAGAAAGGTACTATAGACTTTATATTCGAAGACTCCTTCTGCGTAGTGATATAAGCTATTCTGATACTCATAATTTAACCCAACAAGATGGCTATAGCAGTAAAATATGTTTGTTTGTTTTTCTTTTTTAATTGAGAAACTTAATAATAAAGTTTATTCTCATTTGATTGATCAAGAATAAGAGTTATCTTTTTTCCACCTTTGCCTTCGATCCATTTTCAAATTGATGACAGCTTTGTAAGAGTTATCTCTTGATTGATCTATTGTACTGCTCTTTGGTTAGAATAAGTTGAAGGGCTTCTTCGAATTGGCCCGAATGGAGAGAAGTGCATCCTGGTGTCATTCGCAATGTTGCTAAGTAGTCAACTGCCTGATTTCTTTCTTGGAATACATGCGGAATCCGTTCCGCTGTTGAGTGATGATAAATAATTTGATATATAAACTATTATATAAATGTAGTAGATTAAATAGAATAACACAATTTTAAGAAAATAATAAAATACCAATTAATATAATCTTTTTTAAACTAGTATGATTTAGCTATACTATTATATCCCATGCACATAAACACATGTTTGGGCTTATTCATTCTATCCAACCTTGTGATTTCTCTACCCAATGCAAACAGACCATAAAGGTCCATATGAGTGACTAAAAATGAACTCTTTTCTCATATATCTTTATAGCCCTATTTTCAATCTCAATTCTAGTCTGTTTTGAATTTTTAAAAAATAGTATATCTCATCTAGTGAAGTACTTGCTTTTATAAAAAAAAATAAAATATATACTCCAATTATGAATTGCATTGAGCTGGGCTTGCACACGTTAATGCATCATTTTATAATTTGGATAATGATATGTATCAGCGCTCTTTTTATTTGGATAATGTTATAATTTGTTACTTGTTTGTATGCGTTGCAGCGTTTGAATTTTCTAATAACAAAAGAAATCAACAACAAAACATTACGGGCTAGCTATAACGCAGCGAAAAACTGATAAAAAGATCCAACCAGCGTTGAGATCTCATAACCTCCTTGAATCCACAAGGAATCCTTGAATCTACAAGGAAGAAAGTCCCAAAATAAAGGAAATTCGAAATATTATTAATCAAAACCCTAGATTACAAGTCTGCTATTTATACTAATAACATAAAATTAAAAAATTACTAAAAATAGTTCAATTCGAAAACTAATTTTTCTGATTCTATGAGATCCTCAATGATCATAGGGATTGATAGAAATCAATTCCGATCTGTTATGATTGAGATATCACAAATCTAAAACTTACTAAAAATAGTAAAATCGCTAATTTAAAGGCCTAAATGAATTAATTTTAAAAAATAAGAATTATTAGTTGTATAACAACTAATCCAGAAGATCTCCTCGATATATTTCACCATGTAAATTTTCGTGCGATTCTAAGATCGTGACCATTGATTTGTAATTTATTTGGTGGACCTCTTTTGGTTGTCCCATCTGCATATTTTATCCTACATCAGACTCCTCTTCTTCAAAAGAACTTGTCCTTGAGTTCTTTCGGTCTTTAATTGATGTTTCCTTGTATTTCACATTTGGCAAGAGAAGAGACGTTTTCTTGACTTCAAATTTATTCTCAATAAAATCGATCATGTAGAAAGTTGAATGCACCTCAATTTGTAGCCCAAATTTCTTCACCATTGTAGTAGCCGCAAAGTCTTCATCGTTATCATTGTTGATGATGGCATCCAAAACACTTTTGTTGATGGTGCATATATCCTGCAACACGAGCTTCTGTAGGGGCTCTTCCATCTTGGGGGTCACCGCTATGGACCGTGGAAACAACTCCTTTTGTTCTCCTCTAATGACATCTTTTGAATCACCAGAGAGAACAACATCCTCTGCTTCTTTATTGCTCATGTTCTCATCGATCTCTGGTTCAACGATGAAGTTGACCCGCTCTCCTTCTTCTTCTGCGAACTCGGTGCCATCATTTATATCATCAATTTCTGGTTCAGCTAAAACTTCGCTCTCTTGTTGATTTTGATTTGAGCAAAATTCTGGTTCATTGGAATCTTCACACTTCTCTGATGATGGTAGATCATAAGGGTTGGCCCTCGAATCATCCCCATCTTTTGGAAGACTTGCTCTTATCACCTCTTGCGCCTTTGATATCTCCGGTCGTGATTTCACCCTTACGGTTTGACGACAATTTCGATACAATTGGGGTAAATATCGTTCATAATTTCGTGGCAGAAATTGATCCATGAGGAGCTCTTTCATCCTCCTCCACGTACGAACAAGTGATCTTCCTTGCCGTTGTCGGGTTTTCTGAAATTGGTCCCACCAAGCGGCGGCACCACTTTTTAATTGAAACGCCACCAATTTGACCATCTTCTCCTCTGGAACCTCCATCATCTCAAAGAATCTCTCGACCTCTGAGATCCAATCAAGGAAGTCTTCGATCTGCATATTACCATTGAAATATGGAATATCCGCCTTCAATCGGTAATCATTGTATTTCATACGCCGCCTCCCCGGCTGATATCCATGAAGTCCATCACCTTCATCCTCCGAGTCTTCCTCATCATCAGGTTGATAACGAGTGGGACGTCGAATGATGTTCTGAGTAATAGGTCGGCCTTAGGCAACTCCCTCGGCGCGTCTCCTATCACCTTCAGGATGCCTGTTATTGGCGTTGAGATTCAGGCTAGCGATCATCGTGCGAATCTCTCGCATCTGATCGCGCTGTTCCTCGATCGCCTTCCGCACATCCTCCAATCCACGACCAGCGTCATTAGATTGGTTGTCTCCCCCTCCATTATTTGCCATCACAACAAGGCAAATCCTCGCTCTGATACCACCTAACGCAGCGAAAAAAACTGATAAAAAGATCCAACCAGCGTTGAGATCTCATAAGCTCCTTGAATCCACAAGGAATCCTTGAATCCACAAGGAAGAAAGCCCCAAAATAAAGGAAATTCGAAATATTATTGATCAAAACTGTCAACCTAGATTACAAGTCTGCTATTTATACTAATAACATAAAATTAAAAAATTACTAAAAATAGTAAAATTCAAAAACTAATTTTTCTGATTCTATGAGATCCTCAATGATCATAGGAATTGATAGAAATCAATTCCGATCTGTTATGATTGAGATATCACAAATCTAAAACTTACTAAAAATAGTAAAATCGCTAATTTAAAGGCCTAAATGAATTAATTTAAAAAAATAAGAATTGTTAGTTGTATAACAACTAATCTAGAAGATCTCATCAATATATTTCACCATGTAAATTTTCGTGCAATTCTGAAATCGTGATCATTGATTTGTAATTTATTTGGTGAACCTCTTTTGGTGATCCCATCTACATATTCTGTCCTACATCAAGCTATTTCTTTCTTTCATTGATATTTCTCATCAATATATATGTTTACTGTGTTTGCCATATATTTATTAATACTACTGTTCTCTATATACATTGTTATTTTATTTGTTTTTTTTAACACATAATCTAAAATAGGTACAACTTCGGTGAGGCTGACCACCACGATTCCACCAGCAATAGATATAATGGACCTCGCATGGCTTCGCTGCTCATTGATGAAGCTGAACTCGTCGGTATCGATGAGCCCAAAGAGAAATTGGTTGGATGGCTGACAAATGATGAGCCAGGACGGGTTGTGATCTCTGTGGTTGCCATGGGAGGTATGGGGAAGACCACCCTCGTTAAGAAAGTCTATGATCATGGAATTGTGAAGAAGTCATTCGACTGCTTCGACTTTGTCGTGGTATCCAAAACTTATTCTATGATTGAGATCATCCGTAACTTGATAAAGAAAATGTATGACCAGAGAAAGGATGAGCTTCCCCAAGGTCTAGATCATATGATTAATGTTCATGATTTGGGGCAGTCACTCAAGGACTACTTACAAGATAAGAGGTATGTCGTTGTCTTCGATGACGTTTGGAATTTGGAATTATGGGAGGAAATCAAATTTGCATTTCCAACTAATAGTTATGGCAGAATCATAATCACGACTCGTGAGGTCAGTGTAGCGCAGTCGTGCACATTAACTTGTGGTCACCTCTATGACCTCCAACCGCTGAATGACACTGAGGCATGGGACCTCTTCTGCAGAACGACGTTTCCATCTGATCGATGTTGTCCCGATGAATTGGAAGAACTGTCTCGAAAGATAGTAAAGCGATGTCAGGGGCTGCCTCTTGCCATCGTGGTGATCGGAGGAATGTTGGCTGTAAAGGATAAGACAATGAGTGAATGGGAGATGGTCCATCGTGGCGGCTTCGGTATGTATGATGAAAGAGAGCACACCATTGTTAATATGAAGAGGATCATTTTGCTTAGTTACACTGATCTGCCTTATAATCTCAAATCTTGTTTTCTGTACCTTAGCCTCTTCCCGGAGGACTACAATATCAAATTGATGAAGTTGATTCGCTTGTGGATGGCTGAAGGTTTCGTTAAAAGCAATCAACAAAACATCATGGTTGAAGAGGTCGCAAAGGAATACATCAATGTTCTCATCAAGCGGAGCTTGATTCTTGTAGCGGACAGAAAAAGTTATGGGAAGGTGATCAGTTGTCGCGTACATGACGTGGTGAGGGAAATCATCCTCTCAAAAGCAAGAGAGGAGAACTTCACTACTTTTACAGATGGCGTACATATGCTTAATAGACCTCGGCGTCTATCTGTTCATGGAAGCTTTGATGCTATTTCACAAGAGGGAAGATTCACCCATGTCAGGTCTCTTCATGTTTGGCGTAACTGAATTTTCCACGTCTTCTGGGCATGAATTCTTTTCCAGTTTTCGGTTGTTGAAGGTGATAGATTTGGATGGTATGCCACTAAAGGTGTTCCCCCCTGAAATCACAGAATTGTTACATTTGAGGTATTTGAGCTTGCGTGATACCTCAATTAGTGAACTCCCCAAATCTATCAAAAGACTTTGCAATTTAGAAACATTGGATCTTAAGGGAACAATGGTACGTGAACTCCCTGTTGAGATACTTAAGTTACGGAAATTGCGTCATTTACTTGTGTATCGATATCATGATTTTCAACTTAATCTTCCTTTCGACACTGTGAAAGGTGTGAGGATGCCGATAGGGATCGGAAAGATGCTTGAACTACAAAAGCTGTCTTATTTAGATGGAAGGCCTGGACAAGTTAAAGAGCTCAGGAAGCTGACCCAACTGAAGAGACTGGGGATTATAAAGCTCAGAACTGAAGATGGGAGGGATTTATGTGATGCAATTCAAAATATGGAAAGCCTGCTTTCTTTTGATGTTACTTCAAGGCATGAAAATGAACTTCTTGATTTATGTCTATCACAACCGCCGAAGCTACTTCAGCGTGTGTATTTGAAAGGGATGTTAGAAAGTTTACCAAGCTGGATCACAATGCTTCAAAACCTTGTCAAGTTGTGCCTACGGTGGTCCAAATTGAAGGACGACCCATTTGAATCCCTTCAAAATCTTCCGAACTTAGCAGAACTTCAGCTGTCCAGGGCTTACGACGGGAATGAATTACGTTGTGGGGAAGGTGGGTTCAAGAAACTTCAGGTACTATATATTATTTGAACGAACTGAAGATGGTGGAGATTGGAGAGGGAGCAATGTGTGGGCTCCAAAAGCTGTGGATTATGGAATGCCTGCAGTTGGAGAAGGTTCCCTTGGGGATCGAACACATCGCTCACCTCAAAGAGCTATACTTGTTTTTTATGAGTGAGGAATTATGCAGTAGAGTGCGTAAAGATGGAGGTGAAGATCGTCCCAGAATTGAGCACATCCAGATCATTAAAAACTGGTACAGACATGATGGAAAAGTTTCCTATAGAATCCTCAAATGATCTACGGTGAGTTGCTAGTCTATATCAGTTGATTTGCTCTACTCATTTTTCCATGGAATTATAATATGTTGTTATGAAGGGTTTGTCTAGCTAAAAACGTCAGATGATCTACACTGAGACGTTCAAATACACAGCTAATTTCAATATCTTCCTAATACAACCCACAGGCCACAGCTCATTTAGAGTTGAGAATAGATTTGCATGAAACTGTCCCATCTGCCCCATCTGAAACCCACGTGTCCAACTTACGCTGAAGTTTCCTATATAATAAGTAATTTATGTATCTTTATGGACATTTTTGTGCCAGTTTTGGACATTGATATATTGTTATTTTCATCGTTTCTTCAGTTTTCGATGAGTGATGCGGACAACGAGGACATCTGAAGCCTAGACCTCTGTTCTTAATGAATGGGTATGTTAACAAATATGCAGGACCTATATATATGCATCGTTTCTCCGAAATTTGTTCAAATTTATGTGTGTGATCAAGGAGTTGAAATGCTCGTAATGATGTCGGACTTGTGCATTAATTGGTTTTCAGAATTTGTTTAAATTTATGGTATGTATTTTAAGACTTTAAGTGTGATCAAGGAATTGTAAGGCTTGTAATAATCTGGAAAAGATGCCAGACTTATGCATCGATTTTCAGCATTTGTTAGAATTTTTTATGTTAAAACTTCCAAGTATGTGATCATGGAGTAATATATATTGTTGCTTCCAGAATAGTGTTTCTGCATGGTGAAACAGATTTTTATGCACAGGATGGAATGTAATCATGAATACTAAGCATGTTTTCTTGTATCATCTTATCATAAATCACTGTTGGATTAATGTACACCACAACATATATTATCTGACACCCATCACACACACACACACAAATATATGATAGATGTAATATATTTTTGGGATGTGTATGGGAGTATTAGGGAGTGAGTATTTTTTTTAAAATGCCTAACATATGCATTTCGGGATCTATCTGGGAAATATGCGAGACTTATGCATCGATTCTCAAAATTTGTTCAAATTTATGTGTTTAAGATATAAGTGTGATCAAGAAATTGAAATGCTTGTTATAACCTGGAAAAGATGCCAGACTTCTGCTTCGATTTTCAGAATTTGTTAGAATTTAATATGTTAACTAAAGCCTCCAAGTATTGTATTATTATGATATTCTTGATGTTATTAATCCCTACCGGTTTTTGTCATATATATTTATATTTAATTTATGGAAGAAAGACAGCTGAGGCAGACCCATCTGTTGTTGATATCTCTGTTTTGGAGGGTTTTTTTTTTTTTTCAAGTATGTGACCGTCTTCGACGAAGAACATGTTGGAAAACATATTCACATAAGCCATTAATAAAAAACGAGATCGAACACAAAAACAGAACATCATCACACGAAGAACACAAAAATGCATGGTTCGGCTATGCTTACATCCACGGGACAAAATCCACTATAATAATTGAGATATAAAAATACAGTCTCACAAACCCTTTGAGTTTCATTTCAATATCTCTTCCCTGTGAATCTGTACATTTTCTTCTTATGTCAAGTTTTAGCATTGAAACCTAAAAGATATTTACATATATAAATAACTCTCTCTAAGTATTCTCTCATAACAAATAAATATGTTTTTCTGATTTTAGAAGATTCACTTTAGTTAATTAAGATTTGATCTTAATTGACTAGTCAATTAGATGTTCACTCTAATATAATTTCATCATGGCCATCGGATGTGATATACCGGAACCAGACATAGTCCCAACATAACATTATTGTAAGTGGTTTTTTTTGTGGTGATTTTGATGTTCAATATATAGGTTGTTCTCAGCACAGTTTGAGATTGAAAAAGTAATTCAAAATTTGTTTAGACTGATATGAATATGATGGATGCTATGAAAAGCAATTTATGTTTTATATAGGGCGTTGATACACACAGTCCCGTTTATAGTATGATACATTATGATAACACAATATATACTGTACTATCATAGTGTATAGCTTCTATTATAGTGTATGACATGATTTTTTATTTTTATTTTTTCAACTTGAAAAAAATAAACTATTGTATATCAGTATATATATAATTTCATATAACAACATACACTTTAAAGGAAGAGTGCATGATTTAAAAAAAAAGAGAAACGATATGGATTGTAATTGGTACTGCAATGGGTGCTGAGTGTATCTTTTTCCTTTTATATATCTTGGGATATTTAATTTGTCTACGTTGGTGCAATTTATAATATTTTTAAATTAAATCAACTTCGATCACCAAGTTGGTGAGAGTCATAATTATTAAATATTTTTCTTTTTTAGAATTGCAAATTCTTATGTTAAGAATGACTCACTTGCTCTGTTTTCGTCCATTTGGCGGAGTCGCGAAAGTGTCTGTGGTTGCTCGATACGGGGCCAGGAGAGACGGGCAGTGGGAGAATCTATGTTTTGAGGCATCGGAAGAATGCGAGGAAATACATATATGACAAGGTAAATTTGGGTGCTCGACGCGAGGGAGGAAAATGTGTTTGTTTGCACGATCGTGTCCACCGGCACCGACCACCGCTAACGCTCCGCCAAACGGAGCCTAAGAAAAGCTTGGTACAAGTTTTTTGTTATCAAATACCACTACCCTGGAATGAATTTTTTCTATTCTAGTTTGTTTGGCAGATTTTTAGATTGGAGAATCCCATAAGTAAGAAGAATTGATGAAACTGAGATTCATGGCATTGTGTATGACCATATATCACAATGCAGGAATACGTTGGTGGAAGCATCAACAAAATCATTGTAATGCAATACTATATGGTAATGTTTCATATTATATTTCAAACAATACATACTACGTATTTGAAGATATTTTGGAGATTAGGTTTTAGTTTGATTCGAATTAAGTTAGGTTTGAATCATATTTGGATTGGATTAAAGTTTGACTTTGAAAATGATGTTACACAATCTAAAATAGTAACGCAGCGTGAAACTGATAGAAAGATCCAACAGCGTTGAGATCTCATAAGCTCCTTGAATCCACAAGGAATCCTTGAATCCACAAGGAAGAAAGCCCCACAATAGAGGAAATTCGAAATATTATTGATAAAAAACTCTCAACCCTAGATTACAAGTCTGTTATTTATACTAATAACATAAAATTAAAAAATTACTAAAAATAGTAAAATTCGAAAACTAATTTTTCTGATTCTATGAGATCCTCAATGATCATAGGAATTGATAGAAATCAATTCCGATCTGTTATGATTGAGATATCACAAATCTAAAACTTACTAAAAATAATAAAATCTCTAATTTAAAAGCCTAAATGAATTAATTTTTAAAAAATAATAATTGTTAGTTGTATAACAACTAATCTAGAAGATCTCCTCGATATATTTCACCATGTAAAATTTCGTGCGATTCCGAGATCGTGACCATTGATTTGTAATTTATTTGATAGACTCTTTTGATGCTTTTTGGTGCTCCCATTTGCATAATCTGTCCTACATCAAATAGGTACAACTTCAGTGAGGCTGACCACCACGATTCCACCAGCAATAGATATAATGGACCTCGCATGGCTTCGCTGCTCATTGATGAAGCTGAACTCGTCGGTATCGATGAACCCAAGAAGAAATTGGTTGGATGGCTGACAAATGATGAGCCAGGACGGGTTGTGATCTCTGTGGTTGCCATGGGAGGTATGGGGAAGACCACCCTCGTTAAGAAAGTCTATGATCATGGAATTGTGAAGAAGTCATTCGACTGCTTCGACTTTGTCGTGGTATCCAAAACTTATTCTATGAGTGAGATCATCCATAACTTGATAAAGAAAATGCATGAGCAGAGAAATAGTGAGCCTCCACCAGGTCTAGATGTGATGAATGTTTATGATTTGGGGCAGTCACTCAAGGACTACTTACAAGATAAGAGGTATGTCGTTGTCTTCGATGACGTTTGGAATTTGGAATTATGGGAGGAAATCAAATTTGCATTTCCAACTAATAGTTATGGCAGAATCATAATCACGACTCGTGATGTCTGTTGGGATTATGTCTCGATCCGGTGTATCAACATCGGATGGTCATGATGAAACCATATTAGGGTGGGCACATAATTGGTAATTAATTAAGATTTGATCTTAATTAAGATATAAAGTGAATCTCCTAAAATCAGTGAAACAGATTTGTTTAAGAGATTACTTAGAGAGCACATAATTGGTAATTAATTAAGATTTGATCTTAATTAAGATATAAAGTGAATCTCCATGAGCTGTGGATTTGGGAATGCCTGCAGTTGGAGAAGGTTCCCTTGGGGATCGAACACATCGCTCACCTCAAAGAGCTAAACTTGGTTTTTATGAGTGAGGAATTATACAGTAGAGTGCGTAAAGATGGAGGTGAAGATCGTCCCAGAATTGAGCACATCCAGATCATTAATACTATCTACAAATATGATGATCTGGATGAACTACGGTGAATTGCTAGTCTATTACTCATTTGCTCTAGTACTCATTTTTCTTTAGAATTATAATATTGTCACGCCCTGGGCGTCCCCGGTACGCGGCAAGTGTATATAAAATATCAGAATCTACACAGGAGGTCAATAATATATCATACACAAGCAACCAGAATGACACACAGACGACAAAAGCAAGGCTGACATGATATATACACCAAATGCGGATAACTAAAGACTGAATCTGTAATCAAAATATACTACAGACTCCATACATATCACATGTCCTGTGAGAGCCAATATACATACAAAGATATCCAAATACAACCAAACGCGTGCCCAAGCACGGAAAACAATACATACTGGCACAAGGGAATGCTGATAGCCTCAGAAACTCGCGGGACGTGGCGCTACTCCGCTACTGATGAAGTCCCTCGGGGAGCTCCTCCTCCAGATCCGACTCAGATGACACTGTAGAAAAATATTATGCGAGGGGTGAGCCACACGCTCAGTGAACGGCACAACCCATGCATCACAGACAATATTGACCACAACCAGATAATCCTTAATCCACAACACATTATCAAGCCACAACAATGATAGCAACAACCCAAGCCGTGGGTCGCTCGATCGCTAACCCACTACACCCTCACCCTCACCCTTCAATGGGCGACAAAGGATATTGGGACTGGCTATACCAAACCAGCGGGTCGCTTCCGCCAACCCGCTATACCCTCACCCTCACCCCTCAAGGGGTGACCAAGGATATTGGGACTAACTGCACCAAAACCAGCGGGTCGCTTCCGCCAACCCGCTACACCCTCACCCTCACCCTTCAATGGGTGACATAGGATTTTGGGACTTACAATCCAGTGGGTCGTCACAACGCCGGCCCACCATACCCTCACCCTCACCCTCAACAGGTGACCTAGGCTCTTGGGACTGACTAGGCTGTTGGTCACCCTTGGTCCACCGATAGTCTCTCCTCACTCCGTAGGTCGTTTGGCCACTCACATGTTCGGCACAGTCCTTCACCAAATCAGGAGGCGCCTACTAATGGGAGCCCCTGCACGGGACAACCTGTCTAACGCTGAGGTAGTCTCTACACGGATCCAACGAAGGGAACAGAACAGCCTATCCATCGCATATGATCCACTCGGATCCGCAGTCATCACATCATACAACTCTAACGTTCTGAATTCCTCAGAACCCACCAGGGCGCATAACTACGATGCGGGGAACATGCATAAGGTTATAACAGGGTGGAATATCGTTGGGGAAAGAAACTCGGGAGGGCAGCGTGAGTTCCCGTTATAGGACACCCCGACAACCAAACAAGGAACACGGTGTACCCTAACCCGGGTCTCACCGCTGTCCTCGCAAGGCCCCTCCCCTATAATATTCACTATAACATGCAATTTGACAAGTACTAGCATTTAATTTAATAAATAAACTAGTAGGGCACATGCATCGGTCGGGCTTCCTAACATGGAACCAGGGGACATGCTGCATGGCTCATAACATATCCTAAGGGTGCAAGTCCCTAACATGCAAAGTCTAGGGTAACATGCATTCTACAATTAAATCATGCTCGCATGATATACATATTACAACGTATCAATATCTATCCATGGTGCCCCAGGAGAGGTCGGTATACGCCCAAGTGCGTATAACACCTCTCTACTGGGTTGGATTGTCCCACTCACCAGAGATCGGGGTCGTCGCGCGACCGTCCGTCTAGATCTGCAAGACAGACATTCAATATAGTGAGAACAATACATTAATACTCTAAAATACTCTAAAAATACCTTACACTCGGACAAACGTACATACGGCCCGTACGCACGCGTATCCGAGCATCCCGACTCACTCCCGAGCCCACCGGGCAACCGCACGCACGGCCACCCGCCTCGGGCGCACCGCCGAGCCCCGGCCCGCGCGCCAAGGCGCACTGCCGAGCCCAGCCCGCACGCCCGCACCGCCTGCCGAGCCTCTGCCCGCAAGCCCGGACACACCGGCGCACTGCCGCGCGCCCGCCCGCGCGCCCCGACGCACTGCCGCACGCACGCGCGCGCTCGCGCGCGCCCGCGCGTCCAGCCCAGCGCGCCCCTGCGCGCACTGCACGCACGCCCCAGCACCGCGCGCACTGGTCCCCAGCACCGCGCCTAGGCGCATGCCTAGGCGCCCTGCCCTGCACCCAGGCACAGTGCCCAGGTGCCCTGCCCGCGCGCACACCCCACTCGCGCCAGCACTCTCGCGCACCTGGGCGACCACTCCGCGCCCACCCGCGCCCACGCACCCGCGCGCGACTGCGCGCCCAACTGCGCCCGCCAGCGCCTCAGCCCTGCTCGCCTGCGCGCCCAGCCAGCTCGAGCGCACGCACGCGCGCACCCCCGCGCGCACGCGCGCGCGCCCGCGCCAACCACTGCGCCTGCACCACCCTGCGCTGCTGCCCTGCCCGGGACAGCAGCCCGCCTGCCCGAGCTGCACGCCTGCCAGCCCGAGCTCCTCTACCACCCACCTCCGACCACCACCACGGCCTCCGACCGCCTCCCACAGCCCTCCGACGGCCACCCACCGCCGCCGACCACCACCCAACCTCATTTCCACCCTCCTAGCATACATCTATGCAAGAAAAAGAGGGAAAAAGAGGCTTACCAAGGGAGGAAGCGAAGTCCGGACGCTCTCCGCGCGCCGAAACCTTTCCCAAAGGCTCTCTTACGCCCCGATCTACCACGGCCCTCGAAATGGCCCGAATCAGAGGACAAAGAGAGGGGGACGGAGTGGCTAGAGTCGTCGGAATCGGGATTTGAAGACACCGGAGTGTAGATCGGGACCCGATCTACACTTCTCGTGCTTTAGGTTTTTAGCTTTGAGGGGTGGAGGGGCCTCTAATGGAAGAAAAAGAGAGAAGAGGAGAGAGGGGAACTTTGGTAGGGACGATGAACAGTAACTCGGGAAATTAGATCCCACTCTTATATAGTGTGCGACTTAAAAACCCGGATACGCCCCGGAACTGCGAAATTTCGGGAACGTTACCGGAATTCGATGAAATTTTCATGAGAGGCATAAAATGGCACCAGGACACCAAATATGCAGTTAGATTTCCAATCGGAGTCCTCTAACTTAGGACGATAGCTAACAGTCCAAAAATAAGCGGTTCCGATCGAAAAACCGGTAAAAACCGAAAACTGCCAGAACGCTCTAACGGTTACCAACAGGTTAAAAGTGACACATATATAACAAATATATTTTTACGAAGATTTAATCTAACTTCTACGAAATTGATGGATCAATATGTCCATGAAAAACATCAGATATATTGTTATCTGTGTACGTCAGAATTATATCAATCTCTGTTTTTTTTTTTTTTTTTTGGTGAACAAGTGTGTGCCAGTTTTGGAGATTGATATATTGTTATTTAAATTGTTTCTTCAGTTTTTCAACGGGTGATGGGGACAACGAGGAAATCTGAAGCCGAGCAGTACTCTGCTCTTATTGAATGGGTATATTAATAAAGATGCCTGACTTATGAATCCATTCTATGAAATTTTTTCAAATTTATGTGTGTGATCAAGGAATAGAAATGCTTGTAATAATCTGGAAAAGATGCCGGACTTGTGCATTGGTTTCCAGAATTTGTTTAAATTTATGTATGTATTTTAAGATTTAAGTGTGATCAAGAAATTGAAAGGCTTGTAATAATCTGGAAAACATGCCAGACTTTGCATCGATTTCAGGATTTGTTAGAATTTTATATGTTGAAACCTCCAAGTATGTGATCATGGAGTAATAATAGAATTGTGTTTTTAATCGTTACTAGTTGTTAGGAATGGATTTGACATGTGCATCTGAATAGAAGGTGACGACGAGTGATTTATCATGTGGAGCCCTAAAACTAATGGAATAGATTTTGTGGAATAACAAAATTTCAAAAGGATCTGGAATACCAATTAAAATATATCCTCACTTATTCGGGCATAATTATACTCACTTAGCAAACAAACAAGTTTTTCGCGTATTCACCCTATTCGACTTGTTACGATTTCGGATCTTGGGATGCAATCAATCAAAAGAAATAAACAAACAAATCGAAGCAAAGACACAAAAATTTTACGTGGTTCGGCAAATCTTGCCTACGTCCACGGAGCACACCAGAGATCAATCCACTATCAATGAGAAGTTTTTACAATGGTCACACCGAAGATAAAAACCCTAGAACCTAATGAAAATATGGGATGCCCTTTTATAGTGATATCTCATTAAGGGAAAAAAAGTCAATACACGAAAGACACCTACGTAGCGCCCGTCCGACCCTGCGTAGCGTCAACAATCCTCTGCGCAGCGCATCAGGCTCCACAATATATAACACGACTCTATTCAGCATCTTTTCTACTATCTAAACAGAGGCTTAGTACAGGAGGATGGAATTTCACTATACCTGCTAAGAGTTCAATTTCACTATACTTGCATCTATTCTTCTATCCAAATGTAAATCTACTACAAACACTAATCTTTTAAAAATGTAGCTATTGCCGCACAATTTTTTTTCATTACATACTAACAAAATATAATTGACATTTGAAATGAAAATCTAATTAATGGAGGATTAAATTTTCGTTATTTGAAATCTTGTAATCTACCAAGGGAATTTTTTTTAATCAATGAAAAGAAAATGGTTAATTTATTCTTTGGTTTAATTGATCGGAATGTATGCATTCGGGATGTTCAACAACTCATTTTGGGTTATGTTGTAACCTCAATTGATGGAAGCTCAGATAGGTGAAATCCTTTTTTTGATTCTCAAGTTTTTAGTGATCCTGTTACGATTTCGAATCTTGGGATGCAATCAATCAAAACAAATAAACAAACAAATCGAAGTAAAGACACAAAAATTTTACGTGATTCGACAAATCTTGCCTACGTCCATGGAGCACACCAGAGATCAATCCACGGAGCATTTTTTTTTTCGAGTCTGTGTACCCTCTTCGACGAAGAACAAGTGATTTTTTTTTTTTTTTGTGATTTTGATGTTCAATATACAGGTTGTTCTCAGCACAGTTTGAGATTGAAAAAGTTATTAAAAATTTGTTTAGATTCATACGATGGATGCTATAAAAAACAATTTATGTTTTATATATATGAAGATATTTAGTTTGTCTACACTGGTGCAATTTATAATATTTTTAAAGTTAATTCCCCGTTATAAATTTTCCATTTTTAGTAACCTTTTGTATTTGACTTTGTTAGATTTCTAATTAAGAATTTATAGCCATGATTTTCACTGTTCAGTGTGAAAATTTATGAGATTGTGATTAATGAATGATTTGGCTTTATTAGATTGGATTGGATTCACAAAGTTAAGTCAAGAAAGAAAATCACTATGCCCTGTGAAAGACGGCATGTTAGACGGATTCATTTTCAACTGATAGAGACCAATTAAAGGAATGAATAAACTTCTTTGTTTCCTTCTTGTTGACTTGATGGGTCAACTAGCAAGACCTTAATTGAGCTTACTGTTTCAGTCATGATCAAGTGGCCCTCATGTCACTGACAGCCAATCAAATGATGATCAAATTCTCACAAGTTTACTTGTGGCATAATCATAATGGGTTTATATATTACATCAGAGGAACATATTACGTTAGAGGAGTTCTGCCAAGATCAAAATATTATTTGCTATTATGAATGAAAACTACAAGTCGAGAGGGATAATTATGTTTATAATTTTTTTTATTATGTGTGAGGACATTAAGATAATCTATTCAAGTTACATATACTCATTGATGAGTTGAAACTTCTAACTATTGGGAGGCAACTTAACCATGGGATTTGGCCCCATGACATTGTGTGAAACAATAAAAAAATTCAATTTAACATCAAGATTTTTAAAAACAATTATAAAAGAAAAGAAACACTAAAATATTATTGATGAAAAAAAAAATGTGCCTATAAGCTATGTATTTACTCAGATAATAACTCAATCAAGAAATCAATTAGCCAAAAATAAAAAATTATTAAAAACTAACAAAATTTGAACTAACATTAATATCAATTATTACGAGGCCTTAGAAGATAATCAATAATCAAAATTGGGAAAAGAGCAAATGCAATTCTAAAATTTATAAAAAATGATATACTTACTCATTTGAAGTCCTAAACAAAGGAATTTGATCAAAATTTGCAGAATTAACAGCAAAGCGACTTATCTCAATCCTCTCCATGTAATACTCCGGCTAACACCCCAAATAAATATTGAATGTCAGAAGAAAATCAAGAAAAAGAATTTATCAAAGGTTTTTTGTATTTGATGAAGCTTTTAAACTACCAAATTTATGTTAGTTGATTTGATCAATTTATTTTTATAGGTTTAAATCATTTTTTCCACTTTTTTAGGATTGGCATCACATCTCCATCAAGAAACAAAGATCTACTTTACTCTTCCATTGTCATTGACAATATGATCCATGTTGCATTCTTCCATTAACATCACATAATAAAGCAACAGCAAATCTGAAGCTTCATTAACATCATTGAAGCTCATACCAACCAGAACAATCAACAGAACTACAACTGAAAAACAGGGAGACATCACATAGAATCATCACCAAAACATACCTAATCAAAGTTATTTTACATAATACAACAAGGCTCCCAGTAACGGTAGGGAGGTAGCCCCATGTAATCTTGTGCCACCACCACCTGATAATTAGGCCAAATCGGTGGCAAGTCCTCGACCTTTATTTTGTTCTTATCTTTCTTCTCCCCTTCAACAGGTGCCACCGTTACGAGCTCAACATAACCAATGTTCATCTTAAGCAACCTCCTAAGGAAGATGAAGTTGTAGCCCATCTTCTTCTTGAGCAACTTCACCAGCACCATGCAGTCCATGTTTTCGCCCACAATCGCGACTTGGCTCTTGTCATCGCCTTCCACTTCAGCCGATATAACACCTAAGAAAGTTGATTCAAATCATGCGAAAGCAAGAAAGAAGGTTCTAGTTTGGTAGAGACTAGCTAGGTTCGAGTCTTAGTACTCGTGATGATAGAATAAGACTTAACTAAAAAGGATACACAGAAAAAAGTTCCAACTTTTTAAACAATTAGATATTTGATTAACATTTATTATGAAGGAAGTATATCCAGTTTGGTAAGTCTGGTCTAGAAGTAGAATTCTTCATTCACTTGGAATCTAATTAAAATATATTATGTGAGAAGAAAGAATTTTCCTGGAATGGCCAAGAATGATTCAAATGTCATTTATCCGGGTGTTCGAATAGAAGGGAGAATGAGAATAAAAGCTAGACTAACCCTGACCATGTCATCTTACCTGGTGCCTTAACAACTGCTTGCAAGGCTTTTGCAGGGCTCTTCGAACTGTTCTTCGTGAACTTCAAGACCACCTTTTGCTACACAAATAACATGCAAATTAAACTATTGAAATCTCGTGTTAAACACTTTATGAAAACATAATTGACTTTACCTTTGCCATCCCTATTGGAACATGCAATCTCACAAAGATAGAACAGAAGGCTAGCTTGTTTGCTATTAAGCTGTATTGTGGATTGATTTGAGCATACCAGCATAGTTGCTCTATATATAAGCACAATTTCTCTCAGACTTTTCTCTGGATAGGCACAAATGAGTGGGCCAGATATGTGATGTTGATGTTCATATGAATGGGGATTCTGTGTGTCTTGTAACATGGACTTTTAATATACATCATTTGAGTCTAATCACGTGGAAAGTAATTCATGTTAAGTGGTTGATAGGACATCATAAATGGATTTTATTTGTTATAAATGACATTTGCAACAGATGGAGGGGGGGGGGGGGGGGGGGGGGAAAGAGAGGGGGGGGGGGGGGGGGGGGGGGGGGGGGGGGGGGGGGGGGGGGGGGGGGGGGGGGGGGGGGGGGGGGGGGGGGGGGTTTGGGAGGGGGGAGGGGGGAGGGGGGGAGGGGGGGGGGGGGGGGGGGGGGGGGGGGGGGGGGGGGGGGGGGGGTGGAAGGGAAGTGGAAGTCAATGCTAAGACTTGAACCAAAGACCTACCCTTAACATAGGTAATCCCTGAACCGTTGTGCTATGACCACTTCTTTTGGAGGGGGGAGGGTTGATGTAGCGTACGAATACGCTCTTCTGCGGATCCGATCAAAGATGCAAGATCTGCAGGCTCCAACGACGCTGTTAATTCTTAACAAAGAATATCAGGACGATGGGTTTCAACGTATATGTTGATTCCTAATAATACCAGAACAATGAATTTCTATGAATATGTTATTCTACCAAGAACAACAAAGACAATAGGAAAATTTTAATAAAGAGAATAATATCAAATTTTCAAAAATCTAATCTCCTTTAATTTTGTGTTTATAGAGTTTATTTATAGAGTAGAGAATCCCAACAAACTAGGATTTCAACAATAAATTTCTCAAATCACCTAATCTTAACTGAATCCTAAATAAAAAATACAAAACATATCTGAATATATCTAAATATAAAAATATTAACTAATCCTAATTATTCATAACAGATATGATAAACCTAACAAATAATATTAAAATTGTAAATCATCAACAATCGTTCATTTGGTGGTCCTAGATCGAATGGTCCATGATCGTGCTGCATCAGATGTGCAATAGGAGGACTTTTCATAAGGTTATCTATCCTAGTACTACTTTCGCTCAAATATGCTTAACTTCATAGTTTTGATGGAATCCGATGCATTAATGTTGATATGATCGCACCTAACTTTTATTTTATTTTATAAACAAGTGTTTTTTTTTTTTTTAGTCAAATCTTCTTATACGATGAGAAGAGAGAGGATACCTTGGAATATGGTTTTGTAGATCAAAGGCTTGGCTAGATAGCGCAGTTTGTCTTATTTAGTCTGAAATTTTTTAAATATGTTTTCAACATGTAAGCTTATATTTTGAATTAGCTGAGTGATGGGACTGTGATTTTTTATTTTTTTATTTGTTAAACTGAGCGAGTGGATGTGAATTAGAACTTTAAATTAAAAACATAAGCACCGCTACACAGTACTTTTTACCGTCCCCAATACAATCCAATATACTTTATTAGCCCTAGCCCCTTCATTCAGTGTAACAAAGTATATACATCATTGAAAAATTTTTATATATTTTTTTATAAATGACATCATTCAATTCACTATAGCTATACATTACTTTTTTTTAAAAGTATATATTTCATTAGATAAGGTATATGTTTTAAATAAAAATTAAAAATAGACATATTGCGTTTTGGATTGAAAATAAGACAGAATGTCAAAAAAAAAAAAAAAAGTTTTGACCAAATTAATCCAGTTGATGGAGATTTATAAAGAAAGCCCGTTTGTTTTGTATAGATGTATAATTTATACCACGATTGAATATAGTCGGTTGTTAGGATAACTTCGTTGATGAGTATACATACATGGAATTCGTAGTGTGTCAATTCTATTTATTAAGAAGTAATAGGTTCTTTCATTTTTAAATATTGATGAACTTCTATTTGAGTTGGATTTTTCTCTCTCAAACTACTCGTATAAACAAGAAAATCCTTTAAGCTGGCATTATCAATTCCATTACTATAATCAAAATACTGTATATGGGCTAAGAACAAATACAAACAACCACACGATCGACAACGTAATGTGAACCACGTACCAAATATAAGAACACATTTTCCCCTAAAAAAATCTTGTACCCAAAATTTGATTAACTTAGTCACGCAAATTTAATTAAGACTAATCATTATCATGTCAATTTTGATATTTGATCGAAATCAATTCAACTACGTATATTGTTTTCATTAAAAAAAGGTCATACATAGGACATGTTGAAAAGTTGTTTCCATTATCGATATGCTTGCATCGCTACAATTTCCATTGTCACCTTTTTTTTTTTTCATCAGATGAGGGTCCCCCTGGACCTGGAGTGACTCTAGGGCTGGACAAACGAAGCAATGTATGGTCCAAGTTCAACAATAATGGCTGCGTTTGGTTCGGCTTAAAATCAGTACTTATTTACTGAATCTGGATTTTATCAGTGATTTTTAGTTTTAGTCCAAGTCCAACAATAAGTCCTTTTTTTCAAATATAACATCTGTCATTCTAAGGTCAACCCTGAAAAGTAACCGACAAGATGGAATGTTATTAACAAAAATAATACATCCAATCCCATTGCAAATTTGTAACACCAATAACAGTTTATACTTTTTTTTTTTAAATCATTTTTTTTAATTGAAATATATATTGTAATATGAAATGCAATATATATTGAGATATAATTATGTATTTTTTTATGTTGATAAAAAAATTTAGTCCATACATTATGATAGAACCATGTATACTACGATAGCACAGCATATGTTATGTTATCATGATGTATAGACGCTCCAGAAAATATTTTAAAATGGCCCATGTATTCACATATTATTTTGTGGGAAAATGATATGTCCAGCCCCCATTGCAGCCCCAATTGCAGTCCAAACCTTTTTTTTTTTATTAAATCATACACTCTTATATTCAAGTAAATGATGTTATATGAAATGAAGTATATATACAAAGGTACACTAGTTTTTTTTTTCTCTTTGAAAAGATGAAAAAAAGAAGAAGTACATACACTAGATAGAATATCATGTATGATAATAGCGCAATATATGTTATGTTATCATAGTGTATAGAGGTGCAAAATGGACTGAATGTATCAACGCTCTATTTTGTGATTATCATTACAAAAGAAATTTGAACAAATTGTGAATTATCACATGTTTTTCACATAGCTGGTTTTGGTAAAATCTAATACTAGTCGTGTTAATAAAACAAAAAAACTGTTTTTAATCGACTTTCTTTACAAAAGGATGAAAACAAATCCGATTCTAATTGTCCAAACGAAAAAATAAATACCACAAAAAATTGTTTGAAGAGTCTTAAATAAGACAAATATCCCATTCGAATATAGTAAATAAATTAAAATTTTCTTGTCTGTGGACCTCCATAGATTGGGTGGGTCTCTACTTATGTCACCTATGTCTTTTTTTTTCTTTTTCTTTCACGAAGGCCCTGAACAGACAACAGTCCCGATTACAAACACATAAACAAGGCCAAACAAAGCCCAGATAACAGGCTAAAGGACTGTGTGATTTTTTTCACTTCTACCTGCCATCGGCAGGTTTTGATGCTGCATCCCCGATGAGTCGGGGGTGTCTCCTAGGAGTCACAGGTGTTCCTCTACCACCCCGCTAAGCGGGTACGGAACTATGTCTATGTCCTTATTTAGAAGTTGATATCCGGGTTAGTCTTAAGCATTAGCGACCATGGTGGCTGTATTAGGAGTCCCAACCACGGAGAACTCTTCAATATAAATAACAGTTTTGCTACATAGGCCCCATTATATAAGCCCCACTCATAGGTTTTATGAGGTGTCAAATTTTTATTGGCTACCTAATTGTCCATTACAAAAAGACAAAAAAGCAAAGTACATAACTACCTCTACTTCTAACAGTTTTTTATCCACTACTTAAAAATATCATTTCGACCGACCTACTCAACTTCGACGAACGGTGGTACCATCCCTGGATTCCTTTTCTCGCTTTCTATCATATGAGAGATGGTTCGACTATCTTTTCAGTCCTCCTCCGGATTCCACATTTTTCAACCTTCATATCCACTTTTTGATGAATGTAACTGACTTTTGAAGAAACACTAAGATCAGATAAAAAAGTCAGTTACATTTTATGCATATAACTTAGTTTTGAAATATATTGCACAAATGGTTCAGTTAACTAACTTTTATTATTTAAACATCTGTTATATTTCAAATATATAACTGGCTTACAAAATATAATGCATAAATGTTCATATTAGTTTGAAAATGTAACACAACCATATGCCAATATAACATCAAAACTCTATAAAATCCTTCAAAAAACATATTTAACATCAAAACCAGATTCAAAGAAAAAATTGGAACAATAAGAAAGGTCATACCTGAATCGACAGATATTGAAAATGATAGCAAAATCGATCAATTGCACAAAAAATATTAGTTACATTTATGAATGTAATTAATTTTTACAATATATTCATATAACAAATCAGTTACATTCATAAATATAAGTAACTTATAAAAAATGTATAAATATATAGATTAGTTTGGACCTTGATCTCGTTTTTAAATTTTTTTTTATAGATTTTTTTAGCCTTCTTATTTTGATTGAAAACATAACCGGGCCCAAGTTATGTTTTCAACTTATATTTCATTGGAAATTTTTTTATTCATCTATATTTTTTTGTTACTATTTTTGGTGATTGTATTTCTCAAAATGACAATTTTTTAAATAAATCAATATAAATTTTTTTGTGGCTTTTTGATGCAGCATGATCATGTACCATTTCAATCTAGGATCACCAAATGGACGATTGTTGATGATTTATAATTTTAATATTATTTGTTAGATTTATCATATCTTTTATGGATAATTAGGATTAATTAATATTTTTATATTCAGATATATTCATATATGTTTTGTATTTTTTATTTAGGATTCAGTTAAGATTAGGTGATTTGAGAGATTTATTGTTGAGATCCAAGTTTAATGGGATTCTCTACTCTATAAATAAACTCTATAAACACAAAATTAAGAGGATATTAGATTTTCAAAAATTTGATATTATTCTCTTTATTAAAATTCTCCTATTGTTTTTTGTTGTTCTTAGTAGAATAGCAGATTCATAGAAGTCCATTGTTCTGGTATTCTTAGGCATCAACAGATGCATTGAAGCCTTTCGTCCTGGTATTCCTTAGAGTCAACAGTGTCAAGTGTCATAGGAGCATGCTGATCTCTCATCCCTGAAGATTGATCGGGTCAACACATGATCCCTACGCTCCATCACTTTTTAACTAAAAAATAGCTAGATTAAAAATATAACTTAAAAAATAATTATTAATTAAAGATTTACTAAACTAGTCATGTAAACTAATCAAACCAGCCACGTATGCATAGTTGTAAATTTTTTTATTTGAAAACGTCATTGCATGAAATAGCTTTTTTTTATTATTATTTAAACGTTGTACATGTATTTTTATGGATAATGTTACGTCCAGCTCCATTTCCAATTTTAATTCCAGTTTACATGTGTGCAAAGGAGGGCCGCGAACAACACGCCTCGTGTTATTCACGGCCAATGTCAGACAACAGAGCTTACTCTTAAACCTCGTCTAGGTTCGTGCGCGGCTCGGTTCAGCTCGTTTACAAATTGAGTTTTAAAAATTGTTCAAGCTCAGCTTGTTTGTCTAATTGAACGAGCATGAACGAGTCGAGCCGGAGTCAAGCTCGAGCTGTTTTGCTCATTTACCAGCCCTACCTGCAACACACAAGGACCTTCCTTGACATCGATCCCATACCCTAACCAACCCCACATGTGGGCTGCCGTGGGACAAAGCAACAGGAGTTGTTCCACGATCACAACTCTCCTCCACAGAGTGCGCACGAGGTGGAGGTATATACATTTATTTGAGCTTCTTTTGCTATCGTATACTTTCAAAACAAAGGCATTTCTAAAGACTAAAAATGATGCTAAAAGATGAACAGTTTACGTAGTATGTTTAAAGAGATAGATGCGAACTAGCGACAAAACTGAGGGCATGGATCACATGATTTTGTAGGCTTGGTCTACCCAGTCGCCATTGAAAAGCTTGAAATCTAAACCTTCTTTTACGTAATGGAAAGGTGGAGTGAATTAAATCTGATTAACATTTTATAATAATTTCCTTGAATGTTGACTGACTTTGATGGATGGTGATAATTTAGCTTTGAATCCTGGACGTGTGTGTGTATGAATTATTAGAAATTTGTAGCGAAATTGATTGTCTACTTCATATAATGACTTTGTTATGTTTGATTGTATGCTGTGTTACAGTTGGTTGATTTTATTTGGTGATCATGTTTTGCTGCTATACATACGTAAAGAGAGATGATGAAATTGAGTATATTAAATGGACAAATGCATACGGTCCTTGAAAAAAATGATCGATATTCAAAGAAACATTTCATCAAACATTTGATAGAGATAACATAAAATACTTACACTTTCTCATACTTGAATGAAATGCTTCACAAGGGTAAGAATCAATGCTTCAATTCGGAATGACCAAATGTAAATAAATTAAGTGAACCCTCAACTCCTGAGACTTTAGTATTCATATAGTTGATTTCTCCAATGTTATGTTTTATACCACCAACACATATCCCAGAGAAGGTGTTAAACCCAAAAAAAATCCAATTGCCCCCAAAAATTGAAACCCAGATCTGAAACCCACAATATCAACCTTCATTAAATAAATAAATAAAAACTGAAAACCCACAACATCAACCTTACATCAACCATAGAAAAATTAAAAACCTAAAATCTAAAAATTCAAAGCAACAAACCCCTAAAAAAAAAAAAAAAAAGGAGATTTGGATCTATCTTTTTAACCGGAACAGCAAAACAACAAATCTGAAATTTTATCAGAAACAACAAAAACCCAAACTCAAAACCTTACCAGAAGAACGAAAAACCCAAATCTCAAGCTTTACCAAAAAATATATGGAAAAAAAAATAAAACCCAAAACAATTCTTATTGGAAAAGAAAACCTAAAAAAAAAAAAAAATCTAACCCTCCAAAAAAATATATAAAAATTCTTACCCAAAAATAAAACCTAAAACAAAAAAAATCATATATAAAACCCAAAAAAATCTAAAGAACCAAACCCCCTATGAAACCTTACCCAAAAAAAAAAAAAAAAAAGAACCACTAAAAAACTTAAAAAATCTGAAGACGAGGAATAAGACCATTCGATCAAACCGTTTGATCAAGGGACCATTGATCGAACGGTCTGAATTGGTTACCGCACGGGAAAAACATTGGCCCCACGGAAATGTCGATTTTACCCCTGCGTTGTTTTCCTTTATTGGTCCAAGAGACATGTCTTTTAAATGAATCAGTAATGGTAAAACGGGGAAATTTAAAAAGTGTCAACCAACTTGTAGAACTTTTGTCTTTACATTGCAATGGCTACAGCAATTAAGATGAAGAGGTGAAATTACCAAAACAGGCCGCTTGGCTGAAATTTGTTCATGTTATGGTGCATCAGTGTATGTTAGATTAGATGTATGTGTACATTTCATTTGGTAAGTATGTACTTTTAAAAAAATAAGACATACACTCTAATAAATTATATGAATTTATATATAGAATATATAAAAAAATTCTAACGATAAATATATATTTCGTTACAGTAACTGTATTGACTTGTCAAGATCGATAAATATATATTTCGTTACAGTAAGTGTATTGACTCGTCAAGGTCAACAGCCAACGTTAATTAAATGTGTCTTATAATCCATTCACCTTAGGACCCATAGTCATGAATGTTTAATCAAATAATTCAATGTGACAGGTTCAAATTCTGAAACTTCATTAACAAAGGCCTTTTCACATAATACAACAAGGGTCCTGGTATCCACATGGGGCCTCATACATGTGATTCTGAGTAGTCATAACCACATGTTGAGGCCAAGATGGAACTACTTCTATCTTGCTTTCACTCTTCTTCGAATCCTTCTCTTTTTCTTTCTCGTCCATTGTCGTAACTGTGACAATCTGCACATATTTTAGTTTCTTTTGTAGTAACTTCACCAGGGTGATGCAGTCGATCCCCTCCCCGACCACCACGACCTGGCTCTTGTCATTGCCTTCGAGTCCCACTGATATAACACCTACATTATGCCAATTCACATTGTAAGGAAGCAAGAAGATGCTAATTAAACATGTAAAAATATAGTAATTCATAATTGTTTTTGTCACAATTCAATCTCCCATTAGAGTTTGATTATACCTCATGGGATCCAGTCATCCCATTGCAATGCGTGAAGATAGATTTTCTATTGAGGTTAAAAAACAATAAACAGGTAATTACCTGGCGCCGCCGCAACTGCTTGCAAGGCTTTTGCACGACTCTTCGGACCATTCATGGAGACCTTCATCACCACCTTTTGCTGCAAAAACACAACAAAAAAAACCAACTCCTTGAGATGCGAAGATCATATCAAGAATTCATAAACTCCCAACATAGATTTAATCCAACATTTAGGCATTGTTTGGATTTGCGTTTGGATGGATTCTGTGTTTTGTATGTCAAACACGGATCCAAACGGTTTCTCAAACAATGCATTCGCCGAATTTTCTGCATTCACCGTGTTATTTCACAAAAATCCATCGAATCATTAAAATCTCTTCTTGGGTACGACACTTCCAAACGAGGCTTTAAAAGAAAAATAGATTCAACTGTACCTTTGCCATCTAAAGCTTGTCTGTGCTAGAAAAAAAACTTTGCTCTTGAATAATCTAAGAAGCCTCAACTTCAAAGCTGTGAGAAGCTTGTTTGCTAAGGTCCTATATTTATAGGAATCTTTCTTTGACCAGAGTGAGTCAAATTTATTAATGATATACGAGTCCTTAATAATAATAAAAATGGCCAAATCAAAAGATACTTCGTGTGGAATATTCAACACGCTGAGGTCTGGCAGTTCATACTGGAATAGATTGTCTTTTGACTCGGTCAAAAGACTTCTCACTCAATTTGTGTGGGGCATACAATAATGGTTCGGGTAGTTATATACCCACCCCATACAATTAGAAAACCACCCCGTGATTAATCGTTTTTATGCACTCGAAACCAAAGGAAAACCACCCCTACCGATCACACCCCATTTTGAACTAAGCCCACCCCCTGTACCGTTCGACAAATGTAGTGTCGATCAATTCTACATACGTCGACATTTCTAATGTCGAACTGAAGGGTTACACAAACATTTTTTTGTTATAATATCGACACATGTATTGTCGATATGTGTTAAATATGTCGCCAAGCGGAATGTCGATACTAGCAGATTATTGAAAAATAAAAAAATAAATATCGGTCAACATATAAGATGTCGAGAAAAATGATAATGGTCAACAATGATAGTGTCGATACCAACAGATAATTGCAAGTTACTTCTTATGGATATGCTTGAACTTCATCATCTCGAGAACTCGATGTCATGTCCTTAGAATAATTTTTTCGATTGAAAGTTGTAGGTCGAATACGTTCCTTGAGAGTCATACTACACTGTAAAAAATTAAGTAAATACTTAATCATATACAAGAAATTAAGAGTTATATACACACAAAATAAGAGTTACGCTTTTTAAACTAACATCAATCACATATTTGAATAAAAATCCTTGTTAGTTTATATTGCCAGCCTGGTTTGAATATAGATAAAAAATAATTTATATCAAACTAATAATTAGGAAATGAATCAAAATTATTGATCAACGAGGATTTCGAAGGATAAAATATAACACAAAAAAAAAACAAGAAGAAGATGTTAGTTTGAAAAGCATAACTCTTTTTATTTTTCAATAATCTGCTAGTATCGACACTCCGCTTGGCAACATATTTAACACATATCGACAATACATGTGCCGATATTATAACAAAAAAAAATATTTGTGTAACCCTTCAGTTCGACACAAGAAGTGTCGACGTATGTAGCATCGGTCGACACTACATTTGTCGAACAGTATAGAGAGTGGGCTTGGTTCAAAATGGGGTGTGGTCGGTAGGGGTGGTTTTACGTAATAATATTTAGTCGGGGTGGTTTTATAGGTTCTAAAAATTGATTGGGTGGCTTTCCAATTGGGGTGGTTTTCCACTAAAGAGGGGTTTAAATAACCGTCCCCTAATGGTTCACTGTGGGTCCGTTTGATTTCATGTAGTTTGATTTTTTAAGGATTTTTTTTTACAAGAAAAAAGTTTTCTTGAAAAATGAAATTCATTTTCAGCATTTGGTTGTATTGAAATTATTTTATGAAAAATGATTTCAGTTGTTTGTTTTCACGTAAAATATTAGTCTTCCAATGTTTGGTTCTACAAATATGTGAAATCTTATTTTTCATCTATAGGCATTAATATCAAATTATGAATAAAAAATATAATAACTATAAACAGATCAAAATCATTGATAAATTTTATTAAAAAATTAGTATTGCATTATATTTTGTTCAGAATAAAGATATCTGCTATGTTTACCTTACTTATGGAAAATGTCTAACACAAAAAAGTTCAAATACCATGTAAATCCAAATTTTAAATTTAAATTTAAAATTTGAATTTTGAATTTAAATTTCAAAGTGGGATCAAACTAGAAAATATATGAGATATTTAGATATCTTATAGTTACTTTAGAATATTCTGAGATAAATTTGATCAATTAAATTTACATCGAACATATTTTAAAATTCTTTGAAATTTGATTTTTAGTTACAAAAACTATTTTTAGTTATGAGATATAAATCATTTTATAAATTTTTCTACATATATATCCTGAAATCTCTCTAATTAAAATCTGAATATTTATCATAAATAAAAAAAACTATCAAGATTTAATTAAATCTAAAAATTTTAAATATTTTAGAAACAATTTTTTTATATTAAAAAGATGTAAAAATGCATTTCATTTAATTAGATGATATTTTCTAAAATTTAAAATTATTATTTACAATTTAAAAATAAAAAGAAGGTTAATGAAACTTTTGAGAAGTTCTGATATATGGAGTTCTGAATCCCTGAAAAACGACGTACGAACCCCTTAAGACGGATGCCAAAATCTGGATTTGAAAGCGGTTAAAGAAATAATTTTTCATAACCGTTTTTTTCTAAAGCTACCAAACATCCCTATGTAATTACTTTTCCTGAAAACTAGAGTTTTCAGGGACTTTTACGTCGAAACAAACGGACCCTATCAATGCCTTACTTTCTGCTTGTGTCATCAACGTTTTGTTTTAGATCATGTTTGGACCTGCATTGATTCTGATTTGGAAAGGGGAAAATATTCGTTAACGCGGATTAAACATATTTTTAACGTTTAATTTTTACTTTTAATCCTCTTCTTTTTTTCACTTCCATCGCGCACATCCAAATTTGCCTAGTGATTATTTTCAGATTTTTGCATATATACCCCTATTAAATTTTTATTGTCAAAATATCCTTGAAAAAACTTATAGTACCTAAAAAACATTGACTGAGTGCAATCGTACCCCTATACCATACGCTGCGAAGAACTCTGGATTAACCATGGTTAAAAAGTCTAACTCTACATGTATGTTGACTTAAATGCCCTAACTAATTTTGAAAAAAAAGTTTTTTTTGCATAAACACCCCTCTTAAAACTCGTATTTTCATAATTACCCCTATTATTTCCACCATTACATAAATACCCCTGAAATTTTAATAAATTGTACAAATTTGTCCTTCAATCAGTTGTTGTTAAGAACACAGACTAAACCATGATTAGATTTTCAACCCTACCAGTACCATGTAAAATAACCAGTTTACCCCTTAATTAAATCACACACCCTACTCAACTTTATATGAAAAAGAAAAAGAGAGGGTTAAAGGAAGAAGAAAAAACTAGGGTTCGACAATTCAAACAGAGCGTGGTGAGGGTATTTTAAACTATTTACATGTGATTACGGTGGCTAATGGAGGTATGCTAATCAATCATCTCGAACACTAACCTCAGGGGTAAATTTACACGATGTATTAAAATTTCAGAGGTATTTATGTAATGATGAAAATAAAAAGGGTAATTTTGCAAATATGTATTTTAAAAGGGATATATCTGCAAAAAAAAAAAAAAAAACCAAAACTCACTCTGAGTAACCTGAGGGTACAAGAGTCATTTCAATACCTATAACGGAATGAAAATGGAAAATATTAGTCAAATCAGACGGAATTTGAACACAATGGTACAGTTGCACTCACATAGAGTTTTTGAAGGGTATTTTTACACTATGAGTTTTTTTTAGGGGTATTTTGATAAAATTAAAATTTAATAAATGTATATATACAAAAATCCCGACTACTTTTTAAAAGCATTTCGTCCAGGAGAGTAAGCGTGCATTCGCTAAGGGAATGTGAATATGTTAAAAATTATAGAGATATTTAAATTATACTTTTTTTATCCTTTACTAAAAAAAAAATTAATTATTTTTATCCATTCTAATCATTAGTGTGACAGTAGATACAAATTTTTTTTAATCAGGTTAGAAAGCAGCATAACAACAATTAACAGAGCTAGTTTTTTATTTCTAAATTACGAAGTATGTGATAAATCCTCTAGAAAAAAAAAATGGGAATGCCAAAGTTTTTCAAACATTTGGATAAATTCAGATTACTTTGAATGGTTGTAGTAGCATTTTTTTACTTTATGACGGCGTTTATTTAAGAAGCCAAAATTTACTGAATAAATAAAAAGATATTTATTTTTTTTATTTTGTTTTCACTGATGAAAAATAATAACTTATCATAGACCAAACTGGCTGGGTGAGGCATCGATTGTTTTGTGATGCATCTCAGCTTCATTACCAAAGGAAAAAAGGGGCAGTGATACCAATTTAATATAATGGTTATAATAATTAAAGAAAATGAATTACTCTAGTTGTATTACAAGAGTCAAAACTCTATTTATAAATACACAAAAAAATCTAAAAATATCAAAATAAAAAAAAATTTCAAAAAGCAATAATTCCATAATAATTCCACACTCGAACAATAGATCCCTTGAAATTGCACAAAAATGATAAAAAAAATCGTAACATTCGGATGGCAGGGATGGCTCCCGTGGAGGGCGCGCGGATGGCTCACAGAGGACTCATGGATAGAGAGCGCAGATAGATCCACGAAGGGCACGCAGACGGAGGGCATGGACGTCTTTGCGGAGGGCGTGCGGACGGAGGGCGCAGACGTCTCCAAGGAGAGCTCGCGGATGGAGGGCGCAAATGGCTCCGCGGAGAGTGTGCGGAGGGCGGTGACGACACACACTAAAATTGGACGACGCAAACGAACATGGTTCACGCAAAAAACAAACAAACACGAAGATCCGAATAAAATTTGGTTGCGGAAATTTTCCCGTACTCTAATCGAGAACTCCTCAATCGGAGTGGGGAAGAAGAAATTTTTTTTTTTTGTATGTTTAAGACTTTTGTAGGGAAGTTCTAATACCATGTTAGAATGAAGAAAATAAATTATTTTCATTGTATTACATGAGTCAAAAACTCTATTAATAGATACACAAAAAATCATAAAATTCAAAATAGGAAAATAAAAAAATTAGAAAAATAATAATGTTATAATAACTTAATATTGTCATAATAATAACTCATTAACAATAATTATTACTAATTCTTTTTAAAATGAGAGTATGTATTTTTAATTTTTTTAAAAACAAAGGGGCATTTATGGAGTCCCAATAGAGGACCTAGACATTGATTTATTGTTTTGAATTGAATTTTGTCTGGATGTCCCGACAGTTGTCAGTGTGGGTCATTTGGTTGAATAGTCTATCCCTTGATATTAGAACCTTCGATTTCAAAGAATCAACAACGCAAGTTTATTTAAGGGTCCGATTAGAAACATAGATTGAAAAATAGTTTTTAGAATAAAGCTATTTTTTCAAATGATTTTAGACTTTGATTTTTTTAAAATGCTTTTTTTTAATTCATGAATCATTATTTGAAAGGAGTTTAATGTTTGACAGAGAAAGTTATTTTTCGATTCAAAAAATCGATTCCGACAAAAAAACGTTGTTTTTGAGCTTTTAAAAACACAGATTTAGAGACAAAAATTAAAAGGAATCCATCTTTCGATTCTGTAAAAAAACTGTCCCGTTTGACTGCATGATTTTAACTTTTCAGCTTTTCAAAAAGTAAAAACACGTCCAAACGCGCAATCAAACAGGACATAAAAGATAAAACATGTTTTGATGAGACTCCTATAATCATTTCAGTGGAACGCACCATTGTTTGGTGAGGCTTTCCGATAAGAAAGACATATTCATTAGTAAGAGTGAATTGACATGAAAATGCCAAATTGAGAAAAACCCAAGCAAATTTAGTATTATATTTTTTAAGATCTTAGTCAAAATGTAAGTGAACCTATCCCACTTATGGTCAGAACATGCCATGCATGCTAACATGTTAATATCGAGTAACATAAAATCACATATTCTGGTATAATAGTATAATAATATATCTTAGAATAATCAATTCTCTATGAAGCGGGGGTTAGGAGTTTTTAACCGAAGCCAGTGCCACAATATTTATTTGATAATTTGGTAGGATGGAAAATTTCCAATGGAAAGCAAAGAGAGGAAGCTGTAACCAAGATAAAATTATTCAGAATTTCTCATCTGGATGTCAAGAAAAAAAAAACATGGTTCAAAACTTGCATCATAATATTTCTGCTAACCAGGCTACAAAAATAAATAAGATATCAAAAATAAAATAAAAAACTAAACTTTGTTGCTCCATCCAAGAAAATCATGCATGCTCAAATGATAGAAACAGGGGAGCTGCTCTGTTCATTTCACTTGGCTTCACCAAGGGTGATAATGTCAGCTTTGCCTAACTTCTTCCTCAACAAGTTTGTCAATCTCACAGCATCCACTCCATCACCAATCACCACAACTTGATCCTTCTCTTTCCCTTGTATCGCAACCGAATAGACCCCTGCATTGATTTTAAAAAACATGCATATATAACTACAATATTTTTATTTAGAAAATGTTACACTCAGTTTATTTTATAGTCTAAAATACAAAACTTAAATTATTTTACAGTCCAAAACACAACACATTCATATTTTTATATTTTAAAAATATTATATATCTCATCTGATGAGGTATGTACTTATATAAAAGGGTTAAAGACATTTAAGTCCCTACAAATATGGAAAAACTCATATAAGTCCCTACTAAAATTAGGACAGACGTACGAGTCCTTGAAAACTCAGAAAAACCCAATTATCATCCTTGAGTTAAATTTCCATCCAAACTTAACGGAATATTCCCAGAATATTCTGTCACATATAATTGTGTTGACATTGAAGTCCTTATAAACAGTCATAAAGACAAATTAGTCCCTGCAAAAGACAAAATTACCCCTGAAAGACTTTTACATTAAATTGTGTACACATTGCAGTCCCTGTAAATAATCATAAAGACAAATTAGTCATTGCAAAAGATAAAATTACCCCTGAAAGATTTTTACATTTAATTGGATAGACATTATAGTCCTTATAAATAATCGTAAAGACAAATTGATACATGTAAAAGACAAAAATGCCCCTGAAGAATTTTTACATTTAATTGTGTAGAAATTGCAGTATTTTAGAGGGTATTTAATTTTTAAATTGCAATGTCTGCACAATTAAATGTAAAAATCCTTCAAGGGTATTTTTGTCTTTTAGAGGGACCAATTTGTCTTTACGATTGTTTATAAGGACTGTAATGTCTATTCAATTATATGTAAAAGTCTTTCAAGGACAATTTTGTCTTTTGCGGGGACTAATTTGTCTTTATGATTATTTATAGGGACTACAATATATACACAATTTAATGTAAAAGTCTTTTAGGAGCAATTTTATCTTTTGCAGGGACTAATTTGTCTTTATGACTGTTTATAAGGACTTCAATGTCTACACAATTATATGTGATGAAATATTCTAGGAATATTCTGTTACATTTGAATGGAAATTTAACTCAGGGATGATGATTGAGTTTTTTTGAGTTTTCAGGGACTCGTACGTCTTTCCTAATTTTAGTAAGGACTTATATGGGTTTTCTCATGTTTGTATGGACTTAGATGTCTTTAACCCTATATAAAAATATAAAATATATACTCTAATGAATTGAATGATATCATTCATATATAAAATAACACTTTTTTCATTATGGGAAAAGAAATATTGTATAGAGATTCAAATGCTTAAGAAAAACACACCTTCCACTTTAGCGGCGGTCTCCAAGGCCTTCGATCGACACTTCTCGCAGCTCATTTGCACATTCATCACTATCTTTTGCTGTCAAAACCAAAATCAACAATGATCATTTTCTGTTTTGGTGAAGGGAAACTCGAACATTAATTGAGAAAACCCACAAATGATGATTGACAACATAAAGAATGCGCAGAATCACCCGTAAATGATGTGCATCAGATAAACCTCTAGACATATGGGAATCAAACCTATTGACCTAACCAAAGTGCCAACCCCATTTGGGTTATCATGATCATGTTTATATGAGAGAAACATAAAAAACTACATAGAACTCACCTTCATATTGTATTAGCACAAGCTTCAAAATCTCTAGTAAAAACAGCTTCTTGGTTTTTTTTTTGCCTTTGATGGACTTGTGGGAGGAGACACACAACTATAAATAGAGGACTTCTGTGTGGCGTGGAAGAAGCTACATAGAAATTTCAACAAAAACTTGCTTGGCAAGAGACGTATACGTGTTGAGTGCAAGTCAAGCTGACTAGCCAAAACGCGGCTTTGTGGGTACATGTTAAATATATATATATATATATAGAGGGGTGTTGGGGTGCGACCGTGCGCCCCCGTGCGCCCCCCGTCGTCGACCGTGCGATCGACGTACTCGTCGATCGCACGGTCGACGTTTTTTTTAAAAAAAAAACAAAAAAAAAAAAACTGTCGCGTCGCTGTCTCGCCGTCTCTCTCTCTCTCTCCCTGTCTCTCTCTCTCTCTCGAAATCTCTCGACGTCTCTCGCTGTCTCTCTCTCTCTCTCGCTGTCTCTCTCTCTCGAAACCACTACCGACCGCCGTCGACGACGACCGTGACCCCCTGCCGACGACGCCCTTCCGACCCCCTCGACCCCCTTCCGACCCCTCGACCCCCTTCCGACCCCCGTCTCTCTCTCGAAACTACTCTCTCTCTCTCTCGTCGACGACGACGACCCCCATCGACGTCGCCCCCGTCACCGAAATCGACGACGACCGCGACCCCCATCGACGACTGCACGGACCGACCCCCGTCACCGGGGCGACGTCGACGGGGGTCAACGGGGGTGACGGGGGTCGACGGGGGTCGCGGTCGTCGTCGACGGGGGTCGGTCCGTGACGGGGGTCGGTCGCGGTCGTCGTCGATGGGGGTGACGGGGGCGACGGGGGTCGACGGGGTCGCGGTCGTCGTCGACGGGGGTCGATTTCGTCGTCGTCGTCGACGAGAGAGAGAGAGAGGGACGTCGACGGGGGTTTCGAGAGAGGGTCGACGGGGTTTTCGAGAGAGAGAGAGAGATCGAGGTCGACGGGTTTCGAGAGAGAGAGAGAGAGAGAGAGAGAGAGACGGGTTTCGAGAGAGTTCGAGAGAGAGAGACAGCGTGAGAGAGACGTCGCTGTCGACGTGTTTTTTTTTTTTTTTTTAATTGACCGTCCGATCGATGAGGACCTCGATCGGACGGTCCGAAAACGAGGCGCACGATGGGGTGCACCGTGCGCACGGTCGCACCCCATCGTCCGTGTATATATATATATATGAACAGACAAACTTTAATAAGTCACAAACTTTAATAAGACTGCATTTGATTGCACAGTTGTAAAATTAATTCTATAAGAATTTAAGTTTTAAAATAGATTATGTAGGAAGCTCCCCCCCTCCACCCCCCCTTTAGAAATCACAGCTTTTGGACACTGTTTACCTGAAATCTGTCTACTAAAATAAAACTGTTTAGTTGCACCTATAAATATAAAATCTGCCCAATTGTATAACCAAACGCTGCCTAAAAAGTCTAATGAATGGGTGTTTAACACAACCTGAGCCAACAAAAAGTTGTTTATCTTAAATTGGGCGATGTGTGAGGGAGGTGGGATCCTCTATGTTAAAAAGAGATGGTAAAACGCTTTGTGGGTCAATAAACATAAACACATTTTGAATTTTTTAAGATACACTATATGTAATTAAGTAAGAAAAATACTTCAAAAAAATCTTCTATAAGTTATAAATACCCAAATCAATCACTTTTTAAAATTATACAAAAAGAAATTTCATTTCACAGATTTGAAAACTAAAAAGACTAACATATCATTACGTAATTTTTAATCTCTCTAATCATATTTAAAAAAATTTATAACCATCATCTAATTGAAAAATAGTATTAATATACTAAATTATTTTTATTTAACAATGATTTTATATGTTATTAAATTTTTTAAATATGCAATAAAAAATGTTTAAATTGTCAAAATTGTCATTCAGAAATGTACAAGATTTTTTTTTTGGATTTTTCATAACTTTTTTAAAGTTTTTTTTCATTTTTTTATATTTATAGTTCATAAATACCTTGCACAAGGATTTTTTTGTATAATAATAAACATATATAAGTGCCCCAAAAGACTTTAGAAAGTTTAGAATATCTAAAAAATATTTTATAATGAAAATATTCAATTCTTTATAATTGAAATCTAGATATATAAAAAATATTAATAAACTTTATGCACAAATAAAAAACAATTCATGGAAAATGACCAAAAATGTCTCCTAAAAGTTAGAAATACCAACTCTGCCACTAATTACATAAGAGTAGAATAATCTTTTGTGTTTCTAAAATTGTAAAATGAGACATTTTTATGTATAATTTTAAAAAGTGTCTGATTTGGGTATTTCTAACTTTTAATGAGATTTTTTTTGGTCATTTCCTGAAAATTTATTATTTATTAATATTTTTAATTGGAATGTTAAATAATTAAATATGTGTGATTATGTTTAAATAGTAGATAATATAGGGGCAGTCAAGTCATTGTACTTTTTAAAATTGTAATACAAGACTTTTTTAAATATAATTTTAAAAAATGGTTGATTTGGATATTTCTAACTTTTAAAATATTTTTTTTGGATATTTTTCCAATTAAATATGTATTGTTATATATATATATATATAATACTTTATAAATTTAATTAAAAATGAATATATATAACGTATTCACCAATTCTAATAAATTTTTTAAAAAATTACAGTTTTAATGCACAAATGAATAATTTTTTTACTTATGATTGCAAAATATATTTTTATAATGAAAATACACAAATTTCTCACCATAGGAGGCTTTTCAGTGAACGTGGTATGGGCGTCCTAGGTATTTCTGAGTTTGAAGGGTATTTCGATCATAAAAATGACTGATTTAGATTTTCTAGGGACTTATTCGAATATTATTTTTAGAGATTCCGTTAATTAAATGGCATATTCATGAAATATGCTTCTTGCACTTATGAAATATTGACTCATGACTAAAATCATTAACCACCATAAAAGATACGAACCTAAGGAGATTTACAGATTTTGGAGGGACTTTTTTCAATTTTATAAGTTTCTACGGAGTTATATAGATTTTTTCTAAAAAAAAATAAATCAACCACCACAAACTTCATTATGAAGTTTAATACTAAGGTGTACATGTTTGTTAAAATTTATAGTCTACATATTATAGCTTTTAGCTTAAAATAAGTAAGCAGTTGTTGAATGTTTGTTTAAACTTATTAGAACTTAGTTAAGTTAAAAACAACTTTAAAAAGTCATAATCTCTAAGTTGGGAAATTGATACTTTTGATGTTATAGCTTATAAAAAGCATTAATTTTTTTTTATTTTGGACACTCATGCCCTTGATCTTTTTTACTAATAATATGTGTATCCATTTTTTTTCTTATTACACCAAAAATAACTAAGCCACCTTTCTTCTTTTTACTTTTTATACTATTACAAAAAATACATTATCAAATTTTTTTTATAATTTTATTTTTCACTCAATTTATTAAAATTCTATACTGTAATATTTGAAAAATAATGTAGTGATTTTGAAATATTATTTATGTTAATTTAATTTAATTTTAAATATTTATAAAATTAATTTTATATGTAAATATTAAATTATTTAATCAAATATAAATTAATATTTTACTTCTATAGTGTAGGGTTATTTTTTATAATTGTAAAGCAAAAAATTATTTTACAACTTATTAAACAAACATCTATTGCTGCTTATATACTGCTATTAAACAGTTACAACAAACGTGTTTACAACTTATCAGAAACGTTATAATTTACAAGTTATAATCTATAATCTATAAATTTAAACTCCATTAATAAACACGGCTGGTGTTTGACAGAGCTTTAGTCAATAAGAAGTAATGGGTGCTAATACACTCGGTCAATTTTGCAGCCCCGTATGTAGTCCAGAGGTCGTCCCAAGCCACCTGTACACTCCACTAGTAAAGTGTATACTATCCTAGTTCAGTAAATACTCCTGTAGTTTACAGTGTATGCAAAAATTATATTTTTTTTTATAAAAAATTAGTATTGGTTTACCTAGACATATTATTAAGTTTTTATAATAGTATGCATATGATTATTTTAATACATATATACTTTTAAAAATATTAAAATGATTTTGGGACTACAGACTGCTGCACACAAAAATGGAAAAAGTAATTGAGCAGGTCTGATTCTTTTATGTAAACAATGATTACAGAGGGGGCATTTTCATTGAAAGTGGATTTTTTTTTTCACTTAACGTTACATTTTTCTCTGTGCGATAATGATAAAAAAAAATGACATAATTAGTATATACATTGTTAGAAGTATAGTTGCGTATATGGACTTCGTGTAGACAAAGCACCAAGGTTAGTGATTGTCTAATGTACTCTTTTGCTATGATGGGTTTGGCTTGGTCCATATATTGAAAGTTTAAATACATCAAAATCAAAATCAGCTAATAGCCTTTTCCTCGCTAGGTCATAGATTTAATTATAAGTCCTCATTATTTATTTCATGTATCCCTATAATGCATAGATGAAAATATTACCTTGTTTTTTTGAAAGGTCTAGGGTCGTATTTACAATCAAGAAGTCAATAAAAAATGATATTCTATGCATATTGTTGCATGCATTATAGTTTTCTGTGGTCGCGGTGTTAGCTGTCTCGGTGCAATTTGTTCATCAAGTGGCAAATTATATATACAATATTGGCACCAGTAGTTGAAGGTGATATCAATTTTTTTTTTTTTTTTTTTACTGGAATATGAATTCATGATATCTTAGTGGTAAATTCTCTTGTTAACCACTGAACTTTGAGTCCATGCAAACACCTATTAATTAAGTTCCCTAAGTGAAAATGAAGTGATGCATAAAAGCCTTTAAACAAATTAACCAAGGTGACTCTGTATTTATAGATGATATGTTAGCTAGGTGCTTCTTTACCGTTGATATGCAAGAGAAACGTCATATGGTCCCTAAACCAAGCGTCATTAGCTAACTGAATGATTTTGGGAAACGGCACTCATAAACACTGTTTTTTTTGCAGTCACTTTTATATATATATAACATCACTAGCGTAATATATAAAATCAACTGATACAGCATACAATCGACTATATCCCTATATACACACTTAATAAAAACATAAATTACATATGTAATTAACTCATGCAAGTATTTTAAGTTAAGTATATAAAAAAAATTAAAACATATGCAGTCTGCAATAATAACTTCAAAAAGTTATGACATCTTTTTTTGGAAAAACACTACGTTTATGAATGCCTAGACTAGCTTTATTGTCACATGTAACTGAATTTTGAATAGAGATACATCCACCCCCATTTTTAATCCAATCTTTATATATATTACTCGGCATATATCTTTCCATGAAAACATATGAATACATTCATATGAATCTATACATGCACGTACATTTTTATAAATATGTATACTTTTTGTGAGACTAAAGTCTAAAAATATTGCTAAAAATACGATGATGTAGAAAAGGTACTTAAAACTCAAATTTTGCATAACTAAGGCCATTCATGACTTGAAGCACATTTGAGTTCAACATTCTTTTTCCAATCGAATTTTAATGATGTTTAATTACCTTCGCCATGCGTGTTGAGCGATGAATTAACAAATGCGTGTTGAATTAACAAATGCTAATAATTCTTCTTGTGTTGTGAGTGAGTTGAGAAGAGTATCAGCTGATCCGTACTATATATAAGATCAAAAGAAATATTTATTTATGATACTAGTCAAGGTCTTGGTCTTTATGTTGTTGTCATGAGGTCTAATTTAAAGAAACAGGTCAAATTAATGGATTCGGTTTGATCGGCTCAATTGTTATGTTAAGCCATCAAAGTATCTAGCTAATTATTCATGATTATATTCATTAACAACCACGCAATCAAGATTTCTTATTAATTGTATATAAATTCACAACTTGTTGTCATTGTTCAATGCATGGTTTCCTCTCGTCATCGGAATTAAGCTGTCATGCATAGGCAATATAAAACATACACTCGAGAATGTCAAGAATAAAATTATTGATAATAAAAATTAATGAATTTTTGTTGTGAATTTATGGAGTTTACTTGGTCAAGAATGTGGGCTATCAAATCCAAATTTAATCACTCAAATTTTATTCAAAAATATCAAGCTAATTTTTAATAGGTTGGTAGACATACCAAAATAATAATAATAATAATAATAACACGTGTATGTAAATATAAAACGAGATTACAGTTGGTCTAGATACGTAGCTTTACATTATATTATAATTGACAAACTCACTCCATTACTAAGACAACCACCAATTAATGTTATAAATTCAATAAGCTCCCAAAAAAAGGATACCAAATCAATGTGTACAGTACGATGGAGTGTATAGTAGAAACCTTCAAACCCCTTGTGGTCCAGCAGTTTAGTACACCTAACCAGAATCTCTCAAGACTTTCGAACTTCTTCTAAAATGATTTATCCATGGCATAAGGTTTGAGTGGATCCTAGAAGAACACTTAATTAACCTTTTATACATATTCACACAACAAAGATTGATATATACTCACAAAATTTTATTTATAAATACCTACAGAATATTTTTTTAAAGAAAATAAAAAAAAAACCTTTCTTGATGGGAGCTCTAAGCAACCGCTTTGTTCGCCTAAAGTTAAGTCGATTTCTACATGTTAACATGTGTATACTTACCGTGTGGTTATTAACACATTAGTATTGAAATAGGGGACATGTCCTAGATGGATCACATCTCCTAATTTTCTGCTGACCTGGTAAAAAAATTAAACATACAAAAAGATAACATCAAAAATCATGAAACCAAACTTTGCTGCAAAATGTACTAGCAAAACAGAGGAACTGCTCTGTTATTCACTTTCACCAAGTGTGATAAAAGCTTTGCCCAAATCTTCCTCAACAAGTCTGTCAATCACACAAAATCCACCCCCATAGTTCTCTACCCCACCCCTCTAATTTTTTTTTCTGGGGTGGGTTAGAGAACAAAAGAAAAAAAAAAAGAGGAGATGGAGAGATCGAGAGAGAGTGAAACACGGATGTGAATGCTTTTCTACGCTAAATCCTTCCCCTCATTAAATTCAGCCCATCAAATTTTTTTACAGAACCAACACTAGCTCCTCTTCTCTCTCTCTCTCTCTCTCTCTCCCCCTCTATGGAGCCCAGTCACAGAACCACAAGCAGGTTGAGGAGAAGCACCACATGAATGTCGTCCAATCCATGCTCCCGACGTTCAATCATGCCCGTCCGATCTCTTCTCCTCCTCTTCGCCCCCATCTTCACTTCACTTCACCAGTCCCTCGTTCGTTCAATCTCAACAGCAGCAGCAACAACAGAGGCTGAGCTCCTCAGGCGAGCTCCTCGTGCTTCTTTCGCTAAGGTCCTTCCTCGGCCTCCGCAGCCGCGACTGGCCCCGCAAGTCCGACCCCTGCTCATCCTGCTGTGTCGCCTCCCTCTCCCTCTTCTCCCTCCGCCGCACCAACCTCGGCAAGCTCCGCCCCCGCCTCGCCAACAATGCATTTGTAGAAGTAATCCAAAGACTTCTACATATAAGAAATATATATATAAAAAAATAAAGGCTCCAAAGATAGCGATGGTGAATGCAAAAATGATTGAAATATAGCACAGAAAAGATTATTGTTCATACGTAAGTTTCATTTTAACATGTAATTTGTGGACGGTATCTCACCTCTTCAGGGAAGGTGAAACAGGACAGCAGATCTTCTTGTTGTTCATCAATCCCCTAGGGTTTCACTTTTATTATGATCCGTCCAGTTTTTGGCATCAATTTTCACAACTTCTTCAGGAGGACTGTGAGGGTCGAATTCTACTTCTACACTGTTAATTTGTTGCTACACCTGAACTCTATGCATCCACATCACTACATCAGAGAGTTTGGATGCTTTTAGCCCATCTCTGTGAGTTTTAACTTCCCCTTCAGAGAGTTTGGAAGGCCCTCTTTTTTCAACTCCTCTGTTTTTTTGTTTTTCTTTGTTTGTTGGCTAAACAATTATAGGACCGGTTCTTTTATCAGAGAACTTAAACAATTGTCTAAGGATCCTAGATACACAAAAGCCTCAAATTTTATTTATATAAATAGGTGTAGATGTTGATCAATAATAACTTAACACTTTAAAAAACAACATTTATTTTTTAAAATAATTAATAGCCATTTTGATATAGTTAAAAAGTAATCAATAAAAAATGGAAAACATTTTATGATACCTAAAACATAGTAAAAAAAAAATTCATATAATCAATAGGATTTAAATGCTTTTTTGAATCCCAACAAAATCGGAATATGAAACGGCTGGGCCTAAAAAATTGTCATTGTTTTTCATACTCTCTTCTTTTATTCTTTTCAATCTATTTATTTTTTACTTCAAAAAAACCACCCTTCATCTCACTATATTTTTTCTTTATATGAAAGAAAACATTTATGGACTTGTTCGCTATAGATGAAAAAAAAATTTGTGGTGTAAACAACAAAGAATAAGGTCTTCTTTTATTTGAATCAAATAAGAACTTGCATATAAAAACTTCATTAGTAATTTTACATTCAAAAGAACTAGAAGAATAATTTTTAAGTAAAAAATTAATAACTTACAATTAAAATAAATATTTTTTAAGGGTTTTTTTATTTTTAAGTCCTCATAAACTATATGATTTAGTGATCGATCCTTCACATTTTTTTATATTTCAGTTTAAAATCCCAGATTTAAAGGATATGTTTCTCTTAGTCCCTCTCAGGGACTAAAAAGAAAACCAAATAATTTAGAGATATGTGCATTCTAGGGACTAATAAGAAACATATCATTTAAATCTAACGACTTAAGCCAGACTATGAAGAAAGGAATGATCAATTACTAAATCATATAGTTTACAAGGACCTAAAAATAAAAAAAAACTATTATTTAATCGCCTTAGACCTCGTAATATATCGAGCCCGCCTTGAACAATTCTTGTACATTTATAGGATTTTGAATGAAACATACACACTTACCAATAAAATAAAAATAAAAATAAATAACAACAACATGTAATTAACTTTCAAACAAAGATACATCCTCTGTTCCTGGGCCAAACTCAAATAATGCACAAATAACAAAACCAAGGCAACATCGGCCTGTCACAAAACCTCCACATCAAAAACAAAGCATCTCTCTTACGCACTCAAAAAACAAATTTGCAAAACTATATATATGTCTCAGGCATAGTAGAAATCACTCCCCATAGTCTTACATCATTCAACAAATCCTCCAAGGGTCCCTGTAATAACATGGATCATCATATACATACGTAGTCTCCACCCTTGGCTGGGGACAATGGCACGGCACAACTTCAATCTTCTTTTCGGCTTCTTTTTCTTTCTCTTTCTCTTTCTCTTTTGCTTTCTCTTCGACGGGCGAGACCGTGACGATCTCGACATGAACCTTATTCTTTAGGCACCACATCCAGCCGCCAAGCTTTTTCTGTATCAATTTCTTCAGGTCGACGCAGTCCATCCCTTCCCCGATCACGACGACTTGGCTCTTGTCATCCCCTTCGAGTCCCACCGATATAACAAAACCTACACAGAGGTCAAATTCACGCAGTGAGGAAGCATGGAAGAAATCTGTGTATTGATTTCTTGGGTGGTTTTGTGATGCAGGATAGGTTTGAAGAGAAATGGATTAAAAGATATGTGAAAACCATAAAAGTATATTTTAAATAATTTTATGTCATGCACGTGACGATATTGTCATTGGTTTCACGGGGGTAATAACACTAGGAAAAGAAAGTCTGAAGGGGGCCTAAACAGGTGAATACCTTTTGCCTTGGTGACAGCTTGTAATGCTTTTTTATTGTTATTTTGACCATTCATGGGGATCTTCATCACCACCTTTTGCTGCAAATGATAACACACTCGATATTATTGGCTTGAGGGATATAAAAGATCAGATGGAATAAGGATTCATAACTCTCGATTGACAAGAGAATTCACAACTAAGAGATCATAGATTCAACTTTCTTTTTCAAAATTCGAATGATGTTTTACCTTCACCGCCATGGGAGTTCGAGCGATTGATCTGAAGAGAACAAAGAAAGAATGGAAGGCTTGTAGGATAATAAGAAAATTGTGCTGTGTGAGTTGAGTTATCAGTTGAGTGGTTCGATCTATATATATATATGCATCCGACCTAGCTGTGTAAATACTATTACGGAAATATTTGTTTATGACCAGGTCGGTCTTCCTCTTTTGTCTTTACATTATTTTATTATTATGAGGCCAAATTTAAGAAACAGTTTAAATTAATGGAGATCGGTTTGGTTTGGCTTGTGATGTTAGTCATGGTTCGTATATAATTATTTCCAAAGATTGTTCTTAATTTTTAAACATGGTCAAAGTATCCTTTTTATTATGAGCTCTGCTATACAGGCCCTATTATATAAGCCCCACTCATAGGCGTATCAAATTTTTATTGGCTACCTAGTTGATTTTAACAAAATGACAAAAAAGTAAAGTACCAAATTACTCCTATTTAAATCACATGTTCACATGTCAAATCCCATTTTTGTGTACCATTTCTCATTCCTAAACACATTCCAAAAAAATCTAACTATTTTTTTTATAAAAAAATCAGCAACTTAAAAAAATCATTTCGGCCGACCTGCTCATCTTCGATGAACGGTGTCACCAGTACTGGATTCCTTTCGCTGCTCTCTATCATATGAGAGGTGGTTTGACTACTTTTTCAATCCTCTTCCGGATTCCACCTTTTTTGACTTTCATGTCCACTTTTTGATGAATGTAACTTACTTTTAACGAAACATTAAAATCAGATAAAAAAAGTCAGCTACATTTTGTGAATGTAACTTAGTTTTAAAATATATTACACAAATAATGCATAAATGTTCATACTAGTTTGAAAATGTAACACAACCATATGCCAATATAACATCAAAACACTATAAAATCCTCCAAAAAAACATATTTAACATCGAACACCAGATTCACATAAAAAATTATAAACAAAAGCCAGATCAAAGGCTGCCATATTTAATATCAAACAACAGATTTAAAAAAAAAATTGCGAATGTAACTTGGGTTAAAATATAAAATCCATATAATAAGTTAATTACATTTACAAACATCCATATAATAGTTAGTTACATTCTCTGTCACATGGATATGCATATATAACTGACATTCAAATGTTAAACAACGGATATGCCTTATTGAAAACCACATTTGACATCAGAATCAACCAGAATTAACATTAAAAATAGAAAAAAAATGAAACAATTAAAAATCATATAATAAAACAAACACCATACTTGAATCAGCAGATATTTCAATGGTAGCCAAACTGTTCTGTTTTTTTTTTTTTTTTTATCATATTAGACTCTTAAAAAAGTCGTCCAAAAATTCAAATCCAATTACAATCTAAAAAAAAAATTCTGAAAATTTACCACAAAAATGAAGCTGTTGATTCAATTATGAGCGTTCAAATGTGATATAGTCAAAAAAGGAAAAAAAATCGCAATTAAATGCCCCCCACACGCGGTTCCAAAGAAGGTAGTATTAACCGTTTGCATTAATTTCGTTTGAGAAGTTACTAAAAATGGAATAATATGACTCATAGTTTCACTATGATCATATAAAGAGTCGATTGATATGTAACTGATTGAGAATAATTAACTATTCAGCAAATGTAACTAACTATTATAACAAATTGTGAACAACTTGGAAAAAAAAAATTTCCACGAAAATGATTGGACGATTCAAATGTTGAAATTCAAAAAAGGAAAAGAAAAAAAAAACAGATTTGAATGCCCAGATGCGTGATTTTAGAAATTAATTACCGTCTCATTTTCTTAATTGCCCCATTAATTACAGTGAACATTAACAAGCACACTTAAAGAGTATTTTGGGTAATCTAATCTATGTCATGTCATGGGGCTTACAAGAGGCCTATGAAATAGGGCTTGTCAATCATTTTCCTTTTATTATATTGTATGTACGCCCAGAATAGGCACGCGCAAAATAATACTCTACATATCCACAGAAAATCATGTATACAATTTGCCAATAGGGGTGCATTAAAAGTCACATATGTAAATTAAAAAGTATGAGTTTTAGAAGAAACAACAAATAATCTAAAGTCATGAATTTATGGATTATTGGTTCAAAAGTAAATATGTATAATTTTTACATATTCCAATGGTACAAGAATAATAGGTTATTTGGAGTGGTATAAAAATAAATAGTATGTTTTTGAATGGTGTACAGGTAAGCCTGTCAATCAGACGGATACGGATCAGATATGCCAATATCCATATTTATACTTTCGGATTCGCATACGGATATTAATTTTCGGATACGGATCGAATACGGATTTTTTTTTGGATAATTAACATGTTTGAATATTAACATTAATTTAGATAATCAAGTGATATTTTAGAGAGACATCAAAATTAAAATTAAGATTTTAAGGCTTATTATCTCTTTCAGATATCATACATTGAAATATATATATATTTATATATATGTCAGATACGGATATTTTTTGAATTGGATAAACTGATATTCATATCCGTATTTCAAATATTCGAATATCAGATATTTTTGATTTTTTAGATATCAATTCAGATTTGATTTTGATTTTTTTCAAAAAAAATTGACAGGTTTATTATTTATATGCCAAAAAAACTCATAACTTTATATACGGCTATATAGTGTGGCCGCCTAGGTTGGCATTAAATTTTGTATATATTGACATTGACAAGCCAACCACCAAGATTATTGAACAGTCTCTATGAGACACCATTTAATCATGATTGAATTAAATAGACTTAAAATCAATGGGCGCATTTACACCGAGATTCATTTTTAGTCTCAATTTCATCCTTATACGTGTCAATAGATTTCTATCAATACATATGTTCATGTTAATAAGGTATATATTTTAAAACATTTTTTTATATTTTTTATAAATACATACATACAATTTTATTGGAGTATATGTTTTATTTTTTTATAAAAGTATATACCTTATTAGATGAGATATATTATTTTTAAAAAATTCAAAACACATATAGACTAAAATATGTGTTTTTTTTTTTTTTAGATAACGTAGGAATTATATTTCAAGCATTCAAAGCATTAAAATACTTTGGTGCGGTTCAAAGCACAAAGAAAGAATGGAAGGCTTTGTAATCAAATAATAAGTTTGTGCGGTTTGAGTTGTCAGTTTAGTGTTTATATATGTAGGCATCCGACTTGTGTTGACAGAAGAAAATATTTGTATATGACTAATATGGTCTATGGTCTTTGTCTTTACATTCTATTTTCATGAGGTATAGATTTAGACAACCAAGTCAAATTTTCATGAGGTCTATGGTTTGACTGGTTTGTTATGTTTTGTCGTATCTAATTATTTCCCAAAGATTGTTCTAATTTTTAATACACGGTGTCCTTTTAGGTCCGAAATGGGGGATTACGCGTAGCTTAGCATGCATTCTATCATATAGATTTATATTGACAAGTCAACCACCTAGATTATTGAACGGTGGGTTTATATATCATTTATTTTTGAAAAGGGTTAAAGACATCTAAGTCCCTACAAACATGGAAAAACCCATATAAGTCCCTACTAAAATTGAGACAGACGTACGAGTCTCTGAAAACTCAGAAAAACCTAATTATCATCCCTGAGTTAAATTTCCATCCAAATTTAACAGAATATTCCTAGAATATTCCATCACATATAATTGTGTAGACATTGAAATCCTTATAAACAGTCATAAAGACAAATTAGTCCCTGCAAAAGACAAAATTGCCCCTGAAAGACTTTTACATTAAATTGTGTACACATTGCAGTCCCTATAAACAATCATAAAGACAAATTAGTCTTTGCAAAAGATAAAATTGCCCTTAAAAGACTTTTACATGTAATTAGATAGACATTGCAATTTAAAAATTAAATACCCTCTAAAAGACTGCAATTTCTACACAATTAAATGTAAAAATTCTTCAGGGGCATTTTTGTCTTTACGATTATTTATAAGGACTGTAATGTCTATTCAATTACATGTAAAAGTCTTTCAGGGCCAATTTTATCTTTTGCAAAGACTAATTTATCTTTATGATTGTTTATAGGGACTACAATGTGTACACAATTTAATGTAAAAGTCTTTCAGGGGCAATTTTGTCTTTTGCAGGGACTAATTTGTCTTTATGACTGTTTATAAGGATTTCAATGTCTATACAATTATATGTGATAGAATATTCTGGAAATATTCCATTAAGTTTGGATGGAAATTTAACTCAGGGATGATAATTGGGTTTTTCTTAGTTTTCAGGGACTCGTACGTCTGTCCCAATTTTAGTAGGGATTTATATGGGTTTTCCTATGTTTGTAGGGACTTAGATGTCTTTAACCCTTTTGAAAAATATGACAGTGAGCAATTATAGCAAGAGAGGTCAAAAAGCTAAGAGAATGAATAAGATAAGAAGAATAATTATAGATATATGATAAATTAATACGTAATAAAAGCAATTGTTTATTTTTGTTACTTATTTTTTTGGATTTAAATATCCGTAATAATCTATAGAAGATCTAAAAAAATCGTGAAAACTCACTATTCTCCTCACAACAACAAAAAAAAAGAAGCTTAAAAATTAACAAAAATGAATATTAAGAAAATAATTGATCACAAAAATATACAAGGATATCCTTCGCGCTTATATTTTAAAAAGAGATTTTAAAATCTTACTTCTAAATATTTTGAGAGACTCAATATAGTAATGATGAAAAATCAAAATAAACAAAAAATAACAAAACATCCAAATCAGTAACTTTTCAACCCCTCAAAATCAGATACCAATATTCACGGGAAAATAAAGCTTTTCAAAGTTTTTTTTTTTTAGAAGACCCATGATTCCAAATCTCAATGGGCGCTAATATACTCAGTTAGTTCTATTTTCATTTGTCACGTCTAATGCAGTATTTCACTTGGTTAACACATTATATATTCTACTATCTCTGTATACACTATTATAGGAAACGTAAATAAAATATATACATTTATTTCATATGAACATGTATTTCACTTCTATAAAAAAAATTAATATAAATCAGGATACAAACAAGTCTGCACGTAACATCTTCCAACTTCAAACTCACTCATTTCAATTAGGATTTTTGCACATACCCTTAAAAATCTCATTTTATCAAAATTATCCTAGTAAATTACTATTTTCAACAATGCCTCTTAAAAGGGTTTAAATTATTCATGAATGTTCTTTCAAAAGATATTCCTACAAAATTTTAAAAATTTGTATTGTGCAAAAATACCCTTTAAAAGGGAATTGATGCAAAATTTAAATCCTTTTGAGGCATTGTTGAAAATAGAATTTAAAAGGGAGTATTTGACAATATGAAATTTTTTGAGGGAGGTATATGTAAAAACCCTTTCTATCATCCACAAAAATCAGACTTCATGGCGTGGGCCTTGGGAGGGCCTGGGCCCCCGCCCCCCCTTGTCTCCCCCCTGAGTCCAATAGACAATTCGACTGGTATGTTTTGATTTTTTTAACAATAATACAATGTTTAATAGTTTTATTTTGAAAATATGTGGGAAATGGTGGCTCTTTCCATCCCGAGTAGGGGCGAGGCATCACCAGGACAATGGGGATCACTTTCTCTCCAACTGGAATAGTCATCACCGAATAATTAGGCGGTTTGGGGGAGGAGGTCTCTGGGCGATATTAGACAACCCGCTTTAAACCCCCTGGTTAGGTGCCCCATTTTTGTTTTTTTCTTTTTTTTTTCCTCTGGTTTTTCTTCTTGTCTTCTCATTTTCACTCAAACTTGTACCTCACTTTTAATACAAATGACAATAGCAAGATCTATTTTTTCCTTAGAAAAAATTATTTTTAATAATGTATATATAATTTTTTAAAAAATTATATAACTTCATGATTAATCACATAGATTAATTGAATTGATGAATGAAAAATTGCTAGACACATATACCTTGTGTTTGGAGGTAAATATCCGGATAGATGACTATTGGGGTACTTGTGTTATTCATGAGACTTTCCCCCATACTGCATGTAACAACGCTCTTTATTTATAAATATCCTGAATGCTCCCAATATATTCTTTGAAAAGCTTTGTTAAACACAGCTCTTTTTACATTCTCAAATTCAGTCCTGTATACATTGTTAGCGTCCTCCACTAACTCTATCGAGGTATATACTTCGTTAGAAATTTTTCATATTTTATATAAATGATATCATTCAATTCACTAGAATATATACTTCACATTTTATAAAAATATATTGAGTTATATAATTTTAAAAAAAAATTAAAACATTTATTGTCTATATTTTAGACTGTAAAATGAACTATGTGTAGTATTTTTCTTCTGTTGATGGAGTATGGTCAGCCCACGTGTGTGGAAACCTATAGTTCAAACTTGAACAGGCTCTCACTCCTCATAGCTCTGGTGGTTTTCAAAAGGTGAATGCTTCTATTTGGAGAATCTTTGAGATGAGACAGAAGCATGCATCAGAGACTGAGCATCACACTTGGTGGGTGTGAAGGGGCTAGAATTTCGTGTGATAGGTCTGCTGGTGAGGGAGTGATATTGAACCCCAGGTGATTTGGGAGCTTGATCGCCGGAGAAACCACTTCTCCTCGGTTCAGGGGGCCAAGGTCACTTGGGTCTTCATTTTGCTAGATTTTATTGTTTTTTTTATTCCCCTCACCTCCCTTGCGAGTTGAGACTATGTACTCTTTCATATTAATATCAAATGAGATTCAATCTATCATTTACACTTAAAAAAAAAACAACTTATTATTTTATTTATTTTTGTCTTTTTATTTGTCAATTGAACACTAAGCCTCCATTTGAATACAGCATATGACTTATTCTTGAATGTACAGTTATTCTAGCATAAGTGGATATAGCAGTGAAATAAATGATTTTGTGTTTTGAATTATTCTCGTTGAAAAACATAACAATAAAGTTTTTGTTGTTTAGATAAAATATGAATAAAGTGTGGATAATGATTTATAAGAGGTGAAAAAATTATAATAGTTGATTTGATATGTGATTTATAAAAGGTGATGACAGTTTTGACAATAGACCCACTTATTCTTTGGATGGAATTATCTGAAATAACTTTAATTCTAATTGTTGGTGGATATTTAAGGCTCTCAAATCACCAAAATCCATTATTCTCATTTATTCCAAGATATTCTTACACATCCAAATGGGGGACACAAATTTTCTAACCAATCCAAACACAGCGCAAATTCAAAAACCCACTTGTGCTCTCAATGTTGATCCACAACACTAAAATTGATACTTCTGCAAGGTATCAAACTTATATACAAAGATGTTCAACCATATTGGGATATTCATGTGGGAAGGACACTCATTTGACTCGGTCAGTTATAGTTACAGTGGAAATGTGGAATGCCTCAGTTTTTTTTAAAAAAAACTACATAAAAAAATGCGCACTGCATTTTATATTAAAAATAAGATTGACTTTAGTATTTTAATTACAATTTCCTGTTTTCTTATAAAAGTGCAGCTGTTGTGGCAATGTTAGATGACTCCACATGCAATTTGTGCAAGCAACAACGTACTCATTGACGCATTTGCATTTGTAGAAGTAATCCAAAGACTTCTACATATAAGAAATATATATGTATATAAAAGTAGTAAAGGCTCCAAAGACAGCGATAGTAACTGCAAAAATGATTGAAATATAACACAGAAAAGATTATTGTTCATACGTAAGTTTCATTTTAACATGTAATTTGTGGACGGTATCTCACCTCTTCAGGGAAGTTGAAACAGGACAACAGATCTTCTTGTTGTTCATCAATCCCCTAGGGTTTCACTTTTATGATCCGTCCAGTTTTTGGCCTGAATTTTCACAACTTATTCAAATAATTTGTTGCTACACCTGAACTCTATACATCCACATCAGAGAGTTTGGATGCTTTCAGCCCATCTCTGAGTGTTAACTTCCCCTTCAGAGAGTTTGGAAGGCCCTCTGTTTTCAACTCCTCTGTTTTTTTGTTTTTCTCTGCTTGTTGTCTAAACAATTATTGTACATTTATAGGATTTTGAATGAAACATACACACTTAACAAGAAAAAAAAAACAACACGTAATTAAATTTTAAACAAAGATACATCCTCTATTTCTGGGCCAAACTCAAATTATGCACAAAACCAAGGCAACATCGGCCCGTCACAAAACTTCCACATCAAAACAAAGCATCTCTCTTATGCACTCAAAGAACAAATTTGCAAAACTATATAAATGTCTCAGGCATTGTAGAAATCACTCCCCATAGTCTTACATCACTCACCAAATGCTCCAAGGGTCCCTGTAATAACATGGATCATCATATACGTACCTAGTCACCACCCCTGGCTGTGGACAATGGTACGGCACAACTTCAATCTTCTTATCGGCTTCTTTTTCTTTCTCTTTTTCTTTGACGGCCGAGACCGTGACGATCTCAACATGAACCTTATTCTTTAGGAACCACATCCAGCCGCCAAGCTTTTTCTGTATCAATTTCTTCAGGTCGACGCAGTCCATCCCTTCCCCGATCACGACGACTTGGCTCTTGTCATCCCCTTCGAGTCCCACCGAAAAAACACCTACACAGAGGTCAAATTCACGCGGTGAGGAAGCATGGAAGAAATCTGTGTATTGATTTCTTGGGTGGTTTTGTGATGCAGGATAGGTTTGAAGAGAAATGGATTAAAAGATATGTGAAAACCATATAAGTATATTTTAAATAATTTTATGTCATGCACGTGACGATATTGTCATTGGTTTCACGGGGGTAATAACACTAGGAAAAGAAAGTCTGAAGGGGGCCTAAACAGGTGAATACCTTTTGCCTTGGTGACAGCTTGTAATGCTTTTGTATTGTTTTTTTGACCATTCATGGGGATCTTCATCACCACCTTTTGCTGCAAATAATAACACACTCGATATTATTGGCTTGAGGGATATAAAAGATCAGATGGAATAAGGATTCATAACTCTCGTTTGACAAGAGAATTCTAAACTAAGAGATCATAGATTCAACTTTCTTTTTCAAAATTCGAATGATGTTTTACCTTCTCCGCCATGGGAGTTCGAGCGATTGATCTAAAGAGAACAAAGAAAGAATGGAAGGCTTGTAGGATAATAAGAAAATTGTGCTGTGTGAGTTGAGTTATCAGTTGAGTGGTTCGATCTATATATATATGCATCCGACCTAGCTGTGTGAATACTATTACGGAAATATTTGTTTATGACCAGGTCTTTACATTATTTTACTGTTATGAGGTCAAATTTTAAAAAAACATTTAAATTAATGGAGATCGGTTTTGTTTGGCTGTGATGTATATAATTATTTCCGAAGATTGTTCTTAATTTTTAAACATGATCAAAGTGTCCTTTTTATTATATTGTATGTACACCCAGAATACACAAGTGCAAAATAATACTCTACATATCCACAGAAAATCATGTATACCCTTTGTCAATAGGGGTGCATTAAAAGTCACATCTGTAAATAAAAAAAGTATTGAGTTTTAGAAGAAAAAACAAATAATCTAAAATCATGAATTTATGGATTGTTAATTCAAAAGTAAATATACATAATTTCTATGTATTCTAATAGTATAAAAATAAATAAGTTATTTGAAGAAATATAAAAATAAATAATATGTTTTTGAATGATATACATGTAAAAAAAAACCCCATAACTTTATATATGGCTATACAGTGTAGTCGCGTGGCTTGGCATTAAAATTATGTATATATTGACATTGACAAGCCAACAACCAAGATTATTGAATGGTCTCTTTCATATACCATTCAATTATGACTGAATTAAATGGTCCCATACATATAGACAACATCAATTATTCTACTAATGGATCCGCGTATGGTCAGTCCATATCTGTGGAAACCTTAACACCCTTTTGGCCCAGCAGTTCAAACCTGACCACAGGCACCATATTTCCAAAAGAACATTTTACTTATTTTTTGTTTTTTGTTTCCTTTTCTTTGTCATTTGAACATTACGGATGTGACCCCGAATTTTATTCAACCAATTTAAACACATCCTAAAATCAAAAAATCATTTGAGTACTAAAATTTTGATCCTCTATCCTAAAATTTATAGTTTTATCATATTTACACACAAAAATATTGTCAACTTCATATATATTGAGATTATTCATGTTGGTGTGAACACACTTAACACACTTGTTTACTTCAATCTCATGCACTACAAGAAATATGTTATCTTCCAAGGAAGACATTCCTTGGTAAAAGTCACATTTTACAGAATTTTCGTTGTTAAGTTCATCGTAGAAAACTATGACGAAGTTAAATTTTCCTCGATAAACATTCCCCAGCGAAACATATTTCCACGGTAAAAATATATTACCGACAATACATTTTGCTGGTAAAAACCATAAATTCAGTTGGTAAAACACTCATTTTGTTGGTTCTTATACAAGTTAGTATTTACCAACCAAAATATTTCCTTAATAAAAGTTCATATTTAGTAACAAAAATATACTTTGAATAGTTTGGTGAACAGTTCCCTTGAAAAACTTTTATAAAAAAAATCATCCATTTATAAAAATGAATTACAAATTTATAATTATGTTCAAACAAGGGATAATCTTGATAAACAACATATAACTGAATTTAATAATACCAAATGTTCAAAAATTATCCATTAGATATTGCGTAAAACACAAATTAGTAAAAGTCTATTTTTGATACCATCTTTCCGAAAGAAAAGCAACACCTTAAACATGTTCATTATTATAGAATCTTAGCTACTATTATTTTAGTTTTGATTTATTTACTTATTTTTGTAAAAATGTTGGAAATGGTTTCATTTTGGTGTCTTTCACTTAGGGGGGTGAGTAATTTAGAAATTTCAACTATCCATGAGTACTAAACAAACGGACATTTTGTATAAGAAATAATAACAAAAAATGCATTTAAAGTTGAGGATCTGAAAAGAAATATGAAGAAAAGAGAGATCGATTACTAAATATCATAATTTACATGCATTTAAAAATAAAAATCCTTAAAATAAATAAATAATTTTTGCCAAGGAATTTTTTTCCTTGGTAATACGAATAAAAAAATTTCTAAAAGATCTCTACCAAGGTAATTCTTTCGTTGTGAAAATGATTTTTCTTAAAAACTTAAAAAAACGTATACCAAGGAATATATATTCCCTGGTAATACGTAAAGAAAAGCAAAAAAAATAACTAAAAGATTTTTCCCAAGGAAATAATTTCTTTGGTTATACGTAAAAAAAAAAAAAATCTGAACTACTCTTTGCCGAGGAAATACATTTATTAGTAAAGTGATTTTTTTTCTTAAACTTAAATGAACTTTTATTCAATATATATTCTTTGGTATGACCCATGAAAAGCAAAAAAAATTCTAAAATTTGTTTCCAAGGATATAATGTCCTTGGTAATACCTAATATAAGTTATAAATTTTTTTTATCAAGGAATATACATTCTTGGTAAAAGTCCTCTACCAACGAAATTTTTTTCTTTGGTAAACAATTTATAACTAAAAGACATATTACTTATAGCGATGGTTACAAACATATATATTTTATATTGTCGTCTACAAAATCACTTGCGTGGATAAAAACAAACGAGGGATACTTTGAATATTCAGTCTTCTTTTCCATAAATAATAATAATAATAATAGAATGATTTAATACGACTTGCTTGACTTGGACAGTATGTAACCTAATTGATTGATGCAGGGAGGGCCACATCTTGAATATATGTTCTTTCTTGGATGGTCATATTTGAAATTTCTTGTTCTCCAATCAATGGTTTTGCAATGTCAGGCCCATTGCATCACCTTTGATTTGCCTTTATTTTCTACCAGGAAAATGTCACACTTAATTAGTTCCTGGGGTCACACAACTAGTTTTAATACGACTTGCTTGACTTGGACAGTATGTAACCTAATTGATTGATGCAGGGAGGGCCACATCTTGAATATATGTTCTTTCTTGGATGGTCTTATTTGAAATTTGTTGGGAAGTAAAAACGCCAAAAAATGCTTCCATTTCTTCGTAGAATTTTTTTTTTTGTTCCCTGGCACCTTTTGGTCATATTGATTGTTAGTGGTTTTGGATTGTTATATATATAAAATAAAATATATATACTGAGATACACTAATATATTTTTTCAATTTAAAAAATAAAAAATTGTATCATAAACTATAATATAACCACATATACTATAATAACGCAGTATATTGTGCTATCATAATACATAAGACTGCAGATAAGACTATAAAGCAGACTGAGTGTATCATCACCCTCTTCTATTTTACTTGTCCAAAACTTTTTGGACCACAGTTTAAGCACACGCATGTAAGGCATGGATTTGAAAATTCGTCAGCGAAATGGATTCATCAGACGAGCGAGGTGGTAGATCAAGCGCCTTGTCCTTTTAGGGAAATGTGAGACTTGGTAATTTTTATCAATTAAAACTCAGACCTCATATGTTTTTTTTTTAAATAGTAAACACCATCTAATAAGATAATTAATATTTTAATAAAAAAATGTATATCATTTTATTTCGAATTGAATGAACTCATTTTTAATGAGTATAAGAAAAAATTTATTGAGTTATCTAACGAGATATATGCTTTACTGCATTAATTACTTTAACCTAAATAACTAAGGATCATTGTCTAAGCACCGTTTGGCAACACTATTTGGAGAGTTTTAAGCCTTTGGAAAAGTTAAAGAGGTTATTGAAAAGTTATGGTTATGATTACAACAAAAAAGATGCCTCAAAATCTATGTTTATTCTAACAAAAATAACTTCTGTTATTCGCAACAAACGCGATTAATTGATTAATTAAAAAATAACTCTCATCATTACATCTTAAAATATTGTGTATAAAGTTAAAAGTTATTTTTCAAACCATGTTTTCAAACGCACCCTAACTAGGATGTCAATTTTTGTCAAGTTGAATAGCGGAATTACAAGTGTGCATATATATTATCTTTCCTGTTCTTGTGGACCTCATGGTTCCACAATTCAAAGAGATTTGTTTGAGGTAAGAGTAAAGAATTGTGAAAGCCTTCTATGTTCGCACTTGAACAAAAACACGGAATTGCATATAATCAATTATGTCAATTGAATGTCCTTCTCAATATGACTTCATCATGGTTGTGGTCATCTGATATGGGTTCACCAAATCCAAGACATAATCCCAACATAAAGTACATATACTTAATTTGATCAAAAGAAAAAGAAATATATACTTAAATGAATTGAATATATTCCTTTTGTTTCATTTCTCTAATTGAGTATATACTCGTATAATAGAGTATGTACTCATTAGTGAATTTATATACTGGGTAGATCGAGTTAAGTATGTAGTGACCAAGTGTATCCATTAATGTCCTTTCTACAATGCTCGCATTTGTTCCTTTGTTTGTCGTGTTATAACATCTTCCTATTAGTTGTACCAGGTAGAGAAGAGATTTATATTCTTTTTTTTCCTTTTTATGTACAAAATAAACAATAAATCAATGAATTGAATAAGCCTAGTTGATCGATCTGGGTGTTTTAGGATGAATAGTCCTCGTATAAAAATATTGAAAATGGGTTTATTGGGGGTTTCTTTCATTTAAATGATGAGTAGTTTAGGAATTGCATTATTTATTAGCCCTAAACAAACAAACGTTTTGTGGAAAGACTAATAACGGAAAAAAGACGTTGGAAGTTGAGGACTTAAAAATAAATATAAAGAAGAGAGGAATTAATTATTAAATAGTTGTTTACAAGGACTTAATCTCCTAGGATAGTTTAAAAGTTCAAATATCTATTAGCCAAAACAAATGGACGATGAACAAAGAAACTATTAACAAAATTGGTGTTTGAATTTTGGAACTTAAAAAAAATATGAATAATGAATGGATCGATCGCTAAATAGCGTAGTTTACAAGGATTTTAAAATAAAAATACATAAAATAAATAAATTATGTTTGCCAATGAAGTTTGCTTCCCCTGTCAAGGAGTACATATTCATGGTAAAAGTCCTCTACCAACAAAATGAAATATTGATCGGAAAAGGTACAGTTTTACCAACGAAATTTATTTCCTTGGTAACACATTTATAGCTAAAATACACATTTCTTTTAGTGATGGTCCCATATATTTCAAATTGTGGTCTATAAAAATCACTCGCGTGGATAATAAGAAATAAGGGATACTGTTCCATCCACTGAAGACTTTGAATATTCAGTTTTCTTTCATAAACATTAGCTAGCATGTGACATTAATTGGACTAAACACATTGAAGAAACGTTGTTGTCTTGACCTGGTAACGAAAGAAATAATAAAAATAATAATAATAAAAAAATAATTTAATGCAACTTGCTTGACTTGGACAGTATGTAACGCAATAGATAGATGCATGGAGAGAGCCACTTCGAGAATATATGTCATATCTTGGATGGGCATATTTGAAACTGCTTGTTCTCCAAGTAATGGTTTTGCCATGTATTGCATCACCTTTGATTTGCCCTTATTTTCTACAAGGAAGAAAATGTCACACTTTAGTTCCTGCGTCATCACAACACGTTTTGAAATTTTTGGGAAGTAGACGTGGGCTTTCGAGGCTTATTAAAAACACCAAAAATTGCTTCCACTTCTTTGTAGAAATCTTTCGTTCCCTCACACCTTTTGCTGACATTGATTCTTGTTGGAAAATTAGCCGTATACATTAGAACCTTCTATTTGAAAAATAATGTCAAGTATTAAAATACATGTTATATAAAATAAAATATATACACTGAGCTACAATAATATTTTTTTTGTTTTGAAAAAAAAAATTGTATCTTAAACTATAATAGAACCACATATGCTTTGATAACACAATATATTGTGTCATCATAATATATGAGGATGCAGAAGGGACTATAAAATAAATTGATTATCTAAACGCTCCTTCTATTTTACTTGCGTTAAACTTTTTATACCACACCTTAATGAAAATGATACATTCAGCCGCAATTACAGTCTACACGGTTTTTTTTTTTTTTTTAAATAATACATTATCCCATTGAAATAAATGTTGTTAATTATATGAAATGAAATGTATACTGATATACACTAGTGTATTTTTTTCATTTAAAAAAAATCCGTACATTATTATAGAACATCATTTGCGAGTGTTCTCAATTCTGCTTTCATGCTCTGCATCATCTATTCTCTTGTTCATTCTCTCCTTATTCGAACACCTGAAAGGTCGAAAGTCTGTTTAACAACATGGTTCTTCTACAACGGTTTTGAATACGTGTTGATGCATTCAATCATTTTTACATGTCTCGTTTACATTTCAGAAGTGACTCCTAACTGCTTATACGTTATGCTATTGCAATTATTATTGTACTATCACTACAAGAAATTGGGATTTTAGCGACAGCCATAGCCGTCGCTAAAAATAGAAAACGCCGTCGCTGTTGATATTACCAACGTTTGATAAGCCGTCGCTATTCGTCGCTAATTATCCGGTCGCTAAAGGTATTAACGACGGCCAAGACCGTCGCTAAAAGACGATATTAACGCCGTCTATAAGGTGAATAAAGGGTATGTTTTTTCTAATACTTTTAGCGACGGCCGTCGCTAATACTTCAAAATTAAAATTTTTAATTCCCTATCCCGTCTGTATTCAATAATAGCGACGGTCACTGGCCGTCGCTATTTCCTTCCTTTCCCACCTCAGTCCGATTTATTGACAAAAAAAAAAAAAAAAACCTGTATATATAATATTTGACACAAATATATAATTACACAATTAACATTCACCAAATCCTGATTCCGGTAAACAGTTAAATAAAACAAATCCTGATTTATAATGTCATCATTGATTAAAAGAATATATACATATGGACTTAAGTGAAGATATGAGAAGAAACACACATCAATTGTCGAATGAGAACTTGCATCATCAGTCCTGCCAAAAAAAAAATACAATCTTTAGGTTATGAATAAATAAATTAGAGTAAAACAATAAACCAAATTCGTAAATATTATGTGAAACATTTATCAATTTACTATATATCCAACTTTATCATATTACTTAGTAGACACAATAGCAAAACCTTTGTCCAAATGATTTTTATTGTCATTCCTATCTCACTAACTTTGACCATCATATTTTTAAATCACTTCACTTTTGTTGGCGTAATGTCTCTATCTTCATAAAAACTCTTGAGTTGTCATATAATAAAACCATGTAAACTCATTTCAAAATTCAAATCACAAACCAAGTTCAAGTAAAATCCAAGACAGATGGGAGTAAACTAAGTTCAAGTAAAATCCATCATCATGCAAAATACAAGTGGATGCCACATTTGATCACAAACTAGAATCATTATATTAAATTTGAAATGTGAACTGATTATGTATTTCGTATAATAAATTTGTACAAGAATGAATAGTCATAAATGCAAGAATAATTAAAAAATCGTACCTCATTGTGTGGGTCAGGCATCATCTGATGCATATATTTCTGCATCTGCTCCATGGTTCTCTTCATTTCTTGCATTTCTTGTTCACGCAACCTCTCTCTTTCACGTAAGCTCTCCATTTCAGAACGCATATCTTCAAGTTGAGAACAGACTGCAACATAACTGCCTTGTGATTGACTCGATGATGATCCAAATACTGAAGTAGGCGTTGGACCTAACCCAAAACCGCGGACTCGTCCATGTCTCTCTGGCCCCATAATGGAAGTGTATATGTCATCACTAACAGTGGAGCCAGACTCCTGTGTCGATGCCACTTCTCTAAAGCGATTCTGTTAAAAGATAACATATATTACTTTGAATATAATTTAATCATTATTAAGTTTATACAATAATTACATACCATTATTTCAGCAGATTTTGGATCTGATGGAGACCCATCTTTCTTGGTATGGGTACGAGCAAAAAGCTCAGCTTGTGTAGGTACACTGCCATCGGTTCTTGATCTTATCTATTATCACGACATAAATTAATAGATAAACATTATTAAAGAGATAACTAGAAAATAAGACAATGAAGATAGTCACCTCCTCCTCTCTGTAACGAGCAAAACTTTTTGTCCCCCCACAATGTTTAATAACTTGTTTATTCCGATTTTGACTATTTTTTACAGCAATTTCCTACATGAAGTTAATATGAATATCAATAGTATATTAATATCATAACAGAATTTAAAAAATTATAATTACTAGATAAAATTCTTACTTGTGCCTCAGGACTACTCCAATATTGAACAAGCCAAGTCCAGTCACTATCAGAAATACCAGGGGGAGGTTTAGCCAATCTTTGAGCATCAGTATCAAATGGCTTATAATATTTTTCTTTCAAATCATTTTTCCACTCTCGGTATTTGGATGCCATTGATTGGAAAACCCATTTTTTCCTCTCCTCCCCTGTATCAACTGATTCCTAAAAAAGAAAAGAAATGCATTGTTGTCGGATTAAATACATCCATTAATATAATTGAAACTGTTAAATAAATGGGTTTAAATTAATGGATTTCACCTGAATTATCTTAAATAAAATATAAAATTAATGTATCATTATGTGTATAATTCATTTTTTTTATAACAATATGTATTTCAGTGAACAGTGTATATTAATTTCCTATATAAAAAAAAAAAATTGGTACCCTGATTAGAGGTGAATTCCGGTTTCAATAAAAATCAATTAAACATCTTTGCATTACCAAACAACATTTACAACCCTGCTTTCTGTAAAATCATTTCTGGGTTCGACAGGTATAATTAGCCAAATTACATGGGTTTCGAAAAGCTCTCTTGGGTGAGCTTCCAGGGAATCATCAATGGCAAAAATCGATTAAAGGGGATAAAATGATAACTATACCCTCCAACAAATTTAAGTATGACCTGTTAGAATTTATGTGCGTAACAAACAAATATTAGGCTAAACACAAATTCTTATAATTATCACATTAAGAATATAAACGTCAAATATATATTAAATCATGCATACTCTAAAATATATAATAAAAGCATGAAATAAAAGAGTAATGGATTAGAAAAGTGTATCCAGAAATGTGGAAGCGAGTGAAGACACTCTGTCCTCGGTGAATAAGGCCCCCTCACGCACAGGGTTGAATGGCTCCTACCACTGAGAGATACGACCACAATGGGTTTTGTTCTTCCGGGGTGCGAGCTACAGAAGAACCACGATGAACATACTGTGATCCTTTCAGACGCCCAGATTAGGAATCGATGAAACAACTAAAGTGGATGGGAACATTATTGGTTGAATAACACTTCTCACGTATAGGAGCAATCTTGTGTTGGAGAAAGATGAAATAAATCACATTTGCTCATGGGTTGGATGCACTGAAAATTGTTTTATTGATTATGACTACGTATATGTTTTTTTTTTTCATCAAATGGTGCATCAAGCTTTTATACAAGAAAGAGTGTCAACCTTTCAATTCCATGCAATGGCCATGAATTAATGCACCAAGAATTAATGCATGAGTGCACCAAGAATTGAAACGCATGAGATTAAAGTTTCGGTTTCAATGTTTCAACTCTCCAAAACGTATGCAATAAATACTTATGGTCGGTTGGGCGTTTCCACAACCCATGTATGAAATATCAAATTCATTTATGATATTTCCTTTCAAACTTCCAACACCTAGGACAATTATATGCGATTGCAACACCTTCAAAAACGCATGCAATTATATAGAATATGTATTTTGGTCACAGAATTCTAACATGACCAACATATACAATCAAATAATTCTTGGATCTTTGATTGGTTATGTATTTTTTTGGGCATTGACTTGTATAACTGCTGATGATGCATTGACAACTGCGCCGCATAGATGTTAAAGTCAAATGCTTTATTTTACACTTGTAATTGAACAATGTGGGACTATATAGATGCATTAATTATATTGGAAGTCAATATAATATTATTGAATTTAACCTAAATGACTAAGGGTCATTGTCTAACTAAGAAGTCGATTTTTGTCCAATTGGATGGTGTAATTACAAGCGTTTCAAGAAGAATTCAGTATTCTATGAATAGAGAATCGTGAGAGCTATCTATTTTTTAGGGTTGCAATTCGGGCGGGTTGAGTTCGGATTGACCCAAACTCGAACCCAATCTAAATTCCAAACTACTCACCCTAACTCGATCCAACCCGATTTTCAATCCGAATTGGACCAGCCCGAACCCAACCAATAATTAAATAAACCAACTCGACCCAACCCGACCCAACCTGAATTGGACCAACCCGACCCAACCCGAATTTCTAACATGATTTGCAAATTAAATAAATCAACCCAACCTAACCTGTAAGATTAGCTAGGTTTACCTAAAATTTGGACTACCTAGATTAGAAGCTACAGAATGAACGGCCATGATTTTTTTTTTTTAACTATTAATTTACGAGTTCGGGTTGGGTCGGATTATGAGTGAGGCCAACCCGAACTCAAACCCGAACCCGATTTGGTCAACCCAACCCATGTAAAAATCAGGTTCAACCCATCGGGTTCGAGTTTCACCTGACCCAAGTTGGAGCTCTACTATTTTCGCATTTGAACAAAAATATGAAATTGTTCATTATTGACTATGTCAATCGGGTGTCCACCCCAATACAATTTTATCATGATCTTGATTATCTGATATGAGCCCACCAAATTTGAGACATAATTTCAACATGAAGTACATACTTTAATAAAAAAAAAAAAGGAAATATATATTTGAAATAATTAAATACATGTGTTTTCCTTATATAATCCTGTAATGGATAGAGAAATTATATACTGGGTAGATCGAGGCCGTTAAGTATGTAGCGACCAAGTGTATCAATGTCCTTTATGCAATATATGCTCGCATTTGTTCTTTTGTTTGTCATGTTATAACATCTTCCTATTCGCTGTACTCGGTAGAGATGAGAGATATCTTTTCTTTCTTTTATTTCTTTTTCTTTTTTGATGTACAATTAAATAAACAATAACTCAATTAATTGAATACGCAAATATGTGAAAATATAGGAGATGTTCATATCAATTAACATTTAGGCCACTTTAATAACATATAGTTAGTACCCAGATCACATGGCCATAAGATGTAAATATTCTAGATCCTAGACATAATCCCAACATATAATTCATATAGTCATTATAATAGCGCACTTTGGCCATTGACATATATAACTGATGATGATATCATGCATTAACAACTTCTCCACATAAATGTTAAGGTCAAATACTACACTTTGCCATTGAACAGTGAGGAAACTAGAGACAGATTAGAAGTCATTATTGACTTTAACCTAACCAGCTAATCATCTCTTATCTAACTAGCTAGGTTTGTCTATTTCATGTCCAATTGGGTATAGTCAACAAGGGTATTCTCTTTTCCAGTTCTTTTGGACCTGGCCGGTGGTTCCATAATTCAAAGATATTTGTTGAGGTACAAGAAAAAGACAATTCAGTATTCTATGAGTATGCCTTCTAAAGTTTCAAACTCTGAACAGAGACATGGAATGGTCAAGCTCCATTTGTAGGTTTGTTTTTCAATGAAAATAAAAAAGTTCCTTTCCGTTGTTAAGATTGATATTAAATTGATAAAAATTTCTCACAAGTTTTTTTTTTAGGCACTGATGCACTGAGTTGTTACAAGTTTAAGCTGTTAAGGTTGTTTTTCCATGAAAATGTGTTAAAGAATGTGAATAATGTGCTAAAGCCATTTTGAATGTGATGTCCGACACATCACCTGCTAGTGTACTTGAAAAAAAAAGTTACGTGGTTCCATATAAATTTATCAATTTTTTATTTATAACCATTATGATTGTTAGCTAGATTATATACATTCTATACATGCAGCAATTTCTTGATTGTTCCGTGCCCTAGTTAGTCAATCAATATAATTGTTCCTTACGTGCTTGTCACATTATTTAATTAGTAAATTCATTTCACTATTTGTAACTTTATGTATAAATGCAAGTATATTTTAATGATCCTTAAGCTTAAAATAATTAATCACTACAAATGTGGATGCATGTTACATACAGTAATATTAATTGAATAATCTTCTTCCTGATGAGCTTCACGAAAGGGTTGACATCGATTCAACTTGATGACCAATTGGAACAAAGTCACCTGAAAAAAATGGAAAAAAAAATCCAGCATATATAAGTGGCATTATATAATAATGCAAAAACTAGGAAATACACAATCTCATTTGGAATATCATGGATGCACGAAAATCCTACTTAATCAAATCATATATATACCACGTGACATTTAAATGCATTACCATTTTATCCATGAAACTTTTTGTTAGATTTAAGATTGTACATTCTAATTCGTGAATCATCAAGAAAAAATTACAACAACAAAATTTTCTTGTTCAAATATAATTTGCCTGTAGGACTGTTACACACAGGTCGGGATAAGACATGATCATGAAAGGGAGAGAGATTGGTACATCTATCACACGAGTCATGTAATCTAAAAATTAATCTTTTCTCTCCTATGCAACTGAATCCCATCTCATCAAAATAATTTTATATGAGTGCTGCTACACTCAATTTTTTTCTCAGTCCAAAACACACATATATATACCTCGTTACAGATTCAGTGAAGCACATACCTCGTTAGATGATGTATATATCTAACTAAATTTTTTCTTACACTTATTAAAAATAGAGTCATTCAACTCAAAATGGAGCGATATACACTTTTTATCAAAACATATACCTCATTAGATGATGTTTACTATTTTTTTTTAAAATGAAAACATGTGAGGTATGAATTTTGGTTGATGAATGTGACTGAGTGTATCATTTTCCATTTTATATATATAACATGTGACCACACTTTTTCTTTACCCCCTGTTAAGACAAAAAAAACCATTAATTCAAATTAACAAATTTAATGTACATATTAAATTGCACAGCCTACTAATCGAACTACATAGTAAATTATTAGATAAAAGTGTCATTCTCCTATTTAGATACTAATAGCATTGGTTAAATCCAAGTTTTACTAGATCTAATAGGAGAATGACAGTTGTGTTCAATAATTTATTATAAAATTTAATTAATAAATTGTATAGTTTGATTCAAAGATTATACAATTTAATCAAGTTTGACGGATCGGACCGGCTGAGTCATTAGACGAAGAGGCGTGCATCTATCACACAAGTTGTGTAATCTAAAAATTAAATCTCATTTCTGTCCAAGACAACTGAATCCTATTAAAATGATTTTTTATATATATATAATATAGTATGTGACACATTTTGTCTTTGCCTCCTAATAAGACAAAAGGCAATTAATTCAAATCGGTAAATTTAATGTACTTTTTTAGTGAATCCCATGACGTCACTTTTTAGTGTTATTATAAAAGTGATGACAAAGTCCCATGACGTCCCACATATTCCATCACTCTCTCCATGTGTCCCAAGTTTGTTTTGACTTAAAACCCTCATGTATTTGCAATATTTTATTTTATTTTGATAAACAAGGTCAGCTCTTCATAAACCTATGATAGTTTTTCACTAAAAAAAAAATTGAAGGGACAGCTTCCAAAAGTCAGTGATCTGAAATTATATGAGAATAATATCAAGACAAATTCCTTTGTAAACCAGTCATCCATCCTCCTTGCACGTCGAAATTATTTGATTGATTATAATTAATTAATGAAGATAGTGTTCACGTTTGACTTTTGAATGAAACTATCTCAGACACCAAGAATCACAGATCTACCAACTCTAAAAACTAAATTTATCCATGCTTTTGATTTCTTCAACCAGTGGTGGGTGGCAAACTATACTGGATGTCTCATAGAAATGACACTTTCACTCTTACATTAATTTTGAGAAAGAGAGTGACAAAAAATAAAACTTAGGACAATTAGCAAAAATAGCATAGTTTAAATCAATATTAGTAAAAATAGCACCGAATGAGGAATTTTGCAAAAACTAACACTAGTTAGCGCTGATCATTTTTTTTTTTACTACACTGGAGGCGCCATATATATACCGCACCTTCAGTGATTTTGTATTTTAAAGGGAGGCGCCGAATATACGCCTCTTTTGTTTGTTTGTTAAGATCACTACTTCTTCTCATTTAATTAAATATTAATGACTGAGATTTTTTTTTATCAACTATGTAATTAAATTTTAATGGCTGAGATTTCTATGTTATGAGAGAAAATCATGGAAAATTTATTTCTTTTTATTGATTAAATTTTTTAATTGAATTTGAGTGACTAAAAAAATAACAGTTTTTCATATATTTCTCTACCAAATTAAAAGTTTTATCCTTAAAAATCTTTCATGATTTTCTCTCTTTTCAACTGAATATATGTTAAAAAAAATCTCCGCCATTAAAATAGAATCTCAATCATTAATTTAATATTTAATCAAAGAAGAAGTAGTGATTTCAACAAAAATAAATAAATAAATAAAGGAGGCGCCATATATATACAACGCCTCCCTTTAAAATCCAAAATCACTAGAGACGCGCCTCCGGTGTAAAAAAAAAAAATTGGTCAGCACTGACCAGTGCTAGTTTTTGCAAATATTCCCCATCCAGTGCTATTTTTGCTAATTACCGTAAAACTTAGGTATGTATTGACTGTCAACAAAAAGACGGATTTGATATCTCAATATCCATATTTATTTTTAAATTTAATTAATCTTCAAATTTGAATCGTTTTATTCAAAGTGTTAAATGAATGTTTTTATAGATAATAGATATATTTTAATATGGAAACTAATAATTAAAATCAATGATATATTGGGGGAAAAAATGGTATAAATAGAAACACTTTATTCAATAGATCTTGCTATATAATAAGGGTGTGTTTAGATGTGAGGTTGAAACTCTGAGATTTTTAAAATCTTATGTTTTAAACTCAGTGTTTGAAAAGCTGTGTTTTATTCAATTTTCAACCGCAAGATTTTTTGGCCTAAAAGGGAATATCGTGGTTTGAAAAGCTAAACACTGAAAATGTGTTTGGATCTGAGTTTTAAAATTTTTAATTTTTCAAACGCAGAATCTACTTAAACTCATATCCAAACGGATCCTAAGACTCCTAATACATATTTATAATGTACTTTAAGGATCATATCATACACTATCTTAACTGACTAATCTACCAAATTCTCATCTCTTATCAAATAAACTCTTAACAAATATAAGGATAAAAACTAATGGGATTTTGGATTTGATCCACAACAGGAATTGTAATATATATAAATCGGATTTGAATATTTTCAAATTATGAATACCATTATATCTATATTTGCTTTCAAATCATTCAGGATATTCAAATATCGACAATCTTTTAAATTTTTCAGATTCACAAACATTGAGCAACTATCAAGTAACAATAAGAACTTTCTCAGTCAGTTTCTCAAATAAAACAACATCAAACTCCTCCATAAATCATATGTATACAAGATAAAAACACAAGAGCCAAAAAAAAAAAATTATCAAATGAAGAGTTACATAGAGCTGAATCAAATTTCGCTAGAGAAAGTTCACGATGCATCATCACATGATCGAACAGTTCGGTTGAGAATCGTAAACGATATCGTAGACAACCACCGGGCTGCATCCGGCGTAACATGGACAATTCATGCACTGAATTTTTGGTTTATCCTTTGTTTCTTCATTGCTGGGCTTCTCCTCTTCAGGCTCCGGAGGTTTCACATCTTCTATGGTAACTATGACAGTCCAACCAACTTTCTTCCTCAACTTCTCCGTTAAAGATGACGCATCGACGCCCTCTCCAACCACCACCAATTGGTCTTTGTCCTCGCCTTGGATCGTCACCGATTCCACACCTGCATCACATTAAGTGATGAAATCAAGTCTTAGTAACAGACTGACATGTGACTTAAATTATCAGTCCCTCTTAATTACTAGAGGCATCTCATCTCATGCAGAATTAGTAATTACCGTCCACGGATGCTGCGACTGTCAATGCCTTGGTACGGCATTTGTCACAGACCATATGCGCCTTCAAAACAATCTTCTTCTGCACAAATAAAAAGAGAAGAACATTGTCAGATTAAAATCATCATTGGAAAGATAATTTAACAAATAACCCATGAAAGAATAAGAGACCTTCATTTCACAAAGACAAAAGAAAGCTTTTGGAGTTGGGTGTGGTTTTTTTAAGGAAATAGGGTTCAGAATTGGATATATTTATAGGGAGAGATGGGATTGAAAATTGGAATAAGAGGAGAAGATTCATTACAACTTCCATGAATTCGGTGAGGGTAATTTGTACTTCTAACCCCCTTAAAATGAATATTAGCAGAAAAATTGTCCCGTCTATTGAATATTGGCAAAAACTAACCCTATCATTTTTTTTTTACTTTTTGTACTAGAAACGGATTATATATAATCAGTCTCCAGTACAAATTTTCAGCACCCTTATGAAAACACTGGAGATAGATTATATATAATCAATCTCCAATACAAATTTTTAGAGCCCCTGTGAAAACATTGGAGACGAATTATATATAATCAGTCCCTTGTGAAAATTTTCAAAACCCCTGTGAAGGCATTTCTACCTTAGTATTTTTTTTTTTTTTGTTTTATAAATTAATGGTTTTCTCAAACACAGATATGAAAATCTTGCTTGAACACACATACAAGAAACAATTTAAATGAAATAAAATTTAAGTCCCATAAATACAATCACTCCACCCTTGTTCAATATGTCACGAGATATACATGTTCAATTTGGATTGCATCAGGATATACCATTTGGGCCATCGACATACATGAAAATGCATAGATAATAAACATCTGTTAAGTCCCATAAATACAATCATCCAAATTTTTCATAAATCTTTTCTTTTTAACTTTGGCATCTACATCATATCGTATATCCTGATACCATCGAAATTAAACATGTATATCTCGTGACATCAGTGGCGGAGCCAGAAATTTACATAAGTGGGGGCGATATTTGACTACAAATTTTTATTTTTTCTTAATTGACAATCAGTTTCCACTTTTTCATAATTAAGATTAATTTTTGTAATTATAATTAAACACAAAAGATGATCAAAACCTAATATTACAATGGGCATACAAATAAGTAAACAATATAAATAGTTAATTACACCTTTCACAAGTATTAAAATAATAATCTATAAGCATGATAATATTAATTTTGTATTCTACATAATAGATGAGAAAGAGAGTGAATTTTTTTTCTTGTTTACTATGTACAGAAAGAGGGAGCTAGAGAGAGAAAGAGAGAGAGGGGAGGGGGGCGGATCAGGGAGAAACATAATCTAAAATCAAATATTGTTATTACATGGGATAAATTTGAAGTCAATATAATTAACATTTAAATCAATTAGGATGAAAACTAATTTAAATGAGAAATTCATGAAATTCTATAGGTTGGTTTGTGTTTGGTAAAAGAATAACTTGTGAGATAAGGGGCTAAGTGAGGGAATAAATGGTTGGACAATTTTATCATGCTTGTTATTAAAAAAAATCAGGATAAAGTGATCATAATTGTCCAATTTTAAAATAAAAATAAAGATATTTGTTCCATCTAAACGTTATAGATGTGAAAATTAATGTCTTTTTAATAAATCTTTTTAATCCTAATTTTAAGATTGTGAAAAATGACATAATTGATAGACTTTTTATCCCCTAAATAAGGATAATTTGTTATCAAAATTTTATCCCCTTACCAAACTACCATTATATGTATAAATTAAATAAATAATAAAAATATTTTTTTTATTAAAATAGTAATTATCAAATTAAACAAATGATTGGGCACCTTTCTAGATTATGAAAAAATTAAAATAAAATACACATTAATTATCATTTTATTTTGCTTTTCCAAATCACTATCTCATTGAAGTTTAACGGATACCTATATGACAATGTGTGAACAATTATTTACCATGTCAAATAGAAAACAGTATGTGTTGAAAATTGTTTCACATATACATGCATGTATGTTGTAGGTGTGTAAATTGAATTAAAGAAAGTCATTATCTCAACCAAAAAACCACTCATCATTAGTTAAATTATACATTAATCAAAAGCCAGTGGGGGCAATCAATTGAATTAAAGAAAGTCACTATGCCAACCAATAACCACCACCTAACATGAATCAAACTATACATAAATTTAAAGTGAGTGGGGGCAGCTGCCCCCACTCGCCTCTATATAGCTCCGCCCATGCGTGACATAGTGAACATGGGTGGAGTGATTGTATTTATGGGACTTAAATTTTATTTCATTTAAATTGTTTCTTATATGTGTGTTCGAGCAAATCTATGTTTGATAAAACCATCAATTTATATAACAAAAAAAAAAAAAAAACACTTAGCCCCCGTTTGGAACGGGGATAAGTTTTATTCTATGGTATACATTTATCCGAGCATAAGTGAGTATAAATAAGGATAAAGTGATTTTGTGTTTGGTTGTGTTTTGAATTATTCTCGTTGATAAACGTAAGAATAAATGTTTTGTTGTTTGGATAAAATGTGAATAAAGAGATTTATAAAAGGTAAAAAAATAATGATAGTTGATTTGATAGGTGATTTATAAGAGGTGATGACAGTTGATTTGACAGTTGGCCCACATATTATTTGGGTGGAATAACCTAGGATAACTTTAATTCCAGAGGTTGATTGAAATCCATATACCACTTATCAGGGTTTTTTCTAGCATACTTTATCTGTGGTTATCTGGGGTAAACAAACATCCCAAAATATTTATCCGGGGTTATACCAAAAACAAATGGGGGCTTAGATGGAAATGCACTGGAGACTGATTATATATAATCCGTCTCTAGTGTTTTCACAGGGGTTCTGAAAATTTATATTGGAGACTGATTATATATAATCTGTCTCACGGGGGCACTGAAAATATGTACTGAAGACTGATTATATATAATCATTCTACAGTATAAAAATTCAAAAAAAAAAAGTCAGCGCTGACGGGACAGCGCTGATCACGTCAATGGAGCTAGTTTTTGTAAATATTCGATGGGCGGGGGGCTATTTTTGCTAATATTTATTTTAGGGGGGCTAAAAGTGCAAATTACCCATTCGTTGAATAGAAAAGTCAATTGCATGATACATGGGCATGTAGTGTTTCTTGTGTGGGGGATCATTTAAATGATTCAATGAACACCGTGGAATTGGTTGTGACGTGAAAGGTCCACTACTGGAACGGTTGGGATGAACTTTTTAAGTGGTCCTTGTGAGAATTTTAAAATGGATAAAAAAATGAGAGACTATGTAGTCGATGATTAGCGGAATAACCGGATCCGGAATTAAGAATAACGGGGGCTTTGGAATGATTAAAGCCACGTTAAGTACTTAACGCGTTTGATTAATTTGGACTTAAGAGAGATGGAAAAAGAATATTTAAATCATACATTTGATTCTTCAGACGGCATTATGATACAAGCTAGGGTCAGTTTAGCATTCAATTTGCATTCTTTTTTTTGTTACAACACCCGGAAAATTTTTATTTGGAATCATTTATTCTATTTTCATGTGCATGTAGGGTTTCTTGTGTGGTCGATCATTTAAATGATTAAATCAACACGTGGAATTGCATGATGCTTCCTGATAGTCTATTTTTTATGCACAATTGCATCATGAGGGCTAGTTTACTCTTTCTTGGTGATTTTCATCCATGCGAATTCCTACTTAAATGAATAGTTAAATTCTAGGCTGAGAATCTTCTCTAGTCTAGGATCATCTTTTGAACTGTTGTAATTTTGTAAATATTATAGTGGAATACAATTTTGATTTCACCGACCAAAAAAAAAAAAAATTCTAAAAAGTTACCTTTTGGAAAGCATACTTTTATTTTATTTTTGAAAATTGATTTTCTTTTGTTTTTTCTACAAAAACTGGATTGCTTGGAGTTTTTGGAAACGGATTTAGGTTAAGTATTGATTCATGCAAGAGTACAATTTGTCCAACTTATATGCAAACACTAAACTAAGGGAGCTATGAATCTATGATGTGTGTTCACATAGACAAGCCCAACTATTGTGTTCCACCAAAAAACAACTATGGTGGATAAACTAATATAAGATTTAAGTAGTATAGGAGAGTTGGAACCTGGACTAGCCAGCTTATCATTATATTGTATTGTAAACGGAGCATATACACATAATTTATGTGTACACACAATACTAACATTATCCATAAAATATATGCATTTTTAGGCCTAGTTTGGTAAAAGAATAAATTTTTAGGATAAGTTAGCTTAATTTATGGGGATAAAAAAACTACTATTTTTATCCAAATTTGCATTTGGTAATATTTTTTTATTATCCTCATTTTTTATGTTTTTATTCTCAATCTTATATTTGGATCAAATATGAAATAATTTCAAATTTTTGTAAAAAATACCACATCTACCTTTCCTATTAATGGGGCATTAATATTGTTTGGTGGAACACATTCTTTCTTTTTTTTTAGGAATGGTAGTCATAAATGTTATCCCAATTTTACAAAATAGGGATAAAAAATTGGAACAAAGTATGTTCCACCTTTTACTTAGAATAAACTATTCCCATTTTTTATCTCAAAATGTGGACAATTGTCCATGCTTTATCCTCTTTTTTTTTTTAATGCCATATAGGATAACAAGTGATTTAACCCAATTTTTTCCTTATCCCAACCTCTTATTCCCATGTCAAACTAGGCCTTAAGAAATACAAACTAAAAACATGGGAAAACGTTACATCCAGTCACTTTTTCAAACCCATTTTAAGTCCATATATACCATTTTTTTTATTTTTTTTAAATAATATATCTCATTAGATGTGGTATACTATTTTTATAAAAAATGAAGAGATTTGTTAAAAATCAATCTTTTTTATCGTCTATCCCAAATGCAGTATACACCTCATTAATCCTATTTTCTCATTGTATCAAAGTATATATCTAGTTGAAATTTTTTCACATTTTTTATAATGATATCATTCAATTCATTGGAATATATACTTCACTTTTTATAAAAATACATATCTTGTTAGATGAGGTAAATGATATAAAATAAAATATATATATATACGATCTGCATTTTGGACTGCAAAATGGGCTGGGTATAACATTTCAAAAAATAAAACACATACTTCAACGATGTATATATATCATCTAAGAAAGTATATACTTCACTGGATATCTAACGAGACTGCAAGACACAACACTGGTTATTAATATTGGGCCTAAACTAGCTGTTCTATACCTATTTAATGGGCCAGAAGGGCCTTATTTGGCCCGGTACGCATGGCATGCTACACGAGAGTGGAAGTGAGTGTAGCCATGGAATGGAAAATATACATATCAAATTAATTAATTATAGTATCTATACTATATTTTACTATATTTTTCTAGTTTCCCTCATCACTATCTTTGTCTTTCATTTTGTGGGATAATGTTATCTCATTTTCACTTCAATTCTAATCTACATGTGTTTTGAATTTTTTAAAAATAGTATATCACCTCATTTAATGGGATGTATACTTTTATAAAAAATAGATTCAATACCATGTGGTATATTTAATTAAGAATTAAAAGATATCAATCTTCTAATGGTATATATTAAATAAGAAAAAAGTATCTTAAGATATGTACAGTATATCACTAACAATTTATACCAACGAATGAGAGAATGGTATAAATTTTAATACATCACTTAGGTGCACTATATAATCCATTGTTTTTAAAGATATAATAAAAATATTCTCCTTAATCGATATTAAAAATATTATTTTAAATTTATATCATGATTATATCATTAAATGCAATGTATAAATGCCTCTTTTTTCGTCAATCTTTAAATAAAAAAAGGTCTCCCTCGTTTGGATGTTGTTGCCTCTTTGTTTTGTTTTGTAGTCATAATTAACAAAAGTCATCACATCATACATCTAACAATGACAGATTTTCACCAAACAATGGTTCAGCTTCCATAATTCAGATTGAGATTACGAGGACCACATTTGTATGATTATATATAAATCACCTCTATATATACATCAGTCACATATCCTGACAATAACACGTCAAAATTAATTATAATGATTAAAGAGTCGTTATTATAAAAATAGTGACTATTTATTATTATTATTATTATTATATTATTAATTTTTTTAGTTTCTTTTTTTGTTATTTTAGGGTTTCCTTTGTATATCTATAAATAAAGCATTTCGCTCCTCTAATACAATAACAAGAATTTTCTTTCCTTTATTCTAACATGATATCATAGCCATCTCAAAAACTCTAGATCTACGAATATTTTTTTTCTTCTTTCCCGCTCTGATTGAGGAATCTTCAATCGGAGCGGGGAGGACTTTTAGTATTTATATTTTTCTTTGATTGCTTTGTTCGCTTCTCGCGTAAACCCTATTCGTTTGGGCAGTCGCTCTTCTTCTCTCTCCGTTGTGTAATACCACCGTGCCCTCTGCGAGAGTCTTCCGTGCTAGGACAATTAGCAAAAATAGCATAGTTTAAATCAATATTAGTAAAAATAGCACCGAATGAGGAATTTTGCAAAAACTAACACTAGTTAGCGCTGATCATTTTTTTTTTTTTACTACACTGGAGGCGCCATATATATACCGCACCTTCAGTGATTTTGTATTTTAAAGGGAGGCGCCGAATATACGCCTCTTTTGTTTGTTTGTTAAGATCACTACTTCTTCTCATTTAATTAAATATTAATGACTGAGATTTTTTTTTTATCAACTATGTAATTAAATTTTAATGGCCGAGATTTCTATGTTATGAGAGAATCATGGAAAATTTGTTTCTTTTTATTGATTAAATTTTTTAATTAAATTTGAGTGATTAAAAAAATAACAGTTTTTCATATATTTCTCTACCAAATTAAAAGTTTATCCTTAAAAATCTTCCATGATTTTCTCTCTTCTCAACTAAATATATTTTAAAAAAATCTCCGCCATTAAAATAGAATCTCAATCATTAATTTAATATTTAATGAAAGAAGAAGTAGTGATTTCAACAAAAAAAAAAAAAAAAAAGAGGCGCCATATATATACAACGCCTTCCTTTAAAATCCAAAATCACTAGAGACGCGCCTCCGGTGTAAAAAACAAAATTGGTCAGCACTGACCAGTGCTAGTTTTTGCAAATATTCCCCATCCAGTGCTATTTTTGCTAATTGCCGTAAAACTTAGATATGTATTGACTGTCAACAAAAAGACGGATTTGATATCTCAATATCCATATTTATTTTTAAATTTAATTAATCTTCAAATTTGAATCGTTTTATTCAAAGTGTTAAATGAATGTTTTTATAGATAATAGATATATTTTAATATGGAAACTAATAATTAAAATCAATGATATATTGGGGGAAAAAATGGTATAATTAGAAACACTTTATTCAATAGATCTTGCTATATAATAAGGGTGTGTTTGGATGTGAAATTGAAACTCTAAGATTCTTAAAATCTTATGTTTCAAACTCAGTTTTTGAAAAGCTGTGTTTTATTCAATTTTCAACCGCAAGATTTTTTGGCCTAAAAGGGAATATCGTGGTTTGAAAAGCTAAACACTGAAAATGTGTTTGGATATGAGTTTTAAAATTTTTAATTTTTCAAACGCAGAATCTACTTAAACTCATATCCAAACGGATCCTAAGACTCCTAGTACATATTTATAATTTACTTTAAGGATCATATCATACACTATCTTAACTGACTAATCTACCAAATTCTCATCTCTTATCAAATAAACTCTTAACAAATATAAGGATAAAAACTAATGGGATTTTGGATTTGATCCACAACAGGAATTGTAATATATATAAATCGGATTTGAATATTTTCAAATTATGAATACCATTATATCTATATTTGCTTTCAAATCATTCAGGATATTCAAATATCGACAATCTTTTAAATTTTTCAGATTCACAAACATTGAGCAACTATCAAGTAACATTAAGAACTTTCTCAGTCAGTTTCTCAAATAAAACAACATCAACTCCTCCATAAATCATATGTATACAAGATAAAAACACAAGAGCCAAAAAAAAAAAATATATCAAATGAAGAGTTACATAGAGCTGAATCAAATTTCGCTAGAGAAAGTTCACGATGCATCATCACATGATCGAACAGTTCGGTTGAGAATCGTAAACGATATCGTAGGCGACCACCGGGCCGCATCCGGCGTAACATGGACAATTCATGCACTGAATTTTTGGTTCATCCTTTGTTTCTTCATTGCTGGGCTTCTTCTCTTCAGGCTCCGGAGGTTTCACATCTTCTATGGTAATTATGACAGTCCAACCAACTTTCTTCCTCAACTTCTCTGTTAAAGATGACGCATCGACGCCCTCTCCAACCACCACCAATTGGTCTTTGTCCTCGCCTTGGATCGTCACCAATTCCACACCTGCATCACATTAAGTGATGAAATTAAGTCTTAATAACAGACTGACATGTGAGTTAAATTATCAATCCCTCTTAATTACTAGAGACATCTCATCTCATGCAAAATTAGTAATTACCATCCACGGATGCTGCGACTGTCAATGCCTTGGTACGGCATTTGTCACAGACCATATGCGCCTTCAAAACAATCTTCTTCTGCACAAATAAAAAGAGAAGAACATTGTCAGATTAAAATCATCATTGGAAAGATAATTTAACAAATAACCCATGAAAGAATAAGAGACCTTCATTTGACAAAGACAAAAGAAAGCTTTTGGAGTTGGGTGTGGTTTTTTTTGAAGGAAACAGGGTTCAGAATTGGAAATATTTATAGGGAGAGATGGGATTGAAAATTGGAATAAGAGGAGAAGATTCATTACAACTTTCATGAATTCGGTGAGGGTAATTTGCACTTTTAACCCCCTTAAAATGAATATTGACCGAAATAGTCTTGTCTATCGAATATTTATAAAAACTAACCCTATCATTTTTTTTTTTTACTTTTTGTACTAGAAACGGATTATATATAATCAGTCTCCAGTACAAATTTTCAGCACCCTTATGAAAACACTGGAGATAGATTATATATAATCAATCTCCAATACAAATTTTTAGAGCCCCTGTGAAAACATTGGAGACAAATTATATATAATCAGTCCCCTGTGAAAATTTTCAAAACCCCTGTGAAGGCATTTCTACCTTAGTATTTTTTTTTTTTGTTATATAAATTGATAGTTTTCTCAAACACAGATATGAAAATCTTGCTTGAACACACATACAAGAAACAATTTAAACGAAATAAAATTTAAGTCCCATAAAAACAATCACTCCACCCTTGTTCAATATGTCTCGAGATATACATGTTCAATTTGGATTGCATCGGGATATACCATCTGGGCCATCGACATACATGAAAATGCATAGATAATAAACATCTGTTAAGTCCCATAAATACAATCATCCAAATTTTTCATAAATCTTTTCTTTTTAACTTTGGCATCTACATCATATCGTATATCCTGATACCATCCAAATTAAACAGGTATATCTCGTGACATAGTGAACATGGGTGGAGTGATTGTATTTATGGGACTTAAGTTTTATTTCATTTAAGTTGTTTCTTATATGTGTGTTCGAGCAAGATTTTCATATCTATGTTTGAGAAAACCATCAATTTATATAACCACAAAAAAAAAAAAAACACGTAGCCCCCGTTTGGAACGGGGATAAATTTTATTCTATGGTATACATTTATCCGAGCATAAATGAGTATAAATAAGGATAAAGTGATTTTGTGTTTGGTTGTGTTTTGAATTATTCTCGTTGGTAAACGTAAGAATAAATGTTTTGTTGTTTGGGTAAAATGTGAATAAAAAGATTTATAAAAGGTAAAAAAATAATGATAGTTGATTTGATAGGTAATTTATAAGAGGTGATAACAGTTGATTTGATAGTGGGCCCACATATTCTTTGGGTGGAATAACCTAGGATAACTTTAATTCCAGAGGTTGATTGAAATCCATATACCACTTATCAGGGTTTTTTCTAGCATACTTTATCTGTGGTTATCTGGGGTAAACAAACATCCCAAAATATTTATCCGGGGTTATCCGCGGGGTTATACCGGAAACAAATGGGGGCTTAGATGGAAATGCACTGGAGACTGATTATATATAATCCGTCTCTAGTGTTTTCACAGGGGTTCTGAAAATTTATATTGGAGACTGATTATATATAATCTGTCTCACGGGGGCACTGAAAATATGTACTGGAGACTGATTATATATAATCCGTCTACAGTATAAAAATTCAAAAAAAAAAGTCAGTGCTGACGTGGCAATGCTGATCGGGTCAATGCAGCTAGTTTTTATAAATATTCGATGGGCAGGGGGCTATTTTTGCCAATATTCATTTTCGGGGGGTTAAAAGTGCAAATTACCCATTCGTTGAATAGAAAAGTCAATTGTATGATACATGTGCATGTGTTTCTTGTGTAGACTTAGATGAACTTTTTAAGGGGTCCTTGTGAGAATTTTAAAATGGATAAAAAATGAGAGACTGTGTAGTCTATGATTAGCGGAATAACCGGATCCGGAATTAAGAATAACGCGGGCTTTGGAATGATTAAAGCCACGTTAAGTACTTAACGCGTTTGATTAATTTGGACTTAAGAGAGATGGAAAAAGAATATTTAAATCATACATTTGATTCTTCAGACGGCATTATGATACAAGCTAGGGTCAGTTTAGCATTCAATTTGCATTCTTTTTTTTGTTACAACACCCGGAAAATTTTTATTTGGAATCATTTATTCTATTTTCATGTGCATGTAGGGTTTCTTGTGTGGTGCATCATTTAAATGATTAAATCAACACCGTGGAATTGCATGATGCTTCCTGATAGTCTATTTTTTATGCACAATTGCATCATGAGGGCTAGTTTACTCTTTCATGGTGATTTTCATCCATGCGTATTCCTGCTTAAATGAATAGTTAAATTCTAGAATCTTCTCTAGTCTAGAATCATCTTTTGAACTGTTGTAATTTTGTAAATATTATAGTGGAATACAATTTTGATTTCACCGACCAAAAAAAAAAAAAAAAAAAATTCTAAAAAGTTACCTTTTGGAAAGCATACTTTTATTTTATTTTTGAAAATTGATTTTCTTTTGTTTTTTCTACAAAAACTGGATTGCTTGGAGTTTTTGGAAACGGATTTAGGTTATATGCAAACACTAAACTAAGGGAGCTATGAAACTATGATGTGTGTTCACATAGACAAGCCCAACTATTGTGTTCCACCAAAAAACAACTATGGTGGATAAACTAATATACGATTTAAGTAGTATAGGAGAGTTGGAACCTAGACTAGCCAGCTTATCATTATATTGTATTGTAAACGGAGCATATACACATAATTTATGTGTACACACAATACTAACATTATCCATAAAATATATGCATTTTTAGGCCTAGTTTGGTAAAAGAATAAATTTTTAGGATAAGTTAGCTTAATTTATGGGGATAAAAAAACTACTATTTTTATCCAAATTTGCATTTGGTAATGTTTTTTTATTATCCTCATTTTTTATGTTCTTATTCTCAATCTTATATTTGGATCAAATATGGAATAACTTCAAATTTTTGTAAAAAATACCACATCTACCTTTCCTATTAACGGGGCATTAATATTGTTTGGTGGAACACATTCTTTTTTTTTTTTTTAGGAAGGGTAGTCATAAATGTTATCCCAATTTTACAAAATAGGGATAAAAAATTGGAACAAAGTATGTTCCACCTTTTACTTAGAATAAACTATTCCCATTTTTTATCTCAAAATGTGGACAATTGTTCATGCTTTATCCTCTCTTTTTTTTAATGCCATATAGGATAACAAGTGATTTAACCCAATTTTTTCCTTATCCCAACCTCTTATTCCCATGCCAAACTAGGCCTTAAGAAATACAAACTAAAAACATGGGAAAACGTTACATCCAGTCACTTTTTCAAACCCATTTTAAGTCCATACCATTTTTTTTATTTTTTTTAAATAATATATCTCATTAGATGTGGTATACTATTTTTATAAAAAATAAAGAGATTTGTTAAAAATCAATCTTTTTTATCGTCTATCCCAAATGCAGCATACACCTCATTAATCCTATTTTCTCATTGTATCAAAGTATATATTTAATTGAAATTTTTTCACATTTTCTATAATGATACCATTCAATTCATTGGAATATATATTTCACTTTTTACAAAAATACATATATTGTTAGATGAGGTAAATGATATAAAATAAAATATATGTATATAAGATCTGCATTTTGGACTGCAAAATGGGCTGGGTATAACATTTCAAAAAATAAAACACATACTTCAACGATGTATATATATCATCTAAGAAAGTATATACTTCACTAGATATCTAACGAGACTGCATTTACGACACAACACTGGTTATTAATATTGGGCCTAAACTAGCTGTTCTATACCTATTTAATGGGCCAGAAGGGCCTTATTTGGCCCGGTACGCATGGCATGGTACACGAGAGTGGAAGTGAGTGTAGCCATGGAATGGAAAATATACGTATCAAATTAATTAATTTATAGTATCTATACTATATTTTACTATATTTTTCTAGTTTCCCTCATCACTATCTTTGTCTTTCATTTTGTGGGATAATGTTATCTCATTTTCACTCCAATTTTAGTCTACATGTGTTTTGAATTTTTAAAAAATAGTATACGACCTCATTTAATGGGATGTATACTTTTATAAAAAATAGATTCAATACCATGTGGTATATTTAATTAAGAATTAAAAGATATCAATCTTCTAATGGTATATATTAAATAAGAAAAAAGTATCTTAAGATATGTACGGTATATCACTAACAATTTATACCAGCGAATGAGAGAATGGTATAAATTTTAATACATCACTCAGGTGCACTACATAATCCATTGTTTTTAAAGATATAATAAAAATATTCTCCTTAATCGATATTAAAAATATTATTTTAAATTTATATCATGATTATATCATTAAATGCAATGTATATATGCCTCTTTTTTCGTCCATCTTTAAATAAAAAAAGGTCTCCCTCGTTTGGATGTTGTTGCCTCTTTGTTTTGTTTTGTAGTCATAATTAACAAAAGTGATCACATCATACATCTAACAATGACAGATTTTCACCAAACAATGGTTCAGCTTCCATAATTCAGATTGAGATTACGAGGACCACATTTGTATGATTATATATAAATCACCTCCATATATACATCAGTCACCTATCCTGACACTGACACTCAAAATTGATTATAATAATTAAAGAGTTATTATTATAAAAATATTGACTATTTATTATTATTATTATTATTATATCATTAGTTTTCTAATTTTTTTAATTTTTTTTCTAATATTTTAGAGTTTCCTTTGTGTATCTATAAATAAAGCATTTCACTTCTCTAATACAATAACAAGAATTCTCTTTCTTTTATTCTAACAATAATAAAAAATCACTTTTGACAAATAAAACCGGACCATCGATTTTGTGAAGTTGACTTCTGATTATAAATGACCCAACTTTGTATTAATAATCTTTGTCAAGTAACTCCAATTAGTGGACTCAATTAATCAATTCTAATAATAACTTAACACAGAAGAAGAACCACTGCAAAAAGGTTGACAAAATATCAATCATTATCACAAAGTACTCTTAAGCTTTTTTTTAAATGTCAATCGATTTCTATACTAATAATCAGAATTAATACATCTAGAAAAATAATCTAATAATCTTCATACTTTTGTAGTACTACTCATCCCATGCATCATTAAATTTTACAACTCTAATTAATTTCAAGCAACGCAACAACTTCTTTAGTCATTTATAACGCAGTGACATATAAAGGATGTTTCTATCTGTTTTTTTTTCAAATTAATTTGTTTACACATCCCTCCGATTTGTATGTCTCTCAAATTTGAGTGAATCGTTTTACACGCCGCTCTAATTTACACATTTTCATTTGTGAAACGTAACTTCTTCTCGCTGGATCAACCCCTCCTCAGCGGTCCGTCTCTGCTCTCCGCATTGGGCTTTTGCTCCTATTTGTCGACCATCCATCTCTTCCTCCTCTTCATCTTCTCTCGCGTACGCAGCAAATATGAATTTAAAATGTGAACATGGGAGGGGGTGTAAATGAATGTGGATTTCGTGAAGAGAGTGTCCAAATTAAGAGGTGTACGATGCAAACCCAACAAATTTTAAAAAAAATGAGTTTTATGTTCTCATACCCATGTAATGTTCATGTAAACAGATTCAAAGATTGTAAATAGGGACACGCGCACACCTAAAATACACAAGATCGAGGCAACACGAAGAGGGAGCTTCACATATCTTAACAAAACCATTTACACACCATGCAAAGAAAATCGAAGGAAATAAAAGAAAAAACCACATATGAAAGTCTCTCTTGGATTCAAATGTGCCCAAATTCAATGGCATCACATGATAGAACAGGGAGGATGTGTGTCATGAGTGGCGCACACCATCAGCGGTGGGCACGGCGGTGGGCACGGAGGGTAACACGGGTGCTGGCACGGAGGGTAACACTGGCACATCCATGCGCAAAGGTCCTTCACCTTCTTCTCTTCCTTCTTTGGAGGCGTCGGTTTCACATCTTCGATCGTAATGATGTCCGTCCAACAGATCTTTTTCCTTAACCTATATGTCAAGCAAGGGACATTGATACCTTCTCCGTTGACCACCAATTGGTCTCTTTCCGCGCCTTGGATGGCCACAGATGTCACACCTATATCACATCAGTTATATTATTTGGTGTGTAATTATATGTTGATACACAGTCTCATTGTACACGTGTATAATTTATTTTTTTTTATAAGTGGGTGCGTTCAAATCATTGGAGTATGTACTTTACGAGCTTTTGTTAGATGGAGAAAGTGAGGGTTGTCTATGGGGCTGCAAGCTGGGCTATCCGGTCCTAATGTTATCCAAATAAAATGTGTTGATTTAATGGTGATGCATTTTAGGTTTACCATGCTCAGATGCTGCGATCATCATCGCTTTGGTTCGTTGTTTGTCACAGGCGAAGTTCAACTTCAATACGATCTTCTTCTGCGATTTTTGTCATCACATTTTTTAAACAAGAACATTAGCATCACAGTGGATAATTAGTATGAAATAATGTTCATAAAAATATATATAACGAAAACTTGATAAGAAACAATAGTTGAAGAGTACCCATGCAGCCAACATTCAACAAAAAGAGCTTTTTAACACATTACCGATGTAAACTAAATCCAAAGTAAAATGGACCTTAAATAATCTGGTCTTAATTTGAAAACTTTATATATTTCATTAAGACAAACATGTATGCATGTCTTGAAACCATAATAACAAATTCTAGCTATAAACACAAATTCATAAATACAAATCAAGCAGGACTGCTAGCTTTTATTATTTTTTGGGATCCCATGAAAGAAAAGGACAAAGAGAATGTTAAAAAGGATTTGGAGATATACCTTCGTCATGTTGCCTAGTACTTTGTGATATGTTAAATGAAACAAAGTACTGCATAAATGTTGAGACAACTGCAGAGATTTGAAATACAAAATAAGCCTTTTGAGTGAGTTGATTTTGGAGAAAATAAGTTTCGGTCTGTCTGTATTTATAGAACATTTTGTCTGGGTGATTCAGCGCCAACATCTATCAATAAAATAGTCAATTACACAATATAAAAATTTGGAGTCAATGCATGAATCAACACCCTGCAATTAGTGGTGGTGAGGCAATTTCACAATTTGAAGGGTTGGGATGAATAGTTTTTATTAAGTGGTCCTAGTGAATATATGACTAGGTACAGAATATAGGGTAATGTGAAGGTTTGGCATATTTTACAAGAGCCATTTTTTGTTGGTGTGTGATTTAGACTTTTAGAAGTTGAGAAAGAAGGACCAATTAAGGAATATTACATTACTTAGATTCTTGTAGTTGTTCAACAAACATGGACTTGTTCAAAACAAGGCTTGCTTGATCTGTCATTAGAGCTGCATTTACAAAAACTTCCTTTGGCATGAAGAGGATGTAAATCACTGCTAATAAACTTGATCTCGACTATTACAGCTCTCTCTCTCTCTCATAAAATTAAGTCAAACCTTACAAAGATTCTCGATTTATTATCCCAGTCAGATATGAGACTGATGAGCAGATTATTGTAATCAAGTCAAGACTTTTAACTAGTCATGTCAATGGAATCGAATATAAGTATGACAAATTGAATTTTTCTATTACCGATTATCTAAATCTAAATATATATCTGATTAATATTTAACACATGTTATTCCAGTCTGAATTTGAATAGAATACTCAATGTATATTTTCTTCGAAATTTTCATAACTATAAAATATTTTTATTATAAGTAAAAAATAAAAATATATATAATTAATCAATATATAATCTAATATACATTAGGTAGATATTTTTGGAAGCGGATACAGAATATCCAAATTTATTAAGATATATGTAATATTTAAAATCCTCATCTGATTCAAAAATTGGATCGAACAAATACCGTTATCCAAATTTTGCGAATCAACCCCTCACATCAAGGGGATTATTTACAAATTCAATATCGCAAGTATTATGGAACACATAGGGGTTGTGGTGACCAAAAAATCATCACAACTAATTAATAAACCATGTCCACAAAATCAAAGGAAACTGTGTCTCAAATTTCAACAAAAAGTTTCCCAAGTAAATTTTCATATTTTAAAATAAATTGGTTTAAATGATAAAAAGATAAATGCTCAACTTTGACAGGTCCCTCTCTTCATCAATTTTAAACTGCCATCAATATGAACTATCGATCACATGAATGTGGCTACTATTTCCCAACTTGTATGTAATTCAATAAAACATCATCACATCATGATAAGATAGATAAGAGACTTGAACCTCCAAAACAATTATCATGAGAAACAATAACTAATATTAACATCAATGAACTCTTCAACTTGATCAAACATTAATTTCTAGACTAAGTCAATATCAAGGAAACAGCCATTTTCCACTTTGTGATATAAGTCCATAGAATAGTGGGGGACAGGGAGATAATTGCATTAGCACAAACCAATGGGCAAGTAGATATAGTTTTGTTGAATAGGCCTTGTATATGTTGCATGGGAGACTTTTGTTGATTTCACCATCCCCATCCCAGATACTGTTCATTAATTAGTTGGACTCAAAACAGCCGCATTGGATGGGTCAATTCAAATATGATTTATTATTTTCTCTCATTGAGAATAACATAGATAGGACATCATAATATCTTTTATTTGTTCCTAAATAGTTTTAATATGAATATTAATATTTGAATTTGAATCAATATTTTAAACTTAGAGCAGATATGAAAATTTTTCAGATAATTTGACATATCTAAATATGAGTACCAGATAGCATCAATGATCATATTAGAAATAAAAGATTCTGCAATGAAAAAATTATGATTGAAATTTATATACCCTTGTATAATAACTGATCACACAAATGATAATTGAACCAAAAACATCTTTATAAAGTTTGATATATAAACATGGGGCTTTTAATACACCAGCAACCCTTCTTTTAGCCCCACTTTTAGCCTTCAAGCAATATGTATATATGAGTATATGACCTCGATCAAACAGTGTGTGTCAAATGTTGGACTAAAACCAGGACTACTGGATTCAATATTGTCATACATATGATGTAATTGTATACATAGCTTTATAAGATATTGACATACATGTGCTCCAACTCCCAGGTATCAAATACTCCTAATATTTGCTGATACCTGATAGTTTCCAAGTTTACCAATTGCACATACCAACCTGTTTGCCATGGTCAACACTTTATACGAAGCACATGTTTTGTGGTCCAAAACTTCACTACAAAAAACACATCATCATTGACCCTTTCACAGATCTATTATACATCAATTGTGACATTAGTTGGCATGACTTTGATGGTTTGACTTAACTAATCAAAGCTTTGGCTAGTAGATCAATAAAATAGAGAATGAAAAGATCCATCTAACACTTCCACTCTTGCTGGGGTCACCGAATTAATAGTTAGCATTATAAGTCTTGCATTGTTTTTCTTCTGATGTAAAATGATGTATGTACCTAATATCTCCTTTTAAAATATTTATTGACTTTTTAATGGACATTGGTAAAACCATGTTCTTCATCATGTACAAAATTGTTTTAGGCTGCTATAATTATAGCAAATACGCGTATGAGCACCCCCTTTGAGTCTAAACAATTACTTCCTTCCATTTATCATAGAGGATCATATAGGATGAATATTTCAAAGTTATATTTAAAAAGAATAGAAAAATAAGGCAAGTGACGTGTTTTGAGCAAGAGCTGTTAACAGTAGGTATCAAAACAAAATAAGATAATCACACTTTGAGAGGTCGTATTTACATTTTTTTTTCCTTAAAAAAACTTTTTTTTCACTCCACCAACGTTAAAACATATGCATATACGTCACTCTTTTTGTGAAAGCACATACGTATGCATATATATTAAACAAATATACATACCTTCAAAAAAATGCTAAACATACTACGCCCACTAAGCAAGTGACTGCATAAAGAATTGTCCAAAATACTTCCCAATAAAAATTTGCATCCAACACAACCCAAATAACACATTACCTCCCATTAAATATTTGCATCCAACGCAACCAAAGCAACACATTACAGGATGAAGCATAAATCCAGAGTTATGCCATTGATCAGGTTGTCTATTTTTAACCTCTCATTTACAACTAAATACAGAAAATTTGTTGGAATGGACCCTCTAATTCTTCCTTCAGATGGTCCTTACCTTTCATGAAGCCAACACTTAATAGTGGAAGATTCCACTCACACGGATAAAAAAAAAAGGCACCTCTCTACAGCTTTCAAAAACATGGAATCATTCCATAAGTTTTGATAAACAAAAAATTATATAAGCCCTTAAGAGTTAGGGAACGGAGGGTTTAACTGGTTGAAAATTACTCCCTCCTTGCAATCCCCCGATGAGCTTCCTCAGAAACTCAATGGGATTGTTTTTGCGGTTCAATAAAAAAAAGGGGAGAGGTGTGTTAACAACAAAACAACAATACAGAGACCGCCAACTACCAGCACAAGATAAGCACAAAAGATGACATGAGGGATATTGCAAAGCCAGATGCGAGTATTTGTTTCATCAAAGACTCAGTCTCAACAGGATTTTTTTGTCATCTCGGTCATTCCTGCGTCAATCATTATTAAAATTTCGTATTATGAGATGCCCATAAATTTTTCAAGCATAAATGAAGTTGAACCAAAGAAAAACTGTGCATTTGAATGTACCAGAGCTGGTATGTCTGATGTTAACAATGTTCCACGAAATCCTTCCTCAGTTTGATGAGGCTCTAGCTTCTGACCAGAAATCTCGTCTTTGTCCATTAAAAGGAGAGAAGGGAGATCGTTATGCAGGGATTCATTTTATGTTCTCAAAGAGCATCATCTCAGAGGTTTGAGCTTTATACCTGCTATATCGCGATTCTCATAGATCTCGGAGTCCATAACCCATAAGACATCCCCAGGAAATATATTTTTGTCAGCTAGAGTAGCTGACTCACCATCGATTTCTGTGGATCCCTTGTGAATTTTTTGGTTCTCCTTCACAACCTATCATTGTTAAAGTCAAAAAAAATTCAAAATCAAAATGAATCATCATATAAACCATAAGGGCAACAAGCAACTAAATGATGTATAGGTCACTCGCTTTATGATGATGTGGACATCTCAAAAAAACTCCAACAGACATCCGGGAATTGGTTTTGTAAGTTTGATGTTGCTGTTAACACAATTTCTTCATTTCCTCGAATTAGACAATAGGATGACCTTCAAGGCTTTTAGTAATTCAGAGCATCAAAAAATTCGTACACTTAATTTAGAACAAATACATCTTCTGCAGGTCTATATGCACAAGCTTCATGTCTCAATAAATTTATTGGATGATTAATCATCACAGCGGCTGATACATGTGAACAAAATCCATGAATATGTGAAGAGGAGGTACCTTCATAAGTATTTGAATTTCTTATTTTGTTGTATGAACCAAAAATTTATACTGTCAAATCAAAGGTGGGTGATGATCATTAAATTTTGCCCATGTTCATAACTATTGGCACACTTAAAAGATATATGCTAAAAGGGCAATTTCTTTCTTTGAAAAAGAAAAAAGGATTCCTTACTATAAAAAAGAATCTGCATAACACGAATTTGTTATGAATTCCCACGTTAAAAGAGAAACTGTATCCTCAAATACAGATAAGCAATTTCCATAAAAAAAAATACAGATAAGCAATAGTAAACCAGTTGTGAATAGCATTTGTGGCGTTTGGGCATTTTTTATGTAATTAAAGTGAAAGAGGAGGCTAATTCAATCCTATTTTATCTCATCCACTACACCCCGCCAAGTGCCAGGCAAGGTTTTCAGTTGTCAAAAGCACCATATGAATTTCCGTATGTAAGAAATTGAAACTACAAGAAAAATAATGGTACAGTATCTAGACATGTGGGTCTTAGATCTGAAGTTCTTCATATATTCATATACCTTACATTCTCAATGAACCAGGTGAGTCAAACGAGATATTAATTGCTCATAATTACTAGCAGAACAAGATTAATCATCCTTCTTAATATAACATGAGTGGTGTTAAAAATTGCTAATTTTGAGACTTGGGCAGAGGTTGAAAGCAAGGAAAAGTAAGTTTAGAACATGCAGAGTATGGCAGTTCAAATTTCTAAAGCATGCAGTGAGAGATGAAAGATAATGTTTCTAGTAAAAAAGCATACCCCAAATGATTCCCATATCATCATCTTCAATTGGTAGATTGATGTAGAACTAGAAACTTTTAAATTAATAGAGTTCCCAAATGTAGTCCTACGAGAACGCTTAGATATTCGACGATCTGGTTCAGGAATAGATCCAGAGGCTTCTAGGAGTGATCGTGGAGCTTCCTTGCCACGAACCAGAAATACCCGTATATCCCCATCAGAATAATTGAGTTTCTGCATCAGCTCACAACTCTCTCTTTCACCAATACATTCTTCACAAATCTAATGTAATCACAATATGTTAGCCAACAAGAGCCAAGCAATCAGAACAAAATAGTTTAATTTTTCATCAAGTATAATTGCAACAATGCCCATAAGCAGAAGATTAAAGCAACAGATTTTACATACAATCCTCTTGGATGCATGAGACAAACAATAACAAAGGATACAGTATCAAGTTGAAAAATATCTCCCTTTGGTTTTAAGAAATTAAACAAATAGCTGTATAAAATTTTAGTCATTACATAATGTCCTGCGCTGATAATATTTCTTAACAGAATTGTACAAGATTGCTATTTATTTGTTTAATCACATGGTATTCACTTCTTGCATTTTTCGTTACAAAATTTTTTTTGAAAAAAAAAGGATAGGCTTATTAATTTTAAAACAATAACACTACAGAAAGCTTGTGCGGAAAAAATCCACTGGGAACCAAATGTTCAAGCAGCAATACCTCTGGCTGAGTCTTAAGGATAGGCTGTTTAGATTCAGGGTCATCTTTAGCTCCATCACTAGAGACTGTCAAGTCAGCTTCTGAAACTGAACTTTCATCACATGAGCCAATCAATTTATTTTTGCAGGCAAATGTAACTTCAGCAGATATGCCGTTCTCTTCAGTCAAGTTCCACTCATCACAGAAAAGTTTCCAATCGCTCTCAGTGATGATTGTTAAACCATTTGTCTGCAATTAAAAAAAGTAACTTATTAAAAAAAAAATTCTTCGTGAATAAACAATTAATGCACTAATCACGCATTAAATAAAAAAATTCATTCAAATATAAGCTATACAGTTACACAGGCTGGGTAACCCTGATAAAAGTTTACCTAAGCTACTCTAGAGATTGACAATCTCCCATCACCATAATCAATCAGCCACCTCAAAGAGGGCCATTGTTCAAGCTTAAATATACAAGAGACCAACAATTATTCGTAGCAGCAGGGTTGAGGATCAGGCATCATTATCATATTGGCCCAGTTCAATACCAATGCATGTCTCATGATATGCAGGATGCTAATATTGGTATTAGAATCACAATATGTTTCTTTTAATTATTTTTTGGCTCACTACATCTGCAAAATGTTTCCATTTTTATCCAAAAATGCCTTTTTCTAGGTTTCCTGAATAGGAACGCAGTCCTTATACGTTAAATAGAGTAAATAAATAGAAAAACAAGAGAAGAAACCGAAAAGGGAAGAAAAACAAGTATCAAAGGTTGCATATTGTAATATACTTTCCTTTCGCATCGTTAAGCCAAAACTTCGGTGAATGAAATGGTTGTTTAAGATCCACATTAAATACTATATACCCTGAATCAAAATGCTTTTCCTTTTTCCATTTTGTTAACATTTGGTGCAAACCAAAGAAATCAATTTGGTCAATGGAAAATAATCTGATTCACATACAAAAAAGTCAGTTCAAGAGACTGAGGCCCACAAAAGGAAAGGAAGTACATAGATTTCTAAATTAGCCATTAGAGTACATTTAAATAAAGATAAAGAGATTACATTTTCTGATAAGAAACTCCACCAATGACGGCTACATATATTGTTAAAATAGGAAGAGTATATAGTTTGGCCCAAAACCAATATAATGGAAACCAATATTTGTCGATAAATGAAGATTCTGGCACAAATAGCCTACATGAAAGTGTAGAAGGAACTTTTTTATTGGACAAGCGCAAACCCATAAATCTTATTTCTTAAAACCAACAGCTACACTAGTGGCATGTAGCATTGAGCTAGGCTAACATTGTTCAGGATTATGGCTTTCTCTGCTTCTGTAGTCCTCCTGGCTTTGTACTTCTTGTTCCACAACTAGTAAAGGCCAACTTTTTCTTTGAAAAAAAAAACATTGTTCAGGAGTTGTCTTTATCAGACAAATCCAGCATAATAAATCACAGAGACAGAGTTGCATGACAAATAAAAAAATTTATTCGACTAAATTATTGCTATCCTTTTGTAAAAACAGTCAATCCATAGATACATACTACACTTTTTTTTAAAAGTAAATATAGGAAAATCTTATTCAAGAAACCCCTGAAATTAGGAGACGAAGGATCTCCTTACATCATAAAAAAAAAGATAGAAATACAAGATTATATCAATTTGCCCGAGTAAATATTATCCTCTTTCCCAAGCATCGCCCATTAAGGATCTAGGCGAAGGTTCCCCCAGGATGAATTTAACTCAATCCGTAAGCATCGATGTGATCGCGACTCAAGTATTTTCCCAATACACCTTTTTGTGTTGAAACACCTTTTCATTGCGTGTTAGTAGATACATGCTAACTGGAAATAGATTTATTGTCTTTACTTGTGTGCCATAGAATCTCCAATTGTCAGAAGTTAAAAATGGTTTACTCGTATAAAAAAAGGTGTGGATTCTAAAAAGGATCTTCTTCATAAGCAGGATACCATTCTATTCTTAGTTTCCTTCCTTAAGTGTACATTAAAGATTTTGCTTCAAAGGACTCCCTCAAGGAAGGATATTCTTGATAAGGTATGATAAAGTATTCCATAATTTTATCTAAAATATTTAGGATCTCAACCTAATTAACTAAGCCTTCCACAATTACAATTTAGGATGCTTATTCCAAAATGAAATTACTTATTGGAGAGGACCACCTGCATTTCATAAAATAACAAAATAATGGTTGAAAGTATTAGACTGATATGAACAGATATTACTTAATAAAAGCTTTAATAAAACATTATGGAAAGCATCGCATGAAACACAAGTGTTATTAAATACACTCACACTGGATGCCCTTTGAGTTATGGAACCACGTTTCAACACCAGCTCAAGCGGCTTTTCTAGCAGTCTAGAATGCTGTATAGATTTTAAAAAACAAAAAGGTAAGAAGCTGAAAGAGATGCCAACAAGAATTTTGCAGCACAATTAAAATCAGTGTTCAGAATATAAAATTGTAAAATGAAATTAAAATTTTGTTAGAAATAGAGTGAACATACTATGGATGTTCAGTCAAATGCGGAAAGCAAATGTCCATCTCCTACTTAAACAAATATATAAAGAAAATAAATAAGTTGAAGTGTCAGACAAACATAATGATCTGGAAACAATGTCACTCAGTTTCAGAATTTCAACATTGAAGACACTACAGATTTGTTAATGACCATCAAATGCCATAAAAACTAACCTAACTAAAGGTTTCGCCGGCATGTGTATAAAGGAGGATGTTGCAGCAAACTAACAAATCAATGCATATAAAGCACATGCCAATTCTAGTTCAATTGGCCATTTCAAAATTCAAAATGCATGATGCATGTGACACATTAGACTACACATGATGCCTCATCAAAATCCAACAGTTCCACAGGGAAAACTCTGAATTGTCTTCCCAGTAAAGGTATCATAATTTCCTTATTTTTAATTTTTCATATAAAAGTTCATCGTGATATGTATAACTCAAGAGTCATGCATAAGCTCTCAAAAACATAAATTGGCACAACTTTGTGTGTTAAAAATATCACATTGCAACTAACCTTCTCACATTTTAGACAACTAATAGTTTCTTCCAGACTCTCAAGTTCTTCAGGTGTGTTCTTATTGTTTGTCCCAATATAAGCTCTCCATTTTGCAAGCCATAATGAAGGCACTAAGAAATATTTGCAACCCGGAGAAAGTGCAATGCTTTTTCCCACGAATAACTTGTCATGATTTTGGCGCTGTTGAAGCTTAACCGCTCTGCAACATCAAGTGAGATTTCATGCCCCTAAACTACAGCAACATCATTCAACAATAAAAACTTTTTTTTTATAATACCTACGGCTATCCTCTAGGCAAGCAACTTCAGAGATATCCTTACTACACACTGCACAGGGTTCTAAATCAGAAGGGAAGGTTGAACAGCCAGTTAGATCATCAGGTTTTACAGCATTAGCACTTTCATATAGAAACAACCAGAGATATTCAGGAACTGAGACACGCTTCGCTCCAGCAGCTTGTTCAGGAAGTAGTTCACCGTGCGGACATCTAATAGAAGCTGTTGGACCAGCGTCAGCATCACATGGAGAATCAGCATTTTTTCTACGCGACCATTGCATTAACCTATAAAATAAATAAGATTAAAATGATGGAAGACCTTAAACAAAAAAATTTGATGGAAATAAATAACTTGGAAGCAAAACAATGGATGCAGATGCTTAATAGCAATGTGAATGAGCAAATTAACGAGTTAAGTATTTCCAATTTATAACCATCAAAGGTAAAAATCCAAGTTGCAAAATCAATTTATAAATAATCATATAATAGCAATCATATTTCAAAGAATTCAATTCAAAGCCATTGCAGTATTGTTCTAACATAAAAATTATATGCATCAGTTATCTAGTTTTATATGTTGAAATTAGAAAGATGTTGCACTGAAGTATGCTCTCTGTCCCATTAGCACAAATGAACTCCTTCCTTGCAGGGTTATTTTCATTTTTCAATGAAGACAAGGATGACCAAGGATCAAATCCTCGAAGCACCAATCTTCAGGAAAAAAAAAATGAAGACAAGGATGGAAGAAAACCTGCAAATAGCAGAAAAGATTTGGAAACACATTTTTTGTTGTCCACTTATACAAAATACGAATCAGACAATCTCTCAATTGGTTTATTGTTCTAAGTTTTTAACTACAGCAACATCATCTTATTGGACCCATAGTTTAAATAAATCTGTTCAAAATTCTATTATTCTTAACATACAAGTTCAGGTATCAAGTTGATTTTTGTATTGTCAGATAAGAACAATACCAACCAAATGTATTGGTTTTCCACCCTGCCAAACTTTTACGGATGCCAAGTTTTCAAAGCAGTGGGGAAAGTACTCAATACCAGATTGCTTAAAGAAATTTCGTATGTTGTTCTAGATGTTCTAAATTGGGTGGCAACTAATATGTATTTTATTAATTTATGGTTTCTAAAATGAAACTATTCAACAATACTCTATAGATGCTAATACCATTTCATGACTTCTGCTATTTTTCTAAGTTTCAACTATTTGTCGAACTGTCTTTCACTATTCTAAGATAAGAAACTTATTTAGTGTAATTTTTGGAGATTTAGTCTAAAAATCTCCAAAACAAAATAGAACAATAGTCTCACTGCAAACTACTTGTGATTTAAAAGTTACATTTCTGCCAAGTTTATTTTCTTTTTTCCCAAGTAAAAGTCAAACTAGCAAATACTTATATGATGCTTATAAATAATGCAAAAAAAAAAATGGACATAAGGAATACCCCCACCATGAACCCCACTAACAAATAGAACTCACTCAACCAGAAAGACACCCTCCCTTGGAATACTTATCTTTGTTTAAAAGTTTGTGTTTTTCCTTAACTCATTGTTTATCGAATAATTTTTCAAATAGCCACTTCTCTTCATCAAAGTTCATAAATTGGAGAAAGAGGAAATCAATTGAATGAACTTCATCAATTTCTTTTGGATTCCAATCAGTTTCCCAGTAAACACAAATTAACCAGTTCACAAATCATAGGATATTTAAGTCAACCTGACTGCGAGTAAAATAATTGCCAACGTGAGAATCTTACCACCCCTTTGAAACATAATATGAAATTCCATCTGAACATTTCCCTGCTAAAGCTGCCTCTGCAAGTTCCTTCATTGAAGCCCTTCTATCTCGATAGTCATACGCGGATACTGAAGTTTTTGCCCCATCTTTGAGGCAATCATAGCAGTAGTCATCACTGGTCAATGATGGCCCTCCACCATACTGATCAAGTAATTTTCCATTAGAGAAATCAAAGGAAAAGTTGAAGCTAGACAAATTGTTGATGAAATAAAGAGATCAGACATTGAAGTAATAAGGTACGATACAGCACATAAACATAAATAATACATATGGCACGACATTAAAAAGGATTTCCATGTCATTCTTCTGACAAAAAGGTGGAAGAAGCACACCACCTGTAGTTTCCCATATCGTATTGGCATCACATTGTCACAATTATTTTTATTCACCTACAATTTTCCCTAATATCGTCAAGAAAGTTTTTATTAAAAGAGACATTTAAAACACAGTGTGCCCATTTATTCGGTTTCAGGAGAAAAAACAGCAACGAAAAAAGAAAATAGATAAGTGGACATGTAAGGATACAAATACGTAATGTTTGTGTGTATGAGAGAGATCACGGGTGAGGATGAAGAGGAAGCTGGGAAAATCGGAATGCAAAATGAGGTCAGGACAAGAGAGTGAAAAGGAAAGAGATAGTATAACCATCATTTCATTTATCTCCCTCTCATTTCAGTCTTTGCAATCAGGATTACCATTGTGTTGGAACTCACAGTGACACGGACAGACTAATCTTCCTGGGCACAAAGGCATATGAATTATTGATACAGCATACATCCATTCTTCAGTACTTCGCAATTACATATCATCAAGTGGCCAAATTATCATTCAAGAAATATTCTGGAAACCATGAACCTGACGCCAATGTGTGTGACCAAGAAGAAAATTTAACATATAACTTTATTGGTTAGCTTGCATGCCTCTGTTGAGTAAAAAATCATGCAATGCATGATAGCAAGAGTCAAAATAAGAAGTTAACCGGATAATTTGCATCAAATTAGCTCAAGTGACTTAGAAAACTGTAATCTACCTACCATAAACAAAGTGATATCGGATATTCTTGTTGTGTTTCTTGCATGTCCATAGTGTAGCTGAAAGTTTTGACTCTCCAAATGATAAGCTTACTTGGATAACTATTAACTAAACAGTCAAGTAAATATACAATGAACTAATATTTCATCAAACTTACTAAATTAACAGAAAACATGTTAACTGAATGTGTCAGATGATCCATTCAATGTTAAAATAGAACAGGAAAATCCTCTATAATTTCAAAATTTAAGAAAAAACCATTGAGCAAATGTCACTTCAGATTCCATACCCCTAATTCAATTTAATCACAGAGAATGCAGTTCAACCATAAATAAACACATACACACCTTGGAGTGCAACTTTTCCCAAGCTGAACTCGACAATCGCTTCATAGCGCTAACCTTTGAAAATGGCAATCGCCCATGCTCACACTGAATCGGACTATTCTGAAGGCAACTGAAGAACATCAAAGAACAATCAGAACATTATGGAGTTGATAACTGAATTAAAATGCTAAATGAATTTAGATTTTTTATTTTTTGGGAGGGTGGTCTTTAACCTGTAGATATTCAGATAAGTTTTCTTGAACAAGAAAATGAAACTGGCACAAGCATCATTAGCATAGCTGAAGATTTTTTTTTAATGAAGAATCCTCAATTCCATATCAATTTATAAAGATTTGCATGTGAGACTGCAACAGGAGCCTTAAGATGATGAATTGGAAAGCCCACTTAATTATGGACCATGAGAAATATTTTCTTGAAAAAAAATCCGATTATATATATAATAAAAAAATCTAAAACTAGGATCATCATTATCTGGAAGTTCATATTTTAAAGGGGTTTTTTGCATATAGATCGTATTTATTCCTTTAAAAAACACTTATTTGCTTTTTATCCGTCACAATTACTAGCATATATAAATTTATACATATATATATATGATATGCAGGTATTCACCATTCTGTATCCAAACCAGAATTTAAATTACCTGACATTCATTCTTGATTGAAGGCACAAATTATTAATAAAAATATCCCCAAAAAGATAAATTTACTCTTCTCCCCCCTCTCCCTTCTTTCACCTTGCTGCCCAACATATTCCTCCCCTCCCCCCCCCCCCCCAAAAAAAAAAAAAAAAAACAAGCAAGGAAAAAAAACAACCCACCCCTGCCCCCCAAAAATAAAAGAAAGAAATCATCACCACCACCTTTTTTCACTGAAAAACTGGGTCACTAGAACAGTTTAGGAATTGCAAAAGAAGACTTGTGATTGACATTTGAGATTGTCGAGATTGGCTTGAAAGGAAAGTGTTATTTAAGATTTGATGGGAAAATAAAGGGAAAAAGTAGTAGTCACTTTCAGGCACGGTAATCAAAAGACGATCCTGGTCTGCAGGCTATGGATTCTGGAAATGAGTGGAGCCAACATTATCAATTGTTTCATTGACCATATTGGGATCCCCTTCTAATTGAGCACATCTCATGAAGTTACAGGTTCAGTAAAGATCAATCTAAGCTTCTAAATGTCACATACACTAAAGAGGATGGTCATGAGTAAACCAATAGATGTATTTTCAGTTTTCAGAAGGTGTATATGCAAAACAAATAAAAAGGGTAATTTGGTATTTTTCTTTTTCTTTTCTTCTCGCTAATGGTGTTAAGAGGAATCCATGGATAAAGGTTAAATCTCATAATGAAAACGCGTAAAATTTTCTAACTATGAGGATATAAAAAAATTGATGCTATTGAGTTGTAAAAACAAATCAGACATTTTTTTATGGTATATATGATAACAAAACGTTAAAACCTATTTTACAATTCCTTTATAATATACACTGGTTCACAACTTCAATCATATCTCCACCAGTCCATTATAATACTACTATTGATTATGATATACTACACACTGTGTATCATTGAAGATTCTCCACTCCTATGCAATATTTCTAGTAAATTTTACATTTATTCAACAATTCATATGTTTATTACTCTGTCCTCAAACTAAACTTCATTTTAATTTTATGAACCGAAAATTCTCCACCCTATTACTTCTTCGATCATCGATGCCCACCGGTCAAGCATAGGACTTCCTGATGTAATATTTTCCTAAAAGTTTCTGTACTCAAGTAATTGTTTCCATATGAACAAACTATCTCCCTTAATGAACTCCATAAAAAGCTTATTTCTGATCCTTACATATTTTTCATTTGACCCCTTCCCTTTTTTGATAGGTAAAAGATGGAACTCGAACCCATGACATCTTGGTTGCAAATTTTGTTGTCAACCATTAAGCCACGCAACCAACCACAACACACCCCCCCCCCCCCGGTCAGCTCTTATAGTATGACCATAAGCCAAGTAGAATTTAATAAATCAGTTACCTAATCAGATATCTTATTTCGTACATGAATTCAACTACTTTTGCACTATAGAATGATCAGATCATAATTTCTTGGCCCCCATCTAATTATAGACACCCAACGTTGAATTGACTAATGGTTGAGGTTGCACGTGCAATGTGCATATCAATAAACAATTGAACACAATTTTCTTTATAGCTTTGAAAACAGCATGTGGAACAAAGTTACCATAAGCTAACCCATATGGGTTAGAGTCATGGGTTGGCTCCCTACAAGCCTCGAGTTCAAATCCTCCTGATCACAGAATTTTTGGGTAATTCTGTGCATATTCTAACTGAACTTCATTTTTCTTTTTTTTGGTGAAGCGTCACTTAAGCATCTTTCAATGCCGCTAAGGCCACGATGAGTAGAGTAGTGAAATTCCATCTTCCAACTAAGACTTTGTTGATTGACTAAAGTGCTAAATAATTACAAATAAATGATAATTAATAGCACTCATCCAATTATTATATGTGTGATCAGAAGTAAATGAATATATTGATATGTCAATTAATATACAAATTGCCACAATAACTTAACAATTGGGTTTTAATTTTTGAGTAAACCTATCTGACATATGCTTTTATTACGCATTACAACCAAGTCAAATGGAAAAAAAAGTGCAGAAATGAGGATAGCCACAGGTATTGACATGGTAGGAGAAAGAAAGATCGGATGTGGATAAGTACTTACGAGGGAGTGATACTATCAGCCCATTGACGAAGCCAGTCTGTTGAAATCCAGAAGCACCGGTCTTGAACTGAATGAACAGGAGCTTCAGCAAGAATTGACCTCACTTCTTGGCGGCGTTCATTGATAGATGCTACAAGTCTATCCTTATTTATCTGGTAATCTTCACAAGCTACAGAATTGGATTTATTGAAGTCTTCTACTTCTGTAGAAAGGTACAATGGAAGAGAATTATTTTCAGATGACATCTTCTCATTTAAATTTACATGCTCACGCAAAGCTGTGGAGGAATTGTCATTTTTCTGAGTGACTCGGCGAGTGTACATCAGCATGTAACAATCAGTTGAAGAATATATCTCCTCATGGAAAGAAGACCCATTAGTCAACATCTTGGAATCATCAGTATGGTCTCCGTTAGAGAAGGATTCTAATTGTTCAGAATGATCATGCTGCATATTTGGTTCACTTTTTGCACTTGAACTGGGAGATGCCTCACCAAATGGGTGAGGACCCAATTTAGAAACATGTTCATCATCAAATTCCCACCATTGACCACCATTTACATCCTTAATGTGTACAACATAATGACCACTGTCAACAGCCGTACCCTTGTGGATCAATATGGCAGACAAATCATACATTATCTCTGAAAGAGGAGGAGGATTGCTCAGCCTTTGTCCCATATTCAGCTGTCTTGGAAAACTAAATGCTGAAGTTATTTTCTTCTTTGTCGTCGTCTGAAAAAAAGAAATCACCCAAATTGAAACCACAAAAAACAAAAAGAAAAAATTTAAATCCGCCTATCTTGGATTGGCACAACAATGATAATGTTGCATTGATACTTGCTAAAAGTGGTCTCCGTTAGCAAGAGAGCAGCTGGATACAGAAGTAGTTAAGTGAAGATTACCTTTGGCAAGAAAATGTAACGTTTTAGCTGAAAATTCAGAACAGCAGGAAGCGTTTGCAGCTTGATGCAACGGGTGGCATCAACTCGTGTCCCACATGACTGACAGAAGTATTGATTTTCACCCTGCAGTTCTTCCAAGCTGAGATAATCATTTAAACTTTCATCCAGGTTTTTAAGCCCCTTGATATTTAGCTCAAGTTCATAAAAGTCTTCCATCTTTGATGATGCTTCAGAATCCTTTCCACACATCGAGCACCTGTTATCAGAAATAAATCATGTCCTCGTCCAACACAAGGAAATTGCAATATCTAGGCATTACTATAACGAATCCAATATGATTTCAGAAGAAACTTCTATAAGTTGATAAAAGAAATCATGTCATCACAGAGATATTCTACATTGGTAATTTGCGGCCAGGCAAACATCAAAAATGTAAAATAATCAAAGAGGTGTTCCCTTAGGAGGGGAAGGATTGGATGAGAACTAAAAGCTGAATTGTAATATTGTTTTCCTGTGATTTCCAAAACACACGAAAACATGTCAAGAAAAGCAGGAAGACATCTGGCAAGACTAAACAACACCATATTTAAACGCTCTTCAACATGGACAAAATGCAAGTGATGATGTCAATAGATATCTATCATATTGGAAATACAAACAGTACAAAAAGTTGTATATCATTTATACCAAAATAAAACAGTATATAAATCATTTTTTAACTGATAGTTTTCATCACGTAAGAAAACAAGGATGGTGAATTAGTCAGATGGTATATCACTGAAACAACAGACAGAAATAAAGCAGCATTTTCAAAATATGTTTTGAACTTCATATATTTACCAATAGTAAGTTTTAAGGATCCAATAGAGTGGAGAAAAACAAATGCCTCGTCATAACTTTGTCACATCAAAAAAACACCGCAAGAAAAGACTATGTTACTCTCACCGAGTTTCATGTGACACACTGCCCCGAAATAGATCCTGAACAGCAGTTCTTGCCCTGGGAACTTTTGAATGTCGAAGAGATCGCTCCAGTAAAGATAAAAATAAGGTGAGAAATTCATGACTGTCCTGCTGCACGCCATTGTCCAGCTCCAAAGTCTTGATAAATGGAGCTGAGTCAATAAAAGCCATTTTACTTGAATGCAACTGTGCAAATAATCTCGCAAGTTGATTCAGAACAGGATGCTGTTCCAAGAGCTCCAGCTCAACAGAAAAAAGACGTTCCCTGAATGATGTATTCATGTAAAGGCACTGAAGAATCCCATTTGCATAGCAAGTTGCACCTAGATTAGTCAAACCAGCAGGAGTATCCGTTGAAGAACGTAAATCTTTGCATGGGTTTGGTCCGAGAGAAAGTACAATATCTGGCATTCTCTGCCACAGACCAGTTTTCCTGACTCCATTAGGTGGAGGGGCAAGCCCACAGAAGCAATTTGGTGAGTCTTTGTTATTCACACGGCAGCCCTGACAAACAGGTTTCCAGACCATATACAGTTTGTTCAAATCATCTGATGAAATCTCATTAGTTAAATGAATTTTCCTGTAGAAGAGACAAATTAAACACGAAAATGAATATGTGAAATCAGAATTTCCATCAGTCGGAAAGAATTCTTATGACAGAATAGAAGAAATACAAACCTCAATAGTTCAGATGTATTTTCTTCACCATCACTTGGCCTATTCCTTTTATTTTTGCTGCGAGTGGTCGGTCTACTCATTTTATGCCTGTTTAAGAGGTAAAACAATAGACCCAAATGGCAATGATCATCAACGATTCTGAGAAACACACAGCTACCGTTTCAACTCGAAGAAGCCAGAAAGTTGATGACCAAAGTCTAGTTGAAGTAGAGCTTCCAAGATTCCTGAAGCAAAAGAGCTCACATGAAATACATATTAAATCAATCAATTAAGCATCAAGTTTTGCTAAATTGATTTTGTTGAATGATACATTAATAAAGATTTCAAAGAAGAAGGATCATTCAAAGGACCATCAGATTGGGATCACAAGAAAAGTCACCCGAAGTGGCTCACATGATTCTACTGAGGTAAACCCAAAATTTAGTCATGCATAGTTTTTAGACCTAAAAAACTATTCCAACCCACCCACTTAATGCCGGACAGTACAAAATATACAGAGAAATTGATTGTAAGCATTCAAATACGAATTTTTGATCGTGCATATATCTCGAGTCACTGAATCTCGAAGTCCAAACAAGCAAATTTAAACGATTCTAATCAATATGGCACAATGAGCAGCCACATTCGCTCAAAGAACTCAAAAGAATAAAAAAAAAACACGAAAAATTCAATCTTTCGCCCATTTCAACCAATAAAAGCAAACCCAAGATGATCAAAAACGCAGTATCAGATTTCGAGTCAATTCGCTCTTCTTTACGCTCAGAAACCAAAAAAATAAATACTCTCTTCAAAAAAAAAAAAAAAAAAACCCAAAAAATAAATAAATAAATCAACATAATTTTAGGGATTCGTCTGCAGGCGAAACAAAAAAAAACAAGAGGAGGAGAGGATCCCACCTCGATCGGAGAAAATTAGGGCTTCGCTTTCTTTGATTTGCTTTTATTTTTTTTATTTTTTCGCTTGAGAGAGGACATTTTATTTTACGATTTGGGGTTTTTATTGGGTACGGTTGGGCTTCCAGTTCGTGTTTCCAGTGTTCCGCGGTTTTCGCTTAACTTATCCGAGATTTCAAATAAAGCAGACAAGGTTTCTGGTCGTCCTGCAGTGAAGATCCGGTTAACAAGGGTGGTCCGTCCGTACACCTAGTGATCGAGATGTGGGGGTGTCTACGTACCGGCCCAAAAGAAGAAAAAAAGGGCGCGATCAAAAGCCGTCACGCGCGAAAACAACACCATCTTGAGCGCGGGATCTCTAACACGTGGGAGTTGGAGTTAAACGGACCGGGTCCAAATACCCGAGGCCCGGCCCATTAGGGGACTGTTTTGGATTGGGCCGTTATGCAATCCTTGCTTAAAGTCCCATGTTTTGGGTTGGATGGGTAATGTTTTGGATTTGGCGCTGCTACATGCATTTTTATAAATTAAAATACTGTCACATATATTTTGTTAAGAATCTAGTGAAGCATAATTCATTAAATTTTTTTACACTTATTAAATGAGTTCATTCAACTCAAAATTGAGCGATGTACTTTAAGCTTTTAGTTTTTTTTATAAGCTAAAATTAAGCTTTTAGTTTTTTTTTTATAAGCTAAAATTAAAAGCTATTATCAAACAAACTAACTTAAATGCATCATCATTACTTGATTTTATCTCTGACGTAATGTCTCAAAATTAATTTGTATTTCATAAAACAGCCATTATCATTACACCATCAAAAGATGTGCATAAAATATTTAAAAATTAAAAGCTATTTTTTAAACTGTGTTTCTAAATGCACCCTTAAGCAGTTTAGTTTTAAAGTTTGGAGGTGAGTTTGCATTTGCAAACACCACCAAATGCGGCCTCCCATTCAAACACAAAAGCAGGGCTGGTGTTTCAAGGGTACTGATGGTGGCGGTGAAAGGGTTATTTATCAAAACATATGAAAACAACAACAACGCTTTCTAAAAGTGGGGCTGTGTTTTCAAATGCGGAGGCCCAGACCGCTGAGCCAAACGGACCCTTAGTGTTGTTTAATTTAGTTGGTGCATGTGGTGATTAGATTGGATGTTTTTGCTTTGTTTATTTGTTGTTGTTCTTTGATTTCATGGCTTGGGATTCGCGGTATTTTTATTTTTTTTTTTGCAATATATAAGTTTAAATTAAAAACTCATGATCAAACTCGGTCAATCGGTCTATTGAAATAATTAACTTACGTTATCAAGTTTCTCATTGTCTGAACTCTGAAAGAGTCTATAAGGATCACCAATCCAACTCAGGTTGCTCGACGAATAAAAAGAAATCTCAGCTCATATGATTTATTAATTTGATTGCCAATCCAATTCTCAATAGTCAATTTTAATGATTAAACATTTAAACCTTTTATTCAGCTAGCCTACATTTTGTTTTATCTAAAATTTAATATGAATTTGGTTTTATTTAGTTTCTGTGCAATTAACATTGAAATAAGTAAGATATTAAGAATTCCATTACAATATATATATACACTGTTCATTGTATTTTTTATATTTATTATATTTTAAATTGATTATATACTACTTTTGTATATATTGAAATTTATTTCAAAATAGTGACATGCTAAAACGCAACTTCTGCAACGGGTGTAAAAGCATCCCTACATTACTCATTCCTTGACATAGAGAGTTAAAAATTAAAAACAGGGGTCCAAAAGACTCCTTATAAGACTTCATACAATATTTTTTCCCTACAATACTTCATACATGTATAGAGCCTTGTAGGTAAAACTACATTGTAAAAGAACTACATTATCCCTTTCAATAAAGCCTTTTTTTTCCAGCCAACTCTGTCTCTTCCCTTTTCTTTCAACCATAGTGAAACTATCTCCCCCAAATGTATCACACCTTTCTCTCTGTCCTACAAACCCTAGAAAAAATAAAAAATCAAAACCTTTGGTTTCAGAACTTTAGATCTTTATTCGAAGTCTTGATAAATTTTAGAATGTGCTTTTATTCATTTGATATTTGAATATCTTGTAATTTATAGTTATGAATTGGGGTAAATTGGTCATTTGGAATGAATATAGGGTAAGAATGAAGATGTTTTTTTTCCCCACAATGTAAGGAAACATTGGAAAGGTTTTTGAAGATGCTCTAAATACTCTTTTAAATCAACGCAATCTTACATGATTCATCTAATTATAAACAAGAACTTCGCATAAAATAAAAGATTGCATGCATGTAACAAAATCCAACAAAGGAAAGAAGACGAACCAACAAATTAAAACACAGTTCACCATACAAGCCAAATTTTTACAACAAAATGAAAGCTAAAGAAAATAAAGAAAACCACAGTCATAGGACATTGTCTGTATTGATCAATCTCTTTTCAAATAGATATGCCCACACTCAACTAAAACAAAACCCACAGCCTACACACAACAAACCCTAATCCCATGCATGCACATGCACGCACGTCAAGAACCTCATGCAAAACATCTAAAAATCAAAACGCCTCACGGACACATGAAACACCGCACCCTCACCAGCACCTAGCTCCCCCATCATCTCATCCCCCACCAACCTCTTCCTCCCAAACAAAATCTTCATAAACCTCATCCCCCTCATCATCTCCGGCGACCGCCGCACCACCGCCTGCAAACAGTACACCTTGTCCCACGTCTCCACCTCCACCTCACCCAACTCCCTCTCCGAATACTCCTCCACGAGCCTCACCGTATACACAAACGTCCCCCTCCCCCTCCCCCTCTCCCTCTCCCTCTCGATCATCGTCACGATTGTGCCTGGCCCCGGCGCAGCAGCCGAGAAGTCCCACAACCGGTCCTCATCGCGCAGGTCCACATTGTGGATGCGCAGCGTCTGGCGCGCAGGACGCACCCCGGTGAGTTGCTCGATGCAGTTTTTGAGGGCGGCGATGATGTCGAAAGGGTCGACGGAGGGGACGGTGGCCAGGACGGCGCCGTCGGGTGAGGCGACGGTGACGTCGAAGGGGGGGGAGGTGGTGGGGATCTTGCGGTGGAGGTCGATGGTGGAGCCGTCGGTGACGCCGAGCTCGGAGAGGGGTTTCTGGTCGTCGGTGAGGAGGGTTGGGCCTAAGAAGAGGAGCTGGTCTGTTAGAGGGATTTTGGTCTTGTGTTGGGTAACGTGTTTGAGGAGTATGAGTGTGATGTCGCCAGAGAGGGTGTAGGTCTGATGGGCGTTGGGTAAGTGGGGGAGAGACTCTGTTAGGTTCTTCAATGTGTACATCATTTTGGGGTTTGTTGGGGATCTTGAGATCAGATTAAATGAATCAATGTTGAGGAGGAGAGATGTATGTAGTGATGTGGGATGAGTTTAGGGGATTCGAATTGATGTGAATTGGGTTATATCATGAGTCTTGCATGGGGAGAGGGGTGACTTTGGCATGATAGAACGTGTGGAATGCATGGAGGGGATGTGAGTGAAATTTGGGCTTGTTCAAATTAATTATTTTTAACTTAAAACTATATTATAGTTTCTTTAATTTTTTTTTATCATAATCCACTCATTTTTATGTATATTATTGAAGGTGGTGTTTCAATGATTATAAAGTTCGATTTAATTGGTGATTATAAAATTTAAATGGTGTAAAAGAACATTATCTTATATGTATGATAAAATCAGAACTTGTTTTATGAGAGGGTCAGGTAAGATGACCTCCTCCACCTCCTGGTCAGGTCGGGATCAAACTCTGTTTTGACCGCCTACTCGGACTGGGGTCAAACTCTATTTTGACCGATCAAAGAGTATAGATTTTTTTTTATTTGGACATTATTAAAAAAAAAAAGGGACAATTTGTAAAAATGGTACTTTTAAAATGAATATCAGCAAAAATAATCTCGTTCTTCAAATATTAACAAAAACAGTCTCATGACTAGGTTAACACTGTCTTTTTTTGTGTTTTTTTAATTATTATTATTCAAATGAGGAGTGATATGTAAATCACTCTATTTTTTTTAAAGAATGTGTGATTTATATATCACATCACCATCTCAGTTAGTTAAAAAAATCTATGCAAAAGTTATTTTTTTACAAGGGAGATGTGATTTGTAAATCAGTCTTTTTTTTTCTTCTATATTGTTTATGTATATTTGTTATCAAATTAACATAAAATCAAATAAGATTAAAACAATATTTAAATATTTAAATCTATCTCAATATTAATAGATAATATTATTTTGAGATGGCCGGAGACATGATTTATAAATCACATTTGAAGACGTGATAAATGTGTCACATGCACCTCCAGTTAAAAAAACAAAATAAAAAATCAATCAGTGCTAATATGGCAACGCTAATCGGATCATGAAGCTATATTTTGTTAATATTCAAAAGACGAATTATATTTATTGATATTCATTTTAGGGGGTCATTTTTACAAATTATCCAAAAAATTCGACTCCTATCGTGGCAAGCTCCTTTGAACTGCACACTCGAACCCGTAATACTTTTATATGTGCATAACCCAACATGGATTCAGATCCTCAGTTCATTTTTTTATCTATATTTATATCTTGTTTAACTCATGTGAGACTGTCACATGATTAATCATGCATAGCATTGTCTTATTATAAATGAAATATTATAAATAGAACAAATGAAATATTTTTTTTTTATTTTCTAAGATTCAAATACATTTACAAGAGTCTTGATTTTTTTAACTAGGTGATGTGACACCCCTTCGATTTAAAATTAAATAAGATAAAAATATATAAAAGCAAAGGAGCGGTTCTCAACCCATGCACCAGGAGGGATACAAGTTCAAAGACTTAACAGAGCAACATAAAATAATAATAATAATAATAATAATAATAACAAACACATGCAAAGTCTCTGTATCTCTCTGTATGGTTGTTGCATCAATATGTGTTGATCCTGTGCTGAGGCGCTTCCACGTGCACCTCCTTCCACACGTACCCACCCACCTTCTCCCTCACCCTGTGCCCCGCTTCCGTCACCATCTCCACCACCCGCTCCTCCTCCTCCTCCCTCCCTCCCGTCCGCGCACCGTACGACCCAACCCATCGCGTTCAACCCCGCGAACGACATGGCGGCCGAGGCTGCGAAGCCCGCCATGGACGCGGAGAGGACGAGACCGGAAGAGATGATGATGGGGCTGAATACGAAGAGGAGGGGTGAGGACATCATGAGGAGGGTCACCGCGTGCAGAGCAGGGTGAGCCGCGTTATGCACAGGAGGGCCGCGGAGAGGGTGAGACCGGCGAGTGATGCGCGGAGGACCGTCGATCTCGTGTGCCCCTGCTGTTCGTGCGGGTGATCTGGACCCTCCATTTTTTATTTTTATTTCTGGTTGAAGAGCTTGTTTGGAGTATGAACAACGCGAGAGGTGGGAGAGAGGTCGATATCTATTACGGGCTTACGTGCGCCTGTGTAGTTGACACGTGAACAGCAGATATTCTTAAATTCTTTTTTTTTTTTTTTTTTTAGTCATTAAACCGAAAGCTATATTTCATTAACAAATTTACATGTACATCCAGGGAATTCAAAAATTCACTTACCACTGAAACAAGATACTGAATTTCTAACGTTTTAAATTAAGCTTTTGAATAGCTATGTTTTACTAGACTTTCAATCGTAAGATTTTTTTACATAAAAATAAAAATTATGGTTTGAAAAACTAAACGTTGAGAATATATTTGGATTTGAATTTCAGGATTTTTAGCTTTTCAAATGCAGAATCTACCTAAACTCACATCCAAATGGACTCTTAGGCTTGCACGATTGCAAAATTGATTTTAAACAAAAGTTGGATTTAAAACTGATTTTTATAGAAAGTTCTTTCACATAGCTTTTAAAAAAATTAGGTTTTTTACACTTTTTCATAGAAAATCTGCATGTAGCTTTTTACTTCAATTTTTCTGTTTGAAAATGGATTTGATTTTAGAAAAACAGTTTCGTGGAAACCTAAAAGCTAGTCAAACTTGTTTTCAAAGGAAGCCTCAGATCACATTTTACTCATAAAATTGTCCTGTCTATAAAAACTTTTAAAACAATATTTCTTTATTGCATAAATGTATATGGTATCTCATCTTGAGGCAAAAAGTTAGGTGAATTTTAGATTTGGGGTGTATTAAAGCTCTTGCTCCATTAGTCTTTATTTCTAGTCACGTTAAAAATGTTAGACACAACATGGATATATAATTAGCAAACATTTTGATTTTTTTATAAAAACTTAAATATATATTTTAATGAAGGGTTAAAGACATTTAAGTCCCTACAAACATGGAAAAACCCATATAAGTCCCTACTAAAATTAGGACAGACGTACGAGTCCCTGAAAACTCAGAAAAATCCAATTATCATCCCTGAGTTAAATTTCCATCCAAATGTAACGGAATATTCCTAGAATATTCAATCACATATAATTGTGTAGACATTGAAGTCCTTATAAACAGTCATAAAGACAAATTAGTCCCTGTAAAAGATAAAATTGCCCCTAAAAGACTTTTACATTAAATTGTGTATATATTGTAGTCCCTATAAATAATCATAAAGACAAATTAGTCCCCGCAAAAGATAAAATTGCCCTTGAAAGACTTTTACATATAATTGAATAGACATTACAATCCTTATAAACAATCGTAAAGACAAATTGGTCCCTCTAAAAGACAAAAATACCCTTGAAGGATTTTTACATTTAATTGTGTAGACATTGCAATTTAAAAATTAAATACCCTCTAAAATACTGCAATTTCTACACAATTAAATGTAAAAATTCTTCAGGGGCATTTTTGTATTTTACATGTACCAATTTGTCTTTACGATTATTTATAAGGACTGTAATGTCTATCCAATTAAATGTAAAAATCTTTTAGGGGCAATTTTATCTTTTGCAAGGACTAATTTGTCTTTATGATTGTTTACAGAGACTGCAATGTGTACACAATTTAATGTAAAAGTCTTTCAGGGGTAATTTTGTCTTTTGTAGGGACTAATTTGTCTTTATGACTGTTTATAAGGACTTCAATGTCAACACAATTATATGTGACAGAATATTCTGGAAATATTCCGTTAAGTTTGGATGGAAATTTAACTCAGGGATGATAATTGAGTTTTTCTTAGTTTTCAGGGACTCGTACGTCTGTCCTAATTTTAGTAGGGACTTATATGGGTTTTTTCATGTTTGTAGGGATTTAGATGTCTTTAACCCTTTAATGAATTGTATGGACCGAGGTAATGAACAACCATTCAAATACCAAAGATTATAGGTGGGGCTATAAATATGATTGTGTGGATTAACTTTATTTTTACATTTTCGACAAGTGGATACATTTAATTCATCACATTACATATTGCATATTTACGATGAGGGCAATTTATTAGAATATATATATCATTTATGTTTAAGAGGTGCATATAGTAACACCAATTCATATTCAAATAGGCAACTAAAATTTCATTAAAAATCGAGTTCATCACATGAGATCTCTCTGTTGGAGGTATGAATCACAATATCCTTTCAAAGCTCTACGGTTACACTCCACAGGTGCAACTCTTTTTCTGGAACACCCAAAACAAAGCTCACCAAACCTGAACCTTCATCATATATGAACTCTGTTTCTTCGTTTTCGACAGTAATTCTTTTTGGCTTAGTGGATGAATAGGCTCCAAACATGTCACAACCTCGAACTTTCATGTCCACAATCTCACTTTTATCAGACTTGTAACTCAGTTCTTTAACAGCTCCACCAGAGTTGAACATCTTCATCAACCCAATAGGAGCGAAAGAGGTTCCATTGGAGAATTCGTGGACAGGTACCACTGTGAAGACTTCATATTCTCGTGACTTTAGCGTAACGGGTAATGATGTGTTTTTGGGTAGATAAACAGCTTCTCCTGCAGTGGTTTAAACAACATAAAAATGGAGCTCATCCCACACAGGTTTAACAAAATGAGGCTAGCAAACTTGAGGCTTCGTCTGGAACCAATCGTCAAACTGATTCAACTTCTGTAAATCAGCTTTTTCAGATAAGCATTCCGAACAGAGATTTTTGAATTTCAACTTTTGATTTCAGATTTTGGTTTTTATGAATTATATGACAACCGAACAGCTGGTATGAAAAAGTTAATCGAGAGTGGCTTTTATGGAAAAGCTGGTTGAGAAAATTGTTTCAAGAACTGGTTCTAAACGAGGCCTAGATATTAAAAATTTATGCTAGAGTATATTTTTGTGGATTAGGTGATGCTTACCTCCCAAGTGAGAGTAAATAATGGCATTTCCCTTCCAACCATCTTCCGCGATCCTAGGAAGATAATCAACATCCTTTGCTCGAATAACTCCAGTGATTGTTCCGGGTTGTTCATCGTGAATCAGGTTTTTCTTTCCCACTCTACACCACCCAGCTCCCTGGCAGTTGAAGACTCCAAGAACACCACAATGATCATTCAAATTCCATATCTTGAGAAGACTGTAATAAAGAAATACAAATAAGAACAGTTAAAACCAAGAAAACAAAGGTGAAATACATTTAATAGTGAGTTTGCTTTTTCACCTCTTCCTATCTCTAGCTGGATCTGAAAACAAGCAGTCTCTTGTGGGTCTCCCTGGAAGTTTGGCTCTCAATATCGATCCATCGGGAAGCACGAGTTTTTTCAACAGGTTGAAGTCATGATTTCCAGGCTTGTCACTGCAAAACAAAGTTTTTTTTCCAACATAAGAAAGGTAGAAAACTACCCATTACACTGGCTCATATCATACAAAAACTTAGGCTCCATAGGAATCAATCTGCAAAATCAGTTTTAGATAATCAGTACCAAACAGATATTTTTGAACTTCAGCTTTTAGTTTCAAATTTTGGATTCATGTTATAAAGTACATAACAACTTTTATGAAAATGTTGGTTAAGAGTAGCTATTAAAATTGGTTCCAAATGAGGCCTTAATTGCAAAGAAAAGGTAAGCCTATTACCTAACATAAATGGCACATCCTCCAACTGCTCTAGCTGCTCCATGGTATTCGGCCATAGGGTGTAGACTCTGATCCATAATGTAATAACCACATTATAAAATACAAATTTTTAAATTTGTGAAAGTCTTGGAAAAAATTTATGCCACATTGAAATGGAATAAAATGGCTTACATGGAACATATCCCAGTCAGGCTGCATAAATTCCCCAAGAAAAATAGTATTATACGCAACAGAAGTAATATGAATGGTGTGGGATGCTGGATCACTTGGCCAAAAATCATCTGATGCTCTAATCACAGCAGTCCTCTTTGAGCTGTAATCACCACAGATTATACTGGTTATTACATATATCTAACGATAATGTAGAGCATATTAAAAAAAATCACTACTAATAACCTGTATAAACCATCAGTGTTGTGGCTCATGCAAGATATTATTCCATTGTCAGGAAAGTTTCTAGCAATTGAAGCCTCCAAAGCTTGGTGGTATTTCCTGGAAAGTTTCACCCTTCCACCATGTCCAGCCCCAAGAGTCTCAAGGATGTTTTGTACGTCGACTTTGACACCATTAATTCCAGCAGATGCAAGATAAGAATGGAGTTCATTGTAAAAGTTAAAGACTTTCTCTGGATTCACAAGACCAAGGCCATTGGTTGCGATGCTGTTCAAAGCATCACAAGGTTCATTGGACTGGACTCCTGGAGACGAGACGGGATAGGCCATCTTTGACTCATAGTGTTCCATTCCAGCGATTTCAGGCCTGACCCCACCCCAGTATCCAGTTATTGCATGCCAAACATAAACATGTCTGATCATGAAAAAAAAAGATTAATATGATTAGTCCACCTAAGTAATTACACAATTGATGCAGTTATATTTTGTTGATTTTGGCAATAGGTTATCTTACTTCAAATCGTGCTTCTCTTTGATTTCGGTAACGATGTGAGCGAGGCCCAAGGCAGGATCCTCCTCCCTGTGTCCTTCTCTACCATTCTTTTGAAACTTGTGGTTCTCTTTGATGTTGGTCAATCTGTTGGCGAAACTGAATCCAAAAAATCAAAGGGAAAAGAAAATATTATTATCATAATTTGCAGTTTAACTGAAAATATTTCCAATATTAGGTAGACGTGGAGATAAGATTGAACAGAGTTTTTTTTTTTTTTTTTTGGTGCTCACTTTGCTGCATTTTCTGCTTTAGATGCTACACAAGTGGAATCCATGCCAACTGATTGCCAACCATCATCGATTATGACAAACTTTGGAGGAATTCCGCCTTTCTCTAAACTGGAAATAAACACTTGTTTCACGAACAATAATTTTGACGGTATACACAGAATACAAAACAGGATGGAAAGAGTACCTTTCCAAACCTTGCTTAACCCCCTCTGCAGTAACATTGGTATAGAATGCATCCCAAGTGCACCAGCCAAACCAGTTCAACATGTCCGGCATCTACAATAGAAGATATGAACTTCCAAACAGATAATCTTCTACGTTGAACGAAACAAAAAAATCCTTGACCTTCAGCTCTAACAATTAACTTGTACCTTCTTTTTTTCACGATGAGAAAAGGTCTGTAGATGTCCCTCAACAGCCCTGAGGACAACATTTAAAAATAAGAAACCAATCACATTACATTCATTCCACAATAAAAATCTCTTCAAGAGCTCCCAATCGTTTAACAAATAATAAGGCTAATAGGGGAAAGAAGAGGCTTAATCCTGAAAAAAATGGGTTTTCATAGTGTTGATAAATAGAATGAGAAGAAAATGATCTCATAACAAAAAAATTGACCAATTTGGGACCCATACTGATGCACATCATTCACAAAAGTGATACCACTCACACCAAAAAGTGATAAGATGACATGTCCCCTTGTGACTGTCCAAGACACCAAATTGATCAAATTTTGTCGCTGGATCAAGACTCTTGGAATAAACACAATAACTACGTCAGGAGAGATGGGTTGGCTCTTTGACTAGAGCCATGGGTTTTCTCCCAATAGACCTTGAGTCCTAATCCCCGTGTGTTTTATCAAATGTGTGCATTCACAAGTTGGAGTTCCTCATCACCAAAAAATCTCTTCTCGTATGATGTATTTATGATAAATGGCTAGTGTTCTTACTTTACAGCATTTGTGATGACATCAAATGGGTCACTACCGGCGCCCACAAAAACCAAATGTGTTCCATCAAACGCTTCAACAGCTGGGTCTCCTGCGAAACAACTCAAAAAACATTACCATCGACACAATTTTAAGCAACTTGAATTCCAAATAATACAAAGGAAAGCAGCACCCATACCACTTTCCAAACAGATCTCCAACTCATTGTTAGCATTCCCCTGAAGAACAGATCGAAAGGCTCCCTCAAGAATTGGTAAGAATACCGTGTAAACCGCAGACTGACCCGAATCACCCTCATCGCTCCCCTCGAAATGGGACCCATCATGACCTTCGATGATCAGGAACTGCGTTTCAAAGGGGATGTCTTTGCCAGAAGAACCCATCCTCTGTGTCATCCACCATAGCTTGAACCGGAAAACACACATGAATCGCAGGCCACTGCAATTCAAAGCCATTAATTGCCAAAAAGTTCGACATCCAATGATATAATTAAACATTGACACAATGTGTGGAACAGTGTTATTAGTTATTGTACTTCAGAACTGCACAAACTAATTTAGTCATAAATGTGGGTTAGAATTGCAAAACCAAAATTGTTATATAAAGGAGGACTAAATGCAATTTGATAGTCATGTTATCATTCAAATTTCAAATTCAGATCTGTAAAAACCCACAATCTACTAAAAGAACAAAAACCAATTTTGATTAAAGACCCACAAAGTGAACAAAAGCGAATTATGAGGAACTCAAGAACTCACTCAAGCTTCCCAACGGGGAAGACGCATCGGCTCCCGCCACCGTCGGATCTCACGCCGATGAAGGCCCCATTGAGCATTCCACCACCGCTCGCCGGCGTCAATACGATGTTGTCGTGGACATCGGACAAGATGGTCGTCGTCCCCAGAACCGTCAGATTTCCATCCCCAGTAGAAATCCCAGCCCCAACCGTCATTGTTTTTCAATCCAAAGACGAAAATCGAAAAAAATCGGAGGAAAATCAAGAAATCAGAGATACCCAAAGAATCAAAACAGAGAGAACCACAGTGGGAGAGGAAGTTGAAGTGATATGGGGATCCTTAAAATAGTGAGGAACCCAAACAAAAAAATCGGGACTTTGGGGACTCGTGATTCGTGAACACCTTAAAATCTGGTGAAGAAACAGAGAGATCAATCAATGCAGGAAAACATGTCCCTCACTTTTGTGTCGTTTTATTGATTTGAGTCCATCAATGCACATGTGGGGAACCAAATCAACCGCTTCCCGCGCTTTTGTTTGTTTGGGGGGCCGTGATTGATATCGTCACCCCGAGTCTTCAATCAGTACACCCTGAAGCGTGAGTTTGCGGCATATGATTTTTGGTGGGTGGCGGGAACAACGGGTTGACAGAAGAACGGACGGCGTGACGATATCAACTGTCTGCTGTGCCCCATAAAACATCTTGACCTCGTGAAACCAGAGAAAAGATCGGCGGTGGCGCGCAGCCGGCTTGGAGAACGAGCGAGCGTAGCTGACGCCGATTCACCAAATCAGCGCGCCACGCGAATCTTAGCCGGCCCAATCCGAGCCGAGCAGAGCTGAGTCGTCCGATTTGATGGTATCTGTACGACAAGGAAAAATGGTCGGTGAGAGATCGATGTGGTGAAACCGAGGCTCCAGTGTCCACCGATAAAAAATGTGACACGGACCAACTGCCAGTGAATCAGAAAAAAAATAATCTGTCACTGATTTGCTCGAATATAAAATATTTTAATTTGATAGGATAAAAAAAAAAAAAAATTTATCAAAGTGACATAATTTTAGTATAGAAAAATCCAAACATTTCATTAGATTTTATATTTTATTAAATAATTAATCACAATTTTTATAAATAAAAAACTTTAATCCGTTTAATTAACCCGCATTAGTTCACAAAAATAGTAAGTTTAATAGGTGGGTTTATTAGTTTTATTGATTTTTTTTATATTATTGGGTATAAGGAAAATCTAATTAGAATTCAAAACGAGTAAATGTTTAATTGGTCAGATCGGATCGAGTTTTAAAACATTGGTAAAAGATCCACATTAAAAAAATACTCCCACGATAGAAGTTATTTATGAAAAGAAAATAGTACTTACAACTTTTTTTTTCCTGAAACAATTTGAGTCCACACATACTTTATTTTAAAATAGCGTGTTTCATCTAATAAGGTATATATTTTTATAAAAAAATTAATTATATTCTAATTTTTTTTTTAAGAAAGTATATCTATCATTAATATAAGCATATAATGTAATCGAAGCATGTAAAACAAGAATTATTTGAAAAAAAAATTATATGTAATAGAACTCTTACAAAATTTCAATTATATACATTTTAAAATATATATTTATTAAATATTCGCTAAGTGACTGAAATTGATAGTTATCCTAAGTTAACATATTGGCGTGATGTATAAGTCAGAATGTTGATTGTTATATTTAAAGTGATGACATGTGATATGATATAACTGGATTATGAAAAATAGCCACCTGCAATATAAAGTGATGATTAAGTAAAATAAAATTTATATACGAATATTTGATCAACACATCAATATGTTTAGAAAAAAATTAAAGTAGTAGTAAATAATAACGTGGTGGTGCAAAAATTAAAGTAGTGGTAAATAATAACGTAGCAATGCAAAATAACTAATTAATCCACGCATGTCATATTTCCTATTGAATAGCACGTCCCCTCATTAGAGAGGTAGATGAATTGTACCCTCCATAGTTGACGTCCCGGGTTCGACTCCGGTCTCCCCCTATGTGGGGTGTATTTTCTTGTTGTTATAAAACCTTGCTTCATGTTATGTATCTATCCCTTATGGGGCCTTGTAAGAAGAAAAAAGAATCCTGCAGAATAAATAATGTTCAATGTCAAATTGTATATTGTCAATAGCATAATATAATACAGATTCATGTGACAGCTGATATTGATTTGGTTGTAAATTAAAATTCAATTAATAAAAGTTGAGATGCTCATCTGGTTTTTGTGATAAAAGAAAGTGAGGACACTGGGCTAATATTGATAAACAATAACACATAAACACATCTACTTTCTATAAGTTTTCTTTAAAAAAAAAATTGAATCTCACTTGTTTACATATTGACAGGCTTTATGGGTTATTACGTGCATCCAAGACTTTCTATACTAAAATTAGAGTTCTTCATCACCCAACACAAACAAAGAACAAAGAGACATATTATTGTTCCATTCATGGCACTCGAGATGAGGCACAAAAATAAGGATAGATCTTGAATTCGAGTATTGGCAATGACTTACTCATCTGTTTGTTGGTGATTATTCAAAAGAATTTTTTATGAAACCAGAGCAAACAGGCTGAGGTAACCTTCCCAGCTCGACTATAAGGTCAACCATAGGGGTCATCCCCATATCTATAAAAAAAAACTATAGCAAATAAATCAGGATAGACAAATATGTTTTGATCTTTGTTTGCGGGGTCCAAAAAAAAAAACAAAAAAAAAATCCCACATGTGGAATTGATTCTACATGCCTAATAAAACAGTCTTCCAGATGTCAGTTGACAACACCAATGAAAACAAATTAATCAGAGTATATACTATTCAACTTTTGAAACCTACCACGTTTTTTATTTGCATTTAACTTTTTAAATAAATGAGAGTATATATACAATTCACCAAAATATATATTTTATTTCGTATAAAGATATTTATTCATTACATGAAACATACAATTTAAAGAAAAATATATATATGTGAAAAAAATGTCATTAACATTATCAAAAGTTAAAAAAAACATATAAAAATTTCCTTCCATTCTTAAGATCACTAATAACATTCTTAAAACTGGTGCCTTATTCCCTTAAAAGAACTAATTTTGAATACATATACAGAGCTCTTGGTGGTGGTGAGCAGTGACAGCTGCTAAGGGCATTCTTTAGAGCACCCACCATGTTCTTCAAACAAACAAACCGTGTATTATGATTTAAAAAGTTGTTGACAACCTTCTACTACTAACTCAAACTTGATGTCAACTACCAAAAAAAATTTATATTTTCTGCATAGATAATAGAATCAGTAAATAAGATTTTTTTAAAAAAAATAAATAATGAAAAGTTTTTTTGTTTTTATTTTTTTGGTAAAAAAAGAATGAAAAGATACCTTTTTATGTGTGTAGTGCATAATGTCAGAGTAGTTGCAATAGCTATTGGTGCCATTAAACAAAATCCTATCCGATATAAAATGTACAAAGGGAGCCAAGTAATTAATTAATATACACTTAGGGTACGTTTAGATGTGAGGTTGAAACTCTGAGATTCTTAAAATCTTATAGTTCAAACTCAGCTTTTGAAAAGCTATGTTTTATTAGATTTTCAAACGCAAGATTTTTTGACATGAAAATAAAGATTTGGTTTGAAAAGCTAAACGCTGAAAATGTGTTTGGATTTGAGTTTCAGAATTTTTAATTTTTCAAACGCAGAATCTACCTAAACTCATATCCAAATAGACCTTTAGCTTCCTGCATGTATGTTAGTCTCACTTGAGGTGTGACATTCATGATAGATCAGTATTTAGGGATATGTAACTATCGGAACAATTTTTGTTAGTTACACTTTTTTATTCCGTAATCAATATTTTTGTTTGTAGTGTTTTTGGGATATATAAGGCACATAGATAATATAACCCAACCCCTCATTAAAATTACTATTGCAATTTATATTAACTTATTCAGCATATCTATTAGGTTTTATTCGTATTAAACAAACGGATTTTTTTACTATATATTCTCATCTAGTGAGCCCTTATTCTTCGATCAGGGCTTAATGTATGGTTTTTCAAATTGTATTTTTTTCGTGAAGAAACTTAATTAGGATCCAAAAGATAAATCACAAATCATGAACATGAGATAAAACAAATATCTATCTACATGAGCTGTTAGATGCATGCCACACAAAAAATAAAAAAATCAATCAAAATCCCTAGATCTAGGTCTTTATATATATAATGTTATTACGACTTCAATAATGAATTCGTAATACAACTCTAAAATAGATAAAAGAAGAACAACACAAAAAAATCAAATAAAAGATAACAGGTAGAAGAGCTATTTAATCGGGCAAGGTTGGGTTTGCAGCCACACCCTCACTCTACAATGACTAATGAGGCAAGGGTCTTTATATATGTTAAGATAATAAATTAATTAATATAAACCATTCAGTGGGTGTTCATATACACAAAGGAATTGAATCACTTACTCTGTTGTCTCTAATTAATAAATCTAATGCCACCCACAATTCACGAAGGATTTGACATTCCCAAACCACAGATTATGACAATCCGGCCTTGAATAGGCTAATTCAACCACTTATAAGATTGAATTGGTTAATGTTAAAACCATCTAACTAGAAACAACATGATGTTACTTTTCAACTAGGGATGCTTAGTGAGCATAATATATTATTCACTTCTTTTCATTTCTTTTTATATAGTTGCTTAAGCCTAACAAATATTCTGAATGACCTTTTTGTTTTGGAAAATGCTTGGCTGGGACACCACTAGTGACCTGGAATTTGTCGTGTTCACCCACTTTTTTTTTCTCAATATTTTATTCATCGATCACTAAAATATTATTACATATTTACTTGATAATGGACAATGTAGCATGCATGCACAAAGTGTTTTGATTTTTTTTTTCAAATGATGAAGTATGTATCTTTGTAAAAATAAAATATATATTTTAAAGACATAAATATATATATTTATACGCAAAAAGCATATGCATCATCTAATAAAAACACACACACACATGGTTAACAAAGTGAAACTGTATGGAAAAATGAATATAGGGATGGTGTTTCTTCTGTTGATAGTTGGTATCAACTTAAAATGTATTTCAATCAATTTTGCTCTAATATTATGAGAAAAGTTTGGATTTCATGGAGAGGAGGATGGGAGAGAGAGAGAGAGAAATTAGGATTTCAAATGGACGTTTTTGCATAAATATAAGTATGATGTGGCAACCAAACCTAAACCCACACACTAAAATAAAGATAAAATAATTTTGTGTTTGGTTGTGTTTTAAATTATTCTCATTGAAAAATTTAATAATAAAATTTATGTTATTTGTGTAAAATGTGAATAAAACATAAATAATGATTTATAAAAAATAAAAAATAATGATGGTTTATTTGACAGTTAATTTATAAGAAGCGGTGACAGTTAATTTGATAATGTGTTAACATAGAATAACTTAATTTCATGAGTTGACTGAAATCCATATATCAGTTTATTTTGACAAAGGTTATACTAGAATATTCAATGCATCCAAACAACCAAAATATACTGATTCACTTTATTCAAGGTTATTGGATCCCCTATTCCACGTTCAACCGAGGGTTTAGATCTGCAATGATATTACGTGGGGTATTATATCATAATACAACAGAATATGCTCCACTACCCAAGGAAAAAGTGCAATTTATTTAACTCAACAAAGGCAACCTGTATTTCTATATTTATTGTAATATTTTTTACTATCTTTAAAAGTGAATGAATAAATAACCTACCAGAGATCTCCAAAAATTAAGGGGTGGGCATTTCTAGAAGTCCACGTAGGACAAAAGGACCACCTGAGGGCCCCACCTCCACAGCTGTCACTCTCACTCAGTACTGCAAAGCGGTTTCACCAAAACCACCTCCCCAAATCTCTCCCTATAAATACCAAAACCCCTCTGTTTTTTTCTTTCCCACAAAAAATAAAACAAAAAAATTAAAAAAAAATCCTCAATTTGGACCTCTTCAGATGTTCCAAAGAACCCTAAATCTCACCCTGCCCTCCCCCGTCCTCCCCAATCACCGCCTCCGCCGTCAATCGCTCGTCGTCTCCGCCTCCTCCTCGATGACCGCCCCCGACCGGAGACCGGCGAACCTCTACGAGGTCCTGAAGATCAAGGAGACGGCTTCGCAGATCGAGATCAAGACGGCTTACCGGACCCTCGCGAAGCTGTTCCACCCGGACGCGTCGCCGGCGACGGATACGGAGGGTCGCGATTTCATCGAGATACACGGCGCGTACGCCACGCTGTCGGATCCGACGGCGAGGGCGAGGTACGATATGTCGATCGGACGGATGAGATTCGCCGGGGAGGGGCAGACGATGCGGAGGACGAGGCGGTGGGAGACCGATCAGTGTTGGTGATGACACGTGTCGGACTGTGACTGGGCGGCTGGTGCCGGTGGTTTTGGAATTGTCTTCAAAGGGGTATTTTTGTAAATGTGGGGAGGGTGTTGGTGGGTGGCATTTTGGATGTAAATAGTTCTCATTGGAAGGGCAATTTGGTTTAGGTAATTGTAAAAAAATGTTTGTATTTAATTTCAAAGAAAGTATATTTTTTTTTTTTAATTAATAAAAATGATGGCTTGATTGATTTTTCAGTTTTGTGCCCTTTTTTAATTATGTTTGTATATTATTGTGTTGAAATATATTCTGATTGGTTTGGTTAAAATTATATATTTTGAGAAGGAAAAACTAAAATTGGCCACTTATATACTAAACAGAAAAATGTGATTTTGATTTGAATGACTCATTCAAGAATTCATTTCCATAAAGTTTTGTGAATTAATTTTGTTTCATTTTATTTTTTTTTATGTTAAGAATTTGATTTTACAGTAATTTTTTTTTTTTAAAAATCATTGTTATAGTTTTTCATTCTCTCTCCAAAAATCACAATTAGATTTTTTTTAAGGGAATCTTACACCCAATTTTTATTTATGCGATTTTATATAAAATAGTTTAAGAAAATTCGATTATTAAAAAGTTCATTTTTTTTTTACTTTTTTATAAAACATAACTTTTGTATTAAAAGCTTAAATAAATATTTTAATTATGAATGTTTTATTTTTTTCAAAAAATTATACATGTTTTTATGTAGCTGTTTAAAAACACATGCACTTTTCGATTTCTTAAAAAGCATGGGTTTATAAACACTACCATATTATTAAATATAATAACATCTCACGGATGAAACACATATTTTATTAGATGAAACATTCAATTTTTTCAGTTTTTCATGAAAGTGCATATACAAATATATTAGGAGTTGAGAGTGTATTTTATTTTTTCATGATTAAATGCGTGCACTTTGTTAAGATATTATACATCTTCAAAAACAAAAAATAAAGATGTGAGAACTACAAAAATGTTGCATGCTGGTGTTCAATCATTCTTCATGCTCAACAATAATTTAAAAAAGGGTTAAAGACATCTAAGTCCCTACAAACATAAAAAAACCCATATAAGTCCCTACTAAAATTAGGACAGACGTACGAGTCCCTGAAAACTCAGAAAAACCCAATTATCATCCCTGAGTTAAATTTCCATCCAAACTTAACGGAATATTCCCAAAATATTCTGTCACATATAATTGTGTTGACATTGAAGTCCTTATAAACAGTCATAAAGACAAATTAATCCCTGCAAAAGATAAAATTACCCTTGAAAGACTTTTACATTAAATTGTGTATACATTGCAGGCTCTGTAAACAATCATAAGACAAATTAGTCCTTGCAAAAGACAAAATTACCCCTGAAAGATTTTTATATTTAATTGGATAGACATTATAGTCCTTATAAATAATCGTAAAGATAAATTGGTACATGTAAAAGACAAAAATGCCCCTGAAGAATTTTTACATTTAATTGCAGTATTTTAGAGGGTATTTAATTTTTAAATTGTAATGTCTGCACAATTAAATGTAAAAATCCTTCAAGGGTATTTTTGTCTTTTAGAGGGACCAATTTGTCTTTACGATTGTTTATAAGGACTGTAATGTCTATTCAATTATATGTAAAAGTCTTTCAAGGGCAATTTTGTCTTTTGCGGGGACTAATTTGTCTTTATGATTATTTATAGGGACTACAATATATACACAATTTAATGTAAAAGTCTTTTAGGGGCAATTTTATCTTTTGTAGGGACTAATTTGTTTTTATGACTGTTTATAAGGACTTCAATGTCTATACAATTATATGTGATGGAATATTCTAGGAATATTCCGTTATATTTGGATGGAAATTTAACTCAGGGATGATAATTGGGTTTTTCTGAGTTTTCAGGGACTCGTACGTCTGTCCTAATTTTAATAGGGACTTATATGGGTTTTCCCATGTTTGTAGGGACTTAGATGTCTTTAACCCTTTAAAAAAATGTTAGGCACAATTGTTTTTTTCAGTTCCAAATCTATTTTGCATTTATTTTGACTTTTTTTTTTAAATAACATATTTCATCTGCAAAGATATATGAATTTATAAAAAATAAATTATTTAATATAAGTATACGTAGACAATGAGGAATATAAGATTGTTCAAAAGAATATTCTGAGTAACAGCGGTCCTAATCTTTAAAAAACATGCCTTTAATATTAAAAAATTTAGCAACGGCTATATGTTAAATGATTTCATTTTCTTCTTTTAACTTGCAAGCGTGCATTCATAGTATTTAATGAATAACTTTACATAAATACATAAAGGTTCTGTTCATCATCAATCAGTGTCACATATTTATTTAATACAAGATACGGGGAATCAAAAAAATAATTCAAAGTCCACTTGACATCAAAAGTAAGAATAAATAATATTTTTCTCGTACAAATACGGTGGACTTGTGATTTTACCCTTTTTGCAATGCATTGAGTCTTGAATACTTTAGATATATATTTGTTTTAGAAAAATTAAAATACAAACTTTTTGATGAATTTGGAGTAACCATGAATACTGGATCATAAACTGGGGGCAAGATTTTTTGCCCATGTTTGGTTAGAGAATAAGCCTGGTATAAATTAGAATTAGTCAGAATAATTTCATTATGGTTGTTTGGATAACTGGAATAAATGAGAATTTATATGTCAGAATTAACTAGTATAAAGTGGTATATGGATTCCATCCACCTATTAGAATTAAGTTATTCCAGGTTATTCAAACTAAAAGAATATGTGGGCCCACTATCAAATCAACTGTCATCACCTTTTATAAATCAACTGTCATCATTTTTTTATCTTTTATAATTTTTTATCCACACTTTATTCATATTTTATCCAAACAACAAAAACTTTATTATTACGTTTCCCAATAGGAATAATTCAAAACATAACCAAACACAAAATCATTTTATTCTTATTTATAAGAGTATAATCATAAATCTCATAATAATTATATTTTTGAATCAAACATGAGCTTAAAGTTTGCTTTATTAGGAATGTGACATTCAAAGTTGAAAGAAGCTAACAAAAAGGTTCTTTTCTCAGACCCATTGTTTTTTTTTTTTGGGAATAATCTCAGACCCACTGTTTCCCAAATCCAATCGAAAACAATGGTTTCATCAATAATTTCCAGTGGGATTACAATGCAAAATCTGCCAATCTCTTTTTTATTTAACATCCTGGGGACTCCATTATATCTAAAACCATCAAACAGTGATGTTTTGGGATACCATTGATTTGCTAGGTAGACAATCCCATTCAAAAAAAAAAGTCATTTTATTCAGTACTGAAATTACATCATGATCAGATTATATACATCTGAATAATATTACATGTGCCTCCCTTTTTCCGGTTCCCCAGGTTTCCATTTTTTTAGCAATAATAAATATCATAAAATAAGGTATATATATTTCAATGGAACGTATACATCACTCAATTTAGAATTAAATAAACTCATTTATAATAAATATAAAAAATTATTATCGACATAAACCTTACTAGAAGACTAATGAGGTGTATGTGCATAGGACTGCGTATAACAATACTTCATATATCATGTAATGAAATATGTCCCATGACAAAACTGAAATACATTCATTCACAATAAAAACAAAATATCACATACTACAGAAATAAATACATCTCTTTAGAGAATTGGATCCATAATAAAGGTTAAAAAATTAAACACTCATTCACAAAAGAAACAAAAAATCACACACTAAATAAACATGCATCTTACTGAAAAAAAGAGTTAAAGGGGTATACAAAGACTGCTTGTAACACCACCCTATAAATAACAACTTATATCATGTATTCTACAATTTAATCCATTCAATCACACTTCATATAGGCATTTGATTTTTTCCAAAGCAGAAAAAAATGACAAAAAGGTCATAATACACTTGCTACACTCAGAAAAACCAGTTTCTGCTGGGCTTAAAACATTTACATTACAAAACTATAAAATTATAAAAGTAAAATTAAACAGACATGAAAAAAAGATAAAAAGCACATTAACCACCTATTCTAGTTTACATGAGACATCATAGACAATTCTCTTTTAACTCTTCTGTACAGAAGTACCTGGGAATCAATTCTGCACACACTGAACTCAGAATCATTTACAGCTCATCAAGACAGAGTTGATTATGTGCATTATCACACGTAGGCTGCTGCCTTCGGTGGTGGGAATGTTGGGCAATGTGCTTTGATGGCGAACGATCCCATAAACCTGTTCGAAGATGCGACGCACATGTAATGCAATGGTCGGGTCCGTCGGATTGATGGCCACGGCCACGTCAGTCATCCATCCAAGTTTACGGCCCGTATCATTGCTGATGTCGCATGCCAGTTGTTGGAGGAGAGAGAGTAGGACTCCTTGGCTCAACGGGAGTGGAGCCATGGCACAGATGCCCTTTAGGTCAACCTGAGTTGGACATTCACAAGTTAATTAGAGTTGCAAATCGTCTAAAAGTGTCTGGTGAACCATATTGAAAATAAAGTCAATAGAGCAGATGTGTGGCGTATATCATAGGTTCCATGAATTATATATGCTTTAAATGCTATAAAATACTGAAAAGAAAAGCATTGAAGTCAGAGAACCAAAGAAAACCTGATTTAATGACAAACAAACCTGACCCTCAAAAAAAATAAAAATTAAAATGACAAACCTGAGAGCATAGCCATGAGACTATAGAGACATCACTTCTTTGAAGGGCTAAAGTGAATGCTTCCTCAAACTTACGTTCAGATATCAATCTTGTTAATTCCTTAGTGGGATCCACAGGTGCCCCAATCTGTACACAAACATGGGACAATATGATTTTACTTTATTACTGAACATTATAACCACATTGAAACAATTAAATTTCAAAACCAAAACAGACAGATCCAATATCACCTCATGAAGGCCCCCAGAAGGTCCATTGCTTTGCATTGCCAAGGGATTTAATGCTTTAGGGATCCCTCCGGAAGCCACAGCGGCAGCTAAGAGCTTGCGCTGACCCTCAGCCAGTTCACCCTTCAGGGTCTGAGTGAACGATGATGCAGAATTAATTGTATCCTGCAGAACAACAATGTTCTTTTTAACACATGCCAATGGGATGAACAAAATGCTCTTGTAGTGCTCGACATGTATATTGCAAATATAATCAACATGGGATTGTAATTCCATACCCTCAGTGCAAGTGCCAATGGAGAATGTGCAGATTCAAACTGCTGCTGAGCAGAATTTACATGCTCTGTGATTCCTTTCTGGAATGCAGCGTCCACTTGCTCAAACATAGTTTTGCATGATTGTTCAAATGCAGGGATGACTGAAGATTCAAGGTTTGATCTCAAGGCGTCCTGCAGAGAAACAAGCCATTCCCAGTGAATAAAGACAATGGAAACAATGCATGCACATACAAATATGCACATGCACGAAGTTCTAGAATCAAATGCACAAACAATTCACATTTTTTTAAATTCAGTTTCCTATTTTTTTTAGAGAGATAGAGGTGGTTCCACCATATTTTCCAGTGATAAAGAAAAGTAAGTGGTTATAGTAAAAAAATAAAGGGACAGAATTTAAAGACCACCCCCCCACCCCAAAAAAAATAAACAATAAAAGAAGAATAGAAACAGACAACTGAGTACTCAAACCATCCATCAGACTGTCATTAAACACAGAATGTAAAAAGCTTCTTGGTTACAAATCTCATCAAGAAACAAAAATAAATAAATAAATCATTTTCTATGATGTGCATACAAGGATCTAGATGTAACAAATTGGTTTGCAAAAGAAGAAACTCAACTAGTTAATCAATACACATTCAACTACCCCCCCCCCCCCCCCCCCCTTCTTTTGAGGGTTATTTTATTTTATTTATTTATTTGGTATAAAGGAGAGAAGGTGAGAGCTAAAAACTATTATTTTACAATAAATCAACCAAAAAAAAAAAACTCCAAACATAGTGAGGAACTTAGACGCCCAATGTCTAAATCCAAAAATGTGACCCCTTAAACCATGAGGGCATGATAACCTAACTCAGCATATTACCTATTTATTAGGTTAGGCGTTCAATCATGTGGACGAAGTGCCAGGAATTTTAGCTGCATGATCTTTAGATGATGCAGCATCATAACCTACACAAACTACAATAGTGATTTTTTTTTGTTCAGGTTATCATAAAAGGTAGTTATCATTTTCCCAAATTCATATGTTAGGCATCCAATCATTCATGAGTCAGAGCTTCAAAATGCATATGGAAATTGACTACAAAATATTTAGACATGCAGCAAGGAAAACCTCTACCCATTTGACTGGTTAAAACATGGTCTTGTAGGACTTGATAGGTTAGTGCAAAGAGGTTATAGCTTTACATACATTAACTCAATCACACAAAAATGCACATCTATAAACACTGTAATGATACGTATATGAAGAAGAACATAGTATTAACCTATGAACCCTACTCACAACAAACAGCTGTACCTGCAGAGCTTGCTTTCCAGATGTTTGGAACTGTGCTTGGATTTGCCTGGCCACTGTTGCTTCAAGTTTAGAATTGACAGATTTCTCCAACTGGTTCACAGCCTTGTCCCCAACACCTCGCTGAATGGACAGTGGTTAATGAAATCCAATCTTGACAAAGAAAACTGAAAGTGAGAGGGTTTATGTCTACTGAGAGTAGAACCTGAAATGATTCAGCAACGGCTGAAGAAATGGTTTTCTCCAAAATTGCAGCAACCGCTCGAGCTACAGCAGGTCCTATTGCAGAAATTTCTTTCTTTATAGCTCTCTCCAACATTGCAGGCAAATCCTTGTTCATGCAGTTTGAGATCAGGGTAGTAATCTGTTGTACACGCTCTCGCTCTTGCTTCTCATGTTTAGCATCGTCCTCCTGGAAACGTGCCCAAAGAGCATCAACATTGGCTTTAACAGATTTCTCCATGCTCCGACCAAGAGAAGCTTCCACTCTTCTGCCTTCCTTATTTACAGGGACAGCCACCAACATTGTCATCTGCTTCTGCATCTCTTTTTGCATAGTCATAAGCTGCAATACAACCACATTTAATTTGAAATTAAAATAGCAACGCATTCAGAATAGTCAAATCCTACCACAAAGATAAACCACAAGAGCCCATATACCAATACCAATTTCTCACCGGTGATTTAATTTGAAATTAATATAGCAGCTCATTGTTCCAAACTACCACTACTATATTTACTTAAAATTAAAAAAAATTAAAATTAAAATAATTCCTCAATGATCTGGGCACTGTTACAAACAAAAAAAATTTCAATATGCTCTTCTCAAAGAGAAAACTTCTTTAAAAAATAGACTTCCATCATGGCCAATAGAAGAAAATAAAAGAGAGCACATACAAAAATTCATGTCAGAAATGAATGCTAAGGGAATACCTGGTTCAGCATATTTTGCATGGATAGAATCTGAGAAAATGCAACTTCAGCAGACGGAACACCAAGGCCACTGCTTCCAGGTTCATTTAAAGAATCTGTGGAATTGAAAGGGCTGGGAGTAGCAGAAGATGGTCCAGAAGCCTGTGATGCTTTCGTTTTTTGTTGTTTTTTCCCTTTTGAAGCTGGTGAAGGCAACTGGGGAGAGGGCGTAACCGTATCAGCTTCAGTCAATTTCTCAGAAGCATCTCTTATGGCATCCTCAACTTCAACATCACCAGTACTAGATTGTTGTTCTTGTGACTCTATGACTGCAAACTCTTCAACTTGTTGGGTGTCCATGCTAAGAATTTCTGTAGTCAACTCAGTACATTCTTTGGCCATCTCAAGAGGTTCCAAATTTTGGGAATCAAAAGGTCTATCTTTCACCTCATCAAGAACAGATGACTCTTTGTGAGAATTAATTTCGATACTGGCACCCTTTTGAATCGGCGAACTCTCACCCACAACTTTGACTTCGACTTCTACGAGCTCCATATCATTGCTGACAATCACATCTTGGACCCTCTTTTCTCCCTCTTTTGGTCCCTCAATAATGGAAGTGCCCGAGGAAGCAGCTGAAACTGATAATATTTCTGATGGAGTTACCAGATGTTTTGGGTTGCTGATCAACTGAAATGTAGGAGGATTAGGCACCATAGATATATCATTTTGCACAGATCTGGCTTCATCTTTCCCCAAAGTGTCATTTAAAAAACTCACATCCGGTGAATTCGTTGTTACAGCATCCACTCGTCTGTCAACAGAGTAGTCCAGGACTGGCTGATTGGCAGCATGTTCAGTAAATGTAGGACCCTGGTCAAAACCTTTTGTGGGGCTTTTCAATCCAGAAAATTTTCCTGATAACTCTGAACTCGATGGTGGGTGTGGAGAGGAAACACGAATGCCATCAGCATCTTGCATTGACAATGGTGGAGCACTTGGCTTTGATTCAATAACTGAAGTAGCCAAGTCAGGTATGCTAGAAACATCAGACCCAACAGAAAATTCTGGATGTCGAGTCCCAGATGAACTCTCAACACTGCTGGGAGATAGTGCTGGTTTATGTGTACCCGCAGGCATCTCACTAACCGTAGTTTCATGAGATGGCTCCAAAGCACCCAATGTATCTGAAGCGGCTGCTCCAAAAACATGAGGCATAGAAGAATCCTTTTCCAATCCAACATTTTCCTGTGGTGGTGGCAAGCATTGAGATAAATCCAGAGCATACTGCTGAATAGCCTGAGTCTGGACACAATAAACCTGAACAACATGCTCCCCATCAGGTAAGCAGTCACTTGTTCCAGTAAGACTCAAAATAGGCATCGTAACAGTGAACTCTGATATATAATCCATGCGTGTAGAAGTTGGACATGGGCCATAGTCTACATGTATGGCATAAATTGCATTCTTCTTCGCATTTGCAAGTAGAATAAGACTTGCCCTTGACAGAACAACCACTTGATTGAAAAATGAATCCTCAGGTCTAGGTTCTGCAGAGCTTCTTAGGTCCAAGGTTTGAGTGCAATGCCATGACTCAGCATCACTGGGCAATAGCCAGCCTTCTTGGCCTGCAGAGGCCCACAATTTCACTTCACGGTTCAGAGGACCCTATCAAGTAAATAAAAAATTAATGAGCCAAGAAAAGGTTTGATAGAGAAATTGAAGGCTATTACATAAAGGGAAGCCTGAGACAAAAATGACAGAATACTACAGTGACACCTAAAGAATGTTTCACTTCAGTATCTGAAGGTCATGGTAAGAAGGGAAGATCGTCTAATAGTAAAGCAAATTTTGTGCATTTATGGGGCAGTTGCCATCAGTCTCAATCTTTCTTCTGTTCTATATGCACGTGTCTAACTCAATTAGAGTCTATTTTCTCCATCCACAATTACCAATAAAATTACCATAAAAAACATGGTGCACCATCCAATTGCCTCCACTAAGGTATAGAATTTCATTCTTCAATCCAAAGGTATCCTAGAAAAGACTATCCATTTTCATAACATCAGTCTTCACATCCATAGGAATTCATAGAAAGGTAAAAGATTAAAAATAAAAATAAAAAATGATTTTGTTGCACATGTTTCACTCTTGTATATTTAAGGAAAAATAATGAACTAACACTTGTAAGAAATGAACGGCTGTCTATATCTATGAATTAGGTAATGTAGGTTACATGATATAACATATATACAAATGAGGAAGGAGACACTCAATATGGCCATTAGAAGATCTAAATTTCACATTCCATGGCAGCATCAGAGTGTGGCTGAATGTAAAATCAATCATCAAAATGCATTCACATTTTTAGAAAAAAATAGAGAACATACTGCTGTAATGAGGATAATATGATCAGGACGGTGAGGTGCAGTCAAGAATGTTACTGAATTTACAGGTTGTCCATCATGTGGTACCAATGTTGACAGTGGCACAGTCTTACGATCATCCCAAACCTTAACCTGCAAAAATAACAATTTATTAACAAATAATTAAAATGGTCCTATCATTTATTTGGAAGAAAAAATGCCATTGTCCGTATCACAACCAAACACCCAGAAAGCAACATACAAATAAAAAAAAACATCAGCGTTAGCTGTTTCATATACCATGAGTACGCATTTGATGGCTAATGTTGATATTTATGTCATTAGACATTTACCATGATATGCACAATGACATTAAAGGATAGAACTTAATCACAAATAAGTTTACATAAATGGTATGCTACTGGGAATCACAAAGTGATACATGAGAACACCCACATTACAACAAATAAGACAAAATCTGAAAGAAGTTATCCCAGTGAGCATATATCACTCAGAGAGTCACATAAAAGACTAACACTATAAAGTAAAACAGAAAAATACATACCGTGCCATCTGTTGATGCTGAAACTAGCCGAGTAATCATCCACTGAGAAATTGACAGGTCAATCACTTCCCCATCATGCTTACCAACAAGTTGCACTCCATCGATTAGTCTATCAATTGAGCACATCAACGGTTGCTCTGCAGACATAATTTCACCGCGGCCCACCTTTATTGTATCAACTTTCAGCACACGGTTTCCAATTCCAACAAACAAAATTTCCTGTATAATTCAATGATCAGCAGCTAAAAACTTTGAAGACAAAAGAATGTCGTGTTAATCTTTTCTGATGAGTAATCTGGAATGGACTCATCATCCATCCAGGGTTGCACAAGTAATTTTCAACTGAAGAGCCAAAGATTTAACACATGGGACCTTGATGACTACTAATGCTAAAGAACTCAAAACTTTCCAGCAATTGAGATGTAGGTAAATTTCATTGATCATTCCTTAGAGGTCCCAAAAGTTAATGATTCAAAGATTATCAAGCACGTTACCTGTTTATGAGAGTGCCAACAGATTCGTGGATGATACGACTCTCCCTCTCCCACTATCTGAATGGCAACAACAATTTTTCCAGTTATCTGGGGCTTGTTTTCTTCATCTGGGCCCTCACCAATCTTCCACACAAAAATCCTCCCATCCATGCTTGCACTGTAGAACAGAATGCTATAAGCTATTTCCCATACAGAGAAATAAATGGAACAAAGGTAATCAAGTAATGGAATACCTAGCTAGAAGATGGACATCCTCAGCAAAGAAGGCCATGTCTGTGACCCTCTGAGAAAAAGCAACGTCATATAGAACTATCAAAACAAGGTGTAAAATAGATAACCGGAGAAGTAATCAAGAGGACTAGAAAAAAAGCCTATATCCAGTGAAATCCAGCATATCTTTTATCACTTTCTGCACGTGGGCGAATAATTAAACTGGATAACCTATTCCACAAAAAGCACATGCTTCACCACAATCAAGAAAAGAGGGTAACATCTTAGAGAATCTCAATAATGGAAATATATGTTCTTACCAAACCATGATAATTATTCATGTTCATCATTTTCACATGCTTGTATGGTAGACCAAAAGGCTGGAACCATATTTTAACATAAAGAAGAAAAATGCAAGATCACTAGTTCTTGGACAATAAGTCCTAGCATAAGCATGATGAAGACCCTCTCGGCATCACCTTTTAGAACAAATTTTTCCTAACCAAGTTCTAAACAAATAATTTTTGGATTTTTTTTACCATTGATCCAGAAGAACAAGAGAGACAATGTTGAACGATGCCAACCCAACTTTGTGGGCTTCAATAAACAATCTCATTCTTACTGACCAGTCCAAGGGTAAAAGAACACTTGAGGATAAACCCATGAACAACAACATCAATAAACACTCAAATTCCAAGTTAAAAAGTGACCACCATCTTTCAACACTACCAAAACAATTTCATAAACATTAGATCTACAAAACCCACATTCATCTACTTATTAACAACACATAAAAAAATCAGCTTCCAAAGCAACCAAATGAAATATCAATCAATCTTAACAGGCAGCACAACAAGCACCCAATCACAGAAGAGATTCACACATATACCTGACTGTGGCCGCGTAGAAGTGCGCGGAGGGCGGTGTTAATGTTAAGCACGCGAATCGCGCCCTGTTTAAGCCCATAACATATATAACTCCTGTTCACGGCGATCTGCCGCCCGAGCACGAGCCCGGGGTCCGAGACATACTTCGTGATCGGCGCCACCTCCAGCTGCGGCGGCTGCCCCTCCCCGGGGAGCCTCACGTTAACATCGTACACCGTTCGATCGCCAGTCATCCTCCTCCCCTTGGCGATCTTGTTGCTCGGCGTCCTCGCGGGCCCGGCCGGGGCGGCCATCGGAGGCGCGGATGGGACGAAGTCGGAGGAGGAGGGGGGCATGGAAGAGGCGGTGGCGATCGGGGCCGTCGGGGGGAGATCGGAAGCGCCGAGGAGGGCCATGAGACGAGCTCCGTGGTTGTTGGCGTTAGGGTTAGGGTTTGGGAGGGGCGGTTGTGGTTGGGGCGGGTAGAGGGGGAAGGGGAGGTAGTGCTGGTGCTGGTGGTGGTGGAAGGGGGAGTTGGTCTGAGGGGGGTAGGAGAAGGGGCCGGGAGGGGGGGCGGCAGTCGGCGGCGGAGAGACGTAGGGAGAGGGGGAGGCGGCGGAGGTGGGGTTGAGGTTAGGGTTTTGGGGGGGTTTGAAGAGCTTGTGCATGTCGAAGTGGGGGTTAGGATTAGAGTTAGGGTTTCCGGGAGAAGCCATGGAAGCCGATGAAGAGAGGTTTTGACGTGCGCCGATTTTTTGGCGATGGATTGAGAGATCTGTTTCAGAGTCGCAGAGGAAATGAGAGAGAGAGAGAGACAGAGAGAGGAGAGATTGATCGGCGTACGGTTGAGGATTTGGGAAATATGGGGACCATTAATGATGACCGTTTGATGGATGGGCTAAGGACATCGATTTAGAAGGGGCTTGTTACACTTTAGTTCATTAATCTCAGTTCATTAATCTTTCTTCGTCCAAATCAAGTGAAATTTAATAACGTATGACGAGTTATATATACATTGCTAATTTTTTTATATCTATTAAAGATAGATTCATTAAAATTCTATGGAACGACATGCATTTATTAGGGAAAATAGCAAAAAAAAATCATCTAAGTATTTAAATACCAAAATAAGACATTTTTAAAAATCCTATCTAACAAAATCTTTTCACAATTTTACCCTCCGTTTGGAGTGGAATATAAACATAGAATAGAGAAAAATACAAGCAAATAACAAAAAAAAAAAAAGTTGTTTGTTTTGTTAGAATAAATCATTATAGCTATGTCTGGATAAGCTACGATAATACCTAATAGTTATTCTCAGAAAATGTTAGAATTGCTTATCAGGGCTTATCTATACCAATGGATAAAAATATCCTTCTCTGTCATTTTAAAAAATTATCTAACCTAACACTCTCTGCATACATTCCAAAAACTGTCACATCTATCATATCACACACACATCTCTCATACTTATTTCCAAACTCAAATAATTTATGCAGGGGTATAATTGTCATTTAAAGAGTCATAAACTCTTATCTATCTCTTATCTACCACTTATCCTTACTTTATTCAGGGTGAACCAAACAACAAAAAGATCAATTTTACGTTTCCCAATGAGAATAAAATAAAAGATAATCAAACAAAAATTTACCTATTCAGCATGGATTGTTATCTATCCTAGTATAGTTATCAATGACGAATAACCCTACGTCACACCCCAAACGGGGGGTTAGAAAATAAAATAACTTTATTGCCCTTATTTTATGTACTATTTAAACATCATCACACATATTTAATTATTTAAAATTCAAATTAAAGAACATTAATAAATAATAAAATAATTTTTATTTGTGCATGAAATTTTTTAATATTTATCTGTATATCTAAATACACTATTTAGGATCTATTTGAATCTATGTTTGGGTACATTCTGCATTTAAAAAACTAAACTAAACGCGAATTCAAACACATTTTTAGCGTTTACCTTTTGAAACCATTATGTTCATTTTTTAGGTAAAAAAATCTTATAGTTAAAAAACTTAATACAACAACGATTTTCAAAAGTTAAGTTTGAAACACAAGATTCCAAGAATCTAAATATTTCAACCTCACATTCAAACTCAACCTAAGAGTTAAATTGCAAAAAAATGAAAATTTTCATTATGAATTATATTTTTAGATATTTCTAAACTTCCTAACAATATACAAAAAAAATCCTTATGCAAATCATTTATAAGATATTTAAATAACAAAAAAATTTAAAAATTTAGAAAAAAAATCCCAAAAAAAATCTTGTAAATTTAATAATGACAATTTTGACAATATTACCATTTTTATAACATACTCAAAAAATTTAAAAACATATAAAATCACTCTCCAATAAAAAATATTTTTTATATCAATATTATTTTTTTCAATTAGATGATAGTGTGAAAAGATTTTAAATATGGTGAGAGATTTTTAAAAGTATACGAGAAAAAGTTATCTATGTCATTTTAGGTTATGTAATTGTTAAATGAGACTTTTTTTAGAAGAATTCTTAAAAGAAGTCGCTTTGAGTATTTCTTATTTTTAAAGGACTTTTTTTTGGATATCTTCCTCATTTTTATTAAAACATATATATGCTTATAATATAAATAAAAATACATGTAATATGCGTATTGGATTTAAAAAAGAAAAATGTTAGACTTGGTTATTTTTACTAACCAAAACTCAGACCATACATGTTTTTATTTTTTAAAAATAGTAAACATCATCTAATGAGATATATGTTTTAATAAAAAGTGTATATCGCTCCATTTCGAGTTGAATGAACCCATTTTTAATAAATCCAAGAAAAAACTTATTGAGGTATATCATCTGACGATGTATATGTTTCACCAGATTTCTAACGAGTTATATAGAATTGTATCTTGATTAATAAAAATGACTGAGTATAACAACGGTATTTAAAAAAGACCGAGTGAAAGCTGGGGGAAGGTTGGGGATGAGTTTGGAGTTGGGCTGGGCTGTGTGGATGGGCTTAGGACATACTTAGATATTATATACCTTGACAAATAGAGTCCGTGAGGACTGTTAATTTGTGAACTTTAATTTGACGTTTTACATATTGAAAGACAGTTGTTACAAAGTACTTGTTTACATTTTTATTTGACAAATAATATGTCTGAGGTTCCGTTTGGTTGCACATTTGAGACAGTTTTTATTTTTAAAAAAATTGAAAAGTTAAAATCGTGCAGTTAAACGGGACAGCTTTATTCAGAATCGGAAGTTGAATTCCTTTTAATTTTTCTCTTGAAATCCGTGTTTTAAAAAGCCCAAAAACATTGCTTTTTGGTGGGAATCGATTTTTTGAATTGAAAAACAACTTTCTCTGTAAAACACCAACTGTTTTGAAATATTGATTCCTGAATTAAAAAAACATTCCAATAAAAGTTAAGGTCTAAAATATCTTAAAAAACAATTTTATTTCAAAAGCTACTTTTCAATTTGTGTATCCAAAAGGACCCTAAGTACTGTTTGCAGCCTTAGAGCATATTCAAAAGCCTCTCTACATGATTCATTCCCTAACACAGAGTTGAAAAAAAAAAAAAAGATTCAAATGATTCCTCACAGAATTTTTTATCCCCCCCCCTCCCCCCTCTCTTTTTTTTAAACCAACTCTCTCTCTCTCTTTATTTTTTTTAATCAAAGTGAAACTATCTCTGTCAAATGGATCTGATCTTCCTCTACCATCCTTAGAAAAAATAAAAAATCAAAATCTTGGATTTCATCTCTTCTAACCAAACTCCTCCGTCCGTCTCTCTCTCTCTCTCACTCTCACTCTCACTCTCACTCTCACTGGGTTTGAAATGTGAAAGCCTTCGACAGGGGCCTTGAATGGGTTTGGTCCAAACCTCTTTAATTTTTTGTGGGGTTTTTGTGGGTTTGCTCAGTATCTTTTTTTATTTAGGATCTAAGAGTTTATATTTGTGGGTTTTGAATTTTTGTAGGAATCTTTGAATGTGTGCTCAAGAACCCTTTTTTTTTTTTTTTTTTGGAAATTGTTGAAATATCTCTTGATTAAGGGTTTAATTTTTTTTTCTACCCTCAGACTTTTTTTATTTTTTCTTTACCCCTGAAATCTAGTCTTTTTTTTTTTTTGCCTCTGACCTGTGCCACCTCATTTATTATACCTAAACCACTATCATCTCTAAATTAATATTACATTTCTGTAATTGATCATTACATTTCTGTAATTTACATGTTCTTAGTTTAGTTCCATGTATGATATTACATATTTGTTGTGTAAATTATAGTTTTTGTAATTTCTATTGTAATTGTTATAAGAATAATATATGATATTACATTTCTATTATGTAAATAGTAGATTATATCATTGGGCATCATATTGATAGTTTTTGCTGTAGTTGTTATGTAAATGTTAATTTTCATAATTGTTAAGTACATGGATCAAGAAGTAATTTTATTAAAATATTACAATTGTTCATAAATTTTCAGTTCAGATTCATGGTATTACTAATTTTATTCATATTGCAAAATAAAAATTTATTTTAAGTGTTTGATTGTTATATTTTTTATATAGCTTGAAAAACTTGTTCTTCATTATAAAGTACATTGAATGTCTAGTTCGATAATCTTGTTTCATTTTACCTAAGAGGACATGAAGAGGATTAAGGGGGAGATAACAATTAATCATTAAGATTTGAAGAAAACGTCATAATTCAAACAATTGATGTATCTATTTTAACGAAACTTTGATATTGTATCTATAACAATTTTGTGTGCATTGAATGCATTTACAGATGATAATGTAATGATATTGAGAATGTATATATGACTATTTTGTATATAAACATCTTTGCGTATTTTAATATTTTTGTAAATAACTATTAAATATCTGTAACTATGTGTACAATTTTTATATATATCACATTATATTTATGTATTTCTGTAACTCTGTCTGGAAAGGATAATTTGGGTATTATGAAAATTCAGGGGTAAAAAAAAAATAGAACTAGATTTCAGGGGTAAACAAAAAAATAAAAAAAGGTCCGGGGCAGAAAAAAAATTTGACTCTTAATCAAGGAGTATTTGAACAATTCTCCCTTTTTTGTGTGTGTATGGGGGGAGGGGGGGGGGTTGGTTATGTTGGTTTAAATTTTTTATCTTTTTGTGTTTCAGATTTATCTTTTATTGTTATGCATAATTCTTTGGTTTTTGGAGTGATAAAAAAAATTATAAAATGTGTTTTTAGATCTTGTAATTTATATATATGAATTTGAGTAAATGAGTCATTTGAAATGAATGTAGGGTAAAAATGAAGAGACTATTGAAGTGATAAAAAAAAGGCTCTCTAAATGTCATAAGGAGTTTTTTTTTCCCCTTACAATATAAGGAAACATTGGAGAGGTTTTTGAAGATGCTCTTATCTACAACCTTCATCCAACCCTATATGCAACCTTTATTGGGGTTTTTATTTTTAAATATACACTCACACAATTACATACATACTATTATGAAAGTGGGATAGATTGAGATTCACTATTTTTTTTTCTGTCATTGAAAAATTAAAAAAAATAATTTTTTGCATTGTGATATGTAGTGTATGGGTGGCTAGGAGACAATTCTAACGGTAGATGGAGCTACAAAATAGACTTAATGTATCCTAGCTCTTTTCTATCTCAAAGCAAAAGAAACCCCATACTCTTAAGCCATGTTTAGATACTAAATACCCCCCCTGAAAAAACTGGAATTGGGAAGAATAATTGTTTTACCTTGTTTGGATGTAATGAATACCCTAGCATAACCTTGTTTGGATGATTTTTGGGAGCCCTTCATATATGTAAATAAAGAATTTTAAAAAATAAATGTAGTTGGAGATACTCTTTAGTAACAAAATTTGACCCCAACAGATAAAAAATTACAACTAATTATTTTTACAATTGCACATAAAAAATGATAGAATGATATGTCATTGTATAAGTAACTTAAATATGTTTGGCTAAAAAAATGCTCACATTTTGATCACACAATCAAAATCTTAAAAAAACACACACATTTTTGTTAGACATTCATAACGCCAGATTTCCTCATCATCATATATATATAATAATAATAATAATAATAATAATAATAATAATAAACTTGGACTTTTCACCTGCATAAAGCTATGAGTGATATATGACCACCAAGTCAACATTGATGGAATTGCAAGACAAACAAAATGGTTAGATTTGGTAACTAATCCAACAACTGACTCACCAAACAAATAAAATCTGGTGCAGCAGTTCTAACTAATCATTGGAATGATGGGTTCACCAATAGGTACGATGGATTCACTTACTAGATCTCCAATATGATGTAAAGAGAAATATGAAAAAACTTATACATGAGATGTCACATGTTAATTCCTAATAAAAAATATTGTGATGTAATTTTAATTGAATCATTTCCCATTTTAATGTTTATAAGTATAAAAAAATAACTTAATAAAAAATAGTTGAAGACAGAAATTAACTAATTTGAACTATTTTTAAAAGTGATAGAATTATATAACATCTTATAATTAATCCAAAATAAATAACAAACTGTCTAATATTTGGATTAATGAATCAACACTCTTTATAAAAAGATGGAGGTTTGCAATGGCTTTTATTAGTTTTATTAACAAAAGCACTAGTAAAACAAAAATTCATTAGGACAAGTACATAATGTTTTTTCCAATCTGGAATTACTATGCGTGATGGAATATTCTGATTGGATTTGGTCACCATCTCTAATGTAAAAAAGTAAAAAATAACAAAAATCCAATGTGGATCTCATGGGTCAAGGACACATTGAAAAAGCTTTAATTTTAAAAAGCTCAATTTAGATAGATAGGATAACATCACCAGTTGAAACATATCCATATGAATGTCAATGAGATCTCTCAAATTCATACATCCTGATCTCTCTATCCGAGATTCTCAACAACAGAAAAAAAATAAAAACTCTTCTTTTCTTCTCCACATTATTTCACCACTTCTTTTTGTTGTGTTTTTTTTAATCTGTTCTTCTTGGGTTGGATCATTGAAGGAATCAAAGATGTGTTGGGCGAGCAAGGTTTGCAAACTGTGCTTCCTGTTCATAGTGGTGGTGGCACTCATAGTCTTCTTGTTGGCCTTCCTTGTCTTCAAGCACTCCATTCACAACTTCAAGCATTCATGATAGATCTTCTGCTTCTGTTTCTGTTTGTTTTTGCTTAGTTAAATCAGACAGTTATAAAATCATCAAGTGAATCTGCTCTCTTTTTTTACAATTTATTTGAAGTTTTTTTAAATGCATATATGTTTTAGGGTTGTTGATGTTTGATTGATATGATTCTATGTAAAGTTTTACTTTTATTTTTTTGGGGTTGATTTGTTGAATGTTCATGTTGTTCATGGATCTTGGTGTTTTTTTTTAACCTAACAAAAAAGGGTTTTTTTTGTTTTTTGTTTTTCTTATGAATATCAAGAAGTAGGCAACCCCAAATGAATTTGACTTCATTTCATTGCTCCTAGATGTTGTTACTTGTCCCATGCAAACTTAATTTGATTGAGTGATGTTACACATCTTCCTCTCTCTAGTTTTCATTCCAATCTCACATATTTTGTTAGCGTTATATATTTATATTAATAAGATACATGTTTTGATAGAAATTTCTTACGTTTTCTATAATTGCACCCATGCAATTTACTGAAGAATATGCATTATTTTTTTTATAAAAATATGTACTTCATTAGATCGGATATACTAATTTTTCAAGAAAATCAAAACATATGTGGTCTGTACTTGGGGCTGAAAAATGGGATGTACCTAACATTGTCCAATTTGATTTCATCTTACTACTCCCAAAACAAAAATGTAATTCTCACGTGTCCAACTTTCAAAACATATGAAGGTTGCACATGAATTGTATAAACTATCCCTAATATTTTTTTATTTTGAAATCCAACATGGCAGACTCTTCCTATTTTGAACTCCTACATGGTAGACCCGAAGGTAAAAGGAATATTATAAACCTGTTTTGATTTTCCTTGAAGGGACCGTTTGGGATTGCGTTGTGGGACACGTCGGGTAAAATTGTGACGCAGTAGGGAAGCGGAGTTTTGAAGCGTTTTAAACACGAGAAAAAAACTCTTCCAACACAACCACCGAGCCAGAAACACGGACGTAGTTTTTTTTGTTTAGTTTGAAGGTGGTGTTCCACCGCGTTCGCCAGCATAGACGCATAACGCGGTTCCAACGAGCTTGAAGAGGGACAAACTCTTAGCTAGCTTTAACCAAACAATCATCACTATTTTTCAAAGGCATTCTAGGGAAATATTCAAGGATGTTATGGAAACAAGTACACTATATCATATCATAAAATCATTAAGCAAAAATTGCTCCCCATGTTCACATTACTACTTCCATGCATGTCACAGTGATGATACCTCAAGATTCTCCATACCATGGGGAAGTGATTCAAGGTCACAAGGTAAGTAGTGGATATCTTCACGCTTCATGTTACTTTAACAACACATAATACTCCATGCCTTGGGGGTGTGATCTAAGAAAGGCCCTATGTAGGTAGTTGATATTTTTCTTTTTAGGAAACTCTGTTGGAAACAAAAAGGTTAATTAAAAACTAAGTTTCCAACAAAATCAAGCTTACACACGAGTCATTTAAGTTTGATAATGTAATAATTTACCTATAAGTCATTATATTCATTTTGGCATCTCAAATTGGATTATGTATTAATTAGTGTGTTATATTATCTGAGAAAAAGGGGAACTCAGAACCCATATATTTATGATTGCATGTTCTAAAAAGCCAAAAAATGTGTTCTGAAGGCCTAGGTCTTCTTCAAAATATATATTTTTAGGCGTTGTTACACTCAGTCTTTTCTACAATAAAAAAATGTAGTCTCATATACCTTGTTAGAAATCCAGTGAAACATATTCATCATTAGACAATGTATATACCTTATAAAATTTTGTCTTACACTTATTAAAAATGGATTTATTAAACTTGAAATGGAACAATATATATTTTTTTATCAAAATATATATACCTTATTAGAAATGTATTTTGGACTGCATAAAGAACTGAGTGTAACATTTTCCTATCTTCCTAAACATCATAGTGGGCTAGGAAGAGTTGTAATGGTGAACTTTTCCCTTATTCTATGATGAGTTTTGCTCCATATATATATATAAAAAAAGCTTAAGCGTTGAAGCTCTATTATAGCGTACGGGACTATAATTTTTTTTTAAAGAAAAAAAATATGCTAATATATCATAATGTAAAGGTTGCATATGTATAGCATTCTTGCATAAAATGGGAACTATAATTGCCATAACTATGGAAAAGCATACGAAATTTTCCTACCCAGTTAATTATTTTATTCTATTTAATTTTATGTGAGTCCCCCAATAATAAGTTCTTCAATCAGATTTTCGAGTATCAAATAGTCTCACGGATCGGTACGATGGCCAATATCCATAATTTATATAACAAAAAAGACATGCAATAGCACTCACAAATTGAAAGAATATAAATAAAATAAGGATAATATTACATCATCTAATAAGTACATTCTTTTATAAAAAAATAAAACATATATTTCAATAAATTGTATGAATACACCTAAAGAAAATATAATTTTTTTTTAAAATCACGTGTCTTATTAATGTGAGTACATGCATAGCTAATTTTCTATTAACGCATATAAAACTAAAATTCAAGCTGAAAATAGATATAGATGTAATAACAGCCATCAAATAATGAAGGACGTACGGTTAAATGACTCTTCAAGCTTTGTCCTTTTGTTCTTGCTATTTTTCTGGCTTTTTCTTTCTCCCTTCCTCCCCTTTTGAAATCATGTAGCCTATATGTATCTCTAGTTATAAGAAAAAAAAAAGTGCTCAAAGAAATTTTTTTTTTACTTTTTTTTCAATTTTTAATGGTGAAGTTTACCGATTATAATCTATTCTAAAAATATAATTTTTAATCAGATTTATTTTATTTTATTAGATTTTTAAATATATTAAAATTAAAATCTAAAATAAAAAATTAAAATCCAATGACATTTGTTTAAAATCAATCATATAAAAACTTATTTCTTTAAAACAAAATCTATTTAATAATTGATTCCAAACAAAGGTCTAAAACAATAATTAAAAAAAGCTGACAAAGCATTAAATTTTTTTCGGGAATCTCGAATCATCAATTCTTGTATCTGAAGCCCCAAACACGAATTCCAAACCCACAGATGCAGAAATTCAGATAATCAATCAATCAAACAAAACAAAAAAAAAAACAACACTGCATTAACAACCCATCGAAATCAGTAACACAAAAAAAAAAAAAAAAAAACCCTCAAAAACAGAAAACCCACATCATCAAATCCCCAAGAAACCCATTTGAGATCAGAAGGGTGGGGGAGCCCCAAAACCTGCAATGAAAGGCCTCCGAGAGGGACCCAGATCTTCGTCGTGGAGGATGTCCTTCAGTTTGTGGAAGCCCTTCGTGTAGACGCCGAAGCCGAAGAGGAGGCCGACGACGACCACCACCAGCAACAACAGGAAGCACCACCTGTTGCAACACATCTTCACCAAAAACAATGGTTTGGGTTTTAAATTTTGTGAGATTGGGATTTTTAATTTGAGAGAGATGAAAGAGAGGGGGGATTTTGGGTTTGTTGGGATTTTGGGATATTTTTGGTTTTGGTTTGTATTTTTTTACCTTTTCTCGGAAAAATAGCTGTGGTTTCGGTAACGGAAAGATACGTAGGAGCTAATTTAGGGGGACATTTTGTCTTTTATGTCCTCTACAGATCGTATATTTTTGCTTATGCCCTTCGTTTTTGAAATCATTAAGCAGGAAATCATGTTTTTTTGGGGTTCTTACATGTATGCTCTATAGAAATCCTATATTATCACAATACCCTTATAGAACTCTATTATCAACGTTACTGTGTTTTAGGGTGAATTCTGATTCTACCCTACCCGGGAAAGTGTTACAATCAAGTGAATCCTCCATTAAAAATCTATGTGGGTAGAAAAATAAGGTGGAATCTGAATCCCAACAATCTGATGGGATTCTGAAAAATCAGGGTGGATTATGTAATTGATTTTTTTAATGACCATCATACTTATCACAAATTAATTACATCTTCATAAAATATTCTGCTATTAATCTTTCTTTTGTTTTTTCACTAAAATTCATGAAGTGTTTATTTATATAATCGGCTGTGTTTAATTATTTGCATTTGTTAAATATTTATAAAAATATTCATAAAAAGATTACTCATTTTTTTATAATTGTGAAATGGGTAAAGAAATATATTTTGTAAGCATATGTATAAGAGTATAAGACTATTAGTAATAATGTTTTAGTAATTTATACTAAATTTCTTTATCATTTTTTTTTTGTGTGAATCAAACATTATAAAGTGATTCTTTGCAGAAATCCACTAGCGAACCAAACATTATGATACAATCTGGATTCCTATTAAATGATTATTGAAAAATGATTCCTGATAAAGTAAATCCATCTAAAATAATGAAACTAATCAAATGAGTGCTTAAGGAATACTCTTTGGATAACAATATAAGCTATTTTGGGATAAATAAACATTCTAGTATAGATAAAGAATAAGTCATTTTATGTTTGATTGTGTTTTTAGTTATCCTCGTTGAAAAATGTAATAACGATGTTTTTGTTGTTTGATTGACCATGTATAGGTTGTGGATAAAATGTAAATAAGAGGTGAATAATCATTTATAAAATGTGAAAAAAAATGATTTGATATGTGAGCCTCTAATTTATAAGAGATAATGAGATTTGATATGTGAAGCCTTTGTACCAGTGGAATAAATTAGGTGGAATAAAACAATTCTATGGGGGCCTGAAATACAAATATCAATTTATTCTTACTTATTCTGGTATAACTATACCCATATATTCTTTCCAAACAAAAGATTTTTAGACTTATTTATTCATATTTCCTCATATTCTCCTCCTATTCCACTACCCAAACAGCTTCCTAGAATTTAAAATATTTAAGTTCTCCATGAATATCTCTAAAAAAAAATGTTACTTTTATGAGTAAAGAAAAATATGTTGGTGCTGTTTGGATAGAGACATAAACTATTTTAGAATTTAGAACTATTTTATGAATACATAACTATACTAGTGGAATAAATAATGTAATTTTTATTGTTTGTGACAATGGATAAGTTAAGGTTAACATGTGAATAAGATGCGAATAAAGATTTTTAAAGGTGAAAAGTGATTTGACTTGTGAGCCTCCTTATATATAAGAGGTGATGATGATTGATTTTACATGTGGTCCCTTTTTATACATTGGAATGTATTAAGTATAATAACACCATTCCATGGCGGCTGAGATACAAATATCAACTTATCCCCACCTATTCTACCAGAACTATACCCATATATTATTTCTATCCAATAATTTTTTAGGTTTATACTTCCCCTGCTCCCTCTTATTTTTCCCCTATTCCACTACCGAACGTCATCCTTGTGGTTAGAGAATTTTTTATTTTTTATCCCCACGAATGGGGTGTGATATTGAGTTATTCGCTCTTGATAGCTATACTAAGATAGATAGCAATTCAGACTGAATAAACAATTTTTTGTTTGGTTGTATTTTCTGTTATTCTCATTGGAAAATGTAAAAATGATTTTTTTGTTGTTTGGTTCATCTTGGATAAAGTGATGATAAATAGTTGATAAGGGAGAATAAGAGTTTATGACTTTTTAAATGACAACTATACCCCTGGGAGTAGTGTGAGAAATGTATGATTGATGTGATAGATGTGACAGTTTTTTAAATCTGTGTGAGACTGTTAGGTGAGATAATTTTTTTAAAATGACAGAGAAGAGTATTTTTATCCATTGGCATAGATAAGGCCAGATAAGCAATTCCAATATTTTCTTAGAATAGTTATTAGACATTATCTTAGCTTATCCAGACATAATTATCAAAGTTTATTCTTTAAAAACAAATAACTTTTTTTTATTATTCTCTTAGATTCTTCTTTATTCTAGATTTATTTCTCATGCATATTCTGGGTTTATGTTTCAAAAGACCCCAGCTCCCCAGGGTGCCTAAAAAAATGAAAACAATATATTCATACTCCAAAATTGTCATCCGAAGTTGACCATTGGTTCAACTATAACACTCATCAAAATTTTCCCTTGACCAGAAACAAGAATGCAATGAAAATTATCAATCACAGTTAACTCTTACAGTACGTGAGCCATTACTTACACTGAAACCATAGAATATTTTGTCATATATATATATCTCCAGAAGAAGCAGGCCAACTAGAAATGCAAAGAAACTATCTCAAATCTGTTTATATATATATTCACCTGTTACACAGACATAAAAAAATGGATTAAAAATAAAATAAAATGTGACGATGATCAAACATGGACCATCATCAACTGTAGTAATCACCGTGATGCAGAACGGATGGCTGACATTTTTGTGGAACAATTGGACCACCAGAAACAGTCTAAAAAAATGAAAAGAGCATATTCAGCAGCATACATGAATAAATGTCAATGAACACAGATTCCCACTAAATTCCAATGTGGAGGCGTATTTTGTGGATCAAGAGTAGTTGTTATTTGCATAATACGAGTAGTTGGATTTATGGTTATTAGTGATTAAGAATTAATGACACATTTGGATATATTTATATGATAATATGATGATTGGCTATCAATTGAATATGATTTTGTTAGATTTTTTAGGTGCATGACTAACTTTTTTTTTTCTCTTTAGTAATGATAGTTTTGATTTGTCTAGTATTTAATTTAACTAAAATGTTTGGTTGTGATACATTTGGAGTTTACCTTGTTGTAGTTATGCTCATGTTTTTTTTTAATATGTTAAGAGTTAAATGAATATATTGTAAATGTTAAATGAATTATGAATGTAATTGTGAATGCGTTATATTTTAATGTACATTAAATATTGAATGTGATCAAATGTGTCTCAGGTTGACATATCAACTGTCAAAGGTTTTAAAGGAAGGTTGACAGAGCGTCTGTCGAATATTTTAAATGGTGGTTGACAGACCTACTGTCGATTGTTCTAAAGAAATGTTGACAGAGAAACTGTTGAATTGTTGGTGGAAAAAGTGTTGTTCAAATTATGATTTTTTATTTTTTTGATTGGTGAAATTAGTTAATTGATTGGTGTAAGTGGAAATGCCCTTTTATATATATATATATATAGATTATGAAGAATGTGACAAATCATTTAAGCTAGATGGATGCTCGAATTTTGAATATACTAATCCCGCAGTTCAACGAAATGTTCAACCGATGGATGTGGGAGTTTTCAATCTGAATGTTTTATCTAACATTGGGGAAAGTTTTAGAGTAATTTGTGACTAAATTCATGATTAACCAAAGGGTGCAACATCAATTCAAGGAAATAACCAACTCAAAACAACACATTGGTCTAATAAATGTCAAGAGGAGTGATGAACTCCTTTAAATGACCCCAAGGGGCTCAAGAAAATGAAGACAGGAAATACAAACCCAAAGTTTTTATCAGAATATATATGCAGTCCTCACGATGGTAGCAAGCTACTAATAATACTAGAGCGCTAATACACCGATATATAGAATTCGTGTATGACGTAAAAAAAAAAAAATTATTTTTTCTAAATAAAAAAAAACACTAACGAGTACCTATTGCATTTCATATAATAATATATATTTTAATGAGAGAATGTATTATTTATTAAAAAAAAAATCAGTGTGAACTATTGAGACCGCACAAGGGGTTGAACATATTATTTTTCATAATACTACGTAAGCATGGGCGGATAAAGGCTCAAAATAAAACAGTGGGAGAATGCCCCCAATACGCAGCCTAGACGGCTCAATGCCTTTTTTCTTTCTTTCGATCTCACATCAAACGTGTGTGGGATTTGCAGTCATTCTTGGGGTCTGTATTTGAGTTTGAATTCTCCTTTTATTTTTTCAATGCTTGTATCTTTTTTTATCTTTATTATAGGTTATCACGTTATTATAATTAAAATCAAACGATTGTAGATACATCAAATTATGAATGAGTGTATATGTGATAAATGAATTCATTTCATTTGATGAATTTAAGGCAATCTGATTGATTCAAACACAAAATAAATAGAAGATAAATTCCCTTTTGTATTTTCCCTAACCAGTATATAATAGGTGAAAAAAAAAAACCAAAACTTATGTATATATTTTTTTTAAAAAAAACTAACTGTCAATATGATTAAAAATAAAATTCCACAAGATGAGATTGATTTTATTTAAAAAAATATGTAATATCGAGTCCTGTTTCTTATTTATATCCCATACATGTTTGTTTTTTGAGTGCTGATACACGCAGCCCGTTTTACAGCCCATACGCTCTTATGATGTAGTATATACTGTACTATCATAATGTATACTGCAGTATGTTTTTTACATTTTTTTATCATAAAAAAAATATACTGATGTATCTCAGTATATACTTCATTTCATATAATAGCATGCACTTCAAAGGGTGAATGTATAATTTTATATATAAAAAAAATGAAATGGACTGCAATTGAGACTGCAATGGGGCTACGTGTATTTTTTTCCTTGTTTTTTTTTAAAGTATATATTTAACAATGAAGAACAGTTTTTTATAAAAAAATAAGTACATACCCAGAGAAAATATGCAAAACTGAATGAGCCTAGCAAGGTCCAATTCTGAATGAGTGATGAGTTATACTATATTTAAAAAATTCAAAATATATGTAGACTTGAAATGGGATTGAAAAATGAGCTATACGTAACATTCCATTTTGAATTGAGTGCTATTACCCTCAGTTTTTTTTTTAGTCTAAAATACAGTCATATATCTAGAAATCCTGTGAAGCATATACCTCGTTATATATATCTTGTTTAATATTTTCTTACACTTATTAAAAATAGGTTCATTTAATTCAAAATGGAAAAATATACACTTTTTTATATCAAAATATATATCTCAATAGATGATATTTACTATTAAAAAGAAATAAAAACATGTGTGGCCTGAGTTTCGATCAGTAAAAAAAGTTCTGCTACACTTAGTTTTTTTTTCAGTCCGAAACACAGATCTATATACCTCGTTACAGATTTAGTGAAGCATATACCTCGTTATGATGTATATATACTTCATTATTATTTTTTTGCACTTACTAAAAGTGGGTTCATTCAATTCAAAATTGAACAATATGCAATTTTTATCAAAGCATAAACCTCACTAAATGATGTTTACTATTTTTAAAAAAATTAAAAATATATGAGATTTGAGTTTTGATTAAATGTGATCGGGTGTATCATTTTCTTAAAAAATAATTGAGTCTAATATTTTCCTTTCAAATTACCAGATCTGTTAGGCCCAAGATTTGGCGGACAGGGCAGGCCCAAGTGTGGGCTTTTATAGGCCCTGACTCCGATTAAACCCAACTCGTTATCTCTCAAGGAAAATGAAAAAGATACACATAGTTACATTAATTAATAAAAACTCACACCTCGTATATTTTTATTTATTTATAAATAGTAAACATTATCTAATGATGTATATGATTTGATAAAAAATACATATCGCTTCATTTTAAATTGAATGAATCCATTTTTAACAAGTGTAAGAAAAAATTCAATTAGGTATATACTTAATTAAATCTGTAACGAGGTATATAAGGTCTGTGTTTTGGACTGAGAATAAAACTGAGTGTAGCAGCACTCCAAGGAAAATGTTATACTCAATATCTTTGCAATCTTATTTGCAACCCCTCGTAGGTGGTAAAATTTTTTGAAACATATTATTTGCTAATAAAATACAATTTTTTTTAAAAATTACCATACGCTTTATATGAATTGAATTTGTATATATATTCAAATAGTAAACCATATATATATCTTGTATAGAGATATGGTGACTACAAATGGGGTTGCAAAATCTCTCTCCAAAGGAAAATGTTATGAAAAATCATTCTTTAAGAGTTATTATATAGGAAAATGTTATGTGTAACCTCGTTTGCAGTCTACACATACTTTGATTTTTATTAAAGCATATGCTTTATTAATGAAATATATCTTTTTTTTAAAATGAAGTACATACTCGTATGAATTGAATCTATTTTTTTTAATATTTTTAATAATAGAGTACATAGTAAAATATATAATGCACTAGATAATTTTATATACTGTGTCAATAATGTAGTAATTACAAATAAGACTATAAAATAGACTGACTATATCAGTGCCTTTTTTCAATCTTTGTATATAGGTTGAAGTTAGCGAAATCTGAATTCTATAATTGGTTTGTGTGAATACATACCACTCTAAAACGTAAATGTATATGCATTTAATTCATACCCCCACATTATGTTTTTGTAGATAGCATGTCACTAACAAAATATTTGAAACCACTTAATGCATTATACACTATACTATTATAAATGTCAAAATATATGCATTCAATTAAGAGAAGCATGTAACTCATTTTTTTTTATGAAAAAATGAATTTAATCAATAAAATATATATTTTAAAAACCATAACATATGTGATGTAGAAAATTGGCTCGAAAAAGGACTGCCATAACATTTCCCCTCTAAGTTTTATTTATTCCTCTGAAATCATAAGCAATTAATAATTATGATCTCTTGAACTTTATTCCCTCTACTTGTTGCAATATACAAACCATATCACCACTAAGAACCATTCCTTTTTTGTTCAAACAGCATTGTGTTTGATCATGGCATCTCTTATTCTTTTTATGAGGTTTTCTATTGATCCCTTCTTCTGCTTTTTTGGGTAAAGTCAGGAAACTTTGAATACCTTTGAGTCTCACTATCACTAGCCAATGCATCAACAAAATCAACAGCAATGTCTAATATTAATCTTCATTTATATTATTTTGTGAGATCTCTTTAGATGAAAAAGGAGTATATGCAATTTCACATGAGCTACTACTACTTAAGTTGCATTTGAAAAGGTGTTTGAACAACTTTTAAAGATTTTGCTTTTACATAAATCATATTTAATTTACACTTCCAAATGCTCAGAAAGCAAAAAATAATTTTTAGTTATAAAAAATAGTTTTTTAAGAATTTAAACAAAGTTATGATTCCTGAAAAGTTAATTTTAAAAGTTGATTTATGAAAAGCTATTTTTCAAACTCATTTTGAAATGTAACCTTATTCCCCATCAGCATGAGTTAAAGTACATCAAACTCTACATCAAACTCTTTATCGATCGATTGCATCAACTTTCTTGTTAACTTGATCACTGCACGGTTAGCACAACAAAAGATTGTTTGGGCATCAATGCATGTGGAACACGAATTGTATACTAAACAAACAATAACTAGTATCCTAATGATGGAAGGTTATGGTGAAGGTAATGAACATTACTACATTAGTGTTTGATTTGTATATTGAAGGCATTCCTTTAATATATTTTGCATGTTTGAAGTGGTGGGGAAAAGCTTTCATTTGCTTTGTTACTTGAAAGCTTGCATCCCTACATAATGCATGTGGTCCATGCAAACTAACAAACATCTCACAAGGGCAATGGCCCCTCCACTAAAAGATTAATTAATCACTTCACATTATTAGTGATTAAATGATATGATTGTTTTGGGAAGGAACTAATGAAAAGAGAAACTAATTTTTTTTTCAAGTGTGGTTTCGAGAAATCGTATTAATCTATAAAATGGAAGAATATTTGCTTCTAAGTAGGGTTAGGCCAACAAACTCTAGTGGGCATCAAAGTGAGGTTCTTTTGCTTTAACATCATTGGTGAGTTAGATGTGGATTTGGTTAGATGACACTCTATTTCAATCAACAAGATATGATTAACATCTACTTTGAATTCTAAAGTGCGAGCAACTTGATGATGGTTAAACCCACATGGGGTCAACTCTTTTGCTAAAGTCACGAGTTTGGTTTCAATATGTTTCGAGTTGGGTTCAAGTGCATGGTTTATGATTGGCTTTATGCACCAGAGCTTTTCAACTAATGCTAGGAGTCGCAAAAAATAAAAAGTAAAAAACTAGACATGCACTATGAGATGAGATCCAGTTAGTGTTGGATCCTTTCAAATTGATCAGTCCCCAAGGAAAGGCTCATACGTGATAAAAAAAAATGCATAAAACTATATATGTTAAACATGTGTGAGCTGAGTGTGTCCATTTCAACTCTTCATTGAGGATTGATATAATCTGATTGGATCGCATCTCATCCACCACTCGCTTTTATGAGACACCATTATTTTTGGGATGCATTGGGAAATAATACACCTCAACTTTGAGGAAAATAAATTTATGTGCATGTTCAACGGTTCTTTTCACTTCATGGTTATGGAAAAGCACTTTTTTTTTTGTAGAAATGAATGCTCCCCTGGGTATAATACCCTGACCTCTTTCATGGAGAGAGGAGGTGCTAGCCAGCTAATCAAAGCTTGGTTTACAAAGCACTTGAAACATTAAGATGAACTCATGTAGTTCATCTATTTGACTTGGATAATAGTTATTTATTTTATTTATTTATTTATTTTGGAATAAACTTGGATAGTTGTTGAATATAACATATTTAGACCATAAATTACAGGTGAAATTAATGATGGACTGGTATTGAAAAGAGCATTCCTTGTTTCAGTAACAAGTTATTGTTCCTCTCTTAATGCTATATATCATGTACATATAATCACAACTTCTACTTTGAATTTTTTTTTTTTATATTCTGTGAGGCTGAACTTTAATAATTAAGTTATCCAGGACTGACTTGTTTTATTCTTACTTATAGTTTCAAGTTTCTTTATTTTCATTGCCCTGGATCGATTTAAAATAAAATGAATAGAGACATGAAATGATCATTAGAATTCCAACATCTTAAACTATCATTATCAACCATCAGTGATTCTTATTGCAACGTCTTAAGATTATACAATAATATATTATTCCTTAATCTTCAACGGACGCAAAATTTTAAGAAGTCTTTTTTAAAACCATAATGTTGATTAATAATAATTAATGGAAAATAACTTGTTGTATAAATTTGCATTGATAAGGTTGATTGGGTTTTAGTTCAGGTAGAATGAGAACCCTCAATGAGATAGTTTAGTCTTGTATCACCCGGTGGGGAATGATTATTTTTGTTTAATTATATGTGAATACAACTCTTATAAAAAAAAAACATGTGTTTTAAAACTATGATTTAGATGAACAATGAGATTAGAATATTTGACTTATTATTATCGATCATAACCATTATAAGTTCTACTACTTTTCTTTTTATATATACATGACAAATCAGGGTCTCTTATGGATCAATGGGCAATCATCCATTTACTATAAAAACAACTAATTAAAATCAGTCTTTACATTTTCCATGATATGATATATAGATATTTCCCTAAATCCTAGCTATATATATGAATTTCTATGGTTAGATTTTATATATGAGCAATCTTACATATTGTCATTTTTACATTCCTTATTTGTTTTGATTTTTTTAAAACATATTTATATTTTATGTAAAGAAGCATATATTTTTATGAAAAAAAAAACATATATTTTAATAATTGTGTAATAGGATCACATGTTTATATATACAACTGCATGTAACACCCAAGCAACAGACAAATAACATCACACACACAGTTGTTATAGACAACCTTACATGCAGTCTCTAATTTTTTTTATTTTAAACATGTGCACGCACCATCATAAAATAATGAATTAGATACTCTGATGAATTGTGTGTATATGTATATATACACCACACTAAAAATACATGTAAACATTTCGTGACAATGTCCAAACATGCAACGAACGCACATGTAAGTCCCATATGTTACCAGTTACTGACATAAAAACTTTTGAGCCTTGACCATCCAAAGACCATATCTCTCCCATGCAGATAGATTAGGGTTTTTGTTTTTTTTATATGAAGACAAAGAAAAGATTCACAACAGTGTTTTGGATGCTAGCTATATCATGGTTGATAAAAATACATGTCTCTTCTAATTTGATCAATCGAATTCACCCACCTAAGTTTCACTTTTTATTTCTCTTTCCCTGTCCTCTTACCCCCTTCATAATTGTACTTCAAGATCATAATGAAATTGTAATAATAATTTTTACATTCTTTACAAATAATAATAATAAAAAATCACATGCAATCTCTAAAATTATTTAAAATAAACGTGCATGCATTATCATAAAATAATGAATTAGATACTCGATGAATTATTGTGTGTATGTATATATACATACACCACACTAAAAATACATGTAAATTAAACATTTCATGACAATCCAAATTAACATGCAACAAACACAAATGTAAGTCCCATATGTACATATGTTAATTACCAGTTACTGACATGAAAACTTTTGAGCCTTGACCATCCGAAGACCATATCTCTCCCATGCAGATAGATTATATAGGGGTTTATTGGATATGAAGACAAATGAAAAGATCCACAACAGTGTCTTGGATGCTATATCATGGCTGACAAAAATACATGTCTCTTTTTAATTTGATCAATGGAATTCCCCCCACATAAGTCTCTCCCTTTGAAAGACCCATGCAGAGACTATAGGGTTAAAGCAAGGTGGGAGAGCCAGAAAAAAATTATATATATGAAAAAGATTATTAGAAGAGACAAATGACTTTAGCTTTTGATATTACTGACACCCTCCTCGTGTCATCTCGAATTGTGTGAGAAAGAAAGAAAGAAAGAAAGGAAAAGATGCCCCACTCGTGGGGGGAGGTAATTAAATGGAGAATTGGAATTCAGTGGTACGGCTGTAGGTGCTCATCCTCTCACTTCAATTCCTTAGGAGGATCTAGGATTGCCCAACACCATGCAACTAGCCTTTATTTTTATTTGGTTTTGGAATTACCAATGCTACTTTCATAGGTCATAGTTTTTAATAATTACTACATTATTATTTCATTTACAAATGTTTGTGATTGTTGCTTTCGTGGATGTGAGATTATAAAAGTATATCAGAGTGCTCATACATAACATTTTTCGATTATAAACACGCATTCATTCATGCATGTTTGATTGGATTGTGTATTATTTTTTTTTAAAAGAAATGATAGATCTTTTATAACTGATAAGAGAGTTACATGCAGTTTGAAAGTGGGGGAGCAAAAAAGCATAAAAAAGGTTGGTTACATGAGGTATATATGCAACCCATCAAAAAACAAAGAGAAGAATTAAGAAAGAGAGGGGGAAGAACAGTCTCCCAATGCGGCTCAAAACACCAAAAGAGTATAGGAAAACACGCCCTGCCTAGATTACACCCAGATACAAAAGTTTTCCCTAACTAGTGAGCTAAGATTTGTTTATCCCCACTATAGCACATCCCCAGCCTTTGATAAAGTACATAATAGAGTCCAAAATATTTTCAATATTGCGATGATGACCTCTGAAAAATTTTAAATTAGCCTTTAAAAAACTCACCTATCTCTGTTTTTCAAAAGCTAACAGTTATATATATATATATATAAACTAAAAATATGCTTTAATTTATAAAAGGTGATGAGAAAAAATATACATTTGAATCCGCTTTTGACTTGTTTAGAATTTCGAAATGTGGATTATCACAAAATGTATATATAAAAGAGAATATATGATGTCATCATATATCTTAATTAGTTATAATCTGCGCTGCTTGTCTATTGCGTGTCTACTTGTATAACCAATATTGATGTTGTCAAAAATTTTTTATAAAGGAAGGGATATTCGTCCATAGTTTTTCTAAGTTGTATATTATTTGTTTATAGAATAATATGTTCCACCCTTTCCATTGCTTGGGGTAAAAGTAGGGTTGAGTCAATGGGCGCCCTTGATTTAAGTAACTACTTCACATAAAATGATGATTTTTAAAAGGAATCCATGTAAACCTATGTAAACTGTCTGAAATCTATATTATTCCTTTGACTTTTCATAAAGTTCATATAATCCCTTAAAAAACCTATGTAAATCCAAATTTTTATTGACAGATTATGATTATTTTGTGAATATTCTGTCTGGTTAACCCTGGCTGAAAACATAGTATACTAAAAGTTTCCTACAATGTGTTAAAAATGTGAAACATCATATATAAATGACAATTTCATTCATATGGATGAGATTTTTTAATTTATTTGGAGGGATAAAATTGTCATTTATATAGAATTTTGGGGGAATTGTTCAAATACCTTTTGACTAAGGGTTAATTTTTTTTTTCTGCCCCTTGACTTTTTTTTTTTATTTACCCTTGAAATTTGGTCCTATTTTTTTTTGCCCTTGAATTTTTATAATACCCGAACTATCCCTTATAGACAGAGTTACAGAAATACAGAAATATAATGTGAGACATACAGAAATTATACACATAGTTACAGATATTTAATAGTTATAGATATTTACATTACAAGTACAACAAAAACTACCAATGTGATACCCAATGACATAATCTACTATTTACATAATACAAATGTAATATTTTCTATTATTCATATAACAATTACAACAGAAATTATAAAAACTATAATTTACACAACAAATATATAATATCATACATAGAATTAAACTGAGGATATGTAAATTATAGAAATGTAATAACTGATTACAGAAATATAACCATCAATTACAGAAATAAAATACTAATTTTCAGATGGGGGTGGTTTAGGTATAAAAAATGAGGTGGCACAGGTCTAGGGGCCAAAAAAAAAAAAGACCAGATTTCAGAGGTAAATAAAAAATAAAAAAAAGTCCTGGGTAGAAAAAAAAAATAGACCCTTAATCAAAGGGTATTTGAACAATTTCCCCTAGAGTTTTTCGCATTTTTAACAAATTGTAGGGGGGTTTAGGTATATTGTGTTTTTAGTCAGGGTTAATCAAATTAAATATTCACAGAATTATCATTATCTGTCAACAAAAGTTTAGTTCAATGAGTTATTTGGATTTAAGTGTTTTCATGGGGTTATATAGACTTTAAGAAAAGTAAGAGGTTTATATGGATTTCAAACAATTTATAGGTGGTATTTTTCTTTTTTTAAAATGGTTTATGTTATAGGTTATGATCAAACAGGTTTTCCACAAGAGAGTTATTACACACGGTCATCGTTACAGCTCACCTACAGTCTTATATACATCAATAGTCGTCCAACAAAGTGTATATCTAATGGAAATGCTTTTATAATTTAAAAAGCAATTCTATACAACTTTTATAAAAACATACATTTCATCATCTATTAAAAAAAAAATTAAAATGGAGGCGGACGAACTCGTAAATGAGACTGTAGCATTTTCATTTGGGTTTTTTCAGTTTTCACTTGTAAAACTAGTGAATTATTGAAAAACTCCATGTAAAAAATAAATTTTTTATTAAACCCATAAAAAGCTTATTAAAAAACACAAAGTTTAGTTTCTATCCCTTCTAAATAAATAAATTATTTAATAACCCATCTAAATACACATTATTATTTTATAATTATAACCCATTAAATGCAGATTGTCTTCATAAAAATCACATATATTTAATCTATTGCAGAAACTGTTCATATTAATTTCGTTTCAATTATTTTTAATGGTTTCTATAACAAAAGATATAATAAACTTTTTACAAAAACAATTACTATTTACAAGAGTCTTAAAATAATAATTTTTTAGGGTTTTTTTTTTTAATAATTTACCTGTTTAGGAGGGGCTAAAAATAAATAACTTGAAATAGTTGAGTTTTTCATAATGCATAATAACTTTATATATGGTTAATAATCAATTTAATTTTTGAAAGAATTTTTTTTTGATAATATGCTTGTTTTCCACGTGAAGGAAACTAAATAATCCAAAGTAAATTGATTATTTAAGACACACGGTTATCAATGCGTTTTTAATTTCTGTTATTTGTAATTCATTGTTATTTTTATTATAATCTTGTTATAATTTTAATATAATAATGGACATTTTTAAACCTTAAATTACATTTCATTTTGAATATATATATATACATATCCTTTGTTGAGACAAGGAAAAGGACATAAAGTGGGTGAGGAGATTGGTCCCTTGAAGTGATAATTTTTGAGGAACCCAAGATGGTGCTTTGACTACTTGGAATCAAAGCCCAAGGCATTCAAAACCTACAAAATTACCCCTACCCATCTAGGGTAGGATCCTATATCAAATCCCTCAAATCGAAAACAACTATAATCTAATGTCTTCATTGTTTTCTTTTGGGATATAATTTGGCAATCAAATTTGATCAAATCCATAAAAGCATAACAAATCATCATTTTAAATCTCTCTCAAAGACACCGAGAAGATACATTCCTCTTTTAATCACATAATCAAAACTCTTTCTTTTTCCATTTTTGAAAAGATTTTGTAAAAAAAAAATCTGATAAAAAAATGATCCAACTAGTAAGAATGAATATGACAACTAACCTAAACACTTCACACAAAAATGATGCGATGATTTGTCTTAGTATTATTGATTTAAAATATTTTTGAGAGTGCGACGCGTAGATGACACAAAATTGATCAAAATAAGAGTAAGTGGAATTTTTTCTAAGTGAATTTTCATCATGAGTGTAGTGGATGACACAAAATTGATCGAAATGATCATAACGTGTGGGTCTGTTTTGAAATGTTTTCTTGCATTTTATGTACTTTGTTTTTCCCTTTTTTCGGATACTTAGGGTGCGTTTGGTTGCGCGATTGTAAAACTAATTTTACAGGAAGCTCACTTTCTCAGCTTTCTGAAATCGCAGCTTTTGAGCACTGTTTGTCTGAAATCTGTATGCAGGAAACTGCTACAGTAAAACTGTTTGGTTGCACGATTGTAAACGCACCTTTCTACAATCACAATCACAGCGCAATTGCGCAACCAAACGCACGTAACTTTTGTTTTTCATTTTAAAACGGAGGTAGCAGGAGTCTACCATCATAAAAAAAAAAATAGTGAGGGTCAATGGGAGTTTGATACGTGGATAGCACAAAATTATTCAAATGAGTCTTAAGTGAATTTCACGTGATCTCAATTAAAATATGAACATCTCCATTAAGGTGATTTATTCCCATTAAAATATGAACATCTCCTTAAGGTGATTTATTCCCGTACTTAGAGAGTTTATGAGTGGGTCAATGAGGGTGTGACAGGTAGATGATACATAATTGTTTATAATTAGCATGCGTAAATTTTACATAAGCACACTAACTAAAGTGAGCACAATTCCATTAAAAATTTAATTTATTTATGTAAACATTTTCACATTGGGTCACACATGAATACTCTGCCTTGTCACACAAAAAGATTTAAGACTATGGTAGCATTTGATAGCGGAATTGCAAAACTGATTTTCTATAAATATTAGGTTTAAAACTGATTCTACAGGAAGCTATCTTTCCCCAGCTTTCTCTAATATCAACTTTTGAGAACTATTTGTTTGAAATTTGTCTGTAGGAAATTGTGATTGTAAAGCTGTTTAGTTGCACGATTACATAACTAGCTTCTTAGAAACTGTCGAATCGCATAACTAAACGCTGCCTATATGTATTTCAAATCAAAAGTTTTGATTAACTTGTAAATACCATTCACAGAGGAGGGACCCAATCATGATCCCAAAGATGGACAAAATCATTTGTTGTACAAATTCCTAATTAAAAGCACACATGGAGACGCTCAAATGAATTCACCAAATGTAGGTGGGTGATAATAAGTTCCACATCCTTTCACAATTATTCATGCAAACACAGTACATATCTATCTTTATTCACACGAAGGTATACTCATTATTATATACAATTATAAAGATATATGAAAACTAATTATAAAGTAAAATGAGATTAGATGTATCTAACAAATCCGATAATGTATTTTTATGTGTAGTTGTTATGTGATATTGGGGTGAAAAAATATGACTAATTAAAAATAAGATTGACTTTAATAGTGCTCTAACATAAGATATATAATTAAGGAAGTGTCACCAAGGGCCAAAATGTGGGAGCATTGAGATCATGTGTCCTTGCACATTCAAACAAGCCATGATCTCTAATGTCCAACTTAAAATAAAAATAAAACAAAAAATGGCAACCTGTGAAAAATGAAAGGGATAAGGATTGCCTCTTGTGATATGTGACCTACCCCTTAATGTCCTCTACTGGCAAAGACAAACAAGCAACAAAAGAACAACATTAAGACCCCCTTGTATTAGGTTCCATGTTTTTGTTTTTTGGTTGTAAGTTCTATGTTTCTGTTGAATACATATGAATTGAGGGTGACTGAACAAGTTCTATTTATGACTTCATTATACTCCACCATTATTAATTATGTTTATACAGAAGATCGTTTGATCCACAACAGTTCCAGAATCAGATTTTTTTAGTATAACTCTAAATAATTTAATTTAAAATATATGTAATTGCAATAAAAACCAATTTTTATAAAATTTTTATATTATCTAGCAGCAATTTCATAAAAGATATTCTCAACCAACTTTTTCATAAAATATATTTTATTAATTTAACAAAAAATCAAAATCTAAAATCAAAAAGTTAAATTTTAAAAAACATCCATTTAGGATTATTTCTTTTTCAAAAGCAGAGTTAATTTAACAATTGATTTCAAATGGCTGGCAATGTTAGGATTTGACAACATTCTCATAAAAATATTAATTAATTTTTAAAATCATAATTATTGGATCCTTCAATGATTTTTTTTTTAAAAAAATATATACTTTCTCATGCACCAAATGGGTCCACGGTACAAGCAAAACTTTGACCATCATAAACTATTTTCCTTTGTAACTCCCAAAATAGATCCAAAGGACCAGAAAAAACACCCAAAAAAATGTGGGTTTGCTTTTACTTTTATGAATGTTGAAAGGACAAGTGATACATATATATGTCCAAGCACACGAGGGACCTGAAATGGTCTCCAAATAAACTTTCCAGATTTGGCTGATTCAAACCCAACATAATATTAAACATAAACCCAAAAAAAAACAATAATAATATTAAAGAATCAATGTATGGACAATCTGTACCTAGAAATGCTCACCTACTTACATTATATTGTATATCGTTAAACGTATTTACACATCATCATCACGTGCAAGTGCTCACTGACTTAGTTTTTTTATTTTTATTTATTTGATAATTTAAATAATTTATTTTAAAAAAAAATTATGATCAAAACCCAAACATGTAGAGTGTCATGAATTTCGCAGCTAGTTATAACTTTTGTGATAGGTTCAGATGTATCAATTGATTAAATTTTTAATGATCATTAGATCATTTTCTTAAAAATTAGTGCATCTCTAGTTGTACCATCAGTTGTGAAGTGTCATTTGTTATACATTGAGATTGAGAACACAAAGAAAAAATAATAATACACAAGTAACACAAATTTAAATTTGTGATTCAACCTGATATGATTAAATGAATGTGTTGTACCATCAGTTACAATATAGACCCTCTCAAAGTTTGCATTTCACATAGTGCTGGCTCTGACCTTATACAGGTTAGGTGATAAATTGAGGTTTAATTGAGGCCTCCATCTAAAAAGATTTTAAAGGATTCTATTTTAAAGAGTTTTCGTCTAATAAGACCCTATTCAGTGGTCTTGACCATGAGACATGCATGAAAAGGACTTCCTGACACTCAAAAACCTCCAATATATCTTAGCTCTAGACACTTAACAACCCAAGACCACATTTTAATTTTCTTTCCATAAGTTACCGGACAATGAATTGAAAATGGTTTCTCAATATTATTCTATGCTTGCATTTAATTTACTAACATATCATGATTCTGGTGATTATATTTACTCCTCATTTTTTGTCAATGGTAAATAACACATAAGATCACCATGGCAATAAAAAATAAAATAAAATAAAATAAAATCATCCAAGTCATGATCTATGATCATAGCCACAAAGTTTGCGCATGGAAGATATTTAGTTTGATACAACATGTGTACAATCATAAATCATATGTGATTATGATTTATGAATATACATGCATAATTATATTAAAATGATTTTCTATAAGTTTTTGATAATTAATATTGTGACAAACATGTTGGGTTTATGTTTCTAAATTAACTCAGGTTTACTAACATCAGATGAACATGATTAAGTCATATTAGGATGTGCATCAACTTCAGTTAATATTTGAATTTAAGGTTCTTAAGATTTATGTATAAAAATATATACCATGTGAAAGAGAGATTTTGAATGGGCATTCAATGACAATTGATTCACAGAGATATTTATAAAGAGATTGAGAGAGAGGTTGAGAGGGATAGGTAGGAGAGAAACTCCACAGAGCTCTTATAAGTTTTATATCACACATGCATGTATCTAGTGGATTCTCATATAAATAGCTAAATACATATTTATATGGTTTAAGTCAAAACCATATAAATATGTATTTCTTGTGCAAGTGTGATGTGAGTTCTTGTTGATCTTGGTTTCACAGTTATTCCCAATAAATACATATAAAAACTTCTATGTTAGTTGTGAAGGCAGGACAATTAGGATTAGTTTTTTGTACTACAAAAAAATAATGTGATAAATTAATCATGAAAATTAAGTGGACATCGAGATTCCAAAAATGCTAAATATATAGTTTAATGAACAAAAGTATGTTTGACTAATAGGCATAGAGATATTAAATCGTTGAACTTTATGAACATTCAAAAAATTCATACTTTGTGACTATATCCATGAATATGATCCATAGTGTTTTGATCATTGATACATTAGCCTTTGTAAAATAAAAAATCAGAATTCACAATAGTCTTTTGATCATCCATACAACTTTAATAACCACATCTCACGATTTAAAATTTTTACAAACATGCATTCCAGCTTTGGTATCCATATGAATATGAGACCATATTAGTGTTACCTCATATCAACTTAGGTAGTGGTTGAAAATTATTTTTTACCTTATTAATTTTTTTTTTTTTTTGTAGGAATCATATTCAGCTTTTGAGGAAAGGGAGAAATAATTTTTAGTTTAAAAAAAACCATTTTTTTTTTAAAATCTAATTGCACTCCGTAACTCTGAACAAGAAGAAAAACTCATCAGTGTGATGCTTGTCTAAAATTCTTTTACCCTAAGTTAGAAAACAACTTAGAGATTAGTCTATTTTAGTATTGGATAATATCACAACATGTGAAATGTGCAACACACATTCACTTGTTTATATTTTATTCTCAAATTTTTTTATGTCAGATTAAATAATGTAAATTCATCTAAAATGGATATCCAGTGGTATATATATATACAATACATACCCATATATATATATAATATAACATAAAAAAGAAAGGGTTCACGTGAAAAGTATACGTGAATCACCTGTTATATATAGTTTTTCTTTTTCTTTATGTACTTTTTTAAGGAAAAAAACAACTGCAACTCGTGCGGCTCATAAAAGAATGCTGTAACAGTTACAGTTGAAAATTAATTAATTGGTCAAATGAGTCACAGTACATCTTTTTTTTCTTCTTCAAACATTACTGTTTAAATATAGAATACCAAGAACACCCTTTAAAAATGAACAAAATAACAGCACTGTTATCCACCTCAAAAACTTATGATATGCACTTTATAATTTATATGATATGGACTTTGTATTGACAATTTTTAAAATTGTCCTTTTCTGATTTGATATAAAATTATGAAAAATAATACCTCTAACCTATATGCAGTCCAATCCGTAGCCCACTTAATTTTATTTAATAAAATGTAAATTCAACCATTGAGGTATATACTATTATAAAAATAAAATGTACGTACACTTATATACACTAGTGTAATTTTAAAAAAGAAAACTAATTTTTTTTAATTTTCATACACTACGATAGATGATTGAGAACCATTTTTGAACTATAGATGAAGTTGTAAAATAGTATGAATCTATCATCAACACTAATATACTTATACATAAAACTCTAATTTTTTTAATTCAAAGAATTTTTGAACACCACCTTATTCAACGAACTACATGGTGTATACATTAAAAATGATGTGTGTTTGGTTGATAATTATATTTAATCATTTTTTTATATATTAATTCTATATATATGTGTACTAAAATGCCTCTAACATTTTCATGCATGTGTACTAATCATCGCTTATGGCACACATGTAATAATCAATAATTCTATACATACATACATACATATATATATATATATATAAACACAAGTGCACAAAAGTACTGTTACCACCTTTGAACGTGTTGAGTCAAGACTGTTACAACCTAGTATTTCAGCTGCCATGTTTTTTAATTCTTTCAAAATCCATCTATGTGTGTGTGAATATATATATATATATATTTAAAAAACTTTGATATTGATTTCATTTCATAGGTCCTTTCTGACAAATTTTATCTTTATATTTCATCTCACCCTCAGTAATAAATCAACCCACATTCCCACTTCAAAAAAAAAAAAAAAAAAAAATCAACCCACAAAAGCCTGTTTGCTTTCCCACCCCAATAAATAGAAACCTGTCTCTCACACCATCTGTGTTTTTTTTTTGTCCATCAAAAGATTCAACCATGTTTGGATCCTTTGTTGGTGCTGCTTTCATTGCCCTCCTTGCCTTAGTTTTGCTTCTTGTGTTCAACCATTTCATCCCTCTTGTTCTCCATTTCAAGTCTGCTCCAAGTGGTTGCTTTGGTTGGCCTGTTGTGGGTGAGACCTTGAGTTTCCTCATCCCACACTCTTCAAAATCTATTGGGAGGTTCTTAGATGATCACTGCTCTAGGTGATGATATGGGTAGTTAATCTTATTTTATGTTCTCTGATATGGGTTTTCACTGAAAAGCTGAATAGTACATGAATTATTTCTTATTCAGGTATGGAAAAGTGTTCAAGTCTCATCTATTCTGTTCCCCAACAGTGGTTTCATGTGACCAGGAGCTGAACCACTTCATACTTCAAAATGAGGAGAAGCTATTCCAGTGCAGCTATCCAAAACCAATACATGGAATACTTGGGAAATCATCAATGCTGGTTGTTGTGGGTGACACTCACAAGAGGCTTAGGAGTCAGGCTTTGTCACTTGTCAGTACCACCAAATCAAAGGTTGGGTATTTGAATGACATTGAGAGGATGGCTGTTCAGGTTATGGAGTCTTGGAAGGGAAAGGAACAGATCATCTTCTGTGAGGAAGCCAGAAAGGTTTTTATTTTTATTTTGTAAACTTGATTGATAACTTTGAATTATATTTGATGTTATCATAAGTACTTATGTGGGTTTTTTTTCTCTCTCTCTCTCTGCAGTTCACATTCAATGTGATAGTGAAACAAGTCCTTGGGTTGACACCAGATGAACCACAGTCCACAGAAATACTTGAAGATTTTCTAACTTTCATGAAGGGACTAATTTCCTTCCCTTTATATATTCCAGGCACACCATATGCAAGAGCTGTTCAGGTATGACAAGTTTATGTGACTGACCACACTTATTGATGAGATTTAGACTAACTGGATCCACTATTTTTTGGAATTTAAAATGTTTTAAAAATAATGATGAATAACTATTTGTTGTATAGGCAAGAGCAAGAATATCATCAACTGTAAAGGCTATTATAGAAGAAAGGAAGAGAAAGGGAGCCAATAAGAGGAGTGACTTTCTTGATATGCTGCTACAAGTGAACAGCTTGTCTGAGGATGAAAAAGTGAGCTTTGTGTTGGATTCTCTGTTGGGTGGTTATGAAACCACATCTCTCTTGATGGCCATGGCAGTTCATTTTCTTGGCCAATCTCCACTTGCTTTAGAACAACTAAAGGTACCCTCTTTTATCCATTATGGATTACCAAAACAACTTTTTTTTTTTTTAATATTAATTTTTGAACAACTGGTTCTAATCTATGCAGTCAGAGCATCAAAACATAAGAAGCAACAAAAGGAAAGATGAGTACTTGAACTGGGAAGACTACAAGAAGATGGAATTCACTCAAAATGTGAGTGGGTGGGGGAACCTTTAAGTTCTCTTTTCCTCATCCTTTTCACTTTATTCTCTTCTAACAAACTTTATAGCATGTTTTTGGATAATGGGCTTATGTGATTTTTAATATATATTTTTTTGTGTTATGGAATTGAAGGTGATTAATGAAGCTCTCAGGTGTGGTAACATTGTGAAGTTTGTGCACAGGAAGGCCATCAAGGATGTCAGATTCAAAGGTTCTTTGCAATTTTTTATATTGATTATTATATATGTTGGTTCTTCCACATGATCATGCATGGATGGGCTTGTTTGTTTAATATAGGTTTATTTTAGATTATTGGAATGATTTGTTCATATTATATGGCCTTTTTTTTTATGGATAGATTATGTGATTCCATCTGGTTGGAAGGTCCTCCCAGTTTTCAGTGCAGTACACCTTGACACATCTCTTCATGAGAATGCTTTCCAATTTCATCCTTGGAGATGGGAGGTAATTACTTCTTTGATTTTTTATTTTATTTTATTTTTTTTGTCTTGATCTTCTGTGTCACAGATACATGATTTTTATGTGAATTACTAAGAATACCACGTAGGATATACAAAATTGTTTTTACTATAACTGAAATTTTCATGAAAACAATTGATTTTGTGACGCCTACGTGACATGCTTACATAGAGTAGTAACCTCTGTATTTTTAACACAGTAACACTTCATCACCAGTTTTTTAAAGCTTGTTATAATTATAATGAAATAGGCACTTTTTCAAGAATAAAAAGGAAAGTAAAGAAGAAAAAAAAGAAACAATGGATCATTCATTGAGGGGCATCTTTTTTTTTCTCTTGTTATTCTTTATGTATGGAAAAAGTATACTTTAAAAATAAAAATAAAAATAAAAATAAACAGTGTGCATCAATAATATCCATTGTATATGTTAATTTTATGTGGGATATACGTTATGTTATCATGATAGATTGAGTGCAAATATGATCACGCATGCTGAGAGCAATAGAACTTGATCATGAGTTAACAAGCCATGCCATGTTGGAGGGCCTTCTCATTGACTCAGTCAAACCGATCTTGTTCCTCTCAAGTAGTCAATTTATTGAAAAACTATTAATTTGATTAAGTACAGTGACTTTTTTTTTTTTGTGACTGAGTAATCCTAATATTAGTTAGAAAAATCTCAATCACACAAATCACCCACAAACATGTTTCAATTATTTCAATATAAAAGTAATATATGATAAATTTTAAATGTTTTATTTTTGTGGATAATTTTTAAATGTTACACATGTGAGGTGACACATATCAATGTTTCATTAAATATTGACGAGAAGACATGATTCAAATTCAATTAAATAAGGCTTAGAGATTTCAAACTTGAAACCGGGATAAACTTAGTTTATATAACTTACATTCTAAAGGATATTTCACTCTTTCTAACTTAAGTGCCCAATTTAATTATAAGGTTGAGATCTTGATTAATTATTTAAAAATTGTAATATTATTGCTTTGTCATGGGTAATTTTTTATAACTAAATTGTTGACTGCTCTCTCTCTCTCCTCTCTCTCACAATTCTTTGGATTTGTTTGTGTGAGGAAGATGTATTTAATCTGAGTATGTTGATGGTCAGGGGCAGAGCCAAACAACATGCAAGAAATTCACTCCTTTTGGTGGTGGACCAAGATTCTGTCCAGGATCTGAGCTTGCAAAAGTAGAGACTGCTTTCTTCCTTCACCACCTTGTATTGAATTTCAGGTAATAACTTCATATTCATACCAAAAGAAGATGAGAAAATTAAATAAAATAAAAGAAAAGAGAGCTACACTTTTTATAGGAAAACATTGGTTTAATGTGGCACTAGATCGAGCTACATTTTGTTATTAAAAAATGCAACCCACATTAGATCATCATGTCAAATCCACATTTTCTATGAATTTTATCTACTCTTGTGGCATAATCATGATTCAAATGGATATAATATATATAAAATACTTCCTTTAAAGGAATAAAAAATTCATGCTTAGGAGGCTGCTACTAAACCATAGCTTGGTATGTTGATTAAGGCACTCCTGGAGGGATATTGGGTTCTAATATGATAAGATTTAACCACATAAAATAAAATTAAAAAAATATTTATACATATTATATAAAAATCACACAGGTAGATCCAGGCCCATTTTTAAACCTGAAGGAATATGTGCATACATTTGGAAGATATTTACTCCTTTAGGGATAAAACATGACTAGAAATGTGGTTGATTTGAACATTATTCAACCAAATATTATCTTGAAAGTGAACTTATGATCTAGTAATATCTAATTTTCCCAAAATGGAAAATGAGAAGTATATAGTTACAAATTAAAAAAGAAAAAAGAAAGAAGACTATATACTTTGAAGTGTAAGAAGGAAAAAGATACACGTAGCCCTCATTGCAGCTCCAATTGCAGTCCACCATTTTTTTATATATATAAATTATACATTCACCATTTGAAGTGTGTGCTATTATATAAAATGAAGTATATACTGAGATACATTAATATATTTTTTTTCATAGTAAAAAAAATGAAAAAAACGGACTGCAGTATATATTATGATAGTGCAGTATACACTATGATAACATCGTATGCGTATGGGATTGCAAAACGAGCTGTAAAACGGACTACATATATCGTGTAAGAAAGGTCATTGGTTGGAAAAGGCCCATATAAGGGAGTCCACATACACTCTCAAGGCCCATCATACCCACCAACTAAAATAATAGAAAAAATAATAGGCCATTTTTTAATGTATGTCCTCTTAAAAAAATTGTGTATATCTAAAGCAAGCCCTTCGTGAAAAACATAATGAACACATAATAGTATAGTGAAAAAAGACCCTACGAATTAAAATAAAATAGTGCTGATTAAATTTTCTGATCTTCTCATTCTTAATGAATTTCTTTAATGTAGATGGAGAACAGAAGGTGTGGATGACCCCATGGCCTATCCATATGTTGAGTTCCAGAGAGGGTTGTCACTAAAAATTGACCCCAATTAGGAGGACCAGTTGTTTATATTATTTTTATTTTATTTTTGGGGCAGGAGACTCGTGAACGTTTGGACTCCCTTGTAATTTTGTTGAAGAGATATCCATGTGTGTGGCATGGCTAAAACCTAATGTACATTGTAGAATAATAACTCTTATTTTTAACACTTTCTTATTGTGTTTCCTCCTGTGTTGTCACTAAATTAATGATAATCAAGTGTAATTCTAGTGTATGTGTAAAACACCATGGGAGATGTGCAATCTCACACTTGGAGTATGTCTTTCCTCTACAAATTGCACCTTAATGGTTATTATGAATTCCATTTGAAAAATGTAATTTTGTATAAAATATCTTAATGAAATTTAATTTTCAAGAAATTTACTTTTTCTTTTTTAAAAAAATATTTTTTTTTTGTATTGAAAACTGAAAGAAACCTTTTATTTAAACATATTTTTCAGAATTGTTTGAAAACATATTTGATTTTTTTTTATTTCTGCTAAAATAAAAGCCACCAAAATGAGTTTTTAGACTTCCGAAACATTAGACATTCGAAAGCATAGTATTCTCATGAATATATTTATTTGCTACTCACATGCATGTACCAAATCTACATTATATATTTATATACCAGAGTGTTACAAGGTATATCCCAATGGATACTTGTTCATAATTAAAAAAAAAAGTTTCCCATTTCCCCATTAATCACTATACCCCCACAAAGATATTGGGTAGAAATGGTAGATGTGGAATAAGATAAAATAAGCCCAAATAAACCCAAAAAAAATTGTTTGCGTAAGAATAGATGAATATAGTTATACCAGAATTTATGAGAATAAATTAGTATTGATAGTAAAATATCCCTACAATACCAAACATAAAAAGGTTTCCTTACAATGTGTTATTCCATTTAATCCATTCCACCAGTACAATGGTGTTTACGTGTTAAATCATATGTCATTATCTCTTATAAAATTAGAGAACTCACATGTCAAGTCATTTTTATCACAATTTAAAAATGTTTATTTGTCATTTTATCCACAACTTATCCATATTTAACAAAATAACAAAATCTTCATTATTACATTGCTCAATGAAAATAACTAAAAACATAATCAAATAGAAAACAATCTATTCCACTAGTATAATTATCTATACTGAGATAGTTATCTATCCCATAACAATTCAATAATCATAAATATTTGTAATATATTTATTACTTCTGTTATTTACTTATTAGAGAGAAAATGACTTAGTTTTCATTTTAACCCTCCATAAATTTAGCAATTACTCATATCTATTTATTCAAATTTTAAATTAAATTTAGATAAATCGTTAATACATTTTAAGATTTTAAAATATTTAACTAAATCATATCAATATACTCAAATTTTAATAATTTATAATATATTACTAAATCCATTTCAATTAAATTTTACAAAGATTTGTTACATATTTTTATTATAATATGAAAAAAATATTACCTGATATATAAATTCATTACTCTTATTAATTGGAATAATGAATTTTTAGATGACATAATATTCTATGTATATTGTATTATTATTTATATCTTATAAATTTAGATCTCCATTCATGTGTACAAAACTAGTATATAATAACTATAAAATTAGAAAGAACAAAGACATATTAATACAACAAATCGTAAATCCCCCCAAAAAGATGGGTGTTATTGGTATTTCAATAATCAATAAGTCGTCACCACATTCACTTTTGGCATGACTTTGACAAATCCCTGGTAAATCTATTGAACTGTTTTTCTTGAAAGCGAAGAAACTCTATCCGAATATAAAGCATTAGATCTCAACATACAGACATACACACACACACACACATACGTAAGATCTAAATTTGAAATTTCAATATTAGTCAGAGATGAAGATCACCGTAATCACAGCAGACGAGCAGTTCATCACCGTCGACGTCGATCCCAACGAATCCGTAACTTTTCCGACGACAAAACCCTAATTTTTTAGATTTTAATCATGACCCATTATTTGTTTTTCGATGTTATGATGTGGGTTCTGAAAAAGATTGTATCTTGACTTTTTTTTTTTTTTTTGATAGGTTGAGAACGTGAAAGCCCTTCTTGAGGTTGAGGTGAGCTTTGTAACAATGGATTTTTTTGATTTGGGTGTTTTGTATTTTAGATCAATTTTTGGGTGACTCAATTGGGATATTGTTTTTTTAATAGACGAGTGTGCCGCTTCAACAACAACAATTGCTCTTCAATGGGAAGGAAATTGGGGATTCTGATCGGTTGGGTTCGATCGGAGTCCGGGAGAATGATATGGTTATGATGGTTTCTCGCTCTGCTCGGTGAGTTTTTACCTGTGATAAAGTTATTCACTTTTTTGTTGGGTTTGTTCTCTTGGAAGCCGAATTATTCATATGAATTTACTACCTGTGTTAGCTTGACAATTATGATTTTTGAGTTTGGTTTATGTAGGAATGTTAGTACATTGAGTCTAGGAAAATTAGAATTTGACGTATGTGCAATTGCTCATCCCCCAATGGCCAGTCATGGCATGATTGAATAGCTAAGGATCCAATAAGTCCAACATTGATTCCTTCGGACGTGTCAATCGGGCAAATCCGTCCATAGTGACTAGGATGGATTATTGCCCACACTCATTCTATATTTCCCCCCACCCCACAGGGGCAGAGAACCCATCGTTGTCTCGGCTATGCTACCAGAGGCTCCGGGGAAGTCGGAATAGGATTGATATCAAAAAATTTAATTCAGATTTCACTTAATTGTTGTTCCTGTTGCCGTGCACCTCTAACAATTCCAAGAGAGCTTTCAAGTCAATGTCACGACACTTATTGTATTGGATGTGAAAGGCTGCTCTAGGTTCTCTGTGTCTTGGTTTTTGAAACTTTTAGATGGAAAAGAAATCTCGCAGGAAGGCCTATAAAGAAGACTTTTGATGGAGGAGTTTGTGATTTCTTCTTTGTGTGAAAAGTTTGGTGAAGGAGAATTTCCGGAGATTTGGTCTGCATTTTGGTTTGCCTATTTGGATGATAAACTGCATTGTAAATGAATGCAAATCTTTTATCAAATATGTGCTTTCTCCTTATTGTCTATTTCAAGTATAAGGGTACCATGTAATTGTCCCCTTTTTGCATTAGTTTAAGTTGCATGATAGATGAGATAGATTTTCTTACTCGCCATTTGGTTTCTGCCTAAAACTTCATGCCAGGCTACTCCATTGTCCCATGGACGGGTCTCAAAGGAAGTCAGCACTGAAATAGATGGTTGACATCGGTATATGTGGTGGTTCAATTTTGAGTGACATCATCTAGACCAAGTAGCATTTTGTAAAATTAGATTCTTGTGTCATCCATTTTCCACTGACCTGATGATTTTAAGTTTCTGGCCTTTGATTTTCTATAAATTTTTCTTCATTCATGCTAGATTGTAGCATGCAATGGTTTTGATCCTTTAAATAATTCACATAGTTTGTAAACATTTTTTTATATATAATCTAATTTTCATGCGTTGTCAGGACGAATACCACTGCCAATGATTTGAGCCTTAATCCAGATGGTTCTGCTGTAAATCCTGGGGCATTCCAGCAGCAACTGCGACGTGATTCTCAAACCATGGCACAACTGCTTCAGGTAGGCTCTCTATAACATGTCTCTTTGAAGACACTTGTGTATTTGGCTTCAAAGAAATTCTTTGATTGCGTTGCGTGTGGGAAAAAATGTGCTTCCTCAACATTTCTTTGGATTCAATTACTTTTGAGGGTCCTAATTTTGTCAAAAACATTCTCTTCAATTCTTGAAGCTAATAGAGGATTGGTGGCAGAATGGTACAAAGTAAAGTTTTATAAATATGATCAATCTAGGAACCTTTAAAACTGTCAACTATTGATTATTCATTTGTGCCGACTTAATCTTCTATATTGAAAAGTCTTTTCATGAATTTATAAGATGATTCATTCATCTAAAATATTTAAGTCCTGTGTAAGTGAACAATATTGTGCTTTCAGATACCAGCATTCTCCTTCCTTGTGATTTTATATGAAATCTTTGATATATATTGTAGGAGCATCTCTCCATATGCCCCTTTTTTTGTTATCTAAGCTTTTACAAATCAACTTTTTCTGCTATTTCACAGCCTTTTTTTTATTTTAAATATTCTTGTTTTCAGTTACATCAACTTGAACTTTTACTTGATTACTTGATACCAGCATTAATATATATTTATTTTACAGAATGATCCGGTGTTTGGGCAAGCTGTCCTTGGAGATGACTTGGATAGATTGCAGAATTTCCTACGAGAGCGTCATCAACAAAGGCTCCAAATACGACGCCGACAGGAGGAGGAACTTGTTAGATTCTAATTCCCTTGACCTCTTATTCTAGCTATAATTTGCAGTGTGATAACAGGCCATTTTGTAGCTCACCATGTCTGCATTATTCAGGTTTCTAATTTGCATAGATATGATCCCACGTCTGCATTATTCTGATGTCTAATTTTCAAAGATTATGGTCTTATATGAAATTTTGAGTACTCTGTCATTTAGTATTTGCAGTAGCTCAATTTTTAGTGACATCATCTAACCCAAGTAGCATTTTCCAAAAATAAAAGCACACAACCAAGAAAAATTATTCTTTGATGTTGTATGGATAAACAGAAATGAGAGTAAAAAGTCATCAAATATTCTGGCATTCATGGAAGATTAAAATTGAAACATATTCTGGCACACAGTAGCTCCATTTTCCCAATGGATTTTCCCATGGTAGGTCCTTTTCTTATAATAGAGACAGAGAGATTTATGGTTTTTCTGTTGTAATGGTGCCTCTTGATAATTGTGCCCATAACGTATTTATTCTTTAAAAAAGACACCTTTGAGTTCTAAGCATTGATAAATATATCAAAATGATTGATTCTCAATTAAGCACAGATGATTTGTTTGGCAAAGTACCCATCCCTTGTTGATATGAATCATATTGGACACTTGGTATCTGATCTTTTCAGATTATCTACTTAGCTAAATAGATTTGTCAACTTACTAACATTCTGGATGCTTTTATATCTAGGCATTGATGTATGCAGACCCTTTTGATGTTGAATCACAGAAAAAAATTGAAGCTGCTATCAGACAGGTCAGTTCATTATTTTATTAGATGCCTTGTTGTTTGAACATTGAACTCTAATTACTGATCAATTCCAGAACACCTTGTGGTAAATCCCCTTCATTATATATTATGTTATTTCAATTGGCATTTAAATGTAGTTTTTAATTGAGTCTTGCTGTGAGTTAGGTTGATTTGTTTAAGCATTCCTATTTATTGACATTCTAAACTATTCTTAAATGGAAAACATGAAGATCTAAACATGGTATGCATGAAATATTGTCTTACTAGTAGAATATTCTAAGAGAAGAGAGACTTTGAACTTATTCTATGAAACTGTTTCTTTGAGAATTAACAAGCAATTCTTATTATCCATCTAAAATTTATCTGCCTAGTTTTTTTTTTTCATCTTGTTTTGAAATCATCTACTCTGTTAAAATATATAACTATTGATGATGAATTTACGTAGAATAGAGCCTGGATTTAACCCCATCTAGGGTATTTGCAGCAGCTTAATGTGTTCAATTTATTCAGAAATATTAAAGTACTTTTATATTTTGATAAAATTGAATTCTCAATTGAACTTGTATTTATGTTTCCTGATAGACAATGACTTTTAAGGGTCATTACTTGGACAAAAAGTGCTTGGGCTTAAAAGAGAAGGTCCCAAGTTCAAGTCCTGAGAGCAGCAACTTTGTACAAATAAAATAGTAACTTTTTATGATTATAAAACGTTAGACTCCAAAACAGAAAGTTGAAGATACATAGAACTTCATGATGACCATATACAAGTACCTCATGTACATAATCATGTATGTGTACTGGTCTTTTCTTGACATTTTGTTACGTTTTTTTGACACCTGGTACATGTGAATTTTTTTTTTTTTTGAATCTCAGAAAGGCATCGACGAGAACTGGGAAAATGCACTAGAACACAACCCTGAAGCATTTGCACGAGTGGTATGCCTCATTCGTGACCTTGAAAATTGTTGCTAACTTATAAAGTAGCAAGAATCATGGCTATTTCCTATTAATACGCATTTAAATTTCTTCTATGATTTTGTAGGTTATGTTGTACGTGGATATGGAAGTGAATGGAGTGCCTATAAAGGTAAAACCAATGAATCCTAGATGACAGTTACATTATTCTCGGTTTATTTATGTATTTATTGTGAGAATATTATATTTTTTTTAGTGGTATGATAATGAGATTTCTCCACTAATCATAGGCTAACTTTGGTCAAGCATGTCTCTAGAGCTTTCTGTTTAAATTTCCTCTGATCTAATTCATGTCTATGGTAAATGTAGATTTACTTTTCATGAAATTATGTGCAGCACATATAGCGGTTGACAGAATTTATTTACAATTTTGGGTCTATAAGGAAACCTATAGGCCTTCTAAATGCATGATGGGGGGTCATATTGATCACCCATTTTATAAACTTTGAACCGATCTCTTTTGTACAGGAAATCATAACATTCTAACATGCACTGAACATTGTGCATAATACATGCACCTATTGTTTAGAAGTTGGGTATTATGAATAACATGTGCTGCCTGAAGTTTATATACCATGTTCGAGAGCATTGAAATGCAATCTACTGTGGGAGATGTAGATTACTTTTTGTTTTCTTGAAATATTACCCTTCTAATTTCTTAGAAGCAATTCAGATCGCATGGACCTGAATAGGCCATAATGTTTCTAAATTTGTTTCCAGGCATTTGTTGATAGTGGGGCGCAGTCAACTATCATATCAAAAAGCTGTGCCGAACGTTGTGGGTATGATGTTTATTCCTAAACTATGGGTCACATTCTTTTTATTTTTGACATTTATTATTAATGAAAACTGATTTTGCTTAGCTAATTTTTATTTGGAAGTACATATTCTTGATGCATATATCTTGGACAATTTAATTTGTCCAAAATATCAGAAAGAAACCAGTTTAATATTTTGCTTGATTTTATAATTTCTATTTCTATTACTAGTTAATCCAATACACTAGGGACAGGTGGCTTGAAAAGTTCCTGGCTGGACCTTTGAAATTTTAATTGATGCAAAATTTTCTTAATCAGTAGCGAGCTTAAAGCATTGTAATATAATTGACTCTTCTGTTGGAGATTCACTTTTTGTTGTTTAATGTTATGCATAGGTTAAACCTGATTTCATTACTTTTTTAGTTCCTCTTCAGTATCATGAAATTTGGAAGGTATTGCAAGTTCGGAGACATAGCAGATAACTATGTATGATCTCCCAGAGAACAAGGCAATCAAAACTCTATCAGGATTATAATTTTTTGTTGCCTGAGAATGGATGGGACTTTTCACTATGCTTTCTCCATACAACGTCGATATATTTCTTTTCACATTTTAAGAGCATACACAAGTGTTGCACAAACTTTCAACTTTCTTTTTCTTGAACTGACCTTCCTCATCCAGAGTTATAATTTTGTTTCTTTTGATGTTTATGCTACAAATACTAATCCTGAAACCCATTCTCCAGTCAAATAATATCCATCACTTTCACCATTGGAGATTTAAATTATGGTCTCTTGCTTGCAATGGTCATTCCATCACCAATCACCAAGAGATGTGGACCAGGATTTCAACATTTTCCTTTATGATTAGGAGACTTTATCCTCGTTCATAATTTTAAAGAAAAATAATGTACTTAGGGGATTAATTTAGTACAAATTTTTGCTTATGGGATTTTCTCCGGTATTTATTACTGTGGTCTCTTTTTCATGTAGAGATTCTGCTACAGATTGGCTTCTCTAAATTTTTCAATTCACTCATTCATCGTACCATTTTTTTTCCTCCTATATAATAATTTGTGTTGAGCATAGATTCTGCAGTGAAATAATATTTTTGCATTGTTTTTGTTGTTGCATAATGTTATAGGTTGTTAAGACTCTTAGATCAGCGGTATAAAGGCATTGCTATTGGTGTTGGCCAGTCAGAAATACTTGGTCGAATACATGTAGCACCTATTAAGGTAACCTGTTATACAGCCAGTGTCGAGATGCATCGGGAGCATAATTTTTAGGATGTTGATATCTGATAGTAGAATTTCTTAACACTCCTATATGATTAGGGTTTTGGTATTTTATTTGTCTGAGAATCAGAGTTTTCTGTTTTGTCTAGGACTTTGAAGAAAATTATTTTTATTTTTTTTCTTCAATCATGCATTATACTTATTTATTTATTTATTTATTTTGGGGGGGGGGGGGGGGAGGGGTAGTAATTGTTTTGGATTAAGAGAAGCACCTCTTGGTTATGGTGTTGAATGCAGATTTCTCAATCACTCTTCTTTGAAGGATAAATGCATACCATCGTTTGATATTTTCTTAGCTAAACTGTAGAACAAAGTCTGTATGAGTACTTTTGGCCTGCACAAGATACCCAATATTTTAATGCGGCCACCAAGTTCTACTTATATTAATAATGAACATAATTGCCTTTCAAATTCTGGTACTGGATTTTTAACTTCATGTTTAAATAGAACGAGGCTGAGATTTATGATTGTATTACGATGGACAACTTGAAAATTCTGAATCTTGTTAATTAAATACCAACATTCTAATTTCATGTGCCTTATTTCCTGTGTGTTAGAATATACTTGAACACTGTAAGTTTCTGTTTATTTTCTCTTGAATTGCAACCATATCAAAATTTTCTTTTCAATATTTCTTTTCCCCCTTTTCTTGATCCATCCCCCTATCATTATCAGTGTTATTCAATTAACTAAATCAACCTTCATAATTGTGATGTTGCATGTCGGACTGCATATTATTATTGTTATATTGATGCTAGCTTAGACTCTTGGTCACTTGTACACACCCAATCTAAGACTAGCACTTTTGGTCTTCATACAGGGATTGTCGGTCTTTAGAAAGTTCAAATTGTTATTTATGTTTTACGGTCATACATCTTCATTTGCTTGGCTATTCTTTGTTGAACTTTTTGTCATATATTTTTTTCAAAAAAAGCTTTTTGTCATATATTTATTTTGTGATATAGATCGGCAATGCATACTATCCTTGCTCCTTCACGGTACTGGATGCCACTAACATGGAATTTCTCTTTGGACTTGATATGCTACGTAAGCATCAGGTGAGATAACATGTTCAACTTGCCTTGTTTGATGCTTATTATCCTGAACTGTTTGTGAACCGCTGATTATGCCCATGCAGTGTACAATTGATTTGAAGGATAATGTCTTACGAGTTGGAGGAGGAGAGGTTTCAGTGCCATTTTTGCAAGGTTAGCACGTGTTTACCTTTTAGAATTCATGTGATAATGACCTGTTTAAGTTACTAGATTGTACACCATGTAAAGCTTGTGCAATTATCAATTAATGAGCTTCATTAACTTCTCAGAAAAAGACATCCCTTCACACATTCGTGATCAAGAGACAGACACCAGACAATCTTCTTTAGGCCAAGGGTCATCCACGGTAAGCATCTTCAGATATAAAATTTATCTTGTTCATGGTTTTTTTTATACTATTATCATGACTTTTTCCATCTAGAAATCTTTTTGAGGGATTCAAATTTCATGAATTCATAGATCATCTGCTACTTGAATGGTCATGTTATTGTATCACTATTGATAGTCTTGACCTTTTATATTCATCTGATAGTTATAATATCATATATAAATTGGGTATTTGTAATTGACATCTTTCATGGCTCATAAGGTCTTGTTAGCCAACCAGAGTTTGAAAAATTGTGTACCTTATTGGAAAAATATGTCGAACAACATTATGAAAATGGTCATATGGTGCTCTCCTAGATGATATAACTCATAATTTATGTATCCCACATTGTAGAATCTCCTTTTATTTTTAAAAAATCAAATAGAAAGTTCATCTATGATATAAGTAATAATTAAATGAATATTAAAAAAATCCCCTAAACTTCTCCTTTTGCTTGTGCAGGGAACATCAGGAGCACAAGAGAAAAAAGTCAGTCTGCCCACAGGAAGTCGTGATTCCGGTGATCTTTCAATATCTCAACATTTTCTCTGTCTCTAAAACGTTGACTTACAGTTTTAAATGTCCCGCTATCCTAAATAATTTCCTTTGTAAATTCAGAATTTGTGTGCCAAAAACATTCTCTCACCTTTCTTTGTTTATGTTCTGATCCAATAATTCTTGGTGTTTTTGTGTTCTCAGGAACAACAGGAGCTGACCATACACAGGTAACTTCCTGCTTATTTAATATAGACTTAACCTTTTTTTACTTTTTTTTCCCATCACATCAGGATTTTGTACATGATATGTCACATATAACATATATCTTAATGTTAAAAGTCACATGTGATAAATGTATTCCCTTTCCAATTTAAGCTGCATCATCGCAGCGTATGATCACTTGGTTTGTAGTTGGAATCTTTGCAAAATTATTCACATCAACTAGATTTAATCTTTGTTTCTATATTGGACATTAATATCCACTTAAAAAAGGCATGCCATACATTGATGTAACACGTAACCATGTTTTTATTCATTGACATATATATAACTGTATCCAATGCTATCATATGTTTGATTTTACCACATAAGACCTCTGAATCTTTTCATTTATGGCTGATGTTCATATAGGGAGTTGATTTCGAAGCCAAAATCACGAAGCTTGTGGAGCTTGGATTTGACAGAGCAGCAGCAATACAAGCTCTTAAGCTATTCAATGGTAATGAAGAACAGGCAGCTGGGTTTTTGTTTGGGGGCTGAAGTTCCTGTTCTTTCTTCCCCATATTATTTGGTGGAATGGCATAACAGCTGAATATTTATCAAGTTTTATTTATTGAATTATTTTACTGAAACATTCATGATTGTTGACATTGGCAAATACCAATAATGTTTCATTGCAGGAAAATCATATGTTTTATTTGTTTAAATTTATTTTGCAGAAAATAGTATGTGAAAATATTAGCTTGACCTGACACGTGGACAACTCGTCAACTCATGTGTTAGGCACGTGGGACGGTGTCTTAGAGAGGCGACTTTGGTATTGAATTAAACAATTTATGAATCGAAATGGCCTATTTATGAAATCGTTCAGACTATATGAATCAATTTGAATAGCCTATGAATCGAAATGATCAACCCGAAGTGATTTTTTTATAGAATTAAATTTAACTAAATAATTTTTGCATTGAATGCTTTGTCAAGCCATTGTTTGGTTCAAGAATATGAGAATGAATAACTGGGAATTAGTCGAAATAGCCCTTTTAGCCTGTTTGAATGTTTGAAATAACCCAGGAAAACATATGTTAGAATAAGCATGTATAAATCAGTATTAAGATTCCATGTTAGGGTTGGAATTGGGTTATTTTCCTCTAGCCATCCAAAGGGGATATGTGGGTCTCATATGTCATTTTAAATTTTTTCAAAATAATAAATATGAAAAAATCGTTGTAATTCTTCCAAATCTTTTTAAAATCACAAGAAATCCATGTAAAATCTGAAAATCATTATACATGTTTTATTGAAAAAAAAATTCAACCAGATCCTTACTGTTACCCCAAGTAACCCAAAATATGGTTAACATTAACCAGACATGAAACATTCCAAAAATATCCTTTTAGCTCATTTTCATTTTTCACCTTGCTGTTTTCTTTGAAAAAACCAGCCCCCTCTGGCTCGTCCTCTCCACGAACCCCTCTGGCTACAGTGTCTCCATCTCTGCGTCTCCCTCCGCCGCCCAGCCGAACCTCTCCTTTGAATACAAACCTTTGACCTCCTCTCGTGGCCATGTTGATGAGGGTGGTCGAGAAGAGGTCTATCCACACACCACCCAAATAAGTTGTGTACTGTAAACACCCTAGTATTTAAATGCAAATATGGTGTTGTTGAATGTTTATTAGTGTTTATGACCATGACAACATTAGTCCATTACTAAAGAGAGACTGAGAGGACAAACAAAACATGAGTATTTTTTTCTCATTGTTAAAGAAAGATCATGAAAGCAAAATTTGAAATATGTTTTGACAGTGCAAATGTGACGGTTCTGCGTATCATAGACATCCCATGTGTCGATTCATTAAAAAAAAATAAAAATAATAAAGCTTGTTTCATCAGTACCGCTTAACGTGATTTTAGAATCTATGGGTTTTTTCTCCTGTTTTCTTTGATCGATTATGTGTCTACGATTTAAGATTTGATCGACATCAATACTGTCTAACCTAGTTCCAGAACGTACGGGATTTTCTCCTGTTTTCTTTGACCGATGATATGTCTATGATATAAGATTTGGTCGACATCAATGTTGTCTAACCTGATTCTAGAACCTATGGGTTTTCTTCTATTTTTTTCGATCGACGGTGTATCTATGATGTAAGATTTGATGGACATCAGTACTGTCTAACCTGATTCCAAAACCAATGAGTTTTTCTCTTGTTTAAGTGCGCAAAGAGGGGTGTATGAAGCATCCAATTCTAAATGGATCTTTTTTTACATGAATCGATTAGTTCGGGTATCCCAAGCATTTTAAGAGGTGCATATAGACCAATAGCTCTATTTGCAGTTTTGCACCCTCTCTAAATTTTAGCTAAGTTTTCTTTAAATGGATACCGTTGTTAAAGATCTATTTAGATATACAGTACACCACTGCCAGGAATAAGTAAACCAATTGCCCATCCTCTCTTGTCTGTTCTATGTCGTCTTGTCCGGGCCTACGTACAAAAAATAAATAAATAAATAAAATGTTGGATACGCAATCAGTACAATCAGTGAGTCGGATTCTGATAGAATCCGTTAACACTAGTCTCGACTTAGGCCCTTTTTAGGGTTCTTCGTCTGCTTCAGTTGTTCCTCCAATGGCGACGACGCCCGCCCCCAAATTGAGGCACCAAAACCCAGGCAACGAAATCGACGAGATCTTCTCCTCTAAAGAGAAGCCGAAGAAACCCGAAGACGACGTGACCACCTCTTCTAAAGAATCGCTGAAGCCGAAGAAGAAGATCTCGAAAGATAAACCGAAGAAGAAGAAGAAGAAGAAGAACAAGTTGTCTTCGAAGGGGGAGGAGGAGGCGGGGAAGACCAAGGCCGCCGATCGGCCGAGGCGGAGGACGACGGACGGGCTCGCCGTGTACTCGGCGGAGGAGCTCGGGATCGGGACGGCCGACGCCGGAGGTACCCCTCTCTGCCCCTTCGACTGCTCTTGTTGCTTCTGAGAAAGAGGGGGGGTCTATAAAATTAGGGTTTTTGGGATTTGGGGATGTCACAATTTTTGGAATTCGTTTGTAACTATTGATGTTTTTGTTGAAATTTTGGTCTTTCAACAAAGTTTGGATTTTGGTTTGTTTTCATTTTTTTTTTTTAACTAATGAATAGTGAATTTGAGTGCTGAGTGAAGTATGAAGTGCCCAAACATGGTATATGTTTCTTTAATCTTTTGTGTGTTTGAATATTGTACTCTTTTATTATGTGTTTTCACAGAGGAATGTGATGGTAATGATAGAACTTGTTGATTGTTGAATGACAATTTGGACTATAGTTGAAATTGAATGTGCAACTTTGTTCCAAGGATTGCCAATAGCATGATTGAAATTAAAATGTCAAAATATCTTCGTATTATTAAAATTTGGCATTTCAGACTCTGTTTTTGAAAAACATTGTTATTTTAATTTTTTAATCTTTGGATTTTTCGGTTTGAAAAAATCAAGAGGGGGTTGAAAAATTGAACTATGAAAATGTGTTTGGAAGTTGCATTTGAGAATCTTTTGCTTTTCAATCGTATAATCTACCCAGATGCAAATAAAAAATGGAATTGGTTGTCTGGTGGTATTCATAATATGTGAAGAGAGGGGATTTTTGTTCCAAACCAGCGTACCATCACCATGAGTTGTAGTGCATTTATTTTAAATGCACTAACAAGCATGAGATAATCATCATCATGAAAATTGTACAACTTGGTGTAAATTCAGTGATTTCATGCTCTAATGTCAAAACAAAAGCAAGCTTTCCTCAAGTAGCTCTAAACACGTTGGAAAAATAAGATTATGAATAAATTGACCTAAATAAACTCGATTCCTAGGAAGGGAATTTTTTACGCTTTTTAAAAAGCAATCTTTTTGTACCAGAAGTTTTAAGTAACTCTTTGATTAAGTCTGTTTTTTGAGAGGCGTTTAATAACACGTTTGCGCTTTTTACCTTATTAAAAAGCAAAAGCACGCTTAAATGCGTTACCAAACGCTAAGTTGCTCTTAATTATTTTCTATAAAAATTTTCTTTTTTGTTTCTAGGTTTCATATTTGTTATTAAATTAATTGGATTGTATATTTATCTAGTTTCATGAAGATACATATTTCATTACAAAAACTATATATCTAAAATTTATGAGGACTTTAAATACATAAAGGTTCATGAGGTATATGGAACTGCACGTTAAAATGTAAATGAGATTGCATGTCATAACACCCAATCATGTTTTTTTTTTTGTAAAGAAAGGTAGATATTTGCTACCTGATTTCATTTTTGAACATTGAATTACAAACTCTGAAATTAATCGGGAGGGAAAAGGAAGTAAATAGAGAAAAAAAAAAACAGTAAAACAAAGTAAACAAAGCAGATAACGAACTCCGGTAGCCTGAATAGAAAAGGCTTCTAAACCCGATGGACTACAGCTACCCCCTGAGCTACGCCACGCTTGTGTTGTCCGCTGCCATTGGAGGGCCTCCTGGTAGTCCCGATGTACTTGTTTCAGTCCCGCACCAGCCCCCCGAATGAGTCCCCCATATGAAAGGCCAAAGTTAGCCCAATCATAGTATATGAAGGTCAACATTTTTTTAAAGAAAAATTATACTATTGTATATCAGTATATATTTTATTTTACATAATAATATATATTCTAGTGGATAATTGTATAATTAAATATTGGTGTGGACTATGGATGGAATTGAGTGTATCATTTTTTTTTTAAAATGTCTCATTTTTTAATCAGAGCTTCAGTTTTCAACCTAAGATTCTGAAGGCAGAGCCATGGGTTTGCTCTACACACATCTCCAATTGGAGTCTTTTGGAACTACTTGATGCACGGTTTATTGGTGATTTTGTCCATCCATATAGGTTTTAACTTTCTAGCGATCAATGTTTCAATTTAGGGTGTTGATACTTAGGCCCTATTTAGATTTGAGTTTAAATAGGTTATGCATTTGAAAAGCTAAAAATTCTCAAACTTGGATCTAAACACATTTTCAATGTTTAGCTTTTTGAACCACCATCTTCCATTTTTAGACGAAAAAATTTTGAAATTGAAAAGCTAATAAAATAACGTTTTTTAAAATATGAGTTTGAAACATAAGATTCTTGATTGCCTTTGGATATGAGGTTGAAACGTTAAGATTTTTAAAATCTGGTGTTTCAAACTTAACTTTTAAAAAACGTTGTTTTATTAGATTTTCAACCGTAAGATTTTTTTACCTAAAAAAGAATATAGTAGTTTGAAAAGATAAACGCTAAAAATGTGTTTGAATCTGAGTTTGAGAATTTTTAGTCTTTCAAACGCAAAATCTACCTAAACTCATATCCAAATAAAACTTAAGAATCTTAGCGTTTTAACCTCACATCCAAATGCAACCTTAATCATTTCTGCCATTACTTTTACATCACCACTTTCCCTAACCTAGAGAACAGAAAAATTTAAAAAGATTCGAATCTTATCATGTATACACTTCATTCTTTTGTAAATATATGTATTTCATCAGACAAATATATGCCTTGAGGGAAAATTCAAAAAATGTTAAGGGAATGACTATCCCTAACATTTTCTTGAACATGTTGATCAATACACATCATTCAAAGGGTAATTATATTTCACCAGGTGCAATCAACACTAACTTACCATGAATATTTAACAAAAGAAAGGAAAGAAGTGTCCATAACAGAATCTAGCAAATATTCACAAAACTAGAGATGTATCTCTCGGAATATTTATGGTGAAGGAAAGCTTTATACAACAGAGTTTGATCCTCGCTCGCGTCCTCCTCCATTTGCCTTCACCAGAATAAGTTACATTCATAGAAAAACAAAGGGGACATACTTTACTTATTATATACATATCTTATATGACACTTCCACTGGGTATCAATGCATCTTTGATCACGGTCACGATACCGCTCTTGATGAAGTATCCATCAGTCTCCCTTGCTGCTTCTAGCACATCATCACTGTTGATTATCTGGAAATGCCAATGATTCAAGTTTAGTGGATTCTGAGCTACATTTTAATGATACTCACGAGCTTATGAATCTATAAACAAGTGGTGTAAGGACTGAAAAACATTTTATATTATACGAATATATGCCTATGAATCTATAAATAAAAAATTCCTTCAATTATTCCTCAAAAGTCATTTTTTGGAAAAATCGTCATTTATAACAATTTACTATTTTTAGTTATTTAGTCATTTGGAGTCTGTTAATCTGTTTTTTTTTTGTTATGCGATTCTTAATTTTTTAAGAACATGATTGTTGCTTTTTAAAAAAAAATGTTATATTGTTTTTTTCTATTTTAGGAGACTTTACTAAGAGTTTGTTTAACTATTTTTTAGCAAATTTCAATGATTGTCATTAATAGTCTGTGGCCTATAAAAGGAGTGCATGAAAGAACCTATTGAAAGAATGTTTTGAATCAATAAAAAAAAATATTCTATTATTGGTTTTTCTCCGTGTGGATCCAAGGTGACCTCCAAGCCTTTTCCCTTGCGTTACTGCTACATCATTTTCACAAATAACTAATAATCTAATTCATGAGAAAGAGAAGTATACGAAGTATACCTTCACGTTGTCTCCAATACGAGCATTTTTGTCGATAATTGCTCTTTTAATGTGACTGTTCTTCCCGATACCAATCGGAATGCCCCCTTTTGCAGCGAGTAACCTCTTGTCTGCTTCGGTCTGTTTGACAAAATGAGCATTGAAAAAGTTTTGATTTTTAATCACTGATCAACTTATCAGCCCAACAGAAGTTATTCAAGACATTTCATACTGTTTCGGAACATTTACCTCATAATAATCTGCTCCCATCAATAAGGTGTCCTCAATAACTGCACCCTCCAAAATACAAGATCGAAGACCCACTACTGAGTGGTGAATCTTGCAGTTCTGGATGAAAATGAAACAATTAGGTGGCTCAAGAATTTTAATCTGGAAATGGTGATATAATCAAATAAAAAGTACATGCTGAAAAGATTGGCAGATGCATTTCAATTTTGTTCTTTTCTTTCCTGATAAGATTTGAAGAACTTAAGGGATACACTTCCATTTATGATCCAGAAGACATGATAATCAGCAGGGGAAAAAAATACTTGTAAACACAGAAATATAAAAAAACTGAAACTCTTGTCATATGTGGAAGAAGCTAAAAAAATTATAAGGAAAAGCAGAAGAAGCAAATTTTGATCTCATTACAACAATTTTGCTGCTTCCAAATATGACGAAAATAAATACATCCCGTCTTAGAGTTACTGCATCCTGAATCATAACTATTCTTCTCTTGGACATCTAAAAAAGTATAGTTTTATCTTGTAAGCTCAAACATATACATATTCATTCAAAATCAAAGTTACAAGGTTGACACAACGCATTCCAGCTAGAGATTTCAATTCTTTTGACAAAAAAAGGCACTTTAAATATGCATAGGAACTAGAACATGACGCAGGCAGAAATTTCACATGCCAGCAAGTTTTGATGTGTAAAAGAAAAGCTATGGTTATGATATAAATGAAAAATATCACTGAAGCAAACAGGAAATGAATTTATCCATGGGTGACTTACTTTAATTACACAGCCTTCACCAATGACACTATCAGTAACATCAGCATCAAGCATCTTTGAGGGTGGCAAATATCGGGGCTGTGTGTAGATTGGAGAAGAACGATCATAAAAGCTGCAAAAAAGTTTAAGATTGAATTATTTAAAATAAAAAAAATTGAGGCCCACTAAATTATATGCACTATAATCACCAGGGGATGAAAAGTGATGTGTTGCCAATTCATTAAAATAAATACCTGAAATCTGGAATTGGCTTTTTGGTGATCCCCAAGTTTGCATTATAAAATGCTTCAATGGTACCAATATCTTCCCAATAACCATCGTACAAGTAAGCTTGGACCTGCATGGTTAAGAAGCATCCAGGTGTTTATATAGTGCTTCAAAAAATATAATAAAATTGACATATGTGTTTAAAGGAATTGTTTTTATTATAACATTCTCTCCAGACAAGTCATAGTTTTAGAATTACAAGTATTTTCAGTTAATTTTGAATATGTGAATGTATAGGACACAAAAATGTTCACATCTTATTTTCAAACACCAATATTGTTAGGATTCATATCATCTACAACAAAAACATAATGTGCAGCCAAACCGAATTTGGTGACTTGTTCCGTATAATTGAAAATTAAGCAAATTGCGGTTGAAACAGATGCAATTGTCATACCCTCAGTCCAATGGAAGTTGCACCAGGGATAACTTCACTTCCAAAATCATTGGCCCCAGGAAACGTTTCACGAAGTAAATCCAACATGACATTTTTACTGATAACATAGATGCCCATACTTGCTATATAAGGCATCTCCTTAGCTCGCTCATCATCAAGACCCAATATGGTGGTATCAACCTGAATAGTCAGATAATAAATACAATGAGGGAGGAATACAAATCGCATAGCAATTGCCAGAAAAATATCTTCAGCAGGACATATAGTAAACTAACAATGCTCCTCAGCCATAATTATGAAAAAAAAGTGTGTACCCTCATTGCTTTCAGCTGCTCTCCTTTTGGTTTTTCTGCAAATTCAATTATCCGCCCTTCTTCGTCAATCTTCATTAAGCCGAAAGCAGTAGCACGTGCTTCATCCATTGGTAGTGCAGCTACAGTGATATCTGCATCAGTTTCTCTATGTGCTTGGATAAACCTTTCATAATCCATGCGGTACAAATGATCTCCAGCAAGAACCAGAAACTCCATGACATTGTGGTCCTCAAAAAGCCATAGATACTGCCTAACAGCATCAGCGGTTCCCTGAAATTGCAACATGAAATTCATTCAGTTGATGAGTTCGAACCAAAAAGATGAAACAAGACAAAGGTATTCTATACGACATTAGCAAGCCCACAAAGACCCAGCCTATCATTGATCCAGTGAAAGAATACATGTTATTCCTGTTTACGGACATATACTCGTATAGCATTCTGTTATTGTTATCCAGGTCCAATGACCAAGATTCCTTGAAAATTACAAATAAACATGTCAATGGATAAACTCTGTAAATATCACAAGTAAGATAAATAATGGAGTTGGACAAGACAATCAAACTTTGATCAGCACAGAAATACAGAATGCATTCAGCTCTTTTATTAGTAGTAAATCAGTAGTAAATACACAAGTCATTATATCTAAGTCATGAAATATTACCAATTTATGGGAAGTGATACACTTCCATCCTTTTTTTTTTTTTTCAAAAAGAGAGTCATGCAAGTATTACATAGAGATTCATCAACAAATGAGCAGTCAAACAACAAAATTATACTTTGTAAATCACAGTTGAAAAAACAAAATTGAGTTCATCAATCAAGGAAATAAACTCACTCTAGCCATATCAAACAATAAAGCTTGTGCAGCAATGCATAATGTATTACACATTGCTACACGGATAGAACATATGACTCAAAACTTTTTTTCTGTACAAATATGAAAACATTAAAATATCCAAAGTTAGCATTCAAGTTGTTGATCACAAGTGATGAGAAAAATATACCTGAAACCAATTTGGGTTTTCCGGACTCTGCTGAGCAGCAAGAACCTCAACAAATCCTTCATTCTTGTACCCACCCATGTTGCTTCCATAAGCCCGAGAGAGGTGACGGTTGAGAGAAGCAGAGTTGAATTGTGTCAAAACATAAATCTTCGAGATGTCGCTGTTCAAACAATTGCTAACAGGAATATCAATAAGCCTATAATTGGCACCCAAAGGAACAGCAGGTTTCGCCCTCTTTTTCGTTAGAGGATATAAGCGTGTTCCAGCTCCACCACCGAGTATGATTCCAAGAACACTCTACACACAGAAAAACAAAGACATATTGAACTTATTTAAAGAACAAAAGATAGAATACATAACACGATATAACTTTATATAATGCAGTAACAAATTGCACATCATGGAAGTAATCCACCCCTAAAACCCATCTGATTTGGAACTCAAGAACCATCTAATAACAGTGTCAGTCTCTCTAAGACTCTAAAGTAAAATCCAAAAACATAAGACTTTCTGGCGAAATCAAATAGAAACTATGTAAAAGAATCCTCTCCCCAACAAATAAATAAATAAAACATAGACTTTCTGGCGAAATAAAACAGAAACTATGTAAAAGAATTCTCTCCCCAACAAACAAATAAATAAAAATAATAAAAAGGAACCCAGAATTCAAAAGCGACTCTTTTAACAACAATTGCCAAATATAACCCGCATAATCGATTCAATCAACCATCGGAAAAGCCCCTAAAACTACAATGGTTAATTAGGCACCAACGCATTAATCTACATTACACCAATACATCAAAAATTTTAAAAAAATCCAATTTTTATCAAATAAAACCATAAAAGAGAGGCTATCAAAACATCAATTTGAACCCAAAATCCTAATCGAAGGCATCAAAATCGAAAAAACCATAAAATAATAATAATAATAAGAGATGCAATGGACGGTTCGACTCACTTTGCTAGCCTCCGGATCAAGGCAGGTCTGCGAGCTCTGCGAGTCCGAAACCGCCTTCGGAGAAACGGTGATCGGAGTCCGGCCACCGCCACCGATGGTCCTCCGGCTTCTTGATTGCTCCGGCATCCGAAGCTTCTCGCCAGACAGGGTAGAAGAAGCGGAAGACAAAGAGAGCCCATGGGAAGTCCGAGACGGGGCGGTCCTTCCACGATCGGAAGGTTTGGATAGGATCGAAGGAACCCTAACAACACCGATCGCCGTCATCGCCATTGAAAGACCTCTCTCTCTCTCTCTCTCTCTCTCTCTCTCTCTGTTTGAGTTCACTCTGTTGAGTCCAAGTGCAACGAAGTTCGGTTTTAGAAGATCTTTATATAAACGAAAAATCAGATCTCAATCAGAGATAGTGGACTATAGTGCCCCTCGTCTTTATTGAAATGGACTATTACTAATAGGTCCTTGTTACTTCTTTATTTAGGTAATAAACTTCGATTCTTTTTGGTTATTCCTAAAGCCCCATTCAAACTTATGTTTTTTCTTTCTTTTTTCGTCTATATATTTCCCTAAATATCCAAATTTAGGTTCAAAATATTGAATTGATGCAACCAAATATGATGGAAGGAGATAAAAGTTAAATAATTTGTGAGGACATAAAAATATGTAAAAAATTTAAGGTATTGATGTAAATTAAAAATAGGGTTGTTTTGATTTTTTTATTATTTTATTTACTTAATTAGTTTAGATAATTATTTTGATATTTTATCATAGATTTTATGTGTTGATTTGAAAAATAATTTTGCTGGGATTTGTTAGTTAGGTTTTTAGGAATCTATTGAGTTATTAGAGGATAAATATATTAGTTATTGAGTGGTTAGAGAATTAAGATATTAATCTATTGAGTTGTAAGAGGATAAGTGTGTTTGTGTATATATATTTATATTTTTGAAGATTGATGATCCCGATGATAAAGTATATTAGTTATTGAGTTCTTAGATGATTAATATATTAGTTGTTCATATAACGATTTAGATAAGATATTATTTCATCTCAACAAACTTAAGTATTTTGTTGGAGTTGTAAAAACAATTCAATTTTTTATAGAAAACTATTTTCTTAAGTTTGAAAGCAATTTTGAGACTCTTTAACATTTTTATGGTGTTGGTGGAGCAATAGAAATTTTTCTATTTGTCATATCATCTTTATTGGTTGTATTTTTCTACATCATGTATTTAACCCTATGTCCCTATCAAATGGGCGTTAGGAAACATAAGAACAATTTTTACTTTTATAGGAAACCAAAAACTCAAATCTGTTTTTAAATGGCCCTCGATTTTAAATGATTAATTAAAAAATGTGAGTTAATTTTTTAATTATAAATGTCATTTTAAAATAGTTTTTAAGAAAAACTAAAAAAAAGTGTGTTTTCTGAGAACAACTTTTTTCAAAGCAAACGAGTGTGATTGTTGGGAACAAAAACTAAAATAAAAAAAAGTACGTTTTTTGAGAACAAATTTTTAAAAGTAAAAGAGTGTAATTTTTTGAGAAGGCATTTCCAAACACATCCTGTATGGGAAAGATTTCGGGTCCAAATCTTAAATAAAATCATATTATTGAAATCACATAAAATGAAACCTATGTTGAAGATTACAAGGAGTGACATTAACAGTAAATACGTGCATGAAGCAGGGCTAGTTTCGGGAACTTAGTCGATTGTTTCCAGTACATTGATGGCCTTTGCACGAGAAATATGGGGAGAGGGTATATTCGGAATCACGAGGGCCTCATGATACGCACGTGCGGCGTTTGGACGGTCGAATCGGATGACACGTGGCATAGGCTCTACCGTGAGATCAGTGATGTCACGCCACGTGATTTTAAGGGGTCGGACGTGGACAAAGTACGGTCGATGTCAGGACTCTGCAATGCCTTTTTCCCTCTACCGCACATTTGGTGGACCCTTATTGGAGGATATGTTGTGTAATAATCACCGTTGATTTGATGGGGTTTGATTTGTGGGGATGAGGAACATGCATCCCTTGGAAAAAAAGAAAATGTTTTTTATAATCCATTTTATATTTTAAAATACATAATACATATTTTCATTTTTTTAAGTATATCATTATATGTATTTTTATAAAATATGAAATATATATGGATTTTTTCTTGATAATTGAATTTTGTGACGGGGTCCAAGGAGAATTTTTAAAATGGGCCCTATGTATTTTTACAAAAACAAAAAAATATAGATTTTTTTGAATATTCTACATCATTTTATTTTAAGTTACAAATATTTTAAAATAGTTATACAATTGTATACAATAATTTAAATTAAAATCTTCTTTATTACCATATATATTTAATAAATAACAAAAAAAAAATTTAATAGAATGAAAAAATTATAAAAATTAAAATAATAGAATTGCTGAACCAATATTATTCAATCACAATCACAGGGAGAGATAGAAATGGATTGGAGAGAACCAATAGCAAAGAAATTGTTTTGAGGGGAGTAAGGGAGAGATGCGTTGGAAAGAATGAGAATATTGAAATTTTAATGTTTATTGTTATTATGGTTGAAAAGATTTGGGGAGGAGAAAAATTTTAGGTTTGATTTGGGATATTAAAAAGTGCATTTAAAGGAACTAATTTAAAATCGAAAAAAGGGATATCTCACCGTTCAATTTTTTAAATTTTACTGAACAGATGATTGGGGCCCTAGACAATTGTCTTGATGGCCTTGTCTCATGGTCAGTCCTAAACATATACTTAACGAATTGAATGGCATCATTTAAAAAAAAAATGTGAAAATTTTTCAACAAGATATATATCTCGATACAGTAAATGAATGAGCTAACGAGATAAATAAGACTGCATTTGAAATTGTAAAATAATTAAGTATAACAAAGCTCTGAAAAAAATATATTCAACCCATTTTACAACTCCGTCAACAATTTAGGACTCTTATAACTATTGACAGTGCAATATACTATGTGGTAGGATGAAAATGAATCTCTTTTATTTTTATTTTTTAAAATACATTAATATATCTTAATACATAATTTACATTTCATTATATTTGTGTCCCCTGATTTTTGTGATTGTTTTGTGTTGCGCCATATATTTCTCACACTACTGGTATTATTTATTTCACTTGTTGTTTTAAAGAAGTGATATTACAATGTTCAGGAATCTAACAATGTAGAAGACTAGTGTTCGAGAATGTACACAACATTACGCAGGTGACACAAAATCAATTTTAGTGAAAATTTCATCACTTTTTTTTTTTTTTTTGATAATTACGTGCACTAAAACAAAAAAAAACATATACAATCATAAAACCTATAATATGATTATAGAACCTATAATTTCCATTGAATACCAAGCCAGTACTACTCCAAAATCCAAATACATCATATTCACATAGTGATGATGATGGACACAAACACAATTTTATTAACAAAAACAAAACACAACCCTATGATCACCAGTTCACCACCACCTCAAGCAGCACGGCCGCCGCCGGCCCCACCACCACCACCAACAACGGATGCTCCGACACGCGCGCTATGACGGCGCGGGCCGACACGGCACGTCTCCACCACGCAAAACGTGGCGAGGACGAGCACGAAGAGGAGGCCCAGCAGGACCAATATCAAGAACAGCACGAGCAGATAGTCTCCCTCCGGCGACCTGAACACGGCCACGCAGCTCTCCTTGTCGCACTGCATTGTCATGGCCCGGACCATCTCTCTCTAGCTTCTCTCTACAATCACAGGTGTGTTTTGTGAAGACTAATGAAGGTGTTTTAAGGACTTGATGAGGGGGGTGGTGGTGGGGGTAGCTAGGTCAAGATTTAATGTGGTCATGCCATGCAAATGGAAGGTTTATTATGACTTCCAACTTCCTAATCTTCCAAAAGAAGTTAAGTTTTCATCACTACTTATTGTCATTTACTGAGATCGATCGAGTTCATGTGACTTGTATGTTTGTATGATCATGGGCATGCCATTTTTATGGTCAAGCATTGCATGTGCTGGGTCTACTGAACATTCAAAGGGGTTTGTGGGATTCTATCTTGTTCACTTTATAATCTTTAGATGAACTTTTGTTTAATTAATCGCCCAAAAATGTGATGTATGGATACATGATCATACATTGATTAAAACAAAGTTTGACAATAAAATCATTCTAAGGCAGTATTTTGTTGCGCGATTGAGTAGTTTTTGTATTTGCAGGAAGCTGCATTTTGTAATTGTGCAATCAAACAGAAAAACTAGGACAGTTTCTTGCAGACAAATTTGAAGTAAATAGTGCATGCCCAAAAGCTGCGTTTTCCAAAAGCTTGGGGGGGGGGGGAGAGCTTCTTCCAGAGTCAGTTTTCTAACGTTGGCAGAAAATCAGTTTTGCAATCGTGCAACCAAACACACCATAAGGATAAATTTGACATTCATTTTCATTCTCCACCGACGAAACACTAAAAAAAGTTCTCTTTGAAATCTTCCATTCCTCTATTCATTTTATGGATATCCTAGGTAAAATTTGTTATTCCATGAATATGAAGAAATGAGGAATTCTTATTCTTAACTAGAGTTAGCAAACTGACCTTAAATTTTGTTTTAGAAAAAAAAAAAAAAAAATTACTCGTTTGAAATTTTGTTAAAATTTTCTATAAATAGATTACATTTCCTTGTAGTATATATATCATTATTTATACAATCATATATATCTGGTTACATGAAGTACGATATTTAATTTTTTCAAAATAAATCGAAGAATATGCTGACTACAGGGATTCTAAACCGGGCCATGTCAAACTGAACATTTTCTCTATGTAAGTATTAATCAAAATTTTGATCCGTGAGATTTGCTGGTGATCGAGAATAATATATTTCTTTTATACAAAAATTTCTAAATTATTTCAAAATTTGAATTTTCTGGTATCCTCATTTACTGGTGATCATAATGTGTTGTTCTGTTTTTTGACCTGATTGAAACCAGATCAACCAGGCTACGTTTTTGGCAATGAAGCATTGATTTCACAATATCTTCTTTCCACTTTTTGTTAGGGAGGTTGTTAGGGCCTATTGAATGGTTATCTGGTTTATGAAACTATGAACAGTACGTGAATTCATACGGGTGATGAACGTTGAAAATTTAAAATCTAAAATAAAATAAAAATAATACTGTATAAAACATAAACACACTATATATATATATGTTACATTTTGAATATTATTTATTATTCATAATCAGAAAAAGATTACATGGATCATATTTATAAACTCAATTACTACCTAATTTGATAGATTCAAATCTCAATAGAGTTTATTAACTAAATCATTCAATTAAGATTTGATTTTACCCTATTACTATTAAATCAAACTTTTGTTCCTAATAAAATTCTAACTTTTTTAATCCAAAAACACAAACACATGAGCCTCATCACAAGCATTGAGAGGGTCACCGGAGCACAAAAAAAATAAAATAATTAATTTCCCCAAGATAATTTGAAACATATGCTGATTACAGGGGCTCGAAACTGGGGCACGCCTAACATTTTCTCCACGTAAGTATTTAATCAAATTTTGATCTGTGAGATTAATTTGCTGGTAATCGAGAATAAAATAAATCTTTTATACAAAAATTTCTAAATTATTTCAAAATGCATGTGAATTGTCTGGTATCCTCATTTACTACTCATCATGCATGATGTGTTCTTCTAATTTTTGACCTGATTGAAACCAGATCAACCAGGCTACATTTTTGGCAATGAAGCATTGATTTCACAATATCTTCTTTCCACTTTTTGTTAGGGAGGTTGGTAGTCCCATTGAATAAAATTTTGAACAATGAATTCATATAGGCCATGAAAACTCAAACTTTTTTTGAATCCAAAAACACAAACACATGAGGCACATCACAAGCATTGAAGGTCACTGGAGCACCAAAGCCTCCGGTGGACCCCTACCGGTCCTGGCGATCGCGGCGTCCATCGCCGTCCTTTCGATGGTCCTCCTCCTTTGTGGCCGTCGCCCCCGCGGGTCTCGCAGGGGTGACGCGCCGCGAAAGGCGGTTATTTTTAAGGACAACCATGTCGGCAGGATCAGCAGCACACCGGCGGCGGTGGCCGCGGCCTCGGCAGGCGGTGGTGGTGGCGCAAACTGTGGCGTTGGCTCTTGCGGTTGCGGCGGCGGCGGCGGTGGTGGTGGGGGTTGTGGTGGCGGTGGCGGTTGCGGTGGTGGTGGTGGTGGCGGCGGCGGTTGCGGCTAATTGGGTCACTTTATTAGCGGGAACACTAGTGAATCTCTGTTTGTTTGTGTTGGTTTTCTTGTTTGACTAAATCGGACTGGTCTCATTTTATCCCATGAATAAAATCATGTGTGAGATATTTTATTTGATGAATTTTAAGATTTTAATGATTTCTTTGAGAGAATATTATGGTCACAACTCCCAAAATACTTTGGATCTTTAAAAATATTATAGTACTTATCAATGGAATGTATTTTTGTTTGTTGAATTGTGAATTTGGTGAGTTAAGATGATTTATGGCATTGAGGGATTTTTATTTTTAAGTCCCCACAAACCATCATATTTAGTGATCGATCCCTCCCTTCTTCGTATTTAGGTTTTAGTCCCCCGATTTAAAGGATAATTCATGGATAGGTCCCTCACAGGGACTAAAGAGTAAATTAAATAATTTATGGATAGATCCCTCTCAGGGACTAAAAAGGAACTATCATTTAAATCTGGGAACTAAAACCCAAATATGAAGAAGTGATGGATCGATCACTAAATATGATGGTTTGTTTTTTTTATAAGGAAAAAATCTAAATAACCCGCTATAAACTGTTTGAAATTTATATAACCTACTAAAAACATCTAGTAATTCAAATAATCCCTTGAATTAAAATTTTATTAACAGATGAGAAATATGTTGTGAATATTCTATTTTGTTGATCCTAACTGAAAACATAGCATACACCTCTTACAATTTGTTAGAAATGCGAAAAAACTTTTGTACATGTCAATTTTATTCATCCGAATAGATTATAAAATCCTATACGGAAGGGTAAAATTATCATTTAAAAATGATTTTTTGCATTTTAACTCTTGTAGGGTGTTTTTCGTATATTATGCTTTCTACCAGGGTTAACTAGAAAGAAATTTATAGAATAATCATAATCTGTCAACGAAAATTTAACTTAAATGATTATTTGGATTTACTAAGTGTTTTCATGATTATTTGGATTTACTAAGTGTTTTCAGGGGGTTATATGAATTTTAAAAAAATCCAGGGGTTTATATAGATTTTAAGCAGTTTACAAGAGGTTATTTGGATTTTTCCCTTTAATGGCATTTTTTATAATTTAAAAAACTAATGATTAAAATACATTTAGAAAACATCTCTGTGCTTTGTCATATTTATGTATAATAATTCACACATGTATATATGTACATACATCAACCGAATGACATCTCTGTCGAATATTTATCTATCGCACATAAATTTTGTGAACATCTACGGTCAGTTTGCATGGCTTCATACAATCATTTATACTTTTTTTTTATGGAGAAATAATAGGGATAATTTCCACCGTTATTTAGATTTTTACATGTACCTTGCATATGTGAATGAATCACATGAATATATTTTGATATTGCATGTATTTCTAATTTGAAAACACACACACACACACACTATATATATATATTATTTATTAGAGATTTCATATATACTTTAGAGAAAAAATTTCATATACTTATCATCGTCCTTTTTAAGTCCATCTTTCATTATTATTATTATTATTTTTAGAGCTTTTTTTTTTTTAAGAATTGGTAGGTTCATGCCCAAAGAAAAAAAATGGCAGAGGAGTCTAGCTACCATTTGTTGAGTTGTTTTTAAAAACGTTTATGTTAAATCAGTTGTTTTTAAATACTGATTCTGTTAAATGAGTTAATACAGTCTTCTGTAAATCAAAATATGAATATATATTATCAAACAAATATTCCATAAGCTATGACCAATCCTCTTGTATGGAATCAAATTAAAATGTGTTAGAGTTTCTAAGAAGATTAGTTTTTTGTTAGACAAACTATATATGTTCTGGACTCTGACATAAGAGGTGTGAATGGAATCCATATCTTTTGGGGGTTGTATAGCACCATCTAAATATTCACTCTGGAGTAAAATATACTTTTAAAAAAAGTGCTACAAAATTGTTTCTAAAAAAAATTAAAAATTTAAGTTCTAAAGCATTTTAAGTGAAACATTGTTGCAGTCTGTGATCCATATCCTTTTTTTTTTTTTTTTTTGTATATATAACAACCTTAATTGTGGCTCTCTACTTTACTAGAGAAGAAATAATCAAATTAATTTTTAAAATTATATTTACCCATTCGATGAAAATAAACATAATTTTAATTGATTAGATGATGGAAAATCATTTTTTCTCAACTGTTTTCAAACTAGTCCTTAAAAAGATTGTGTGCACTATAATATTTTTTCACTATACTTTTCAAACATGGTTTAAAATCAATTTTCATGAAAATTTCATCACTTTAATTAATAATTACGTGCACTCAGAAAACCTGTATATAGAAACTATGATTTTCATTTTATACCAAGCCAGTCCAATTACATGATCATATTCACATATATAGTGATGGACACAAACACTATCATTAACATAACAAAGCAACCCCGGCACGAATGATAACAAATCAACATGGTGTTTTAAGGACTTGATAAGGGGGTGGATATATGTGGGGGTAGGTCAAGATTTAATGTGGTCATGCCATGCAAATGGAAGGTTTATTATGACATCCAGCTTCCTAATCTCCCAAATTAAAAGAAGTTCAGTTTTCATCACTACTTATTGTCATTTACTGAGAGTTCATGTGACTTGCATGTTTGTATGATCATATATGGGCATACCATTTATATGGTCAAGCATTTATGTATGTGCTAAGCCAGCTGAACATTCAGAAGGGTTTGTGGGATTCAATGGTTTGCTATCTTGTTCAATTTATAATCTGTAGATGAACTTTGATTTAATCACCCAAAAATGTGATGTGTATGTATACATGATCATGGATTGATTAAAACAAAGTTTGGAAACAAAATAATTCTAATGATCAGTTTAGCATTCATTTTTCATTATCTATCGATAAAACACTCAAAAAAATTCTTTTTGAAATCTTTAATTTATTCATGTGTTCATTTTATGGATATCTCAGGTAAAATTTCTCATTCCATGAATACAAAAAAATAAGGATCAATTCTTTATCAGAGTTATTAAATTGATCTTAAATTTTATATTTTAAAAAATAAACAGATTACTCAGTTTGAAAATTTTTAATTTTTTATAAATACATCCATACATATTGTAGTAATGTAATATATATATCATTATTTATACAATATTCATATATTTTATTAAATAAGGTACAATAGTTTTTGAAAATAAATCGAAATATACGGCTGACTACAGGGACACTAAACCGGGCCATGTGTGACTTAACATTTTCTCCATTTAAGTATTTGATAAAAAAAAAAAAATCTATATGTGAGATTTGCTGGTGATCGAGGATAATACATTTCTTTTATTCGAAAATTTCTAAATTATTTCAAAATTTGAGTTGTCTGGTATCCTCATTTACTAGTCATAATGTGTTCTAATTTTTTACCTGATTCAGACAAGATCAACCAGGCTACATTTTTGGCTATGAAGCATTGATTCACAATATTTCCTTTAATTTCCACTTTTTTGTTAGGGGGGTTGTTAGGGCCTATTGAATGGTGATTGGTGATCTGCCTTACGAAACCATAAAGAGTGAATTCAATTCATATGTGGTGATGAAAACTCAAAACTTTTTTGAATCCAAATACACAAACACATGAGGCTCATCACAAGCATTGCAGGTCTCCGGAGCACAAAAGGCTTCCGGTGGACCCTTACTGGTCCTGGCGATTGCGGCATCCATCGCCGTCCTTACAGTGGTCCTCCTCCTCTGTGGCCGTCGCCCTCGTGGACTAGGGCTGCAACTCGGACGGGTTGGTTTGGGTTAATCCCAACCCGAACCCAACCCGAATTCCAAATTTCTCAACCCTAACCTGACCCAACCCGATTTTCAATTTGAATTGGACTAACCCAAACCCAACCCGTATTTAAATAAACCAACTCGACCCAACCCGTAAGATTAGTTAGGTTTACTTAAAATTTGGACTGTCCAGATTAGAAACTACAGAATGAATGACCATAATTTTTTTTTTAATTATTAATTTACGGGTTCGGGTTGGGTCGGGTTGTGAGTGATACCAACCCGAACTCAACCCGATTTATGAGTCAACCCGAATTGGTAAACCTGAACCCAAATCCGAATTGGTCAACCCAACCCATGTAAAAATCGGGTTCAACCAGACCCAAATTACAATCCTACCGTAGACCTCACGGTGGTGACAAACCGCAAAAGGCGGTTATTTATAAGGACAAACACGTCGGCATGAAAGGCGGCACCGCGTCCTTGCCCCCCCCCCCTTAGGCGGCATCAATTTGGCCTTTGCCGCCGCCTCCAACGCCATGTTTGCAGGCGCTGGTGGTGGCGGCGGCGGTGGTTTTAGCTGCTAATTAATCGGGGTTTTGTAGTCACTTTTTGGTGGCAACACTAAGGAACTCATCTACCCATCATGCCACGTGCATCACACGCGTGCGCTCTTTTCACTAAAATCAATATCAGTAAAACATGTATTTTATGCAAAAGATTTTTTTTGAGAGAAATGCAGATCTTGCTACCAACACTTATATTAAAAGTGGGTTACAAGTCCGAAAGATTGTGAGAAGAAGAGAGAGAAGTAATTAAAGGAAGAAGAAAAAATAAAATACAAAGATAAAGATAAGAGGTGTCGATAAATGAAGGTGGGGGTGAAGAGGTAGCGATGCATTAGACGGGTTGTTTAATGTCATCCCAGTGACCACCCACCCCCCGACCCTCTGCTTAATTTGTGATGACTATTCTGCTTCGAGAGAATGCGATCCCCCTTACCCCGGCGATACCACGCAGACACAAAAAGCACCACCATTTCCCACATATTTTTTACATAGACCCTCGAGTTCTTGAATATCACCTCGTTTTTAATCCTCTAAATGACCCATAAAGCCATTTTATGCAAAAGATATTCTCTTCTTAATTGATTCCTCACACCAATTGTAAGGCATCCTCCTCTAAAAACACATTCTTTCCTTGAATGGTTCGTAAAGCCAAGAGCATCACTTCGATTCAACTCATCCATCCAATTCACCCACCTCAAACTTATTTTTTTGACTTATTTTCTGATATCTGCTAAAAAAAAATATTCCATCAAAAAGTTCAACCGCAAAGAATGACAATAATACAACAAAGCAATTAATCAGATATTCTCATGTTTTCCAACAACCTTCCGTTCCATGTTTTCCTAAAACAACAGCGGCTCTAAATTGATTCTAAAAAATTAAGTTCAACAAGTTTTTTTTTTTTTTTTTTTTTAAAAAAAAACTGTTTCTTTGACCTTTAGCACATAAAAATATACAAAAAATTAAAATGAATAACTTATGTTCAAATTTTCTCATTTGAAACTGTTCTTCTGGAAAATTGATTTTATAAAACCTGAATGAGTTTGACAATCGGTTTTAAATGATTCCTATGTGAAAGGAATATTTAGAGTTTTGGAGTTCTGAAATTATATATGTCAATCACTTTGACTGACATGTGACAATTTCACGAGTTATTAATTATTGCTATGTCTTAGTCTCTGATGTGTGACTGTATGCCATCTGTTTTTGTTTGACGAATACGAGGTTCACGTCTTGAAATACTGGACCTCTCAAAATTTAAAATTCTATTTGCCCATTAATATTACCCCCATAATGCATCCCTATAGCGACAGATGGAAACCCGTTGTTGTTCCACCTCCGGCGATGCCTCCAATGGTCCGTCCACCGCCGCCACCACCACCACCCAGAAAACCCGACTTCACCCACAATTCGTACCATCCACGCCACTCTCACCACCACCACAGCAGCACCAGCAACACTAATGTTGGAGCCGTCAATTCCAACCCAGACCGGGACTTCTGTTGCTGCTGCTGCTGCTGTTGCTGTGACGGCTGCGCCGACAGCTATGGCACTGATTTGGGGGGCGGTGGCTGTGATGGAGGCGATGAGTGTTGTTTCTTAGACGATGATTTTTGCGAAGTCTTGTGCGACTGCTTCTGCTGCTGTTGCGAGCTTGTCCTCAGTGGACTCTCCGACGATTGAGATGTGAACAGGTTTAATGTAAGTTTGTGTGGAGTTTTTTTTTCTTCTTTTTATATGATTATAATCATTAGCCTAGAGATCTTAATATCTGTATTATATCCTATATATGAATTCAGAAGTTTTGGATTTAAAATAGATATAAATATTTTTTAGATGATTGACATGTCAAAATATGGATATTAATTTGGGTAATTACTTAATTAGATGACATATTAGAGATTTAAGAGTTAAAATTGAGATTTGAGGATGATTAATCATGTATGATAATTGAATTTAAAGAATATATAATACAAAAATACATATATAAGATTTTGTTTAGATAGCATTTAATTATATTGATATCCATATCCCCATTTTAAATTTTCTAATATTAAATGATTTTTTTGTTTTTTCATATACAGTTTTAGAGCAAATGTATGTGTTTTTCATATAATTAACAATGTTAAATCTAGCTAGCTGGTTGTGGAATTATGGTAGACTGTTTCAGAAGAAGAAATTCAATCAAGGCCGAATTAATGTATAGCTCGACTCCCTCAGTTTTCATCATTCTCACATCATTCTGCATCAATTATTGGTTTCACCACACAGAACCAAACAGTTTGTTGATTCGCTATCCTTAAAGTGATAGTTGTCCCTACTCAAGATGAGTTTGCTAAGAGATTCTGGCAAATTCACTTCCACGATACAACAAACTCTGAGAGTCTGCAGATAGCAACTCTGAGGAACTCTCACAACACTCTTCAAAACAAAATTGATAGTCAAAATGTTCCATTAACACCCATTAAATAAGTGCTGGAGGGATGCCTTTGCATCATTTCATAATTTCAAGTATCACATGTGGGAAGAGGTGTCTGTTATAAAAATATGAAGGGATGCATGCATTGGGGGAGTGTCAGTTGGCCAAACAGTTTGAATTTTAAAAAAAATGAAATACAGAAAAAAAATTATCATGTTATTATCATGTAAAAAATATAAAACCTAGTGCTAAGTGTGCCTAATAATGCTCCTACGCGCGCTTAAGCGTGTACACGTGTAACTTGTGTAGTATGTGTGTTTCCCCGGCCCTTTGTTTTTTTCAAGACACTCTTCTAGAAGTAGGTTAACTTATGAAGTGAAAAAATCTTTTTCAATTTTTCAATGTAAGACTATTCTCAAGCACCCATCATATATTACAATTTATTTTCTTTAACACTGACACAACACACACACACACAACCAAAAAAACTCATTCTCTTGTATAGTCCTTCACACCTTCGTTAAGCCTCACATGACATGACATACTTGATGAGTAAATGGAGGGGGAATAAGAATCATGAGATCCTCTATTTTGTCCAATTAAGATGAAACATAATATTTTAACATGTGTATGTAAAAGTTTATTTTAAATAATTTTTTAAAGTTATGATATTTTTTTAAAAAGAATTTTTCATATATTCTCATTGGTTAATACAGATAATCTGGTCTCGATAGAGAGAGAGAAGGAGAGAGATGAATTGAACAATGGCGGTTCGATACGACAAGAAGATCTATGTCAGCATGTTCCCGTGTCTCCAGGCGGAGACTGTGTGATGGTTCTGCTCATGCTTTGCTTACGTTGGGAATTCTTTTCATTTTCCTTATGAGAAAGGCATGTGTGACACGGACATGTCATAGTGGCTCCTCCTGGTAACGTTTTCTATCACGAGTGGCCTTGGTCCCCTACGGTTAAGATGGTGGTGGGTTTGCTAGTTATACCTTCGTTTTCTTAGGTGGGAAATCAGTGCGTTAAGTACTTTCATGATTTGAAAAATCTGCTCTTTCACATTCAACATAGAAGTTTTTATGTGTTTTTCTCTTATTAATAACCAAAATGTATCTTGAAAGCATATTATTTAACTATGTACTTTTACTGTATTTATCTATGTCATTTAAGAACCTACACCTACTATGAACTTTGTGACAATGCTACTGCCCAAATGCTTAATATTTCAATTTTTTTTATACAATGGGTTGGTCAAATATATCCCTGTACATATCTTTGGTATTCTAATTATTGATATGAAAATCTGGTTAGTTTGGTATTCTCCTTTATTGATTAATGACAGTGAGTTATCTGAATTTGATCCAATATAGACATTAAATCAACCATGACACATTTTTGGTAGGTTTCAGAGAACTGATTTACTTACCATTTGTGTTGTGAAGTGGTTGAGTGTATCAAATTCTGAACTGAAACAACTGTCATTTTAAATTATGAGTAGTTAATTAAGTGGGTGTTAATTCAATTCATCTGCCTATTTAATGCAAACTCTCTCTTCCTAACCCCTGTTTAGCTAAGAACAAATTCAATACATATAACTAAAAGAATTTAAGTGGGTGTAATTCAATATTTAAAGAAATATAATTATACATGGAGTCACATAAAATAAATGAAAAGTTCAAGAAACACATTCTATACATACAATTCAAATTTAAAAACAATCTACATAATAACAATGAGTTAGAAATTTTCACTTGTATTTCATAGAATTTGAAAATAATTTTATGGACAATTTTAACAAAAGAAGATCGATGACACGTGGTCCATACATGAGACTTAGTAACATTGCCCCCTAATATTGAAATATTAGGGGTCCATTTTCATAGAAGATCGATGACACGTGGTCCATTTTCATGATGTTGATACACTTAATCATTTTTTATAATCTTCACCTTCTTTTAATTTATTATATATCTGATTACAAAACTATAGAAAGATATGCATATAAATAACTCAAATATATTTTTATTTTTTCAAAAATATATATATACATCATTAGATAAATATATATCTTAAAAAAAATAAAAACACATTAGGAATACAACAAGAATGATTATAACTAACATTTTTACTCATTTACGTCAAAATCTAAATCATTTATATCTAAATAAAAAATTTGAATTTGGGCATACTTTAGTCAACAAAGGGACGCCGTTAAAGTGAGGTCACTAGGAAGACCATTGGGCCTTCTGATCAGAGGCCCAAAAACTGACAATGGAATAGCTCCAGCCCATCAACATGCCTTAGCTAGTAATCTGCCTGTTTGACCTCACTTTAATCATGACAAACAACTTGTTATTACATTATATTTTCATTGACGAAAAATTACAATACTTCCAACATAGATATGTCCACATATGTTATTTTAGTAGGTTTGACATCCCCACAAGTAACATATACATGTTCTAAGGAGGCATCAAGAAAGGAAGACTTTTGATTAAGATAAATAGCTCACTCAAAATGATTAATTAAGTTCCATTTAGAGAGATGGTTAGACTTCTTACATTAACCGATGCCGCCTATATTGGTGGTGGCGGCGCCACCGCCGCCATGGGCCATGTCACAGGTGGATTGGTCTTGCTTTTCATGGTCGTCGCGTCTATCGTCGTCGTATCGATGATCGTCTTCGCCTGTGGTGATAAACCGGATGACTCGGCCAAGAAGGGCGAGAAACACGACGGTGGTGGCTGCGGCGGCGGTGGTGGCTGTGGTGGGGTTGTGGTGGAGGTTGTGGTGGAGGTTGTGGTGGTTGAACATGTCATGTGACTTAATTGCCTTTATTATGTATCTATAATTTGTATAAGATAGTGTTTTCCATATCATCTGTATTATTATTATGCAGTTTGTTAATTATGTGGGCAAGTACTATGCATGTACCAATGAATAAAATCTGTTCATGCATGACAAGGTATTGGGCATATGGTATGAAACTTTTATATATATATATATATAGATAATAGGAAAATATTAATGATACCGGAAAAATGAGTTACAAGTTCAAATTAAAGAGAGATGAAAAAATACAGAAAAAATTTAAATGAAGAAAACAAAAGTTCCGCACAAAGGAGACCGTTGATCACCTATTTGTGAGTACAGGGATCTCACAGAAAGAAACTAACTTAAGATTTTTGCTTTTGAAGTAAACCAATTATTCAGGTGAATCACATATATGAAGGAGATGAGAAACTATTTTGGGTTCCTATTTTGATTCCTTATATTTTCAATTACACTATCTCCTAACTGTATAAATTAAATCACTTGATACCATCAATTCATATTTAAACATATCGATTATTCAAAAAATATTAACGTGTGCTATTTAGATATAAAAATATTTAAATTTACAATTAAATATCAAAGATTTAAAAGTGAATACATAAATATACATTATCTGTATCTTATCCAGGCTAGATTTCTCGGGGGATTTTCCTACAAACGCGACCCACCTGTTTCTTTGGTGTGTAGAGAGAGAGAGAGAGAGGCTATCATAGTGTCTGGGCTGCCGAGCCATTGGATTTTGTTGTTCAGCCGATGACCATTTTTATGAACCAATTTCGTGGGAGTGCTCATACACAGTTTTTTTTTCAATCCTAATTTCAGTCTCATTTGCGTCGATAGTAAATCACCGGAACATAAATTCATATTTAACGAGATATATGTTTTTTATAGAAATTTTTTACATTTTTTATAAATATATCCATGTAATTCATTAAAATATATACTTTATTTTTTTTATAAAAATATATACTTTATTAACAATGTTATTTTAAAAAAAAATTAAAATAGACTTGAATTGCTGTTGAAAAAAAAAATTGTATGTATCATTATTCATTTCATGGTCTGTTGTGCTTGCGTGGTGTTGTGTTGCTTGTTAAATGGGCCAGGCCCATGACGTGTTCAGTTATATACATCATCTAATGAAGTATATGCTTAATTAAATATATAATGAGGTATATAAGGTTTGTGTTTTGGACTGAAAATAAAACTGAGTGTAACAGCACTCTTGGTTGGGCACATGTTGAGTTGGGCTAGTCTACCCTGTTTTACAACTGACATCTTTTTAGTGCTGTTACACACCATTCCTTTTCAACATGTATAATTACACTTTTACATTTTTCAATGAGCTTTGCTACACAGGCCCCAACATATAGACCCCTCCCACAGGCCCCTTGATGTGTCAACATTTTATTGCCTGTGTACTTGCTTTTTACAAAAGGACAAAAAAGCTAAATACTAAAATACCTCTAATTAATATCCACCCTCCTTTCCATGTTTTCCCCTTTTTTCCGTTTTTTTTTTCCACTAACAACCGCCCCAACATTTATTGGTTTTCAAATATCAAATTTGAATCGAAAATATCAGTGAAAAAAAAAACCCTCTTGTGTAAAACGTCGAAGAAGACCTATTATATCATTGAAGAATTGATTTGAAACAAAACATTTCATCTGAAGGTTCTTCTATAGCCAAAAAATGAGCACGAAACCTTTTTTTGGTATTTCACTAAACGTGTATGTTGTATTTGATGATGGTGTTGATTACATGGATTTGTTTTATTTTTAGGGTTTTTTTCTAATATTAACAAAAGTAACTTTTTTTTTTTACAAAAATATGAAATGTATAATTTTTTTTTTTTATATTTGTTATTGAAATGTAGCTGACAAAATCAGATTAGTGTTTTCGGGTTTCATTAGAAACATGTATTTTGATTTTTCTTAACAGTACTGCTATGCGTAATGAGACCTTGTAGTAAATGTAACTAACAATAAGTTGTTACTGATGTATATAAATGTTCAACAAATGTAACTAACTATTACAGTATACTGAAAAATGTAATTATATTTGAAATATAACTAACTATTATTAGAAAGAATTTAACTAAGTAGTAGAAAGAATTATGTTTATTGATTTGTATAATGATAATGATATCCTAAATGTAACTTGATTGACAATGTGACATTATCCTCTACATTTTGTTTAGTTTGTGCCTGTCTTATCTCGTAATTTATATTTACTTAATCATTACATGTTTATTGTTGTTGCTGTTAAGCAAATGTAACTAACTTATATACTGTGTAACTATTTTATGTTACAAAGGAAATATCTTCGTAATAATTTGTATCTAATTATTCAAAAATGTCATTTCAACACTTGGAACAAATGCTTCTGCACATCTTCTTCTGTATCAAATGTCATTTCAACACTTGCAGTAAATGCTTCTGCACATTGCTTTGAACTTCAATAATGAAATCTTTCTGCACACTGCCATTTGCAGAAAATATAACTGATTCCACAGTATTTCCTAGATTGAAATGCAATTAATTATCAAATAAAACTAATGAACTGTTATAATCACTAGAAATCAGATAAACATAAAAATTTAAAAAACGAATAATAAGATTCATGGTTCCATTAAAGATCATATTAAGAGTCGTTCATATTTTGGAATGCAGCTATGTTTTACAAAATACGTTGCTTTAAAAATTAGTTACATTGTCAATGTAACTAGTTTTATTTACATTAAAAAATATTTAATAAGTTAGTTACATTTTCAAAAAAGGGTATCCAAAATAAAAAATAACTGGAGAGAAAAGACCAAAAAAGAGATATATATGTAACTGACATTCAACAAATTAAACAACAGATGTACCATGTTCAGAAATACATTTCACATAAAAAAAAACCATAATTAACATATAAAACTGATAAAATTCAAATAATTGAAAAAAATACAAAAAAAAAATGCACCAAACTTGAATCGGCAGACATTTCAAATGATATTCTAAAGAATTCAATAATATTTTCATGATCAGATTATGAATTGATGATTCTGAACGGCTTGAAAAAAAAACCCCACTATTATGAATTGACGATTCAAAAGTTGAAATTCAAAAAAAGGAAAAAATAGAATTCAATGCCCCAGCGTGATTTCCTGTAATTAATTATCATCCCTTTTTTTTTAACCGCCCCAATAATTACAGTTAACACTAACAAAACACTTCAGGGGTATTTATGGTATTCCAAATCATGCCATGTCATGAGGCTTATGAGGGCTTATGAATTGAGGCTTGTCAATCATTTTCCTTTTTCAATAGAGTCCATAGAATTCCATTGGAGTTTATATTTTATTTTAAAAAAAAGATAATGTAAAATATTTTTAAAAATATCAAAACATATGCATACTATAATTGAGGCCGAAAATGAGATTACATCAACATTTTTCTTTCTTTTTTATTAGATTCAGTCTCATTTCAACTCAAATGCAATCCACACTCTTTTATATTTGTTTATTTTTAAAAATAATATTTCTCATATAATGAGGTATGTATTACAATGAATTTTATGAATTCATTTACAAAATGTATAGAAAAAAATTTAATGAGACATATATCTTACCATAATGAGTGCAATTGACTAATGAGATATATATATTTATATATATATATGACTATAAAATGGATCGGTAATAATGTTGTTTTTTTAAAGACTTATAAAATGAGACGACGACTTATTACTGTCACTGGCTCTATTTGGCTTGTTTATGCTTGTTTTAACATTTTATGCAAATTTTTGAGAAACATCAATTAGTGGCAATGTTACATTGACTGGTATAATATGATATAAAGTTAAGATAAAATTCTAATACCATTTAATGAAAAATTGTCATGACTAATGCCAATTCAAGAAGAGCACCGATGTTTCCACCCACATAGTTATTCACTCCACCCCTCTAAAAAAATCAGAATGTGGTTTTTTTAAAGAATGACCCCACATCGATCCATTCGACTTTGTGAAGTCGTTCATTATGTGACTCTACGATGTTGAACGGAGTATATAACTGACGACTATACAAAGTTGAATGAGTCACAGAAAGGGCTTAGATCTCTGTGATTAGTTCAACTATGTGATGTTGACCTATGACATAATAGATGATTTTGTAAAATCAAATGGGTCGAGTGGTTTTACCTTTTAAAAAAATCACATTTTTATATTTTAAAAAAGGTGGGTTGAAGAAGTGTGTGGGTGAAAATATCGGCGCCCATTCAAAAAGTATATGTTCAAATCAATTTTTTTTTTTTAATTTTATCAAAGGCTTATGTAGTCTCTTAATGAATCCAGACTTTGAGTTCCTCTATAGATGATCTAATAATAAATGTATGAAGGGTCAATGTCAGACCAATGACTTGGTTTTTTTTTGTGGCCTGCAATAGTCATTACAGTCAACGGTCAATAGTTTTGGTGTATTGTGGGTGAAGACCACATGTAGGTCACCTAACAAAATTTATTTTACCTGATCGAGCTTAGTACTCTCAGACCTTGTTAAACATATTGTTTTGTGGGTTTTATCAAAGGACATGAACAAAATAAATATTTCAATTGTACATTGAGGTGGTTGTAGTAAAAAAAAAGAAGAACGAGTACTGTTGTTATACCCAGATTCGTTTCCAGCCTCAATTCCAGTTCTATATGTGTCGATAGAAATTTAATGGAACATATGCTCATGTTCACAAGTCATATATTTCAAAAAAAATTAATATTTTTTATAAATGCATGCATACAATTTATTCAAATATATGCTTCATTTTTATAGAATCATTTACTTAATTAGATGAAGTATAATATTTTAAAAAAATTCAAAACACATGTAGAATGTAATTGGGGTTGGAAATGAGACTATCCGTAACATTATCCAAAAAGAAAATGGCATTCACAATCAACCCATTTAGGAAAAGCATATATAATTATACAAAGGAAATTTTAATTGGGTTGTTATTAAGTTTTCGATTTTTCACATGGAATAGATTTCAACTCCCTTCAAAATATATTATTTTCAAAAGGTCACTCAATTTGGTTGAATGGATTGTCAATGGAACAAAAATTTGATGATTTTTAATTTTACAAATAAATACCATTGGAAAAAATATAAATAAATTGTACAATTAGGTAAGCTCGAGATATTCAATTATGAGACCTATTAAAAAAACACACATTTTTTATATGGTGCCACCATGTTTATATTTTATAAGGAGTTGTAGACAAGACTATTACTTATAAGAGATTTTTCCAACATTAGAACCAAACTTAACTCAAGCAAATATATTTATAGGACTAGTCTTTTATCATAAAAGTTTTATGTCACTAATAACTTCAAAATTCAACATGGAGAACACATTGATTGTTAACTGTGAAAATATTGTTTGAAAAAAAGACATAAAACTTGAAACATGAACATGTTTAACTCAGTTTCAATTAGATTGTTTAGTGCATTCAAACTGCATGGATGCATTTTGTGCAATAGTTTAAAAGGGTGTCAGCCAAAAATGGACACAGGGACCTAACAATTGATATTAATAATAAAAAATGAAATATACACATGTATTATACTCATTTATGGAAAAAATAATATTTCCTATAACAAAATATATGTGTCAAAAGATAAAATTAGGATTAACCCTAAGCATAATCGAGCAAGACATCAGCTTGGGATCTCCACCTTCGGAAGGCCCTAAATCTAAAAATGTTTTATTTCCTGTTTTATTTGCATTTTGTTTTATTTTTAGATATTTTAATTTTTTTTAGAAACTTATCAATTCTTATTATTTTTTATTTTGCCCTTTGTTTAACTAGATATGTTATTTTTATCCTTTTTTAATTTATTTTTTCTTTATTCATGTTCTATTAGAATTTATTTTTCTTAAGGTTAGTTGTGAACAAAATTGAATATTAATAAAAAATTATTAAAAATTTATTTATGATGCTAACGATAATAAAATTTGTATGAGCATAATATATTGTTTTAAAAGTTTGCATAAGACCCCACATGTCCTGTTACTCTAAGCTTAGCCTACCTGTCCTACTCAAAAACTGAAACTACACACAAAATTATATATAAAAACATCTCGCTTTTGTCTTTTAGTAGAAAGTATTTTCGGCTCACAAGAAATAAGACTTTTTTTTTTTTTTTTCTTTGTACCACTCAAGTTTCATTTGTATCTATAAAGTCAGCAAAAAATTCATATTAAAAGCACACCTCAGCTTCCCAACTAATTACCATTGATGTCAACTTCTAGGCACATAGAAAAGCATCCTCTGTCAGACTTTCACACACATTTTTACATTAAGCAAATGAGAGCTTGGTCCAACATGGTAAATAACATTTGCCTTTTTTTTTTTTTTTTTTGGAACCAAAATGTACATGAATCATCATTTAAATTGCTACTATTTATGTGTATATATATACATTCACTAAAATACTGATAATGTATGCACATGCAATTGATATTTTTTATATTAAGAAGCCAAAACCTATATAAAAAATCTCATATTATTCAAGATTAGGACAGTTTGACTAAAAATATTCATTTGTGTCAATTGATCAACACTGACACCGCCATTTAATTGACGACAAAAAATAACTATAGACCTAACGCGAATTAATTTGTATAGTACATTGTACACAGATAAAAATTAAGATAACAAAAACTTGTAGCTAGAAATCCATCTTATGATCAATATAATGTTGTATATATCCTCCATTATTAAATTGGTTAGAAATTCTAATCTTGTATAGTTTCAAGCCACCAAGCTAACAATATCATCAGGGTAATTGGATAAATGAGAATCTTGAGAGTTATATAAAGAACAAAAAAAAATTCTCACTACTGCAACAAATATTAGAAATATAAGATAGCTACATAATTATCTAAACTATTATCTAAATAAAAATAAATAAATAAAAACAAAGAAATCAACACTCAGGCATCCACTTTAACCACCAATGGGGGGAAAGGTTAAAGAACCTAATCATCAATTATTAAGTCATGCTTTTCATATTCTGTGGGTACGTGTCACATTCAATCAATTATTAACCCTATATTGGCAAGCACTGTAGCCACACACTGTTTTAAAAAGATCAATTATAGATAGAAACACATACAAATTTTTTTTCCCATGTTTTAAAAATATTAATAATAGAAACTTGGGCAGTTAGAAGTCCTTGTCAAATCACATAATGATCTTTCCGGTCCTCTCAACAAAGCATACCCCAATTGAAGACTTTGAAAAGGAAAGAGTGGCATTCTATGAATTCAGTCCATTGACTCAATCAATGAAAGATCATCACCCCCTTTGATTGATGGTGAATGTGTCATGGGTCTCCCAAAATGTGAAACACACCTTACAGCCCCCATTGATTGAAGGTGAATGTCTCATGGGTCTCCCAAAATATGAAACACACCTTATAGTCATTTAAACATGCACCATTTATCCTCCACTTCTCACATTACCATCAAGTGGCCCTACAAATTTTAAATAAATACATTTTCATTGTGACATATGCAGAATACAAATATTTATCAACCGACAGGTTAATAGATATATCGATGTATAACTTCCTTATCGAAGGATCTCGAATTCAAATATTATTATCGGGACATGATCAATATCTTCAATTTAAAAAAAAAAGGGGTATTTGTTTGTAAATTGCTTTGTCATCTAATAATTTGCATTTTTAATGACACTATGCTAGTATAAGTATATAATTGTGACTGAACTTATATAGTGAACAGATGAAATCTCTCTCTCTCATTTGGAAAGGATGGTGGAATTTTTGGGATGGTAGGGCCATTGCTTATTTAGGAATGTCATGGGCTTTTGTGGTCCCCCTCTTATCTGTAATGGACATTTCAAATCTATGTGGGCCATAACCTCGGCCGGCCCCGTAATGTTTTGACAAAGCCGTATGTGAGACAGTCCTGCCAACAGTCTATATACATTGAAATCTTTCAACACAGTATATATTTTTTTCTAAAACAATATGTATTTGCTAAAATTAAATTCACTCAGTTTGTCAGATCACATGTATTATTAAAAAAAAAAAAAACTATAGTATACACTGAATATCCTTAACATTATCTTTAATAAAATAAATTTTATGTGTTTTGGTCAACCCTTTTGGGTAACTAATTTGTTTGATGTTTCTCTAAGATATATATATATATATTAACAAGATATATCCATTGTTAAAATTTTCGTATAACGTGTCAGATCAGTTCCTTATTTCTAATTGTTATGAAGTCATGATTTTGTTAGACCTTTTCATCCAAACCGGCCGGCCAACAGGGATGGCATTCAAAACCTACCTCACCCTAGTCAACACGTATGCTAATGGTTTTATAAATGTAACATTTTTTAATTTTTTCCATATTCAATTAACGACTTTGGATTCAATGATGCAATATACATACATAACCACACAACACAACCACCTCTCTACAAATAGGTCTCCCACCACTCTCTCTCTTTTTCATGTAAACAAAAACCAACAAAATATATAATTCAATCACAGTGCTTTTTTGTGACCCCAATACTTGAGACTCCTCTTGAAGCAGAACTAGCTACAGAAGCAATAATGGTTCCTCCTAGCACGATTTACGAGGCGGTGGGGCACGGCGGAGGCGGCGGCTCGGCCGACGTGCTCTTCTGCGTGATCATCGTCTCGCTGTCGATCATATCGTGGATCACGTTCGCATGGGGCGGTGGCGATCACGGCTCACGGTCATCGAGGAGGAGGAACGGCGGCGGCCACCATGCGCCGCTCTTTGCCGGCGGGTGCGATGTGAACTGCGACGGCAAGTGCGAGTATTGTGGGACTTATCTTTCTTAAGAATTCTTGTGTTGGTTTTTGTTAGATTAAATCAGACGGTTCTCATTAAAAAAAAAAAAAAAAAATAGAAGAGAGAGAGAGCAGAGGATCCAACAAACCCGCTCTCATAGGGTGATATTTATGTCTTTCTGTAATGTTGTGTTGTTTATATCAGGGTCTCTCATCAGTGCAGTGTCTCCTTTTGGATTCCATGTAATTATGAATAAATGCTGAGACTCTGGGAAGGTTTTTCTTTACAATAATAATATATGCACACATGTTTTGCTAATGTTTCTTATTTGGTGTGACATTATATTTGATTTGTTGGTATTTTTTTGTTTTTTTTATATCAAGTTCTTTTGTGCCCTGAACTTATTGGATGGGGGTGTTAACCGGGTAGGATGGATCCTCTTACATGTTTTGTTACCCCCGTTTGAGTCACTGGTTAAGATCAGAATAAGGGTTGTATAAGGGTGATATAAAAATGGATAGAGAAAATGGTTGTTTGTTTACAGAATATAACTTGGTATTACTAAGCCAGTTTAAACGAGTATAAGAGAGTGTAACAATTCTAAGTAACCTCTAGGATAAGTTATACTCAGTTTATCTATTCTCATGGATAAGTGAGGCCCACCTATAAATAATTAAAAAAAAACATATCTCATCATATCAAATCACCTATTAACACCTCTTATACATCAATATGACTCACATGTCAAATCAACTTTTTACACCTTATTTATATTTTATTCTTCATCAACCAAACAACTCAACTTTTATTCTTACGTTTTCCAATGAGAATGAAAAACAAAACACAACCATGCAAACAGAAAATCTCTTATTCCTATAGAATTGTTATTTATACTGGCATAATTATCTATCTAAAATAACTCAATTTCTTAATTCAAACGGAGGGGTTAATGTTTAACTGTGCCCAATGAATATTTCATATAACAAAGACTGTATTTCTACAAACATAAATTGTATATAATGAATTATACGTGCCTTCAACCAAAAAACAAAATATACACATTTTATCTATCAACCGTTAGCAAAATAAGATTGCACATGAGGCTACGAATGAGAATTGCATACTAGTAAGTAGTAGACTACAATATAATACATTTTTATAATATATATACATATATATATAATACCTCCTATAGTCATGTATCCTTTTATAACATTGTGTATACTTTTGATAACTCAAACATTATATAATGATGAATTATAATGTATACTTAACAAAAAGCCCTTTGATGTTCTTAATACATTGAATGAGTTCATGTACTAATAAAGAGAAACATGTGATTTCAGTTTATTAATTAAGTATTTAAACACATAATTATATATTTAAAAATAGGGAAAATCCATATAACCCCCCTAAAACTGATTGAAATTCATATAACCCCCTCACTTTTCTTAAAATCTATATAACTCCTTGAAAACACATAGTAAATCCAAATAACCTCTGAAAAAAATTTACGTTTACAAATGATGAATATTTTGTGAATATTATGTTTGGTTAACCCTGGTAGAAAACATAGTATACCAAAAAAATATGTTGGTGAATAATGACTGAGACTTCAATGAACACCTCGAGTCACGTTATGACGTCGCTCTCCTTAAGACAATATTTGCCCCTAATATAGTGTGCACAGGGGTACTACAAATTTGTCTCGAAGATAACTCAAAGTGATATTTCCACCAGCGTTTGCACCAACGATGATGGACATAATACTAATGAATAACCCAAGTAAACCAAGACCTCTATATTGGGTTTTGTAGAAACCCAATACAAGAACAAACTTTAGAAAAAAGATAAAACTATTTGATTATTTTCTGAGATCATCTAAATGGTAGGAAATCAAGTCTATTTATAGACATAGGAGCACCCTTTCAAGGCATCCCATGAGACTTAACCACCTCTAATCTGGACCGTTAGATCTTCAGTTACAAGATCGACGGTCAGAATCGATCACCATTCGATGTACTCTTCCCAATGACACCCCTTGATCAGTGTAACTGATTCTTGATCGATCCAACGGTGCACATTGCATCTGACGGGTCCACCATTTTGGATGGTCCAAATCGCATCTGATGGAACGATCTTTACCATCTGATTTGCCAAAAAGTGGGCCAACAAAGCGCCACATTGTGCCCATCGCACACGCATGCGCGTGTGCAGACGGTGATAAAGCACTGTGTGCATGACACCTTACTATTCCTAAAGTAAACATTACTTTATACACACCACAGTTTATATAGTGCCAAATATTTTTCTCTTTAACCGATGTAGGACTAAAAAACCAACACACAAAGTTACAAACAAAGACCCAACTTACAAGGTAGGGCTGGTAAACGAGCTGAGCAGCTCGGTCTCGGCTCAGTTAAAGCTTGTTCATGCTCGTTCGATTAGGCAAATGAGCCGAGCTTGAACAATTTTTAAAGCTCGGTTTGTAAACAAGCCGAGCCGGAGCCCGAGCTTATGTTGCTTTCACATGTATAAGGTGTTGTGATTTGTGAAATGTGACTTCTCAAATGCTAAACAAGGTTTTTTTTTAGCTAAACGAGCACGATGCGAGCCTTGATTCGAGCTTCGGCTTGATTTGTTTAACAAACGAGCAGAGCCGAGCTCAACCGAGCTTTTCACGAGTGCATAGAGATAAAATGAAGCTCTGACCCAAGCCGAGCCGAGCCTGATCAGGTCAAATCTCGACTCGTTCGACTCGTTTACCACCCCTATATATTACAAGGCATATAAATTTACATTTTGAAAAACTACTAACAAAATTTACAATGTGTTAAAAATACAGAAAATCTTTTATAAATGATTATTTTACCTCTCCAGATAGAGTTTTATAATATATCCAGAGATGATAAAATTGTCATTTTCATATGCTTTTTTGCTTTTTTTAATTTATTATAGTGATTTTTTAATATATCGTGTTTTCAGTCATAGTTAATTAAACAAAATAAGTGTAAAATATTCATCATATATTAATAAAAAATTTATTTAAGAAATTATTTAAATTTATTAAATGTTTACAAAGATTTATATGAATTTTAAAAAAAATCAATGAAATTATATGAATTTCAGTCTGATTCAAACGTTGGATGGATTTTTCTCTTAAAAATAATTGAAATGTGGTGACGTCAGATTTACCTGTGATGGTATCAAAATCTCAGCTCACAAGGACTTCTTAGATACCAGATATGCATCTTGTGGGACCTTATTTGATTTAACATATTTGTCTTCTAGCTAAATGTATATTTATTTTTAGGTAAAAATTCATATAAACCCCTCGTGTAATCTGACATAAATCCATACAACCCTACAATCTTGATAAATCCATATAACCCCTGTAATCATTCCACTATATCCATAAAAACCCCTCCGCCACCTTCCGTCCGTCTGTTTAACTTGACAGGGGGTTACATGGATTTATGGCAGATTACAAGAGGTTATATGAATTTTTCTCTTTTTTTTTTAATTTTCTTTACGTGTGGTTTAAAAATTAGACTGTTTAATATTTAATTTTGAATTTTTTTTTAAAATACCACACCTTTAATTTTAATAATAAAAAAAAGTTATTCAGATTATAAACACATACAAGATCACCCATCGAAGAGATGGAAGTAAAAGATTATTATTATAATTTTCTCATTTTATTAAAAAAATTATTATTTTTATGACTCTTTTTGTGAATACGATAACGTAGAAAGTTGTAATTTAAATAATTTTATAATATAACATGTGTATCTATTTTATAATATTCATAGCTTAAATTAAAATTATGTGTAATATTTTAACAATCTATATTTAAGAAAAAATATTTGGGCCTCACTTTGAAAGTTGGCGTAGGGGTCAACTAAAAAATTTAATCCTCAGGGTTGGCGCCAACTCTGTGTGTATAACACTTAAAGGTGCGTGGTATCTTGAAAAAAAAAATCAAAACTAAATGTTAAACAGTTTAATTTTTAAACCACACGTAAAGAAAATTTAAAAAAAAAGAAGAGAAAAATCCATATAACCCCCTGTAATCTGCCATAAATCCATATAACCCCCTGCCCCGTTAAACAGACGGACGGAAGGGGTTTTATGGATATAGTGGGATGATTACATGGAGTCATATGGATTTATCAAGATTGCAAGGGGTTATATGGATTTAGATCAAATTACAGGGGGTTATATGAATTTTTCCCTTATTTTTATTATCAATAGAATATCTTTTACTGTAAAGGGACAGAGATCTACTTGTTTTTATATATTTAAAATTTCATAATATCATAAGGTCTATGCACATTTTTATTTTGGGTTAGTTTTTTGTTTTTAAGTTTTTATAAAATATATGTTTTAGTGATCGATCCATCACTTCTTCATATTTCAGTTTAAGTCTCCAGATTTAAATAATATGTTCTTTTTAATCCCTCAGAAGGACTAAAAAAAATCAAATAATTTAGAAATATGTCCCTTCTAAGGACTAATAAGAAACATATCCTTTTAAATTTACGGACTAAAACTGAAATATAAAGAAGTGAAGGAGCGATCCATCACTTCTTCATATTTCAGTTTAAGTCCCCAGATTTAAAGAATATATTATTTTTAATCCCTCAGAAGAAGGACTAAAAAAAATCAAATAATTTAATAATAGGTCCCTTCTAAGAACTAATAAGAAACATATCCTTTTAAATCTACGGACTAAAACTGAAATATAAAGAAGTGAAGGAGCGATCACTAAATCATATATTTACAAGGACTAAAAAATAAAAAAAAAACCTTTAATTTTTTTAATTACTATATAATCCATCTCATAAAATGTGTTATAGAAATAAAAATGAATCCGATGCACTCTCTGTCGGGGAGCACTGTGTGACATCACGTATGGATTGTCCGATCGTGCAATCTCGTGATCCGACAGTCTAATATTTAGGAGACTCATAGCGATAAGTCTCCTGTCCGTGCGTGATCGTGTATGGACCGTCTGATCGTGCAATCTTGCGATCCGACAATCCAATATTTAGGAGACTCATAGCAATAAGTCTCCCGTTCGTGCGTGATCGCATATGGACCGTCCGATGTGCAATCTCGCGATATTTGTTTTTCAGGAGACTCTTACTGTTAAGATTCTTTTCAAAATTGGACTGTCTGATTGTGAAATTGTGCGATTGGATGGTCCATACACGATGTTGCACGGTACTCCATTATCCACACAGTGCACCCCAATCCGCACATAATCACTATATATATATATAGTCGGCTTTGAGGGAAGGCCACCAAGACAATTGTCTATGGCCCCCTTCCTGGAAGGGCCTCATCAATGAAATTTTAAAAATGAAATGTGAGATCAATTAAAAAAAATAAATTAGTTCATCTTAAAACACTTACTCTAATATTCCTAAAATGAAGCCTAAAATCTCTCCCCTCTACAAATCTCTTCAACCAATATAGTATTTAAATTTGGGCGCCGATATTTGCACCCCTAAACACAAGGAACCCACCCCTTTTTTTTAAAAAAAAAAATTTATGTACTGTAGCAGTAAACGGAAACCCACCCTGAGGTCGCCAGTCCCTCTCCCTCTGGTGACGATGGTGAATGATGGTCGCCAGAGGTTTTGACGAGTGTACCAACCCAGGTCTGCATCCTTCTAGCGACGGTTTTGAAGTGCGGTCGCCCGAAAGCCTAGCGAGTTAAAGTAAGAGAGAATAAATTCACATTTTTACAAGTTTCAAACCAAATAGACAAATTTCACATTTAAACACATATAACAGACAGACATAGCAGCATTTAAAACACATCAAAATATGATGTTAGCATTTATAACACATCAAAATACAATGTTAGCATTCCATAACGAATCATTCATATGACTACAATACAAAATACATGTTCAAATTATTTTTATGTTTATTTTTATTTTTTGAAAAAATGAGTAATTGTTTTTATTGGATAGGTTATTTATTTTTATATATGAAAAAATCAATATAGTCACATGAATGGTTGTGAAATTTGAACATGTATTTTGTTGTGTAGTCACATGAATGGTTGGTTATGGAATGCGAACGTCATATTTTGATGTGTTTTAAATGCTGCTATGGCTGTCTGTTATATGTGTTTAAATGTGAAATTTATTTATTTGGTTTGAAACTTGTAAAATGTGAATTTATTCTCTCTTACTTTAGCTCGCCGGGCCTTCGGGCAACCACACTTCAAAACCGTCGTCAGAAGGAATGCCGACCTGGGTTGATATACTCGTCAGAACCTCTGGCGACCATCATTCACCATCGTTGCCAGAGGGACTAGCGATCTCAGGGTGGGTTTTCGTTTACTGCTACAGTACATAAAAATAAAAATAAAAAAAAGGGGGTCGGTTTCAGCACCCTTTAAATTTTAAACCCTTTTATTATTATAATTTTCTCATTTTATTAAAAAAATTATTATTTTTATGACTCTTTTTGTGAATACGATAACGTAGAAAGTTGTAATTTAAATAATTTTATAATATAACATGTGTATCTATTTTATAATATTCATAGCTTAAATTAAAATTATGTGTAATATTTTAACAATCTATATTTAAGAAAAAATATTTGGGGCCTCACTTTGAAAGTTCGCATAGGGGTCAACTAAAAAATTTAATCCTCAGGGTTGGCGCCAACTCTGTGTGTATAACACTTAAACAGCTGACCAGTAAGATAATAACCCTAAACCCTTTAGACATAGAAGGGAATCATTACATCCGGTTAGATGTCTTTTTGAGAATAGAACAAGTCTGGATAAAAAAAAGAAGAAGAATTATCTGTGAAACCTCACCATAGACAAAGTCAGGCCATTAATAGTGAGCGTTGAACCTTGAATTATCATATTATATATGAAGTCTTGACTCTTCTTTTATATTTTCTCTCTTCTTTGGTTCTTCTTCCAAGACATGAAAAACTTTTTCTATTCACTAATCAAACTTACCAACTATTTAAATAATAACATCTTTTAAAACAATATATATGACATTGTTGAATGTTTTTGTTTAAGTTGTGGTTGAAAGACTTCATCAGAATTTTATGATGCAAACATTTGAGTGGTCTTAATCACCACAGTTGAAGTTAATCAAACGCATGCACCCCAAGAGAAATTTTTTTATTGACTCCATTAATTGATTAATATCATATATTTTTATTTGGAGCAGACCTCTTTTGTCAAAATTAATATTGTCCTTTCCATTGGTACAGAGAGAGATTATCAAAGGTTCTCATACTTTTTAAAATTCAAAAAATTTGTCTCTGTAGTGGGTCATGTTAAGCTAGTTTATTCACATATCACACTAATATATATCATATCATCATGGGTTAAAATGGGTTTCAATTTTGAAACAGTTAGATAGCACTTGAAAAAAAAAACTGAATACACATATACAATGGAGATGATATTAAAAATTATCATTTTATTATACTATCTACAAATATAAAATTTGGATTTGATCAACTTTTATATATAAATGAAGGTAAATAAAAACTAATACTCTATGGGAAATGATAATAATAAAAAAATCATAGCATGCTCAACATGTGGGAACACTCTAATATAAAAGAAAAAAGAAGGGAGCGAGAAGAGCAAGTTTTCTATATATGTGGGTTTTGGTAAGCAACTCACAACTACATTGAAAAAGCTTATTATACACTATTTGTACAATTGTTTAGTATTGTATAGATTGTTTTAGACCGACATACGATACATTCTCATTATATTTGAAAATGTGTGTTGTTGTTACACAGTCTTTATTTGTATATAACATGTTTGCAAAATATGTATTTTGTTATATAAAATATACATATTTTTTTTTGACAAAGCTGCTCTTTCAATTCATGTAATTATATATTTCATTTTTTAAGATATATATTTTAAATAAGTATTGTATAATTTTTTTGACACACAATATACTACATGTATAATTATTTTGTGGGTTTTTTATTTATAAGTCCACACAAACTATATGATTTAGTGATCGATTCCTCACTTCTTCATATTTCGGTTTAAGTCCCCAGATTTAAAGGATATGTTCATTGTAATCCCTCCCATGGACTAAAAAGAAAACCAAATAACTTAGGGATAGGTCCTTCCCATGAACTAATAAGAAATCTACCCTTTAAATCTAAGGACTTAAACTGAAATATGAAGAAGTGAGGAATCGATCACTAAATCATATAGTTTATAGAGACTAAAAATTTAAAAACCCTTATTTTTTATAGGCATGGCTTATAAGAGCTAACAATAGATGGTTCGGGTTAATCCTTAATTTGATATTTGACACTTATTTAAGTGTTGTCAAACAATATTTATAAGATATAATTCGTTCACACAATATAAAGGTTTCTCATATCGATTGCTTATATTTATAAGATGATATATCTTATAGCATAATTTTTTTTATCTGATATCTGCAAAGTGAATCCATCTCTAGTCAAACAACCCATCCTAGTCTGATTTATTATATTCTAGGATTGCCTTTTTTAAATATATATATGATATGAATTCAATTATTTGATTTGTAGTGGCAACAGGAGACACGATACTCAGCTTGAATGATTAAAAAGTCAAAATTAAACCAAAGACAACTTCCTCACCAAAAGCAAAACCATTCAAAATCCGTGGTCAAGGCCGCCTAATAAATTAAATATCTTCTATACATACAAAAAACAACAATCACAAGACTTCCTCTATCTATATATATACAACCAAAAATGATGCTCTTTGGAGACATCAAAGATTATACATAAAAAGAGAGACATGTCTATGGAGATGAAGAACATAATTAGAGAGGGAGGAAATGAAGCGATGTTCTTCGTGATCGTAATCGTTCTATCGATCATATCATGGATCATATTTTCCAGAGTTGATGAGACAGATGAGAACCCGAAAACCAATCGACAACGCAGGAGTCGTGCTTCGAGGTTCGTCGATGGGAGTCCTCATGGTGCATGTGATTAAGTTTTTTTTTTTTTTTTCTTTTTTGGAAGAGGAGAAGAAAAGGCTTCAGATATTTTGTGACTGAATAAACAGTTTTTTTTGTTGTATACGTGGTTTGTGTTATCAATGGAGTTCATGTTTCTCATATGATATTGTTTGATGAAGAAAAACAAGAGTTCAAGCTGTTCTAACTTGTTTGTGTTCTGACTTTTGAATTAAGCATTATATTAAAATTTTGATTGTACAAAAAATTGGATCTTCATAACCAATGGTTTGAATCAGCTGTGGCTGGTTTTCAAGAATATATTGGGTGAGATTTTTGTGGGTCAGAGAGAAAATCTGACATGAATAAGTGTTGAATTTTTGTTTAACATGTGTAGTTGTTCAGTCTTGATAGGGCTGTTTGAAATTGTGATCGATTTTTAGCGTTTAAAAATAAGGTTTAAAAAACACTTAAACAACTTTTGTAGATTCTATTTTTAGTAGAATCATATTAATACAAATTATAAAAAAAAAAACAATACAGTTTTTGAAAAATATAACAAAAGGGAGCTTTTTAAAACTTAGCCAAACAATTATTGGAATTAAAGTCTCAGAAAACATATTTTGAAAATCGCTTTCTTAAAACTAGAAGTTGTTGTTATTTGCTTTCTTCAAAAAAATAGGATTGTTTGGGCGTTGAAAACATGTATGTTTGAATTAAGTAAGGTTCTTTTAAAAATAGAATTTTCAAACATGACCCAGATCAATTTTAAAACGCTACAATAGCCCAATTTGTTTTGTAGTATAAGAGAAGAATAAACCTTGTATAGCTAGAATAATAGAAGAAAACGAGTATTTATTTAGCTGAGTATAAACTTTGATATAAATGTCCAAATTGGGTTAGTATAAACATGATAATAGTTCCTATTCATCAATTGTTAACCAAGTCAATGAATTAAATTATTTGTGTCATTTGAAAAAACCCATCTTACTCAAAAATCCAACACATTCATAAACACGTTTGCACGTGTCACATCTCTCACACAATTATTTTTATGTTCCTAATGATAATGTCCTAGCAAAACAATCTAATCCACCCACTCTCAAAATTTATCATAACAACAAGCTAGGCATACAAAATTATAAAAACCACTAAATCCAAATTAATTAAATAACACATCCTAAATTTTCTTAGTGCCTGAAGATAAATATGCAATGGAAAAAGGAAATATGTTATTCTAACTTTACTCAAGAAAAGACTTAACCAAGAAAAAATAGAATAAATTTATAGGTGAGCAATAATTCAATGGCACTAACTGCACTCAGTTTCTATCAATTCGTGAGGAATCAATTTTTTAAAAAAATAAATAAATAATTTCAAATCAGTCTGTCGGAATCCCATTCCCATATCTCAAGAATTTATTCTTAAACAGTTTGATTTGATTCCATTTAATGAGATCACACGGAATATCAAAATTCATTAGATATTGTTGTTGTTCCTGTGGTAGATATGGTCTTTAGGTGTTGATATGTTTTAAATACCGACCAGACCTAGCCTGTTCAATCAATCTTCAACGGGTTTGGATCTTCTACTTTTTTTTTATATATTTATATTTATTTTGTGCTTTGATTAATCAGACAGTCATAAATTCATTATATAAAATAGATCTATTTATCAATTCATGATTTGATATATTTATAACCATTTCATTGAAATTATGATGACGTGACAATCCCACAATAAAAATTAAATAAGATACAAGTAGAAAAAACAAGTAGAGGATTCAAATCTGTTGAAGATTGATCCAAACCCATCTTCAACCGGTTTGAATTCTAGTTCGCTATAAAAACTCGATAACAATCAATCGTATCATTGATTGACCCAGTGATTTTTTAGAATTGGCTAGGCGGCCACGGGTTAATTAGACCAACTAATTCTTAAATTAATATATAAAAATCAATGTTAAAAGTCAAAACTCAAATTTATATATTCAACCATGTGAGTGCATACTATATTTCAAAAAACATACAAATATATGCATTCAATTAATTCAAATTTGTATTTCACATTTTTTATAAAGATTGTAGTTCACTATATATATATTTTAAAAAAAAATAATTAAAAAATTACACATATAAAAATTAAGTACATACTTCATATCTCATTATATACCTATTATGAAAAAAATATAAAAATATGCATTTAATTTGTTTGAGTATATATATTTTTATATAAAATAATGTATTTTATTAACTAGATATATACCTAAAAAAATTAAAATGTGTAAGGACTATAAAAATGATTGAAACATAACATTTTCCTACAATCTTTCTATAACTTTATATACTCTTTTGGTGGGCTAAAATGAGGTCGCAATTTAGCCCAGATTGTTTATACTTTATTTTTTATATAAAAAAATATATATATCTCAATTAAATGTACTATTTAAAAAAAAATGAATTGCATCTGGGACTGAAAACATGACTGAGTTTAACATGTTATATAAACAAATGTAAAAGATTGAGTGGACCTTTTTTATTTGGTACGGTGTGAACTCATCCATAGAATGTATAAAAAATAATCTAAAAAAGTATATACGTGATGTAAAATGGGTTGAAACATGTTATTATTTTTAGGTCCTTGAAACATCTCAACTTATTTTTAAGTTCTCAGACTCTATTATATATTATTTTCAGATCCTTCTATTTGTACACCGTTATATTTTTTATTTTTATCCTTCTTTCACCGTTTGTCATCAAATTTAAAACGTATGAGAAGAATGTGTGGTCTGTATAGATGGGGAGAGGGGGTACAAAGACAATGTGAAGACAAGGACAAAATTAAAAAAAAAAATAGATAACCCAATTAAATGGGAACACTCAAAAATAATACCTCAAATAACATTGGAACCTAAAAATAAATTCAGATGTTTTAAATACCTAAAAACAATTCAGGAATTCTTCGGAGGACCTGGAATTAATTTCTCCGTTTAATATAATAAAATATATAAAAAAATTTGTGACTGAATCAAAATCTCATCCGTAGAGTCTAAAAAAAAACATTTATAAGGAGTTTCGACGGAGGAGGATTTGCTATCTGGGGTTTCTCTCCTCTACCGTCCCTTTCAAAGCGAACGTCTCCGATTTCTTGACCCCTCTCAGATCAGACGATCTCCAGTAGGTGTTCTCTCCCTCCCACCCCCATCTCCTTTGTTTCTCTCTCATGAGTCATGATTTTTCGGTTCTTGAAAGTCCGATTCGATTGGTCCCCCCTCTTTTGATCGAAATTGAAGGGGAAAGACGCGATCTTTTGTGTTTTTTTGCGTACCCTTTCGTGTTTTTTTTAGTGGTTGATCGTTTGAACTGATCGGTTTCGATAGGAGTTTGAGAAACCCTATTTTGGGTGGCTCTTTTTTCATGGATGGGATGAATGAACTTTGGGTTTTCTTGGGTTGGGATCAAAATGGGTTTCTTTATATTTATTAGATTTGATTTGGGTTTCTGTTAAATTGTGGTTTCTGATGAATTGATGGGTTTTATTTGATTTCAAGCCAAAAAAAAAAGGTTAGAAGAAAACCCTGATTCGAAGAAGAGGAACTCCTTCAATGTTTGAAAACCAAAATCTGATTTTTGTGTTTTCCTTCGTTTTTTATTTCTATTCGCGTGTTGTGTTTATTCGAAGGATTAGTATTTCCATTCATTGAATCAACTGTAGAGTTTGATGCCCACTTTTTGTCCATCATTTGATTTTATTAGAGACTTCTTTTTCTTTTTCTTTTTTGTCTATACAAAATGCAATCTTTAGTAGACTCATATGGATTAACTGATGATCACTAGATTATTAACTATTTAGATACTAATGGGGAGATATATGAATGGTCTTTTGCTGTTTTTTGTACTTCTGTCAAAAATTGATCTGCTATTCTATTTATATGCTATGGATTCTTTTGAGGACTCTGGTTCTGAGTACCTAGAGATAGGCATTTTTTCCTTCAAAGTTGTTAGAGAACCACAAAGTTTATTAAAAAAAAAAAATCAATCTCCATTGTTGTGTCTTGCTCTATCATTGAAGGTTAAGAATGTTACGGTTTTTTGTTATAATATCTTTCCTGTACTTTAACGTTTGGAACATGTTTGAAATGCAGCTTTTCACTTAAAGATGCTTTTAAATTAGACCCCCAGAAAGCAGACATCAGTTAGATTCCTGAAATGCTCTTTTTTTACTGTTTTATAACTAATAAATGCTATATGTAGCTTTTTTAAAATTTGTGGCCATTTGGAAACACGGTGAGGTTAAGTTTTTTTTTTTTGAAAAAAAGGTGGATATTTGCTACCCGATTCCATTTCTGAATTCGAATTACAAACTCTGAATGGGGGGAGAATAGAGATTTAAACAACGTAAAGGAAAGACAATAAAAAAAAGGATAACTACGCACGTCCTTCCCCGGTTAGAAGAGATATCTAACCGAAGGAGGACTTCCGCCAGTACTCACTCCACAATCTTTATCCAGCCATTTGTGAAATAAATCTCTTTGGCGTTTGCGATGAAGCGTCCCCAGTCTTGCACGAATCCATGAAACATGATGAGCATGTTCTCTTGATAAACTTGTGCTCCTCTGAAGATGAGGTCGTTTCTGGTACGCCATATCGTCCACGCTTCCGCCGGTATGATCAACTATGAGACGGTCACAGTCATTCTATTATCCGCTTTCCATCCTGCCGCTTTCCCCGCTGCCCACATGTTGTCCATCGTTTGAAAGGAAGGTTGCAACCCTGTCTGTGACCCCACCGCTCCCCAGAACTAGAACTCCTTCACCACTGGACACTCGCAGAAGAGATGTTGTACTGTCTCCGGGGTAGTCGCGCATAGTGGACACTCAATAGGCTCATTGGGTGCCCATCTAGCTCGGTACGACTTCGTTAGGAGGCGCTCTAAGGATAAGAACCATGCAAACACCTAGAGTTCAAGTTGATTCCTGTAAAAGCATAAGTTGCATAATCAACCAAAATGTGATTTCCAAACGCTAAAAAGAACTTTTTTGTGAATCTTTCCTAACACAGAACTTCTGTTCAAGTCTCATTTGAACTCCTGCAAATCTTATTGGGAGCATACTCTAAACTTTTCTACTGTTTAAAACAGTATTGTTTGAAAAAGATTTTGATTAGATGCCTCCCTCACCTATTGGCTGAACATGCTTCTATTCATCGAATTGTATGTTTAGTACATTCACAATCCTGATGTGTATTTAGTTTGTAGGATTGACATATACTTTGTAATTTAAAAAGCTAATTCTTAATTGTTATCACTCCATTGACACCCAACATCTAATTTTTTGCATGTATTTTTCATAATAATGATAAAATACATCTAGACATATTATACTTATCTCCATACTTTTACCATTCATGTTTCGTATAGTTATGAAATACGTCATACCAAACTGGACATTTGCTGAATATCTGACGTAAATGAACAATGGGATTAAGATTGCGAGAGTTATTGCATTGTTCAACAGGCATTTTAGTAACAGAACATCTATATTTGTCTTAATTATTCAGGTATACAATCAAATCTTTCTTTCTGGCATAATTGCATAAGGACTCTTGGATTTATTAGACTTCTTATTTGAATGAAATGCAATTAAATCTTGTCTACTCACACTTGTTTGCTTGACAGTATCCTCCATGGATCAGCCACCCCACGATCAGACTGAGCCAGTGATGGGCACAGCCATAACAGCCGCCACCATCGCCCCACAACTCCCCTACTACCAAACCCTGTACAACCACCCGCAGCAGCAGCAACAAACCCAGCAGCAGCTCCAGGTGTTCTGGTCTCAGCAGTATGAGGAGATCGAGCGGACCACCGACTTCAAGAACCACAGCCTCCCCCTCGCCCGCATCAAGAAGATCATGAAGGCTGATGAGGACGTCCGCATGATCGCAGCCGAGGCCCCTGTTGTCTTCGCACGAGCTTGCGAGATGTTCATTCTCGAGCTCACCCACCGTTCGTGGGCGCACACCGAGGAGAACAAGAGGAGGACCTTGCAGAAGAATGATATTGCTGCTGCGATTACAAGGACCGATATCTTTGATTTCTTGGTGGACATCGTGCCGAGGGAGGATGGGAAGGATGATGTGGCGATGATGGGACAGTCGGTGGTGGTCCCCGGGACGGACCCCATGGCGTACTACTATGTGCAGCAGTGACCGTGAATGAATGGATTTATCGGTATGTTGGATGATTTGAATGACAGTTTGGATGAGAATGGATTTCATAATGCATGGATTGGAAGATGTCTCATTTTGGTATCAGTTTATGCAATGGAAACTTTAGTAGTGTTATCTGACATGTTTGAAAGGGTGCTGTGTGTAATTGTGTATGTAATAAAGATGATTTTGTGATGCTGTGAAGCGCCACATTGTTGTCTTTAAGAGTTTGTATGGAATGACAAGTTATATAATCCTTGAAATGGATGCAATTTGTTTATCATTAGATTATTAATGTATAAATCTCAATATAATCTCATCTATAGTTCTTGATTTTTCCATCTTTTATACTCCTATAATATGAATAGAATGCTCAGTTGCATGAAAATAAAAAAAAAATGAAGCAGAACGAGGTGCAAAAGGAATATTTTGTGCATCATTTTATGACTAAAATAGGGACATTTATAATTCAATAAATAAAAACAACCTTGAACCTCAACTTATTTTTTCTCTCAACTTATTTTCCTGATGGGAAAATTCCATGTAACACCCTGTCAACAGCTGAAATTCATGTAACGCTCGGACTTTTTTTCAAATTCATATAACTCCTTGAAAACACCTATGTGAATCTAAATAATCAAATTAAAACACCCATGTAAATCCAAATAGCCTCCTGAGTTAAATTTGTGTTCACATATTAGAAATATTCTATGAATATTAGAAAATATTCTATGAATAATTTATTTGATTAATCCTTACTGAAAACATAGTATACCAAAAACCTTTTACAATATGTTAAAAATACAAAAATTCCTCCTTAAATAACGATTTTAACTCTCCGGATAAGATTTTATAATTTACTTAGAATGATCAAATCGTTATTTGCATAGGATTTTTTACATTTTGACATATTATAAGGGGGTTTTGATATATTGTATTTTCACTGTTAACCAAATGAAATATTCGTTGAATATTTATAATCTGTCAACATAAGTTTAACTCAGATAACTATTTAAATTTAAATAGGTGTTCTCAAGAGGTTAACTTTTGAAAAAGTGGATAAATTATATAAAATTTGAAAGGTTTACTAGAGGTTATTTGGATTCTTCCCTTTCCGATTCATTCCAAGCCCACCATTCATATGGAAATGTAAAATCTAAAAAAGTCAATAAAATTTAGTAATTATCCAAGCAACAAAAGAAGCTTCAAACAACCACATAAACGACTGAGATGGCATTGGCATTACCATAATACCATTGTTCAAATAGAAATTCTCCATGTTAACAGTCCATCAACATTAGGGGCAGTCATTTTATACACAAACTAAATATCATTATGTTCTTTACAAAAACAGCCCAACAACTGGGAATCAAAACTATCAATCAAAGGCAACAATGCAAGAGTACAACAGAAATAATGGCAGGAAATAAACACAAACATACAGAAGCAAACTCGACTCGAGCTTCTCCATAGCTATATCATCAACCACTCCCCCCAAAAGAGCAGATAACCACAATATTCATAGCGAGTCAGAAATGACCACCCGTCCGTGCCGTTGCCCCGAGGGCTATTGGGGCATGAGGCGGCGCACCACCACAGTCGCTGCATAGCAAATCAGACAACAGACAGGCAAAGAACGATTAGAAGCATTGTCGCCTCTCAAGGACTATTAGGACTACCCCCTTGTCTTGGCCCTCTTCATGCCAAGGCTGTTGTGGAAGGGCGAGACAGAACCCGACATGTGCGAACCTTCCTCACGGAGTGTGCCATTCAGCATCGCCAGCTCTCGGAGCTGCTGTTTTTTGAAGAAATCCTGAGACTCATCCTGAATAGATAGGTCAGATAATATAATGTTATGCTGTGATGGTTGAGAATTTAAGTTATAGTTTTTTTTTTTTTGTGAAATCCTGAGACTCATCCTGAATAGATATGGTTGAGAATTCACGGAGAAACACATTCAATACCATGGGTTTCAGTAAATCCTCGAGGATCTCCCGCGCCTGCATCAGACGAGCATCGATTATCTCGACTGGTAACTCAGCTTCTACAAGTATGTGGAGAGGCTCGTTCAAATGCTCATACCCAGGTTTCCCTCTCATCATATCTTCCTGTATAAAGTGTGACAAATGACATCATCAGATATCCTGAAATTCAATGCATAAAAGCCAGTTGTCACACTTGGCCTGGTTCATTACAAGCTTCTCAACAATAAAATACAGATTTGAGCTGTATCTTAATTCAAGGAAAAAAATTAAAAGTCAGTGTTTCAGATTGAGAACAATCTGACACTTTCTTTCAGCAAAATCATTTTCTGATTCTAGGCATGCAGTAATGTCACAAAAATTCAAGATATAAATGACTCGTTCATACAAAGAGCACAACAGTATGGTCATGACTATAACATGATTTGGAATTTCATCAAACAGTGTTCCGACGTTGCTAGCATACATAGTACCTAAGTAACAGGTCATGTTTCTAAAATCCCTTGTTATTCACTCATTAAAGAGTACGCCAAGAATTAATAAAAGAAAAGGACCATATAAGCAAACATATGGCTCAAGGTAAGTGCATAACTTAATGTGGAGATACTTTAAATGATGAAGCGAAAGTGTGCGCTCTCTGTATCAGAGCAAGAGCAGTATCATAAACTGAAGCATGGGAAAACTCCATGTTTACTAAGGTACTACGCTTTTTACAGAAATCTAGTTTTTAGCATTAATTTTCAAAAGGATCAATGAATTTCAGGATCCTGATTTTTGTATAGATGTACAGCATAAAGCACTGTTTTTTTTTATAGATAAGTGGACTGCATTAAAAAAATATTTTAAGGACTGAACAAATCACATGTCAAGGACGGAAGTTTGCTTCCAATATTCTATGTACTAAGGAGTCGGCATTGTTTGCATCAGGGATATATGCATTAATGAGAGAACGCATGCCTACCCTAGTTGGATCCTTGATGCTGCCACGTCCCCTAATCAAGACACGGCACTCAGTACTTGCCTCCACTCTCTTCAGTGAGTTCCCTCTTGGACCAAGGAGTCGCCCCACAAAGTTGTACTGCAGAAGTACATCGAAAGCTAATTATCAGTCGCCAACGAAGATTTATTTGCTATACATATGGCCAAGAAGTCAATGTAAGAAAACAGCACAACATTGTAACATACAGTGGGGTATTTATCAACAGGAATATCCACCCTCATTGTTTTTTTGACGACAAGACTTGAAGAGCTGCCTTGAGATCCAGGCCAGCCATGAGCTGACGAAGGCTGCAGTAATCCCAGCCTCTGCACATTACAACTTAAAATACTGTTAAAATAGACAAGGAACATAGTGACAGGTTTTGTTCACAATACATGAACTTTGCATTTAAAACAAGTAGGATCTGGAACCATTAGCATAGAAATACTAATTCAACCAAGTGGCAAAGCGACGAAGAGATGTTCATTGTTGTATGTGAAGTGAAATAACACAAAATCTAGATGAAATTCAGCAATTTAGAAAACATAGAATTACATATTTTAATAGTGCATTCTACCACTTTGAGAAGAGAAAGTACTGTTGGTGTCCATATATAATGCAGTTAAAAGTTACACAATACGAAGCATCTACATCCGTGGTCTACTTATAGTGACAAGCACGATCGGCCCAAGTTCAATGCACAAAACACCAATCCACCGCAATTAGACAGGAAACATATGATTTGGAGTGTTCTCATGTATGAATAACAACTAAGAATACAATTGACCTTATAAATCTACTCTTCCTGGATTGACACTGCATACAAGATTGTAATGGTGATGCATATGGCTACAATGATTTAAAAATGATGAGAGGACCCGACTTTTCCAGACAAGTGAACTCCTCAGCACACCACAAGAAAAGCCTATGGTCATATCTTTGTTAATTGGATGTCAGATTCTCAGCTACTGCAAAATCACAAATTTAAAATGCACAATTCAAATAGGAGAGTTAATTAAAGTTAGACTTAATGTAAGCAACAGTCAAATGTGTTTCCCACGAGCAGTGAAATTAGATGGAAAGAGAAGTCATGTTAATGGTCAGGTTAGTATCCGTACTTCTGATTGGAACGCTGACGCCCATCCATCAGCTGCTCCTCCATTTGAAAACATTCCTCCTGTACTCAGAGGGCTAGCATGTTCAATCCCACCTTGATCTAAAAGTGATGCATTCCCCAACAGTGTGGTTACACGCAATATTTCTGTTTCAACATTTCAATTTCAAGAATAAGACATACCCGTTAGCATTTGTTAAGTAGTCAGCACAGAACGGGCAAACAATATCAGTCAATTAGAGCTGTTAGTTCCATTTTAACATGCCCCACCACGAAAATATAAGTTCCTCGAAAATATTACCTGGAATAATGTAATGAAAAACTACTTGCAGGGTAGCTTATGATTCTATTGGAAAGCATTTGTGAGGAGATCATATATATATTCCATAGGAAACTATAGCTTAACTTGAAGTAGAATACATTTTAAGTAAAGTAAAGTTACGCAAACGTAGTCTTTAGGCTAGTGAAGATAACATTGCTGCAGTAAATCTAACTATATCTCAATTATGAAAGGTCATGTATCAAGAAGTCAATGAATTCCGGTTTTTGTAAATATATCTGAACCATTACTGAATTTTGAGTCATTACTAAATAACAGATCCTTTTGTTCATAAGAGATAGCTTATATACTTTTTGTAAATTTTCCTATCATGGATATCACAGAAACACTGATGACAGTGCGGACGCATAGAGAAAATTTTTACAGTGAATTAAAACTTGCTTTGAGATCCAGTAGGGAAATTGCAACTACTGATCCTGATGTGACGTTCTGAGAGTAAAATCAAAAGAAGCTGGTATTCTAAGGCTTTTCAGATAAGGGACTTAACACCAAAACATAACAGAATTAGATTGTGAAGATTAGCTAATTAATAAGGAGTAGGATTCATGGAAATTACAGTTATGCTGGATTTTATCCCGTGAAGGTTGGTGAAACAGGGCAACGTTAGATCTCGGAGTTAGATCACGGAGTCATCACTCTCTGTCTCTCACTGTAGTTTTCCATTGCATCTCCCACAAAATGCAAAACTTATATGTATTTGTATATCACAACGAAAATCCAAATTTAACAAGGAAAACGACATCCTTTTTTTTTGGAAAAAGATAGGTCATTCACTAGTTAAAGTAATACATAGCCCAAAGAAAGCAAGTCTCGACCATGACTGGTTTATGGACTCTCAAAACACTCTGCCTCAACAAATTGTCCATGTCTGTCACTGCATTGATGGCTGTGAACTTGTTTGTTTCCCATCCATATGACATTGTCCATATTGATCAAAGTGATGTATATTGTCTCTCAAAACACTGTGCCTCAACAAATTGTCCATATTGATCAAGATGATGCAAAAGGAAAAGAATATCCTCATTTTGTAATATAGTTATCTGCATATTCAATCAATTGGAAGATAAAATTTTATGACCATTTTTAAATATTGTATGGGCCAGAGTTTTTTGACCATGCATAGTGGAACATAAATGCATGTTAAGATCTCATGCCATTTTAAATTTCAAAAAAAAGATCTTGTTCCATTTTTCCTTTAGGACTAAATCATGCATGTCTTATTTTAACTGCAGTCTTTTATGGAACCCTTCCTGGATGCCAATGGACGATTAGAGCAGGGTATGACATTTAATCCTTGAGTCCTTGGATTGATGTTGCTAGTAACAAGTTGATTCAATAATTACAAATTGAGATCCATAGAGCCATCTTGGTTGTCTTTTCACAAGATACAAGACAATGGATGCTCATACCCAAGAACTATGTGCATGTTAATCACATAGATCTTTTAAAAATACTCAACCAGCTACAACCAGTGTTCAGGAAAACGGCTCATGCGGCCGCATGAATGGTTCGGTCAGTTGACTGAACCGCACGCCGAGCAAATCGGGGATATGCGGGGAAGGCCCGCATATGCGCCCCCTTTCCGCATGTGCGCCCGCTCAAGATCGATCGGTTTTGTTCAGCTTCTTTGATCTTCAGCCTAATTGACACCTTCTTCTTCGATCTTCATCGACAACGCCCTCTTCTATCTTCATCAACGACGCCTTCAGCTGCCTCTCTCTGTCTCTCTCTCTAGTTCTTTGTCTCTCTCCCTCAGATCTCGCCTCTCTTCGTCGAATCTGTTAAAATCTCACTGCCTTTCTTCATTTCTCTTCCTCTCTCCATCATATTTCATTTAACCTCTCTGCCTCTGTCAGATCTCTCTCCCTCTCCCTCTATTTGGCATGTTTTACTTGTGTGTCAAGTTACAAACACACGTGAGGCCTTATGGTTAATAGATCGTGTATTACTTGAAAATTAAGTTGAATGACTAGATGGTTTTATTGATGACACATGGGTATAGATGGTTTTTTTTTTTTTTTGTTGACTTTTTTTTTCCAGTAACACATGGCCACATGGGTATAGTTCACATGGGTCATATTTGTAACAAATTATGAATATATGTATAAATATTAAATAACTCTATGATATTTTAATGGATTAATATGATCACATTATTTATAGATCATCATCATATATTTATTTTTTGTTAATAAAAAATTATAGAACCGCATATACTCCCACATACTGCATATACTCTATGCGGTACCCCAACCACACATAAAACGCACACCGCTTTCCTGAACACTGGCTACAACAATCTCTCATTCCAGGATATCATCAAAGGGCTTAGAAAATGGGATCAACTTGTCATTAATTGTCTGATTTTTGCATTCATACATGGTCAGCTTGACTTTCATTACGTCTCTCACTGCAGATATAAAGCACTACTAACTCATAACCAGCATGGCTTATTCAGTCTCTCTGTCTCTCAAATATGATACTAATGAGAATTAATGATACTTCACTAAAAGTTGATCAGCTATTCACATACTGCAGTTATAAAGAAAAAATCTCATCAGAGACACATCATAGCCACAATGATCCTCATGAGCCCTAGCGTATAGAATATCCATATCATTGTGATCATCAGTATCCGAGGTACAACAAAGATGACCAAATAGACTAGCACTATCAAGGTCAAAATTGCTATTCTTAAGTGATTAAAAAAGCCTCGTCACAATCCACCGATATATTTTGAAAGAGTATTGCAAGTAGACATTTGGGAATGCATATGTAGCAGTTTCCTCGTGTAATTTCAACTGATGAAACAACATCTTCCACTTTAAATTGTGCAACCAATGCACATGAAAGACTTTAGTGATTTAATGTCTTCTTAGGCCGTCTCCAGCCTTTACTCAAACTTATACCCAAATTTCACTTAAAATTTGAGTAAAAGTTTGATTTGATATTACGTGTCTCCAACCATCACTTTGTGTTTTACTCAAATCTTTTAAAAAATTCATATATTCTTCTAATTATTTCCTATAACATTTTCAAAGTGTTTCCCCAAACATTTTTACTATTCAATTTTTTTCCCTTCAAAATATTTAAATTTAAAAATTATAATCATCTAATTCTTTGAAAAAGGTAAAAATAATATTTTTTTATTAGAGTAAAAATAAGAAGTTGAAAAACAAAGACGAAGACTAAAGAAAGAAGACCAATTTTTTTTTTTTTTTGTTTCAAGAGATGGTGAAAATTTTGGGAGGTGAGAAGGCATGTAATATAATTCAACTAAAGATGAAGTTGAAGGAAACAAAATGTCACATTGAAAGAAAATGTGAAGATAAAGAAAAAAAAAAGATGTTGAAAATTTGGATAAAGATTTGAGTCTCCCTTGATTTGGGTAAAAATTTGAGTAAAAATTTGATTTGGTATGGGTAAATGATGGGAGAGGGTTTTGGGTGACTTTCACTCAAATTTAAATTTGGGTAAATGTTTGGGTATAGGATTGAAGATGCTCCTAGAGAATCCAGATTTGACTTAAAGCAGACAAGATCATCATCCCACATCAATTTATAGACCAGATTAGGCTAGAGTTGGGGGGAAATAAAGCTACAAAGCACACATCATGACTCATAACATGGCATCAAATATATATATAAAAGTAAAGAGACATCCAATTGGAAAGTATGTTAGTAAAAGGCAGAGTTACAATGTTCCAACTGAATGCTTTCTCTTTCATTACTCACCCTGATTTAACAACCGATAACAGTGGGGAAGCACTGGCACAAATGGGCTTATCTTGTTTCGCTCTGCCAGCAATTCAGAAAGATACCTACAATCAGTTTTTGCAAGCCAGATTAAGATCACTTGTCTATGTTAAGGATAAATAACAAGTTAATTGCATATTTAAAATATTCATAATCTAGGAAGTGTATTGCAACATCCACTACATAAAAACCAATAATTTAAAACTCGCACATCAAATATACATACTCATTCAAATAGAATCTATCAACCATAGACCTAGGCATTCATAAATGCTTTTAGAGTATGAACACCAAAATCATTTCAACTTCGAAAGGCAAAGCAGATTACTTTCTTCACATCTTTTCCAAATTAATTAGCACACTGTTCTTATACACAATTTGAGCATATCATACCATAATAAAACAAAAAAAAAAGTAAATCATGTAACATAGATGACTAAGCACATTAAGTCCAAAAAAAGCCAACAGATAACAACTCCAAATGCAAGAAGGATGAGATCTCCGTGCATCAAATCCCATGTCAATTTAGGTAAATTAAAAAAAAAATACAACAATTAAAGCCAAAAAATGCAAATCACAAATGCTTGAGACAAAAAGCCTCCAAATCATCAGTCTTCACATCAAACCCACAACATATCCCACACTCTACAAGTCATATCAAAAGATTGGTTCACACCCGAACACTTCAGAAATCCAGAAACAAATGTCAGAGCTTGTAATCTTACCTCCACCACAAGATCCAACAAATCAAGAATGAAAAACAGGACTAGATATAGATATCTAGATCCGAGAAAAACATGAAGACAAAAAAAAACCCTTACAAAAGATCCAAAAATTCTAAAATAAAAGAACCCAGTCAGTGAGCACTTAGCATTACAATTAAGCATTAGACACACATTAAAAATGGTAAATCAGCAACTGTCCGAAACACAAATAAAAAAAATTTCAAATTTAAGTTTTTATGCATCAAAACCATAGCTAAGCCCACACCAAACACAAGTCAGTCCGAAAGATCAGATAAATCCTGACCACCCACTTCAATAAACACAGAAGCAATGCCAGAGCTAACAATCAAAGAAGAACGACGGGATTAGATATGAAGAACCAGATCCAAAATAGCAAAAGAAATCCAAATGCATCACAATCAAGCATTACAACCAAAGCTAAAGAGAGAGAAAGAGAGCTGTTCAGAGCAAAAAAAAAGCTCCCAATTTTCAGTCTTTACACGTCAAACCCATAACATATTCCACACTCAAAAAAAGCTAGATTGAAAAATTCATCAAATCCAACAGATCGAGGAACAACAACAGAATCAGACATAAATTTCCAGATCCAAGAAGAAAGCCCAACAAAAAAAACATCACAATTAAGCATCAAAAACCCAAATCAAGACCAATCAGAAGCCAAAATCATGATTTTCAACAAAATCTATACAGAGAGAGGTAGATACTTCTCCTGCTCAACGAGGGCGGCGGACGAGCGGATGCCGTGGATTTGGGGGGAGTGGGGGGCGGAGGGGGACGGCGAGTAGGCCATGTATCTGCCGGAAGACATGGCGTCGGACCCTCTGATTCCGGCCGAACCCCCTCCTATCGATCGACGTCGAGAGAGAGAGAGAGAACCCTAGATTGGAAAGTGAAAGATGACTCATTTGAGAGAGGCCTTTTATATATGAGGGAGTGATTGAGGTTTGAGAGTTCCCAAACACAGTGAAAAACTTGGATTTTTTTTTTTTCCACAGCAGGGGACTTGTTATTACTGCTGGAGAGAGTGTTAGAGAAATAACTTTTTTATTTTTTAAGTGATATAATTCATTTAAAAAATATATTTTTTTAAATGATATAATTCATTTTAAAAAAAAATATAGAACCTGATAATTATTTTTAGAAAGGGAAATCCATCCAACCTCTTACCTCTTGAAATCTGATTGAAATACACAGAAGCCCCTTACTTTTTTAACAATCAATATAACTTCTTAAAAACACTTAGTAAATTCAAATAATCCTCTGAATAAATTTTCGTTAATTGATGATGAATATTTCATTTAGTTAACCTTGATTGAAAACGCAATATACTAAAAAACTACTATAATATATTAAAAATGTGAAAAATCCTATAAAAATGACAATTTTACCCTATATATTATAAAATCTGGAGGAGTAAAATCGTTATTATAAAAGATTTTTCATATTTTTAACACACTGTAGGTTTTTTTTTGTATAATGTGTTTCTCTAAGGGTTAACCAAACATAATATTAACAAAATATTAATCATCTGTAAATATAAATTTGAAAAAAATCCATATAACCCCTTCTAAACTGATTGAAATCCATATAACCCCCTGAAAACACCAAGTAAATCCAAATAACTCCATGAATAAAATTTATGTTCGTAGATGATGAATATTTTGTGAATATTATGTTTGGTTTACCTTTGTAAAAAACACAGTATACCAAAAAAACCCTACAATGTGTTAAAAATGTGAAAGTTTTTTTATAATGATGATTTTACCCCTCCAGATAAGGTTTTATAATGTATCGAGAGGGGTAAAGTTATCATTTTTATAGGATTTTTCACATTTTTAACATATTGTAGTAGTTTTTTAGTATATTGTGTTTTCAGTCAGGGTAACAAAATAAATTATTCGTAAATTATTCATCAATCTATTAACAAAATTTTATTCAGGCGGTTATTTGGATCTACTAGATGTTTTCAGGGGATTATTTGGATTTTAAGAAAAGTCAGGGGGTTTTATGGATTTCAATCAGTTTACAAGGGGTTGTATGAATTTTTTCCTATAAATTTTATTCATAGGGTTATTTGAATTTACTATGTATTTTCAGCGGGTTATATGGATTTTAAGAAATGTCAGGGGGTTATATGGATTTCAATCAGCTTACAGGGGGTTATATGGATTTTTCCTATAAAAAAAAAAACATATATCAATCACTATTCTCCTCTATTTTATATTACTATCACTTCAAAAAATGTAAAGATTGAATATATCAATGACTAGCCAAAATGACTTATATTAACATCTAATTTTCCAAATATGGGTTTAGTTCCTTGCATAATTTAAACATTTCTGGATCCAATGGGGACAAACCATGTCTAATAATCCACAAATCACACTTTCGATAAAAAAAAACGCGTTGAAAACATGCTTAATGATAGTCAGAAATTGATGGCAGATTCACATGTTCTATAATTATGTAGGGATTAGATTGAGTAACATTTCAATTAAGAACTGTTATGGCAACCACTCACCAACCAAATAAGTGCAATTAAGAGTATCATATTTTTATATTTGATTCTCAATTAAGTCTACATAAAAAACCACCTCCCAACAACCTGCAGGTCCCATTTTTATAGCTGGAGTCAGGTGTCATGGCCTTTGTTTTTTGTTTGTTTGATTGAGGTCCTTCAACTCACTAAAAGGGGCTAATTTTTTATATGATTATGCTGAATATCTCTGCTATTGCATCTAAACTGAACTTGATTGGATGAGAATTATAAGCCTTCATTTTCATTAAAAAGCATCGACAATAACAAAGCAGTCTTGAAACTATTGGATTAATGTCTTGCATTTCAGTCATTGAACACCAAGAAAAAATGGTACACTACGGAGGATTGTATACATACTCTACTAAAAAATTTCTTGTACATGTTTTGATACACGAAAATATGATAATGTATTATGTTATATATGCACTCAATTATAATTTTTTTTTCAAACCCATTATATTTTATAATGACACATGCTTTCATCCATGATGCATGCTTTAAAAAAGGGAATAATCTTATATAACCCCCTCAATGATGCATGCTTTAAAAAAGGGAATAATCTTATATAACCCCATGAAAATTACTGAAATCCATATAACCCCTTGACTTTTCTTAAAATTCATATAACCCCCTGAAAACACTTAGTAAATCCAAATAGCTCCCTGAAAAAAAATTATGTTTACAAATGATAAATATTTTATAAATATTATGTTTAGTTAATCCTGATAAAAAACACAGTATACAAAAAAAACTACAATGTGTTAAAAATGTGAAAAATATTATGTAAATGACGATTTTATTCATCCGGGTTGAGTTTTATAATATATTCAGAATGAGTAAAATCGTCATTTTCATAATATTTTTCACATTTTTAACCCATTGTAGTGATTTTTTAATATATCGTGTTTTCAGTCAGGGTTAACTAAACAAAATATGCTCAAAATATTCATCATCTATTTACAAAAAATTCATTCAAGGGGTTATTTGGATTCATTAGGTGTTTTCAGGGGGTTATATGGATTTTAAGAAAAGTCTAAGAGATTATATTGATTTCAGACAGATTTCAAGGGGTTGTATGGATTTTTCCCTTTTTTTTAATACTCTGTGTAAGAATTTATATTATTAATATCATTGAGCGAAATAAAATAGTATAAATCTTAAATTATCTTTTCAGGATTAGTTAACCACAGACTATTATTTGAGGATAAGAAAATAATATTATAATAACAAAAATATTTCTATTTATCAAATGATTTTTTGTTTTTTTTTGAAATATTTATCACATGTTATTTGAATATAGTTTCAGTTTTATATCATAATCATACCGCTTATAATACAACAATACTAATGGGGTTTTTAAAACTTTTTATTTCCCAACAAAAAACATGAAATTTGCCCTAAGATTGTATATAGGACATGAAATATTTGGATTTCTTTCACTATGATTGAGTAAAATAAAGCGAGCAATGTGAATGATCTCCTAAAAGCAAGACATGGAAACATTATATTCTGCTGCATTCAATCAAATAGGGTCCACTGCCATAAAATTGCATGTTTGTTGGTCGTAACCTTTCAATATAACATCTGCTGAAACTATTATATCATAACTAGTAGTAACAATTTGTTGACATATTATTGTTTTTGTTTTAGGCTAAAGTTAAATGATGCTACCACGAATTGTATTAGAATGTCATGGTGGGGCGTCCGATTTAAGGAAATGCAACAAAAGAAGCGAGAAAAAATAAAGGAAAACATGCGAGAGGAGACCTAGCCACCGTGATTGCAGAGAAGAGGTATCTACCCGCCCACCATTGGCCCCTCCTCCCCTCCCGCCACCTCCCCGATCTGTGCGGACTACTCAAATAGGATAATGTTACGTACAGTCTTTTTTATAGTCTTAATTCCAATCTATATGTGTTTTAAATTTTTTAATAATAGTGTACCCCATCTAATGAGATAAATGCTTTGATAAATATATTCAAATAAATTACATGGATGTATTTATAGAAAATGTAAAAAAAATTTATGGATGCATGTACCTCGTTAATATGCGTATATGCTCTGATGATTTTCTATTGACGCATATAAAACTGAAATTGGGCCTGAAATAACATCACTCCTATGGAAATGATATGTCCAGTTCTATTGCAGTCATCTCTGCAGTTCTCAATCATTTTAATTTTTTAAAAAGATATATACTGACTTAATGAGTAATGAAATACATATTATTATGAAAAGTAAAATATAAAGCTAAATTAAATAGACCAATATTTGGAAATGTTAGATTCAGTTATTTTTACAATAAAAACATATATCATATATGTTTTTATTTTTTACAAGTAAACATCATCAAACAATGTATATGTTTTGATGAAAATTGTACATCGCTCCATTTCGAATTGAATGAATATATTTTTAGTAAATAATGTTAAAAAAATTTAACAATGTACATACATCGTCTAACAATACATATGTTTTACTAGATTTCTAACGATGCATATAGGACTGTATTTTATACTGCAAAAAGGATTGAGTGTAACAACGCCCCAATATTTTTTATTTATTTAAAAAAAAATTAATCAGTCATACACTATACTAAATATATATTATATTAGAATATTATTCCACTAGTGGAATGTGTAGTCAACTACGTGACTATTTTTGAACTACAAACATGACTGTAAAAAGAGATTAAGAGGCAATTTGACATTAATCCTTATTTTTCTTTTGCTAGAGTACTCAAGAAATTTTCGTTTAGAATCTCCTATTCATGTGTTTATTCTTATATATCCCAAGCAAAATCTCATCTTCTACGAAATATATCAAAATTGATTCTAAATTCTTTTTGTGAACCTGAATTATCAAAGTACGTCAAAACACTCTTTTGCTGTAGTAACAAGAATTAGACCAAAGTCTAGAAGTGCTCAATAAACCTTGTTCAGTCATCACCAAAAACAAAAAAAAAAAATCAAACTATCAAACATCAGATACCCATGAAGACCTCCAAAGTCCAAACCCAAACATTTCAACCCCTCAACCATGCAAATGCTTGGCCCACCTTCGTGCCATGAACGGGTCCACACAGTCCCACCTCTCAACTCTACTAATACTGCTCCTCCTCCTCCCCCCCGGCCCGTCGCCCTCCTCGTAGTCATCCCTCCCCGCCTTGTCTCCGCCGCACACATCCACCAATCCCGCTTGCATAAAGCCCCCCTCCGCCCCCTCCCCGTAACTATACGCGACGCGCACGCTCCCGCCCTCGCTCGCCTCCACCCGAACCCGCCTTTCCTCACCTCCCCGCAACTCTCCAAGCCTCACCATCGCGCCTCCATCGCCACCAATTCTCAGCTGGACCTCCCTTATGACCCCTCCCAGCACCCTCGCCAGGAACTCCTCGAACTCTTGCATGACCAGCCCGCTCGGGCCCGCGCCAAGCCCGATGTGGAACCCGTGCATTTCAACGTGCGCGGGCTGGCGGGCCGCGCAGGCCAGGGTCGGGCCGTCGGCTACGTTGATCACGCACGCGACCGGGTTGTGATGGGCCCGGTCCTCGAGGACCTTTAGTGCCTTTTGGATGCCCTCAGACGGGTCGGGCTCGCGCGAGTGGGACACTCGGTCGATGACTTGATGGGCGGCTCGCTTCCCATGGGCCGACATGAGGCGTAGGGGGAGTATTCGGGCCGTGGAGGCGATGATTGAGAGGCGGTCCATGGGCCGTAGAGAGAAGACCACTAAGGCCATGGCCTGCTTGAGGAGCCTTAGATGCGGCCCGTTGGGGCTCGCCACGAGTACCACGTCCGTGGGTGGTTTACGGGCCAGTCTCACTGAGAGATGGGCCCGGTTAAAATGGACCGGCCCGAGGGAGAGGTGGAGGTCAGGGTAGGTCGGGCTGGGCGGGCCGGGGTGCTCAATGGGGTCGTCGTCGTCATATCGGACAGTGCGGAGGGTGGAGCGGCGGTGGACGCGGAGGGTGGCGATGGAGTCGTCGAGGATGCGGAGGACCGGATCGGCCCGGTGAGGCTCAATGGAGGCCCAGTGGGCCGGGAGGTCAGGGAGGAGGGTTAATTGGGCCCGGCAGATGGGGCATGTGAGGCTACCGTGGCGGACGTTGGTGGCGATGCAGGCCGAGTGGAAGGCGTGGAGACACTGGGCCGTGAATATGGGCCTTGAGTGGTCCACTTTGGAGGAGTCCATTGAGTCCAGACATATGGCGCACAAGCTCTGCTGCTGCAGCATCATTTATTAATGGGAAAATGTTAAGCCTAATCATATATCTCATTTAATTTAATGAGATATGTATTTTTACAAAAGATAAAATATATACTCTAATTAATTGAATATTATCATTTGTATAGGATATGAAAAAAATTCTAATGGGGGTATATATTTCAATATTGAGTGGAGGAGACTGATGAGATATATAAGACTGTATTCAGGACGATAAAAATGACTGGGTGTAATAGAGCTCTAAATGAATTAGTATAAAATTATTAATATTACAGTTATTCTTATAGTCACTTTTATTTTAATTTTTTGAAGTGTGTACTTACCTAATGACATACATACCAATATAATAAAATATGTACTTCACAAAAAAAAAAATCGTGTTTTTTTATCCCTGTGGACTCAAGGAAAAATCCAAAATTGAGATAATTTTATTGATTCTTAAAATTTGTCTCATACAAAAGACAATGACATTTTTTATATCTCACAAATATAAACTTAATTTATAAGATTGACATAATTATTTAAATAATTATATCCCCCAAATACAAAACACTCATAATAAAAATTAATAAAACTACTAATAAAAAAAAGCATAATGAAAATCCTAAAAATCCTAGATTGAGATTTCACTAAAAAAAAAAGTGATTATTATAATATTAAATAAAGAGATTTTCAAAAATATTAATGAAAAAATCTTGTAAAAATTAAATATGAGATATGAAGATGGATTTGAAATTTATTATTCTCCAATGAAACATCTAAAAATCTGTCCTCTACATCGGTAGCAGATCAACTAATTTTAATGGAAAGTGACAGTCAACTTTTGTGAACAAAATTAAAAAATAAAATTTAAACCATCTTTATTTGCAACATTTGAATGCAATGTTTAAAGGTAGGGAAAGTGTTTTGAATAAAAAGAGGGGGGGAAAAAAGACAAGGAGAGATGGATCTTTCTATAGGTTGTTCCGCCATTACAAGGAACCAAAAGCCTCCCCAAAATGAGCTTCCATCGGACGGTCAACAATCCACACAACTAAAATGTAAACAATTGTGAACCCTTCTTTTTCAGTGGCCTTTGGACTTCATTTAATGGGAATTTAATTTTTGAAAAATTAAATCAAAATACCCATTATGATGTTGGATTATATTTTGGATTTAGTTCTATAATACGTATCCCCAAAATATTTTTTGTTTTTCAAAATCAACTCTAATATTGTAGTAATTTTTGAAAGATTTCACTTCATTATACAATGCATGGAAACTACTTGAATTTTGGTTAAATTTTAAACACTGCTACAGATTTATTTAGCGGTTAATTAGTGTTTCTAGCACAATTTATAAAATATTATGACATTATTATCAAAACAAGAAATGTAGCATCCAATTCAAAGAAAATCACAAGATGAACAAATTGTTTAGCGGATTAAATCAACAAAACATATAAATACAACTTATTGTATCAATTCACAAAATACTTTTGTGGGCTGAATTTTTTTATGTTATGTTATTCCTATTTATTTGACTTAAATGTCAAAATATTGTGAAAAATAAATAAATATAAAACAATTTTACCTTAGTTGAAACATTAGATTCGCCTTCATCTTCCATTTCCATGGCACACACTTTGTTTGTATCATTTACAGAGCTTGGGATCTGAAAAGTAAAAATCAAATATAGTTAGAAACTTAAATTTTCTTACTCAAATTTTGAGATTATTATGGGATATTAAAAAAAGAAATGCAAAGAAATTCAAGAGATGAGAGAGACAAAAATAATAATAAATACTCAAAAACATTAGAAATCCTACCAAAAAACTATCATATTTGCTTCATAAGATCTTAAAATCAATACTTGTTGGTTGATCTTCAAAGATATACAAAAAGAGGGGCATAAAATCTTCAAAGATTTTAGTCATTAAAGTAGCAAAACCAAGCCATTCTAAAAACTTGATCTTTCTCATCTTCAACTGAAAAACTGATCAGACATCCCATAAAAGAAAACACATTTTTTCAAAGACCCAGATGATGAAAAATGTGAAAACTTGAAAGATCTCCAAGAACAACAACAATCAAAACTATATATATCAATATATGTATATGAAAAATTCAACAAAGAGTACTTGCATTTTGAACAACAATGGGATCTCTCTTGGTGGACCATCTGAAGAAGGAAGCGCAGCTGAACAACCAAATCTTCTTCACTGCTCTTCTCAGTCTCCAAGAAGCTCCACCCATCTCTCTCTCTCTCACTCTCTCTCTGTCTGTCTGTGAGTGTCTCATTGGTTTTCATTCTTTCTTCCACAGGTCCACTTTATTTATTTTTGACTTTTGGTTCCATGGAAAAATTGATCTTAACCCCCTTCAAACTTCCTGAATTTCGATAACCCCCCATCAAATTACAAAATTGAAATAAGGCTTACAAATTTGCATACCATTTAAAAATATATATTCTAACTCTTATTGAAATCAATGCTGTAAAAAGTGATGTGCACTAGTCAACAGTTGATGACTGACTAGGGATTAATAAAAAATTAATCGATTAATAATAAATATAATGCATATACATAATAGTTAAAAGACAACTGAATAACTTATTAGTCAATTAGGAATTAATCATAATGATGGTTAAACACTAAATTTTGTGGGTTAACCTAGATGTGGATTATATTAATCGGGGACATAGAAGGAATTTTTAGAACATTGATTCACTCGAATTATGATTTTATTCCTTTTGATAATATACCAGACTCTATTTAGTTTTAGCCATGATATAGTCAGAATTTACTAAAACTCTAATTATACAAGGATTAATTGATCAATTTTTCCATTGTTTCTTATGGATAATTGGAGGAAGTGCAGTCTCTTTTGATCTTTTTTTAAAGACACATATTTCATGTAATAAAACTTATATATCTTCATATAAATAAAATATATAGTCCACTAAATTATATGGATTCATACATATGAAGTATATATTTTGTGTAACAATGCCCATTCTTTCGGATTTTTTTGGTACAAAATGTAGGGATGGAATGAGACAGTCTTCAAACCATAGAATAATAACACACTACTAATATTAGACAGACCAACATGTATATCACTAGAATACCACTCACATGGTTGTGAACTTGTGATTGAGTTAGGTAGGTCTCAAACTCAGAAGGGACTCATGAGCAGCACAACACTCATACATCACTTTCTATGTTAAATAAACATACTTTTTTAACTTCCTAGCTTGTTTGGTGGTTTTGGGGTCTCCTCCTCCTCCACTCCACCACCATGTGTTGTCCTCACTGGAAACCTCACTCTTTTTAAGGAAAAAAAAAAACTTTGTCAGATGATCATTGCCAAGGCCCCAGTTGTGTTCATACTAAACAGTAGTTGCCATTGACTATATTACACTGCAAAGCATATTTTCTACTCCTTGTCTCCCCTCCATGTGGTCATCCCACATTCCACATTCATGCTTTTTAAAACAAACATAAATCTTTGTTGTTAATGTAATTCTATAATAAATTAACTCCCATTTGGATAGATGAATTATGTTAATTGGAATAAATAATTATATTGAGATAGATAACTATAATAAATAATAGAATATTTCATCTTTTTGATTGAGTGTATTTTTAGTTATTCTCGTTGAAAAGCGTAATAATAAAGTTTCTGTTGTTTGATTGACCATGAATAAATTATGGATATAAAATGAATAAGATGTGAATAATGATTTATAAATGTAAAGAAATGATTTGACATATAATTTAACATGTCACCCTCTTTATACCAGTAACATATATTAGATGGAATAACTAAGAGAACCTGCAATACCGATATCATCTTATTTCTTCCTATTCTAAGTTGATTTTTACAAGAAAAATTTTACGAGCAGTTTATATATGTTTTGAATTTTTTAAATATATTTTTTATTAATGAAATATTTATTCTTCAAAGGGAAAAATCCAAATGACCCCTTGTAAACTGCTTGAAATCCATTTAACCCCCTGACTTTTTCTAAGGTCCATATAATCCCTTCAAAACACCTATGTAAATCCAAATAGCCCACTAAATTAAATTTTCGTTAGCAGATTAGGATTATTCTACGAATATTCTGTCTGGTTAACCATGGTTGAAAACATAGTATACAAAAAATCTCCTACAATGTATTAAAAATGCAAAAAAATCCCTTGTAAATGATGATTTTAATTACCTAAGTGGATAGGGTTTTATAATCTATCCGTAGGCTTAAAATCGTCGTGTACAAAAAATTTTCTGAATTTTTAACAAATTGAAAGAAGTTTTTGATATATTGTGTTTTCAGTCAGAGTTAACAAAATAAAATATTTGTAAAATATTCATGATCAGTTAATGAAAGTATAACTTAGACAGTTATTTGGATTTACATAAGTGTTTTCAAAGAGTTATATGGACTTTAGAAAAGGATCACGGGGTTATCTGCATTTCAGGCAGTTTATAGGAAGTTATTTGGAATTTTCCCTTCTTTAAAATAAATATGTAAATATGTACTCATATGAATTAAACACACATTTTTATGTTTACTATAACAGTCATGATACTCAGGCCCCAAAGTATAAGCCCTACTCACAAGTCCTATGATGTGTCATCATCTTATTGGTTGGCTTGTTAACTTTTCAAAAAGGATAAAATGGCAAAATACAAATCTGCCCTTCATTAAAAATTTGTCCCATTAATCCAAATCTCTCCATTTTCTCTATTCAGTTATGACTCTTCTATGTGAATCTTGAAATCTATTTACCCATTTAGATAAAAAAAAAATAAATATCACCATTCGTTTAGTCAAAATCCACTTTCGTTTTGTTTCGTCAATCCTTTGTGGCCGGCTCGACGTTCTTCCACCACAAACAGATCGATCGAGCATTGAACAACAATCTTGGAATGACTAGTTCCCTTCGGATCATCATTGTGGAAGCCATGGAAGCTTTGCTTCAATTTCGATTATGGTTTTTCTTTGTATTAAAAAAATGTTATTTATAAAAATAAAGAGAGAAAGGTAAAATGATTATGTAACATTTATGTGATTATAACTATAATAGAATATAACAGTGTTGTATAAATGTAACAGAAATATGTGAATGTAACAGTCTTATGACATTCATGTGAAAAAATGTTGCAGAAACAAAAAAAGAGGAGAAGAAATGTAGCAGACTCCCTTGCAAAAGTAATTCGAACATTTGCTATTAATGACTAGTTACATTGTAATGTACCATATTACGTAAATGTATCTATTTCGCAGCAATAGACACATGTAATTGACTGTTACTTTTGTGAATGTAACAAATATAAATCAATACACGCATGAGATTGACTTTTACATTTATGAATGTAACAAAAATAACACAAATATGAAAAATGAATATTTACATTATCAACAATATAACAGTAACATAATACAACCTATCCACATATAAAATGTAACAGTATCGAGTGTTACATTTAAGATATAAGAGAAAACAAATCAAACTGTGAAAAATGACATTCAATACATAAAAAAATTTGTGTTTAAAACAAATCAATGGTTGAAAATCTTTCAAAACAAACTTCCGATTTTCTTCTATTTGTTCTTCAAAAAATAATAATGTTCAAAATAAATTACCTCCAATTCCCTCTCTAGTTGTACGGATATTTTCAGAAGCAAAAACAAACAAAAATGATTCAATCGATTCAAAACATTGTTAGCCTTTTTGGATAAGGTTGTTGGGAGATTCAAACATAAAAAAATAAAAAACCAAGATGTTGATCTCTCTTTTCATCTCCACTGATGGATGATCCATCGATGATCACCATTGAAGATCAAACATAAAAAAATTCAATTGTGATAATTAAAAAAAAAATGCATTTGAAAATCCATTAATTGCACCGTTCCATGTGAGGAAATCATAAACATCCCATAATTATGGTGAGTAGTTATAAAAAATGGCTTGAAGGACATATTAGGCATTACATCTATGCCGCATCACGGGGCCTGTAATGGATAGGGGTGGTAAACGAGCCGAACGAGTCGAGCTTTGACCTGTTAAAGCTCGGCTCGTTTAGTATCAGGCTCGACTCGGGACCGAGCTTCATTTCGTGTTCAAACTCGACTAGTTGGGCTCGTGAAAAGCTCAGTTGAAGCTCGGCTCGTTTATTAAACAAGCCGAGTCGAAGCTCGAACCAAGGCTTGGCTCGGGTTTGTTTATCTAAAAAAAAATCTAACTTAGTATTTGAGAAGTCACATTTCACAAATCACAACACCTTATATATGTGAAAGTGTTATAAGCTCGAGCTCGAGCTCGGCTCGTTCTCTCTTTTTATGTTAAGTAAACGAGTTCGTCTAAGCTCGGGCTCGGCTCGTTTACAAATCGAACTTTAAAAATTATTCAAGCTCGACTCGTTTGTCTAATCGAACAAACTTGAACAAGTTTTAATTAAACGAGCTCGAGCTAAATCTGAGCTGCTCAGACTTGTTTATCAACCCTAGTAATGAGGCCTATTTTTATAGGACTTGAAAATCATTATTTTTTCTATAATAATCGTATACACTGATATGTTGAATTATATATATATCCCGTGTTGAATTATATATATTGCATTTGACGATTTTATCTGATTTTTAAAACAATGGGCCGTGGTCCGTGGTGCACGTGTAACAGCACTGATGGACACACACCCCAATCCAGATGTACACCATCGCGGGTAACGTTGAAGGCGAACCGGTTTGACGGTGATGATTGTTTAACAGGTCAGCCCCCCACTGATCAGACGGTGATCCCCAGCTCGGACAAAAAAGTCTCACATATTACCAAAATAGGCCCCAAAATTTCAAATCCTCATAAATCCCTCTTTTTCCAAACTAGCCGTTGAAGACTCCCCCACAAGAAACCAAACTCTCTCTCTCTCTCTCTCTCTCTCTAGCAGCTCAGATTGAGAGGCCCTTTTAAGAACCCTAATTGTTCAGATCCTCTCTCCTTCTCCTCCCCATCTGGATCAACATCTCTTCGACACCCAACCTTCTCCTTCTCTTTTGAGCCTTTCTTCGGTGTCTTCAATGATGTTCACTGAAGGTTTGGATGAGAGGGCCATCGACTGGGTCAAGCAGGTACACATAAACCATTACAGTAGCTTAAAGATTTGAAATACCCATCATTTGATTTCATGTTTTTGATGAGAATCACTGCTTGGGATCGCCGGATTTTATGTGGGTCTTCAGTTTTGCATCCTCTTTTTTTATTGCCCTTCAATGGGTTTCTTGTTAATTAACTTGCATTTCTATTCGTTGATGTTTCTTTTTATTGTTAATGTGTTGATTCTTTCAAATTGAAGTCTTTCTTTTTGGGTACTAACGATCTCTTTCAATTGTTTTAGCTCTGTTTTATTTTTTCTTTTTTTGTGGGTTACTGAAATCTTGAAATTGGTTCATATGTATCTCTTATTGAAAGGGATGATAGATTTATAAGTTATATGGGTCTTAATGGTAGATAATGTATGTGATTCTTGATTTAAATTTCAACAGGGAGTTGACACAGATCAGCAGCTGAGACCACCTTTGACGGAAAACTTCGAAAAGGAATTCACCCCGCAAAAACCTCTGCTGTTTGGTAGAAACAACAATTTATCATCACCTCATGTTCTACCCCCATTGAAGTTCTACTCTAGCTTGCTCACACGCCATAGCGATGTTCACTTCGATTCGGAAGATGATGATATTGAGAGCATCGCATCGGCCTCGTGTGCGATGGACCTTTGTTACTCAGACACGTTCGAGGAGGACGGACTGGGGTCCAGCGATTCTGATCTTTTTGACAAACCCAAAGTCCAAGATTGTGCAGAAGAGCTGTCCGAGTCGCAATCTTGCGAAGGCTCTAATCAGGAGTCCACCAGTGGATCGGAATGCAGAAAAAAGTCATCGTCTTTGGTTAGAGGGACATTGGAGAATCTGAGGATTGAAGTGCCGGCAAATGTTAGAAGATATACTGATACTGAATTGGGTCTTAAGAGTTGTCAAGAGGGGGATATAGGTTCTCATGTAAGTATTGATGGTGGTCTATCAGTAGAATATATACTTTGGCCAAGTCTAATGATTTTTGTTTCGGATTGCAGGATCACTCAATGCGTGGAATTATTACACAGTTGCAGGATCTTGGGACTCCTAGTGCACCTCCTGTGGTGGATATTGGAAATGAAGAGAGTGAATTAGTCGAAGATTGCAAAACATGGATGAGGCCCACAAGCATTGCACAAGAACTTATGAAGGAAAATTATGAGATGCATCAATCAAATGAAGCAATGGCATATTATGGAAATAGTGAAGTCCCGATGGAAGTGGGGGCGCAATTACACAGAAGTGATGTTCCAGATAATAGGTGCTTGTTCTTTGTTCTCCTTGTTCCATTTAATAAACGTGGTGATATCTGCTTTTCATTCTCATTTTTGTCATAGGCCCTATTTGGGACCAATTGTCAAATTGATTTTGCTTATGCAAACTCAATTTTCATATAATCGGTTCTAAACAGATTTTTAAACTTTAGCTTTAGCTTTTGAGATTTTTTTTGTTTTTTGTGTTACAAGTCAAAAAACAACTTTTATGAAAAAGTTAGTTGAGAGAAAAACTGTTTCTGAAAATTTGTTCCAAGTGGGGCCATAGACAAAGTTCACTATTTGTTCTTCAACATTTTTGTTTTTGAATTTTGGTTGCAGATCCTTATCAGCAAAGGAAGAAGTGCAGATGCCTCATTGGCAAACTAGTCTCATTGGCCAAGCAACTTGTTACAATACTAGGTAATGTTCATATTTGTGTACACTAATGGTAACCTTTCTTATTAAGGGCATAAATGACTTGTTTAATGCTTTGTTTTCTTTCTGTAACAGTGATCAGACTGCCTGGCAAACATTTGTAGCATATGACGCATGTTTTAGGCTTTGCCTGAATGCTTGGGCAAGGGATTGCATGGAAGCACCAGAATTTCTCCGAGATGAATGTATAGTTCTTCGCAATGCTTTCGGGTATGTTGTGTAGAGTTTCTATTAATTTTTTGTTTCTGCTATTCCTCGCTGCTATTGTTAACAGCAAACATTGGTTCGTCTGTTCTTAATAGGCTACATAGGTTTTTATTGCACCCACGCCGTCAAAGTTTAAAGGAAGGACAGCCTTCTGAACACAAGGAATCAATTTGTGGCATGAAGGCTAAGAAAGTCGGCAGGAAGATTACAGTGGAAGGTGTGTTTTTTGTATTATACGTACAATATGATTTTTTTTCTATATCATATATACTTGATGAAACTAAATAAAGTATCGACATATTAGATGGAAAACGTAACAAAAAGTAGGTTACAAATGATAGCTAACTCTATATAATGCCTTGCATTTTTTTTCTAACACTTGGTTTATTCATTGTTTATTTGTTTATTTGATTGATTGGATAGCAGTGAGGAAAATCCGAATCATACCCCGAAGACCACTTCGAGCTGCCAACTCTCAAAGAGGTATGGCATATATGCAAGTAGGAGCTGAGTATGTTCGACATGCTTCTGCGCTTCTAAAAACAAGCATCAACTCCTTAAAATTAACGGCATTGTCAGTTGCATCAGAAGGTTTGTATGTCCAACTCTATTGCTTAATCTTTTACCTGACACAACATTTTCCATTTACATTTTACGCTCACCAAATATAATACATGCAGAATCTCTGTCATGCTTGCTCCAGTTGAGAAGTTCTAATGAGGAGACAACGGGGGAGTCTAGTTCAGTTGTCTTCTTGAAGGCTAGAAGTGGTGACTCTCATGTCTTGTAAGTTTTTCATGTTTCTTGAAACTTGCGTATTATGTGAGTAAATTATGAAGAGGCCATTATAGATTTTTTTTGGATATAGCAATGCTAAAGTAATTTCATATTTTCAGTTTTCCGGAGAGCCAGTCTGATGCACTTCTGGTAGATGTCCTGGACAAAAACCGGATTACTCAAGGTCGAGCTATAATCGAAGTATCATCTTTAAGTGACAATCCTGTATGCATATTTTCCTCTGCTTTTTTACCTCTTATTTCAACTGATCAAGTATCCACATTTAAAAGATAATGATAACATGTTATCTTATTGGTACATTCCCAAACCAAATCAGAATGATAGAGTCAGGTGGTGGCCGATATATCATGATGACCATGAATGCATTGGGAAGATCCAGCTCTCCATCAACAGCATCGGCACATCGAGCGATATAAGCTTCGTGAAGGTTCTCTTCTAATTAAATTCTTTCAAATTTTCATTGAGATAGTTACCACTGGGAGACTGAGACCAACTTATATCAAGCATATATTGATATTAAGTAGCTGATATCTTCTATATATACAAGTATGCAACATGTCAACAATAAGCCACTCTTGAATACATGGAACTGTTGTCTAGATTGTCGTAAATGTTTTGAGAATTATTATCACATCCTATCTGCATTTCTTGCAGAGTGGACCTGTTGTGGAAACTCTTGTATATGATTTAGTACTGGAAGCTGCTATGTGTGCTCAGCATTTCCATACGAGAAACTTGCGCATATATGGGGCATGGAAATGGCTATTGACAGAATTTGCTGACTATTATGGAGTTTCAGATGCATACACGAAACTAAGGTACTTTCAAAAATGAATGAGAACGACAAATAGTTAATAGTATGATTGAGTTGTAGAAGCTTAATGTTTTTATGCATCTCGACGTTTAACTTTTTTAATATTGTGTAGGTACCTTTCATATATTTTAAATGTGGCTACACCCACAAAGGATTGTTTAGATCTTGTACATGAGTTACTTTTACCCGTTGTGAAAGCACGAGGAGAAAATTGCCTAACGCGACAAGAGGTATCTGTCATATACATTGCTGCACTTTATACTGTTTAATCGTTAATATGATGCTGTTTGAGGATAATAGCTTATACATCAGATTTTCAAGTTCCTCGGGCTTGGATCCCCCATACCTCAATAGTTGACAACAAGATTCACAAACATGATTATAACAAGTTCCTGGGTGATCTGTAACAACCAAAGCATAGATTAGATCAAAAGAAAGTTTTTCTACTACAAAATGAATACTTAAATGAATTGATTTCCAAGGATAATGGCTTATACATGATATGGATTTTCATAAAATGGAGAATTCATTTTGTGGCCACAGAAGTAGAGATAGAGATAGGTTTTCCATTATACCACATATATTTTTATAAAAAACTCTATATTGAAATTTTATCGTTCATGGAGACTAATAAAAAGAAGAGGATTCCCCAACAAGAGCTAACATTCATTTATAAATCAAATAAAGGATAAACTTTGATGTAATGTGCAATTAAGGGAACTTGAATTTATTTTTATAAGGTTTGCAATGTTCTTTATACAGCATTAACCCATACAATGCCTTATTTTCAATTTTTAGTGTGATGATGCATCTATTCAATCATGAGAGATTGTCTGAATAACAATCTCATATTTCTCAAATAATTTTTTTTTGCAGAAGAGCTTATTTATAGATTGTGAAGCTCAAGTTGAGAATCTTCTGGCTAGTACCTTTGAGAACTACAAATCATTGGATGAGAACTCTCCTACAGGCATTACAGAGTTATATGGTCCAAACTTTGGTGCTGCTGCCCCTGCTTTAGTGCCTGCAGTTCAAATTTATTGCCTCCTGCATGACATACTCTCAAAAGAAGCACAAACCAAACTAAGAAATTACTTCCAGGTGAGTAAGAGACAGAATGTGTTTACTCCATGTAGCTCTGATTGATTACTCAAATAGATCACTTGAATGGATTTACTTATTTGTGTATCAAGCTCAGTTGACCTGTTATCTAACATGCCTGTGGATTTTTCACATTTAGTCATGGCCAAAAATACATTAGGTCACTTATAACCTATTCTTTCTTCATTTGAACAAGCAATAATAGAGTCAATGAATATATGAAAAGCATTGAACCACCTCTTCGCCAAGGGATCCTAAGTTGCTCATGTTGATAGGAGAAGATTTAATCAAGAAAAATTACACTTACCTAACAAAAAAATGGTAAAAGTGCATTATGCTTACAAGAGAAGTCCTTGCATGACTGCCATAGTGTCACCTTGTATCCATGCTCACATATTCTTTACAAGAGCTTGTTCCTTTAGAAAAAAAATATTTCTAGATTTCATAAAGTACATTTTAGTTACTTGTCACTAATTGTAGTCGGGTTCCTGAACCTTCGAAGAATGTGTGTGTGTGCTCACATAGGTGTGTTTAATTGAGTATTGTTGGGGGGAGATTTCCAAAGTTCACAAAATTCATGTCTTATATCATGGGAAGATTCTAATTCTGTGGGATGTCATATTTTTATAGATCGGTGCAGCAAGGAGGTGTCGGAAACATATGGTAGACACCGATGAGTTCATGTCAAGCAACAATGAGGATTTTCTTTCAGATCCAATGATAATCTCCACCGCATATCTAAAAATGAAGACTCTCTGCATCAACATAAGCAATGAGATCCAAGCAGACATTAAAATCCACAACCAACACATACTTCCAAGGTATTGTTTTTCACCTAAGCATTTTATTACTGTATGTTTTTCACTTGTCCTTGTTTTCCTTAAAAACTAATCCTAGATATTGAATTCTTTGACAGTTCGATAGATCTACCAAATGTGGCAGCATCCGTTTACAGCAATGAATTGTGCGCCCGACTCAGGCAGTTTCTTGCAGCTTGTCCTCCATCACAGCCATCCTCTCATGTCATAGAACTTTTGGTTGCAACTGCAGATTTTGAGAGAGATCTTCAATCTTGGAATATATGGTAATGATAAAAACTTCAGCTATATAAATTTAAAATAAACTATCTACCTTACCAATATTGTTTGTTTTTTTTTTTTTTTTTAATATGTTTGCTTCAGTCAAGTGCATGGTGGTGTGGATTCGAGGGACCTATTTCATGGTTATATAATGGTTTGGGTACAAGATAAACGTCTTTACTTGCTCGATCTTTGCAAAGCAGAGAAGGTAATCTCTATATCTAAGTGCACATGTAGCTTTTATTTATGTCTTCCAATGTATGATCATAAGCATTATTGTTCATAATGTGTGATATTTTCTATGGTCAATTTATTCATCATTGTAGGTACCTTGGACTGGCGTATCGACTCATCACTGTACTTCGCCTTTTGTTGACAAGATGTACGATCAAATTCGAGATGCACTGAAGGAGTACCAAGTAGTGATAAATCGATGGCCTCAGTACTCTATCACTCTTGAAAACGTATGTATTAATGAATATATCTTAATTCGTTAAGCAAATACATCATCTTATTATTAGATCAAATCTACTAATGAAGAAATAATATACTTCATATTTCCAGGCTACAGCTGATGTAGAACAAGCCATACTGAAAGCATTAGAAAAACAGTACACCGATGTCCTGACTCCTCTAAAAGAAAGCTTTCCTCAGATGCTCGAAAAGCAAGTCCAAAAACTGACCAGAAGACAATCAACATCTATTTATGTTGTTCCAACTGAAGTGAGTACTTTGGGTTAATTCATTTGCAATTTTGTTTTTTACAATCTTTTAATGGTTTTCTTTTGTGTGGCAGATGGGAATGTTTTTGAATACCGTGAAAAGAATCATCGATATCTTACACTGTACAGTCGAAGACATCCTAAAAACATGGGCTGCATGTCTTCCAGTGGATGGAGACAAGAAGATTGCATTCGGAGAGCAACTGAATGGAGTCACTGTGATGCTTAAGACAAGATATAAGAACTACATGAATGCCATTGTCGAAAAACTCATGAGAAATGTAAGTTATGTTAGACCATATATATTCACTCCATTAGATTGATTTCTAAAAGTTTGATGGATTCTTTCAGGTGCAAGCCAATAGGACTACGCGACTTAAGAAACTCCTCCAAGAGACAACAGAAGCTGAGGGAGAAGCAGAGATGCGCGAGAACATGCAGCCATTGTGTTCTCAACTTATGGAATCCGTACAGAACCTGCACGATGTTTTCTCGAGCAAGATATTCGTTGCAATCACTCGTGGATTCTGGGACAGAATGGGCCAGGTGACCAAATATTACATAGTGGGTCTTTTGAAAACTCATCATTTGTTATTCCTATTCTGATATCCGTTGAAACATTGCGCAGATTGTGTTGACATTTCTAGGGAGCAGGAAGGAGAACAAAATCTGGTATAAGGGTTCTTGGTATGCATTGGGGGTAAGTATTATTCAGCCTAGTGTCTTGCTTTTAATGCATGTCACATTGTACTAGATTGCTCTGCTTATGCTGATGTTTTATATTAACCTCCACATGCAGATACTAGATGATGTTTTTGCTTCCCAGATGCAAAGGTTGTTGGGGAACGCATTGGATGAGAAGGATTTGGAGCCTCCTCGTTCCGTAACAGAAGCTCGATCGATCTTATGTAGGGATACAAGGAATTCGGCAGATCCATCAAACTATTTCTATGTCTAAAAGACAGGCATGAAAATTTTGTTCACAGATTCTGAACAAGCTCTGGTACATTGGCACAAGGGTGGTGCCTATCTTTGATTTTTTTTTTTTCAACATTTTTCGTGTACAAGTGTAATATTTACATTATTCATATTCATTTGACATATATATATAATTTTTATATATTATATACATGAGATATTCATAATACTATGGGAGATTAATGTTACTTTAAAGGTGGAATAAAAAGCAGTTTTTCTTTTTTGTCTTGTGAAACCAGTGAAGTGATTATGGGTTTGAGATTAATGTTACTTAGGGCAGGTTTGAGAAGATTATGGGTTCGCAGGAATCTAATTTCTCCAAACTTGTTTCCAACCAGAAAAAAAAAGTTACAGCTTAATTAAAAACAAGAGACACATTTTTTTTTATAAATGATTGCCCAAAAGCTAACTTTTACATGATATGTGGAGATAGTTTTAAACTTAGTTTTTGAGAAAAAACTAATTCTTAAACCCACATTCAAACATCTCTTCGTAGGGCTGAACTTAATTGAAATTTACCTTACCTTTAAAGATTATGCGTTTGATTGCGCGATTGCGTAGCGTATGCGATTGCAGGAAACTGCGTTTGCAATCGTGCAACCAAACAGTTTTACTGTAACAGTTTCATGTACACAGATTTCAGACAAATAGTGCTCAAAAGCTGCGATTTCAAAAAGCTAAGGGAGATGAGTTTCTTGCAGGATCAGTTTTAAAACCCAGATTTCTGCATAATCAGTTTTGCAATCGCACAACCAAACACACCTGACTCTTATAACCATCACTTTTTAGAAAAGCACAATATGATAAGTAAGCCAATAATGTATATTTTGGTGACCTATGAATCAAGTAGTGACTTAAACATGTAAAGAAAGCAATTAAATGAAGATATATATGTAGCAATAATGTAGTTCAGCCTCATGAGAATATTTTGGTATATAGATTCCAAATTCATCTCAATGGGGTAAAAATCAAAATACATTTAGCCAGGATTTCATCACAAACTAAACTAATCAACTAACAAATTACTTCCAGGCGACTCCCTTAGTCATCTCAATGGGGCACAAATCAAATGCGTACTCCATTAATATGATTTTTTTCTGAAATTTTTAAAATTCATTCAAAAATAAAAAAATAAAAACTTCTCTTGATGATTCTGGACCTCTTTAACTAAGCTAAACCAATTCTTGTCCATTCTGTGAAGTGAAATCAAGTAGATGAACCAATTGAACCAGAAAACATACATGCCATTAGTTATAAAAATACTTCCAAGGAACATCACAGTTACTGTACATTAAATTTTAGGGATCAGTGCAACTTCAGAATTTAATCTCCAACACAGTTTCTTGAAAGAGCTAATCTGGCACCTGATAACCTCTTCCTTCGAGCCTCATAGAGATAGAAAAGAAGACATGAGTCCCTAGACCTTCCCAATTTCAAGTGAAAGCATTTAACAGTAATAACTGCATGAAAACACAGAGGAAACAATGATGAATAGCAATCCAGGCATGATATAGCAACCATACCATGAACCATCAACTTGTACAAGTAAAACAAGAAACATTGCTAATTCCTGAAAGTAAAAGAAATATTCAACGTGTTGATGTGTTGTTGAAATAAATTCCTCGCCCAATTCATTCGAGTATGTACTTCACCTTTTGTGAAAGTATGTATTTCATTAGATAAATATATACTTCCAAAAAAAAGTGTTTAAAAGTGTGCAGAATTGACAACAGGAATGGCTAAGTATAACATTTCCCTATTTTATGGGTGTTAATGTGTTCGGCACCGATGAAAGAAATTCTACCTCTTGAGAAACCACAACTACTGTTGGTCAGTGGACTTTGATGCCTGTTGGATCTGCTGGAGGAGGGCCGCAGCCAGCTGCAGTGTCGCCTGCAGACGCTTCTGTGGATCTTGTTCTGTCTCCTTATCACTCCCCTGTGAATTCTCTGTGTTCCCCATTTTGGGAGACTCCGAAGAGATATTCGATGGTTGATGTTGCAACTGTTGAACCTGACTGAACTGGCTTCCTGAGACATTTTCAGATGATGATGGTGCAGCTGGTGGCAGTTGTTGCTGCTGCTGCCCGAGAATTGATACAAGATGTGCGAGTTGCTCAGATTGCAATGATGGAACGGGTGGTCGAGTCTGAGGTCTGGGATCATAGAGATTTACACTCATTGGTGCATCATAAGATTGGGATGGAATATTTGGAGCCTGCGGAGGAAATGATCCATAACTCGGCTTTGAACCTTGAATGGGTTGGGAAGGCCAATTTGGCTGCAATGCAGGAGGATTCTGGTGCTGGATTTGGCTATACTGACTCTCACCAGGTGCATGGGATTCTTTCTCACTATGGAAAGCTGAAGTGAAATGTTCAGAGGATGAGGCAAAGTTACCTCTGGGGGAGGCTGGTTTCCGGTATGATTTGTCGTGAATAAAATTTGCTGATCCATCATTTATGTGATGCATGAGAGATGGAGGCTTTGTGTTCATTACTTCCGACGGGTGAGGAAGAGAGGTAAAAGTGGAATCAGGTTGCTGAAAACTCAATATGACGCCAGAGATGCTTACTTTTCCTGGGACTTTAAGAACTTTTTCAGAGAATTCTGAAGGGGGTACCAGAAACAAGGTGTTCTTGTCACCCAATCTGGCAACTGCTGCTCGCTGCTTCTCCCCCAAATAGTGCATAAACTCATTGTAATACACGATATCAGCATCGGTTTCAGGAACAAAGAAGACTACCCAACTAGCAGATGCTTGATAGAAATGATTCTCTAGCATATCAAGGCCTGTCCTTGCTGTACAATTTAAATAATCTGGTCTGCAAATATATTAAGGGAATGATATTGCAGTCAATTATTATGCGTAAAAGTATGACCTTGAATTGAGTGAAAAAAATTACAGTGGTGCGTGTTCAATTTGATAACCTTGCTGGGTATTCTAAAATGAACACTAAATTTAATTATCTTTATGAATTTTTATATGCAATTTAATTAGATAACGATGTCACTTACAGCGGAGCATCAAGGGCTTTCCCCACAGGAAAACAACGTGCACGGCAGACAGGAGTCCCACCTTTGGCTATTGTCCCTTCCCATTTCCACTCTTTGTTAGGAGGGGACTGATGAGAATCAGAAGCGAATCTTTGCCAGTTAGTGGATTTTGAAGGTAACAAGCCAGGACCCCCTTCAGGAAATCTCCAACTATCATCCTTTCCTGCAAGTGGAAGATGAGTTGGCCCTTTTGGGAGATTGGGAATACCTTTATATGAGGAAGGACCAGCAGGATCATAGCCAGACTCATAGGCCTCATGCCCAGGCAAGTCATGAAAATTTTTTGGAGGGCCACACCGCCGTTTTTCCATGTCCAAATCAGAGAAAGGATATTCTGGGAGTTCATTATCAGCAAAAGGAGGACCTGTTTTGAGTTTCTTCATTGACCGGAAAGCAGCATCTCCCTGTGAATCCCAGGAACCTTCAAAAAAGGGGCTCCTTTGTTTCTCATGAGAGGATTCTCGCCAAATCACTCCCCTTTCTGCTGGACTGTTCCTGTGTTGTTCATATTGATCTTCCACTCCTTGAAATCTTGCATGTTCAAGCATTCCAGGAATGTTATTCTTTCTTCCAAATCCAAAGCCACCAGCAGCATCTCCAGGGATTTTATCCATATTGGGAGTGAAACGTGGAGAAGCCACAGGGAATTCCCTCTTTGAAGTCCCAAAATTTCTATCCCACCCAAAACCTTCCACATTTGACTTAACATTGGGAGGGAACTCTGCAGTGTCTGAATTCCTGCCCTGCTCGGGGGGACCAGAGTCACTCCTTGCAAAACAAATACTTACACGTGGATGATTGAAAAGTTTTCCCTGCAAAGCTTCTTTAGCTCTGCAAGCTGCAACTATGCTCCTGTACCGCACAAAAGCATAGCTGCGACCTGGAAATGCAGTAATCTTCTCTATTTCACCAAAGGGTAAAAAGGCCCTCTGTAGGGCTGTCTCATCAACATTCAAGAATGATGGGAATCCTATCCATAGCACCTCACTTGGTTCAGCACTCCAACCCCCCTTGGGTGGTTCACCGTAAAACTCTTCTGAGGTGGAACGCTGTGTCCTCACATCCCTGTGCGATGATAGTTCTTGTTGTTCAGAGAAATGGCCATGAAGTCTATTTTGTTGGTACTCCTCATTACGTGGCACAGCCGCTGATCTCTCCTGTAATTCAAGCACTCTCACAGTGAATCACGCTTTTCTCATAATGAACATGATTTGAATGAGAAACAGAGAGCAATTGTGCTGCTCCCATCAGAATCCCCTGAACAAATCAAAATTTAAAAGCAAGGGATCTACTCCTCATGATTCCACTTGCTTTAGATCCAAGGGCGGCAATAAAATTTTCAGGGAAGGGAACAGCCAATTTGATAGAAGAAAAAGATACAATTTATTTATGAGCACCAAAAACAAAATTAAAGCCCCGTTCATTGCTAATGCCAATTTGGCATTCAATCAGCAAGATTACTGATATTCCGGACACACAAAGTTCAAATATTTGGCACAGCACTCTGATCCCAGTGCTGCGGGAATTTTATTGAGCAAGGAGACAGGGAGACTCTATTATGATGGTAAATGTAACAAAGAATGATGGCCTGAGAGATTTCAACACTATACGCTTAGGCATCCTCAAGCTTTAAGAAATATTGGTTTTCGTGGTAAGATTCTGTTGACAGTATATCAGAACTTTCTGCAATAGGAATGTCCATATCATGGATTAATATACACGTTCTGTTTGTAATATTGCTACGTTTAAACTTTTAACCAACGGTTAGAAAATTCTCCCAATCATAGCATTGCTATATGTTTTAGTGAGTGGAACATTCATTATGCCTGTTCATTTTCTTTTCAGTCTTTCTCCTTTTAAATTACATTTTGTACCCTCCTGTTTATCAGTTTTAATATAACTTGATGGACACATCTTTCATTAAAAATGCACATAAGGGTAACTACACCAAGGGCATTACATAGTTGGCAAAGAAAATGAGCATCTTAGCAACAGAAAATATTAAACAAGAAATGTTAATGCTGTTATACTCAACTGAACTCTACCATAACTATAAGATCGTCTTTCTTCAATTAGCAATAAGCTAGCTCTCTTTCTACATAGCAATTATAAATAGAAAGAAAATCCTTAGCCAAGATATATAAGTATCATTACTCATGCATTGTCCAAACACCAAAGTCAGAGTGGCCAAAGGTTCCACTTTTCTTTTTTATTGTGGATTGATGCCATATGTAGATTGTGTTACATTGGAATCATCAATCAGATTTATCCCCCATTTTAATTGCGATATTATTTTTCCTCTAGTATTCAAATAATATAGGTTATCCTACAAGCCATCAAGAAGACAAAGAAATTGCATGAAGTTAAAGAAACTTGCCCATCTCATTGTATATTGTAGAAATTAATTGATAAGGAAATGTGAGTGGAGAATTCCAAAATTGGTAGTGCAGAGGCATTCAGATTTCAGGTTATAAAGAATCCAAATAACATGCCCATTGCTATTGTAAGAAGCTGATGTACAAGTATTCCTTCACTGATTACTGTTATAATGTAGAAGCAGAGAATAGATGGCCCATGGAATGCTCTGCTCTGCTCAAAAAAAAAAAAAGGAGAGAGAAAGAAAAGAAAAAAAATGTTTCATGACATCTGAAGCTATGCCATGGAAAGGTTTATTTGTGGCGTTATACAATTTTCCAAAAACTCCCATCTCATAGAAAAAGCCAAATTCATGGTTTATTTCAGACCCATTCAATAGCTCTTCAACTTTAGAAATCAGTGGAATCACTTTTCAAAGTAAAATCCAGAGATACTTGATAATTATCTATTAAACAACAAATTTTTGACATCATAATTTATCTGCATTATGTCAACACAAAATATGAGTGTCAAGTGTCAAAGTCCCTCAAGTGCTTGCTGTATCTAGGAAATAGAGGCACAGAGAAATCTCAATGAAGTGGTGGATATCAAAGATATCAATGACAATGAACATCTTAAGAAGTTCTTAAATTACCAACAGACAATGCTTAGGGTATAGGCAAAGTAATAGAGACCTCATAGGCTCAAACTAACACAATCCTTGACTGATTTACCCAAAATCTGCTCATGTTCTACCATGAAATAGCGTCCCAGTGAGCTTTTGTTATCTCCAATATTCATTAATTGTGGTTGTGCTTTGACTTATAATGGCTGGCGATGGATGTTTTTTATTCTGTTGAAGTTTGACAACTGTTCATGCTTGATACTTTGGTTCATGGAAACAGAATTCATATTGCAGTCCTCCTTGATTTAAATGTCATGAAATGTAGTTCACGTCATATTTGTAGTCACCACTGATTCTCTACCATCTTCAACAAATTGGATGAAAATCTTCCACTCAACCACTTTCGGAATTTCTGATTGCCATAGAAAGTATAGATGTTAATGTTTAAGTTGTTGTCTATATTCAAGTATCGGTTTTCCTACTTCCAAGCCATATTGTAATTTTCTCTGCCATTACATGATTCTTCTCAGGGGGATAACAATGCAAAAAAATCAATTTTGTGCATGTAATCAAAACTAATTCAGCATTATCCAAATTATGATATTCACTTGCACGTGTAACTCTAATAACTTTAATCATGATTCTTCGACTTCAAAATCTCTCGAGTTTCTACAAAATATTTCTGCAATTGATCATGTACAATCAAACTCATCAGACAAGAATAGCAACATGACAATTATGATTCCTGAACATACTACAGTGGCGATGATAATTATTAGAATTTTAGAAATTGATTCTTCAATGAAATAGTTATTATAGAATATAGATACTAGATATTTGTTCACCAACTGATCAGCTTATCTCATGCTGCACAACCTCCTATCTTATATTATTCATTTTTCTTACAAATAAATGGGGTTGCAGGAAATAGATGCTTTGCTGGTGCTGCAGAATTAAATTTTGTTAAAGACGCACCTTTAGATAAAAATGCCTTATTATGCAGAAATATAATTCTATTGTTAAAGATCCATTTATTGTTGTTTTTCCATTATTTTTGTATATTGTTAACAGACCAAAACACCAGTACAGGGTCAAACTCTTGAAACTTCCATGGTGTCCTGACACATGGATCAACAAAAGAAAATGTGAAGTGGGAGTGTTCCATTTTTATATTGCAAAACACCTGGATTCAGTACTTGCTTGGAAAGACAGATGAACCATCAGGGTTCAATTGGCATGTTACCCATTTCAAGGGAGATCCATATTAACAACCATAAACCAATCTCCAGTCAATAATATTTTTTGCAATTTGCATGCTCAGCATAACTCATATTTTATCAGAGCACTTTCTATGGAGAATAGAGCATAAGCATTACTTTCCCATAAAGGGCTCTAAAGAAGATATGAACTTATGGCAGATGTGACATCAGAAGATCCCTAAGAAGTAGAAGTTTCTTTATTTTGTTTTATCTATATCCTCACATAGTATACTGTCCTAATCATTCTTGTATCCTTGTGCTTAAACAAACTTCAGTTCCTGGTCATTCCTACACTTGATAAAACTTTCAACAGATTTACTTGTGAAAAGGTAACATCTATGATAAGCATAAAACCTTCCCTCATTTACACGTATTACTTTTCAAATGAGTTACTCAAATTACATTGCTCAACCCTAATGCATTGAACATTCCTTCGTACATTTCGAACGCTATAGACAAGCACTACAATTTTCTCCATAATCAGCACCCTGCTATTTTTAGGAATGATTACATTGTGATATAAAAATAAAACCAAATAATTTCTCATTTTGTCAACAAAAAGGTAAGTTCAATTATAGAAAAAGCAAAACACCAAGGAAAAACAGAACTCAATATATTACAGTAACAGGGATTACAAGCGTGCAGATGGGGAGAAAAAATCCTGCAGTCATCATATAGCACTGCCATAGAAAAAAATGAATTCCAATGCACCTCTGCCATGTAAATGAATTTAGTTACAGCTTAACCAATTTTGTCAGAAATGTGCTTTTGATTTGCAAGATGCAATAGCTAGAAAAATTCAAAAGAAAAGGCTTTTTCTTTCCAAGTAAAAGTTCAATTATATGTTAAATCATTACTCTTTGAGGATGCTCAGTATGAAGCTTGACTGGATAATAATCAGTTATCCTAGTGATGTTACCCTTTGCTCATTCTATTTAGTAGTCTCAAAATTGAGGGGATGTGGCATCAATGAAGTTGCTCAAATGCATTGAGTAGTTCTTCCAGATGTGTCGATTTACTGTCAGCTAGAAAAATAGCATGAAATAGTTCTTCAGATGTGTCGATTTACTGTCAGCTAGAAAAATAGCATGAAATAGTTCTTCCAGATGTGTCGATTTTACTGTCAACTAGAAAAAATTTCAAATTTCGAAGTGAAAGTTCAATATAGGTTAAATCATCACTCTTTAAGGATGCTCAGCTGAAGCTTGACTGGATGACGATCAGTTATCATAGAGGGGTTGATCATTGCTGAGTCTATTTAGTACTCTTTATTTTATTTTATTTTATGAAAAAAATTTGTTGGGTCTGTCAGATTGCTCTCAAAGTTTGAGTGGCTTTAGCATGCTCAAATGCATGAATAGTTCTTCCAGATGCTTCAACCTGTCAACCTTCAAACAGATTTGAAGAACCCACCTCATCACACAAACTCACTAAAATTGTAATTGATCGGTTTCTGTAATAATTCTGGCGAACAAAGAATCCAATAGACAAATTCTGATAGTCTTATCCTGATTTTATAGGACTATTATGTTGCTTTGCTTAATGAACTTCCTTGCCCTATCAATTATGCTTATAACCACTCATTACGAGCATATGCCGCCTAACACTCACTTGAAATTTGCATAGAAGAGTGGAGAAATAAAAATACAAATATACCTTGATATCATTAAACACAATAATAACAAGCAATGGTAAAATAAAGATTGATACAACCAACTAACCCCCTTGGTGTACTGGATTTTAAGCGGGGACCCGGAAACAAAAAACCCTTGCAACGCCCTCATCGCCCTCATCGCCGCCTCCTCCTTCTTGAAGTTGATGAATGCATAGCTGCGTCCAGGTAGAAAAAAAAGGCTTTCGATGTCCCCAAAACGCAAGAAATGCTCAGAGAGGGCACTCTCTGTCACCCGAGGCGACAAGTTACCAACCCATAGGTGCCGAGATGGTGGTGCATTGTTCCCCTTTCCAAAATTCCCCTTCTCTTCCTGAAATCTGGGTACATACTCTCCTTGTAATCTATCCCTTCCCCCAACTCTTCCTCCCCCTCTACCCATCTGTGAAAACCCATCATCAAATTAAGTTCATGAAACACAATTAATAGCGGCCACAATTTGACAATTACCAACATTTCTTGAAAAAAAAGCAGCCTGTTTGGTGCATCAATCCATTTCATAAAAAGCTTGTTTTTTTTTTTTTAAATCAAAGCTGGGATGTTCACTAGTTATTATCAATATCTTAAAGATCCAATAGGCATCAGAAAATAAGATGTTTTGCAAAAATAGGTGTTCCAAGTAACCATCTTCAAAACAACATCAAGAAACAATACCTTTATTGTCCAAGTAAGATCACTGTCTTTCTTATAATTGTGTTTCAGTAGATTTGCTCATGCAACTCAAAATGGGCAAATTCAAACAACCTTTATTGAATTTCTATCCAATCGTACAACAACTAAAACAACCATTCAATGAATACCACACAAATCCCCGAAAACCTTCCACATATTTCAATATTGTGTGAAAATCAGTCAATAATGCAACAAAAATCGATAAGTAACTCTCATTGGTCTTTCAAAGAACATAAAAATCGGACTTTGATTTCCAGAACTGCTTTTACGAAAACAGCCACGCGTCGGAATAAAAAAAATATTAAAAAAAATCCAAACACAGATCGAACGAACCCAAGAACAAGCAAAGACTCAATTCGATCGCAAGGAAAAAATTTAGGGTTTCGTCATTCCTCACCATCTTCGCTAGGGAAGGGAATCCGACCGGAAACTTAAGAAATTTTAGGGTTTTTCGGTGTGTAATTATTGATGGTCTCCCACTACTCTCCCTCTATCGCTATGCGTTTTCACGTGCGGAGCCCCACGTGTGGCATCCAAACGGCGTTATCGGAATTACAAACGTACCCCCCAAAATCGTAACCGTGAAATCAGTGGAACCCTGTTTATCGATCGGGGAACAATAAAACGGGCCCACATCCCGGCCCAACCAGAGTTTTAAATGGTCCGTAGTTTGTACACACATTTCTACACACGTATCAAATATATCAGAATTATATATTTGATATAGAAAAAATTGAAATATGGGATCCAACAAATTGTCTAGACACATTACAGAAAATGTAAAAATATTTAAGATATATATAACATGTTTTGCAGAGTGATAGATGAATGTGATATTGTTGGGATAAAAAAAGACTGTGTGTAACAATATCCATTAAAATTATTAGATTATCTTAATGAACTCGAACTCTATGAATGAGTGATAAAATTAAAACCGTTGGAGTGGTTTTAAAAGGACAACACTTTCACATGTCTTGTGAAATGAGATCGGATTTCTCAATTCAAAAACAGAGGGTCTCGATGTTCTTGACATCGAGGCCATGAATAAAGCCTTGTTATTTTTTGTGAAAGTGGATTTTCAATCCCTCAGCACTTTGGGTCAAGATGTTCCAAGAGCATTTGTAGAGACGCATTCTCACTCTAGCATACAGAGCCAAGTGGTGGACTCAACGGTATGCCCATTGTGCCAGGCAAGGAGTGGAGATGGTGGAGCACCTACTCCTCCTTTGCTCAACTTCTAAAACTCACCTGAGGTTTCAAACATTAGAGGAGCTGTGAACGATGTTGGAGTCGATTACGTGGAGGGGGCAATAGGCAAACTCATGCTCGGGTCATGCGGGGCCTAATCCTAACAGAAATTTGGACAACATGGACAAACGAGAAACAATGTCAATTTTAAAGGGCAACACTACTATGACAAGAACTTGTGGGACGTGGCTACAATGTAACAAAAGCGAGGAGTGTGTCCTTGTAGGACTGGATATATATCTTAACCTATGTATATTTTAAAAAAATAAAAACAGTATAGACTATGGATGTCAAAGCACGTAGAATTAGACATATCATTTTCCATATTATAGTAACGGCACGCATATGTTACATAGTTCATAGTTTGCGATCATTTGCATTATAAATTACACTCATGTTGTCAAATCAATCAACGGCTAACATTTGCATTCACAATAAGATCAGAAGAATGCTAATTATGTAAAAAAAAAAAAAGCTACACAAAATAGGACATATAAAACCTTTGGAATACCAAAAAAAAACATAAGGTTACATTAATTCATAAATAAATGATGATAAATCTTACTTGAAAAGACTTGCAAAAGAGTAATATTTCATCGACACCAAAATTTTACAGGGAATCATTAAAAAGTGTTACGTTTTAGACACATAAATATCCTAGACTCATTAATTGATGAAAGAATGAACAAATGAGCATGGCATATTATCCTTATGTATTCAAAAAAAGAAAAAGAAAAGAGCAACAAAAAGCAAAGGTGGTGGAGCACAAGCAGTGATTCTCCACCAAAAAAAATTATCAGGTGCATCTTCTGAGCTAATTCAGGTGAAGACTGAAGAGGAAGCATTCTTTGATGAGGCTCTCCAAGAATCAAATCTTTGATATCTGAACAGATTAAGAAAGAATTTATGGTATTTGTTAGTAAAACTAAACTCATCAACAATGAAAAGATATGAACCAATGTTCAACACAGTTTAAAAAAAAATATTTATTCCAAAAAAAAAAAAACAATGAAAAGATCTGAACCAATCTTCAACATAGTTTAAAAAAAGATTCAAAACTAATCATCACAAGAAATATAAAAATTTGAAGACAGAGCAAGTGTAATAATATTACAACAAAAACAAGCTGTTTCTTATTGATTTCATTTTGTCTTGCATTTTTTTAAAAAAAACATAAGAAAAACCAAAAAGTTTCTTTTTTCACAACTCGTGTGGAACCAATTTTTAGAAACAGTTTTTCATCAAAAATGACATCATCGATACACTAAATCATTTTTGCAACCGTTTATGCAATCCCAAACCAACATTATAAGAAATCTCTAACAATTATTACATTGAAAAATACAAGAAATTATGCCCTCAATTCATATTTTGTCAAATTATATATTTCATTATACAAATATATATTTTCTGAAAATTTAAAAAAATTTGAGATAACAAAAGTGATCGTAAGAATGATCAAATGGTAATATTTTTTCAAAAGCAACCAAAAAAAAAAAACTCTATTTTTTTTAAAGTTGTATAAAATTGATTTTATAAAAATGGAATCAGTTTGACAAAGCGATGAATTTGTACAGTTGTGTACTGTTCAAGAAAACATTATTGGAGAGTTTAAAAATGAGTCATTTTATACAGATCCGAATTAGCCAACAAAACTAGTCACTTGTTCTTCATTTCCATCTTGTCTTTCTTTCTTAAAAAAGAAAAAAAGGAAGAACACCAAAATCAGTTAAAGAAACTAACAATCTCTACAAAAACCCAAATCACAAGCCAAGAAAATCAATGCAAGAAGACAACCAACCCAGACCATCATTTACACATACCTCCCAATCAACCACAGACGATGAACTTGCAAGCGGGGACGACAATCCCCGTAAAACCGACGAGCACGACAGTCACAAGATACCTCCGACACCACCCGATCGGCCTCCTCCACCTTCCTTCACCGCTCGAACACTTCAATCTCTTCGAACCCAACGCCGGCTCCTTCGAGAGATCAAAACTCCTCCCTTTCATCCTCAGCTCCTGCACGCACCTCGTCAGCGCGCGCGCGTCGCACCTCTCCCTCTGCAACCCCCGCGACGCCCTCCAGAACGCGCGCACGCGCGCCTGCACGGACCAGACCACCACAGCCGAGGCGGAAAGCGACGCCGACGAGGGGACCCACCATTTGGGACATGTGGGTCTGCCCGGGTGGGTCGAGAAGGCGAAGAGGAGGGTGAGGTGGACGGCGTGGAAGGCGAGGAAGGCGGAGCAGAGGCGGAAGACCTCGCGCTTGAGGGAGTCGAGGTGGGTCTCTGTGTGGCCGATGCGGAGGGAGCGGAGGTCCTCCTCGCGTTGCCAGAGCTTGAGGAGGAGGAGGTGGCCGGGGCTCTCAGAGATTTCTTTGAGTGGGTGGTGGTCGAGTTTGGGTTCGACGGAGGGGATTTCGATGATGTGGGTTTCATGGGATTCCGCCATTGGAGGAGGAGATTTGGAAAGGTTTGGACTTTTTTGTTGCTGTTGTTGAAGAGTTTGGTTTGGAAGATCTGATTGGGAAAGTTTTGGGTTTTTTGTTTGAACGGAAATGATGGGGGCTTCTTTATTGAAAGCGGTGGACGATTTGGGAGGGCTAACGGTCATATTTGAATTGCAACGGTCGTATTTTGGGTTTGGCAGTAGGCGTGGAGTTCTTCGTAATCGCGGAATTGCCATTCGCCCCTTTTTTCTTAACCCAGTTTTGGGTGGGGAATAACCCAAGAATAAAGAATAATAAAGGGGGGTTAGGTAAAAAATAATAATGAATCATGATATTTATACATGGGATAAGTTATAATAAGTCTTGATAATTATTATAAAAGAGGCTAAAATGGGTCAGTAGGGTGTGCTAATGACGAAAAATACCATTATATGCCATTAAAAAAATAATTATATTATATAACACTTCTGTACACATTTTAAAAATATGTCACATTTATCACATATATTTCCAAACATAAACGATTTATGCAAACGTAGAGTTAGGTTGAACTAAATTTATCAACCATAACATTTGATAGTTGCGCCTTTTCCACAATAATATTTAGGCTTTATGAAAAAAAATTCTTTTTTTACAAAATTAATTTTTAAATAATCGATTTCAAACATTTTTTTTAAGAACTTAAATTCTGGCTTGTATTATTTTTTTATGTAAAAAAAAAACCCAACAAAATGACTCGTATGAAAATACTGGTTGAGATAAGCTTTTATGAAAAAACTACTTTTTTACAAATTGGTTCCACACAATTGAGTTATATGTGCATCTAACTTATCACTGATAAAACCCTAACTCTATTGAAATCAAAACAAAACATTGTTCTTGATATATACAACCTTGACAATCTCTTAATCAAGAGAATTCAATGATAATTTTTCTACTTAAACTTCTCACTTATGATCCCTTCGACTGATCCAACGAGCGCGAACGTGCTAATGATCAAACAGATCATGCTGAAGGCCTGGAGGAGGAGCCACTTTTTGGTCCATTGCTGGATCTTCATCTGTACAAAATACATCTCCACAGGGAAATATATTGCCAGAGGCCAGAAATTGAGAGCACCCAACACTCCTAAAACTTGATTGAAGTAAGGGAAGGTAATTGCGATCACCGTAGTTGAAACAACATAAAGAGTTCTATAGCACAGCCTAAGTAGGTTCAATCTGTAGGGAGGCAACAATGGGAGCTTTATTGTGTGGAAGTCATTGACAAAGCCATTGTTTGGGTACTTATTCACAAACCATCTGTCTATGAATGCAAATATTGGTTGGTTGAACACCTACAAGACCAATGGCATGAAAAATGTGATGTTTCAATGAACACCCACTAAAAATTTTATGTGTTATGTTTGGCTAATTGTACCTGGTATCCTCCTAGTAAGTGAAGAACAATGCAAGCATTGGCAAAGTCGATGAGCCAATATGGTTCATAGAAGCCAAAGCCAGTCATGATGTTCCCAGGAGTCTGATCGCCAAATGCGGCGTATCCGAAGCAACCACAGCACATGTAGAAGAAGGTGGTGAGGGAGACAGAGATCACCGACGCCTTCTTCATGACCTTGTTCTCCGCCGGCTTGGATTTCAGTGTATCCTTTTGGATTTCACAGGTTTTAATGGACCCAATTAGGCAAAACTGCAGTTCATAATCAAATATAAAGTGTGTGTTTAATGCAATACCTGAATCTCAAGAAGAATGATGGAGTAAGGGAAGGAGAAAGCAATGTCCCCCAAAGCCTGAGAGACTTTCCACACCTTCTGAGCTGCTGTGGCCATGGTTGCACCTTCAATGTTCCCTTTAATCGTTTTATTACCTGAAATTTTTTTTTGAAGGGCAATCTTTCTAGTAACAAATGCAGGTCTCAGGGTCAAATCTTACTATGGTTTGTCGATGATTATGTGCATCTAAGGTTTTTTTCAACTAATGTTGAGCTTCCTCGTTATAGAAAATGTTGTTTTGACATTAATTCAAAAGAAATGTGGGAAATTAGTTAAAAAATGTATCTAACACTTGCTATGAATTTATGTGCTCATGTTTTGTCACCTTTTACCTTTGAAGGAAACACCATGATTAATGGTAATTTAATGTGCTGCACTTAAAAAAAAAAAATTTACATGCTCATTGATTTCAAAATGTCATGTCAAATGCTTCACATACTGTGTTGTGCTTACAATTTCATTCAAAAAAACCTCAGTTTGAATAAATTGCCCATACAATAGCACTGAAACTCTAATGGATGCACAATTTGATGGACCATTAAATGCTAAGATGCATGTGTCAGAAAATTCATAATACGATTACACAGGTAATTATTCACTCCAATAGTTCATGAGTTAAACTTCCATTTGATTCCTCAAAGTTTGTTATTATGTTCTTAACCAACAATGGTTTCAATACATCTAGACATCAGTGAACTGCAAAGAGGAACAGAGACCAGTAAAACAGAAGCAATGGTGATATATTGAGTACCTATTACTTTGGCGAACCCGAGCCCTAGACCGATGGAAGAGTAGCAGAAAGACATGGCAGCAGCAACAATGGAGAGCCACTCCATGTCATGGAAATCTGGTATCTGAGACAGGACTACTTGGAGACAACCAAAGACAAGCATGTATATATTAGTCCCATATGCACATGGTGCATTATGTCCTTCCTTATGATAACAATTGGATCTCATTATAGCTCTGCATTTGCAAAAACAAAACCAAAAAATCATTAAAAAATGATACTCATAAAGTGAACATTCACCCAATTCATAAATCAGACCTGATACTGATTGAAGTTGTGAATGTGTAAGCAATTCCAGTCCCATACAGGCTTAGGTACTGGAGCAGACCACATACCCATGTGTGTTTTTCACCTTCATCCAGTCACAAAGTTCATAAATTATTCAGAAGAGGTTACATTCATAAATGTAGAGAAAGCTAAACTTTAATTTCATTGATATTGACTGTGAATATGATGACAATTAGGACTAACTTCATTAACTATAAAGAGTGTGATATATCATCTCAATTAAATAGATACTCATATTCTGAAGGTACTATATACACAATTCGACGAATAAAAGCACTATGTCTAAACAAGAGGAAACTTGATCACGGGTTGTACCTAAACTCACTCTAAACTAAACAAATACCTGGATTCTGAAGGTATTATGTGTACAATTCGACGAATAGAAGTAAACAATATGAAATTGGATCATGGGTAGTACCTAAATTCACCCTAACAGCATCCATGTAAGTCTGGTTTCGCTTTCCGGTGACCGGGTGGGGGGACCGGTAGCAATCGGAGAGGAGGTGGGCGGAGACGTAGGTGACAATGGCGAAGCCGACCATCGTCACAGGTCCACCGATCCAACCGAGCTGGGCCGTGCTCCACGCGAGGGCCAGGACACCGGAGCCGATCACCGACGTGATGACATAGGCGATGCATGTCCACAGTGTCCCTGATCACCCCCCATATAAGACATTGTTGAAGCTTATAAAGCTAAGACAGTGAAGTGAATATAAAAGAATTCAGAATTGACTCACCTGTTCTTGGTTTTCGACCATCGTCGTCCAAGGCTTCTTTGGATAGTTCAAGAGAGTGATCTGTTGCCATTTTTTTTTTGTTATGATTTCAGAAAAGCAGGCAGTGAAGATCAGTTTAGAGAGGCTTTTATACGCATTTCATTTTTGTATTGATTGTTTTGAGACTTGTATAGTTTACTTAGGTTAGTCAAAGCATGTGTGGTGCCACATAAAGGTTGAGACGGCGCAACCTCTGTTTTGTGGATTCCTCTGTGCCACTCTCTCCAATAGATATTGTGGGCTGAAATTGTTGGCTACAGACAGATGTGGCCTTGTCAGTCGTCCAAACTTTCATTTTCTACAATAGGTGTCTACTCTAGCTTAAATAAATTATTTATGTCATTTGATAATCTTTAAAAAAAAAACAGAAAATGAATATCCTGCTGATTGCAGTGCTGAATCATTTTGATTTTTATAAAATATTTATTTATTTAATGAAATATATGATATTATAGAAATGGCTTTTATATACCTAAATAAATTAGTCTCTCTTTTTTTTTCTCGTTTTTTTTTCACAGTGCATTAGGATAGTATAATAGAGTGTATAGGCAGTTGAGAATAATATACATAAAACTATAAAATGGATTGAGTGTAGTGTATTAACGTTAAAAAAAGTAATTATCCAATACAGTTATACATGGAACTGTTTTTTATTAAAAAAATATTTTTTTTCATAAAAATGATAGATATACTCTAATAAATTGCAACAGTGCAATAACCAACAATATTTCAGATAAAAATATTTAGCTCTATATCTAAGGTTCATTCAATGACAACTATTTATTTACCTCCATGAAAGGGACAACCACCTCGATGTAACATATTACGCAAAATTGAAAACAACGAATATAATATTAGTCATGTGAACATTTTGAAAGATGGTACATGCCAGTTACCTCCCACAGTGTTCAAAATATTCTCTTGTAAAGTATGAATTGAAACTCCGCTCTAAAAACCGATTTGGAATTTTAGCTTGTTAACAGATTTTGAATGTTCTAGTTAAAAAAAAACACCAAATCATTTCTTGACACGTTAATATAGATCCTCCTTCCTCGTCCTAGCTAATTGATGTATGATAGGATAAAATGTAATTAAAAAGCATAAGAAGATAGTCATCGATAAAATAATTAAGAAAACATCTGCTTTATAAATTTTGTGTCCCTGCTCACTTAGTAGAGCCCTCATCTACTAGTGTTTTTATGTTTTGTTGTAAGCTTTAAACATGTTTGCTTAATTAATATAATTGAGATGCATATCTACCATTCCATCTAAAAAAATTACTACTAGAATGGTAAGATTCCTAACTAATTAGAAGAAAATCATTATAGATTCTTTGACCGCTGAATTAAGTCAAGCATTTATTGAATTGAAATGAAATGGATTCTATTATCAACATCTGAGCATAATCTACTAAGAATGTTCAAATTTATTATTATGGTTCTCTTCCTTTTTATGTCGTCGGCTATGTCAAAAGACAAGTGAATGTATTTATGACTCATGATGTTACTTAAAAGAATATTCTAAACAAGTCATGTGTCAACATTTAAATGTGACATGTGTTCTCATCTAAAGAGCTCTACAGCTACATATGAAATGATATGTATTTTGATCAGACAAGTTATAAAAAAATTCATTCCTGCTCCAAATTTCACATCCCAAACAAGTATGAGACATGAAAACCACCCTTAGTTACATTACTTGACAGATATAGAACAAAATAATTAAAAATCAACCCCACATAGGGATATTGTACTTACAAATGAAAGATGTACTCGTCACCACCATAAACAAAACAATTGTTCTCTCCCCTGCTTAGAAGGAAAAGTTTACGATCAGATGATCTCATAATCCTAACTTAATATAGACATTAATTGTCTGCTCTGATTGGACACTCTCAAGTGAGGAATGTCCATGCACTTCATAAATATATCTCATGTGGGGTGGCTCATGAAGCATATTGAAAAAAACCAATGTATATGGCTTCAAAAGCTGTGGTGCTTGTGAGTCTCCATGTTGTGTCACTTGTGCTCTTCACCCTTCAAAGGAGTTCAGGCTGATGAAGTTGTTGATACAAAGCAAGGTCCTACCAGTGAGTACTATAAGTCGTTATTAATATTTAAATACGATTAACATGTAGTTTTGTTACAATGATATACCATATTTTCTTAATTTTTTTTTTCTTCTGTTGTAGCTGATGCAATAAGGCCATTTCAATGCTGTGGCTGTCCTGGACGCAGTTGTGCAATTTGCTTTTTCAGAAAAGTTGCTTACAAGAAAGACAAACAAAAGATTGAAGCTGGGATTCACAACTAAAAATGATGTGCGCGGAGGATTGTTGGCGCTACGCAGGATCGGACGGGGTCGAGCTCCCCGCTGAGCTGTAGGGTTTTTATTTTCGGTGTGACCATTATAAAAACTTCTCGTGAATAGTGGATTGATCTTTGGTATGCTCCGTGGACGTAGGCAAGATTTGTGAAATTACGTAATTCTTTGTGTCTTTCCTTCGATTTGTTTATTTATTCCTTTGATTGATTACATCCCGAGATCCGAAAACCGTAACTAGTATGAATCTACATTCACCATGTATGGAATATCTTATAAAATAAAAGTGAGCTAGACTTGTATATCTTGGTCCAAATGTAGCTCAGTTTATCAGAACTGCCCACCCCAAGTTTGTTTGAGATAAGGCTTTGGTTTGTTGTACTGTGGTGGTTGTTGTTGTACCACTCTCCTTGAAGGACAAATTCATTTGAGTTTTTATGCACGTGCTAAGGCACGTGATATGAAATTAAGACAATGATAGTAAAAAATAAATAATTAATAAATGAGCCATCAACTGAAAAAAAAAAAAGAACAAAAACCAATTTGATATCTGAAAGTGATATATATTTTCTATTTAAACATATGTCATAAAAAAAAACAAAAATCAATTTGATAATATAATTCATTAGAGTATATACTTAATTTTTTGTTAGTGGTAGTGTTGATGGTAATTGTGAGCTCCACTGGAATTAGAATCATGCATGTGAAAAAATAGGATGGAATCGAATTCTTACTATTTTTTGTGGTAATATCAAATTCCACCAGGAATCTTAAATTAGATTATTATTCTACCCTTTATAAATTAATTAAATTACTATCTATATTTCTTCTAAAATAAATAGCCTCTTCTCTCTCTTTTTTTACCCAGCGCCTCCTCTCTTTATTTATTTCCATTCAACTAATTTAACTAATTTAGAAAAATTACTCTAAATATGTATTTAATTATATAATCAGTTGTTTTATTTATTTGAATTCGTTATATTCGTTATAACAAGTTTTTTTTATAAATATTTATATTTTATAATTTTATGGATATGACACTGAGAAACTAAATTTTATGGATACAACACTGAGAAACTATTGTATGGAATTTTATGAATTAGAAGTTTGGGAAATAATGTTTTGAAATGATGTATCTGGTTATAAATATGAAAATATGGATGAGGCACATGTTTGTAAGTTGTAACACAAATATGGGTCTGGTTGTGAAATTGATAGAATCTGAGGACAGACATGCAAAAAGCCCATAAAAAGATGAAATTGGCCGGGTTTAGAAAGGGGCCTGATTATAAAATTAGTATAGATCGGGGGTCCATTTGCAAATAGTCCAGAGGAGATAAAAATTAGGTGAATCTCAGTGAGGGACCTCATTGTTAAATTGGTAGAAAGTGGGGGACATGTCCGGTATCTATTTGTAGTATTTATCAATTTTTTTTAATCATACACTCTCCTATTGAAATATATACTGTTATACAAAATGAAATACGTATTGAGATACACTAAAAAAAAATTTCTTTTTGAAAAAATGAATTTTTACTTCATACACTATGATAGCGTAGTATATCAGAGGCTGTAAAACATGCCGTAAAATGGACTAAGTGTATCAATGTTCTTAATTTTATGTATTTTTGTTTGAATTGAGATTGAGTTATACAAATGATTGATATCGTGTAGATACCATCTAATTGGGATGTACATATAATATATTGATGCAGTTTTTCACCTCATCTCACCTTTTATCTTACAGTTTACAATAAATGTAATGTGTAGATGCCATGTGTAGATGCCAGTCTCATTGGGATAATGTATTTAGTGATACAGTTTCTCATCTTATTTTATCTTTAATTTAAGAAAAATTCAACAAATGTAATTTTTTTTTCAAGACATTCAACCATAAACTATACATTTCATGATTTTAAATTTCACGGATGTACAAAATGATTTTTTTTTTTAAATTACATTAGGTTCGCGGCCTGCACCCATCGGCCCGAAGCCCGGCCCACGTCCAGTGGGCCAGCCCGGTTCGGGCCTGTTGACTAGGCAAGCCCAAGGGCTTGGGCCTGTTGCCGATGCGTAGATGTGTAGGTGGACAGTCTGTATGGGGCTTTTTTTTTATAGACATAAATATAAGCATAAGTCTCAATTTTATTAATCAAAGAAAATATGTTCAAAACAAAGAAAATTGGTAGAGAAAGAATCTATTAGCAAAATTATTACAATACACACCTACTCTCGACTACAATGTTTCCCTCCCTAAAACCACCCAGACTTGGCCCCGCACAAGCATAAAATAAAAAAACCAACCATATCTCACACATTTTCAAAGTAAACTCTCTCGTTTCAAAGATATAGTGGTTACAAGAAATCCAAATAGCCCACGTAATCGGTTGTCAGTGTTGTTATATTAAGTCTTTTTTATAATTTCAAATGCAGTTTTATATGCATTGTTATAAATTTAATAAAGCATATGCATCATTAGACGATGTATATACGCCGTTATTTTTTTTATATACATTTGTTAAAATGAGTTCATTCGATTTAAAAATGAAGCGATATACATTTTTCATCAAAACATATGTATCTTTAGATGATGCTTACTAAAAATAAAAAAAATATGTGACTTGTGTTTTGAATGGTAAAAACGATTAAATTTAACATTTTCCAAATAGGGATGAAGCCTCTGTTTCCATCAAGATGACTAATAAACGGGGAATAAGCCTCTGTTTTTTTGGATGATTTATAAACAGGAGGGAAATATTAGTTGAAAAAATATCAGTTGCACAAAATCACCCATAGACTATGTGCATCTGATTGGGTCCTAACAAAAGCAAAAGAAGGTAAACATAAGCGTTGGGTCCCTAACAAAAGCAAAAGAAGGTAAACATAAGCGATTCAAATTTGAGACTTACTGAATCAAACCTGTCTCTAAGAGATCCTACAAGTCTTCAACTGATGTGAGATTAAACACAATTAAGTGAATCTCATTCTCATTAAAAAATTTAAGATTTATTTAGAAATTCATCAAAAAAATATTGAAAAATATTTAAATTTCCAACAAGATCACAATAATTCTTAATTCAATTTCATCAAGAATAGAAGATGTCTATTAGCAGAAATTGACATGAGACATGGTGACTCCCAACATTTTTTTTTTTTTTATCGAATGGATCCCCGTGGCTGACTTTACGACTGAGCTGGGAATGCTACCTCTGCTTGTTTGCCCCGGTCCCATGGAAAATTCTTTCGCCAATAAACAGGTAGGTAAGTCAGCGCCAAGACTTGAACACAGGATCTATCGGTAACACCGCTAAGCCCTGAATCGTTGTGCTATGACCATTGAGGACAAAAATAATTTGTTGGGACAACACGATTATTGTTACCTTGATCACTTTACCATGTCTCCAAATAATAATCCAACATTTATCAATTACTTTATTTCTACAAATTGGAATAATTAAATCAAGATTTAGACTGATTCAAACTAATAAAATGGACCAATCCGGCCCTGAAATTAAATCAGCTTAAAAAAAGGTTATCAGTGAAGTATTTTATTCATAAAGATTTAAACTAATTCCAACTTTATGTGAAGTATGGGAAAACACTAGAGATTATTGCAATATTATAAAAGACGAAACAAAACAATTATAGAGTTACAAATTAATTTGACTCTCCATTTTAAACTCTACACGCTATTATGAGAAAACACAACTGATACATGATCATATTAATGCTCTCGCACATAAACAACATTGTCAATGCATGTGAAAAATACCCATGACTTATACTCGACCCGTGTTTTTAGTCGTAGGGATAAACTATATTCGACTACAAAAAAAATCTGTTGCTGCAATTCTTCATGTATGGATGATCCACAAACCTGAATATAAGACTATATATCCAGAATAGTGAATATTAGCACTAACAGTTTATAAGTGAAGACGAGACAAAGTGCCGGCTGAGAAAGGTTCCTCTATGAGAGTTTTTGTGACATAAACTAAAACTCTCCTCCCCAGCAAAATGTTGATGCATGGATTCTTGTATCTTGTTTGTTGCCTCCATATTTCATAATACAATTATATTTCCTCACTAAGAGTCATGATTTCAAGACAAACAATGATTGAATAAACGGAAAAATCCATGCAACCCCCTGAAATGAAATCTACTGAAATCTTTATAACTCTCTGATTTTTCTTAAAATCCATATAACACCCTCAAAACATCTAGTAAATCTAAATAACCCCTTAATAAACTTTTTGTTAATAGATAATGAATATTTTGCACATATTTCATTTAGTTAACCCTGACTGAAAACACGATATACTAAAAAATCACTACAATGGATTAAGAAAATGATGATTTTACCCTCTCTAGATATATTATAAAACTCTATCAAGAGGAGTGAAATCATCATTTATAGAAGATATTTCATATTTTAAACACATTGTAGGTTTTTTTGGTATACTATATTTTCTACCAGGGTTAACTAAACATAATATTTACAAAATATTCATCATCTGTAAACATAAATTTTTTTCAGGGGGTTTTTTGGATTTGCTAGGTGTTTTAAGGGGGTCATATGGATTTTAAGAAAAACCAGGGGGTTATATAGATTTCAATCAGTTTACAGGGGGTTATATGGATTTTTCCCTTGAATAAAAGATAATCACTGTCAAATATAAAACCAAATTGTATCCAAGAATGGGGTATTTGTTGTACTGGGGTAAAGAAAGTGTCACTCCAGGGTGGGATTATCTCCATTGAGGAGTAATCCGTTGTAACCTCTGAAGGGTTAGATAGATTTCTCCTCTATCTCATACTCTTCCTTTATGTATTTCCATTGAGCATTCCCTTAAAACAAAATAAGTTAAATGCCTATCATTCACATAAATATAAATATATATATATATATATATATATATATATATATATAAAACCAAATAAGACTCAAACCAAGTTGGCAATTTTGCACGTAACAAATGACAGATATAATCATCACCCACATAAACAAAACAAGTACTCTCTCTCTACAAGTTAGAAAGAAGATTACAAACTGATGATCTCATAATCCTAACTTAATACAGACATTGTCTGCTCTGATTGGACAATCTAACGCAATGGAATCTAATCAACCTATAAAAAGCTAAGAATGGGTGGTTCATGAAGCACATTGAAAATTAAACCAATATGGCTTCAAAGGCTTTGGTGCTTGTGAGTCTCCTTGTTGTGTCACTTATGCTCTTCACCTCCAATGGGGCTCAGGCTGATGAAGTTGTTGAGACAAACCAAGGTATTTCCGTTCCTTATTCATCTCTAGGCCATGCAATAAAGCATAGCTAAAATGTGATTAACGCGTAGTTTTGCGTATTTTTTTATTCTACAGTAGGTCCACAAGGGACTACATTTAATTGCTGTGGCTGTGCCGGACGAAGCTGCGTCCTTTGCTGTAACAGGAAAGTTGCGAACGCGAATGACAAACCGATGGCTAAAGCATCGATTGGAGATGAGACTCACAACTAGACCTCTCTATCTACGTTCGTATATGCGTCGTGTGAATCTGCGTTCAGTTCACCGTGTATGGAATATCTTAAGTATAATAAAAAGGAGCTAGACCAGTCTATCTTGGTCCAAATGTAGCTCATTTTATCATATCCGCGCACCTGAAATTATCGTTGTTGTTGTTACCATGGCTTGAAGAACATAAATTCATAGGCCTTACATATATATAAAATGTGTCTTCTACAACTAGACTGATCTTGTTCTTTGAAACATGCATCAAGCAGAACAACCTTTGGAGGGAAAAATTTGTGTTGGAGACATGCAAAATGTTATAAAAATCTTTTTAAAAGTCAGGGCAATGCAAAGAACCTAGTAATGCCACAGATTCAAACCAATATAAAACACAGCAAATATTCTGCAAATAAGAACAGAGGATTAGAAAGCATATCAGTTTTGGTGGAAGCGAGCAGATGCGCTCTGTCCTCGGTGAATAAGGCCCCCCCACGCACAGGGTTGAACGGCTCCTACCACTGAGAGATACGACCACCAGGGTTATGCCTCCTCGGGGTGCGAGCTACGAGGAGACCACAGTGAACAGGCGTGATCCTTTCAGAAGCTCAGATCAGAGAACCAGACGAATGGAAAGGACAGTGTGTTGTTTTTGGTGGACTGTGATTTTCGTTGATGTAGAGAGAGACGTATTTGACACCTTTATATAGGCAGTCCAGCAGCAACGCACACAAAAAAGGAAAACCGACAAAATAAATGCGTGCATTAAAATTGTAACCCGACCACTTAATTGAAATAATTGCGCACATTAACACGGGCAATTAATACACGCCCGTTGAGAGATCTCGGCGCGGACGGTTTTGGAAAGGTGGCGTGGCGGTTTTAGAAACAATTCAAATTCAAAAGGAGTTGAAAAGTTGTCGCGAGAGACAGGGCCAAGCCCGCGGAAAGGGCCCAGAGTGGCCCGAGGAGAGGGATTTGCACCCCCCCCTGCGCGCGCACCCAAGTGTGGCCCGCAACCCAGCCCGCCTCGTGCGAGCGCGCACGCCCGGTTAACTAGTTTTTCCACCAGAAATCCAAACCCACGGGTTGATGGGTTGGGCCTCGTGTGCGCGCGCGTAGGGGTTTGGTTCAACAAGTCTCAATAATGGATTGGTTTGACTCAATGTATAAGGTGAAACAATGAAGTGATTTTAACCGATGTGGGACTAAAGTGTTGGGAGGGAAAAATGAATACTCAATTTTTGGTCAACCAAATAATGGGTTATTAAAGATGGGCCCAACACTAACACAAAATTCAGTGAATATTTACTAATTAATGAGTTGAAACCGTTTAAGTATATGCACGAAACCGTTTAAGTATATGCACGCTTACAAAAACTGAAGAGTGGATTTCACTGACGACACCTCACATTAATTTATTTGAAAGATTGCTATGTGGAACGCTAGCCTTGAAGGCAGACAAAAGACAAAGTTCAACTCATTTTAGGTAGCGTTTGGTTGCGCGATTGCACAGCGTTTGGTATTGCAGGAAGCTGGTTTTGCAATCGTGTAACCAAACAGTTTTGCAATCGTAGTTTTAAACCCAGCGATTGCAGGCAAATAGTGCCAAAAAACTGTTATTGCCGATTTCAGAAAGCTGGGGGAATGCAACTTTCTGCAATCGCAGTTTTAAACTCAGTAATTGTAGAAAATCAGTTTTGCAATCGCGTTACCAAACGCTACCATAGTGGGATTTATGAAGAAATTTTCTATTACGTGTAGTAGGACATGCAGCTTATGAAACTCATTCCATTGAATAAAGATAATGTTATGGATAATTAATAGGATAGTCCACAAACAGTCCACATGTGTTCTGATTTTTTTAAATATAATAAATAACGAGATAAATGTTTTTATAAAAAATGTATATGATGAACTATCATATTGGATTGAAAATGAAAAATTACAAACGCAATATAGCCCTCGTGTGGAGAGGTATATATATATATCTTGATAGATGGCTATCAGTGTATGTAAACTGTCCATGCATGTGGACTACGTGCAACAACTCTCATTGTATACATCTCCCTCCATGATGCTATTTCATAAAAATAGCTTACAAGGAATTTTTTTTTTTTTTGGTTACTAGGAATCCTGACGTTAGTTGAAAAAACTGTTGGTTGCACATAATCACCCTAAATTAAATGCAGCGGGTAAGCCTAGGTACTGACCAAGAAATAGGGAATCCTCATGAGCTTTTCAAACTCTTCAGACCTGTTGGATAAAATCCATGACTCTAAGAAACAACCCTTCTAGTTTTGTTCTTTTTTTTTTTTTTTTTTCAAATCAGATTTAGCTCACTCAAAAAAATGTATTTTTTCAAATCAGATTTAAAGCCCCGTTTGGTAACACGATTGAGGGACGATTCTGCTTTTAATTAAGCAGAAAGCTCAAACGTGTTACCAAACTGGTTTTATGAAGCCAGCTTAATTAAAAAGTTACTTACAACTTTTAGTGTAGAAGAGTTGCTCTTTAAAAAGTGTGAAAAATAAGCTTTCTAAGAATCAAAGTCTAATTTAAATCACTTTATTCAAAATCTTATTTTTCAAACGCGTTTCAGATCCTCAATTTTACCGTTTCACTCTGCGTTGCGTTATCAGAAACTTCTCCCTTCTTGGAGCTATTAATATGAGACCAATTGAAGTCAATTAACAGCCAAGATGTGTTAGTGGACGCTGACAAAGGCCCTTCCCATTATAGGATGCTACAAGGGAAGAAAGAGTGGATATCATTCTAATCCATTCACGACTCAAATTCAATAGTTTTTATTTAGTTTGTCAATCATTGTATCTCCCTAAATTGGTATTCAACAAGTATAAGATTATTCGATATTAAATATCTAGGGTGCGATATATCATTGTAACCAATATGAAAAGTATCGGAGTATATGCTCTTCATATGCATTATCCTATATGATTAGATAATCATGAAAGTTTAAATAATTATGAAGATTTAGCCCTCCAACAGTTAATAAGTGGAGAAGGCACATATTGCCGGATGAGCAAATTATGGATTCTAGTCTCTTGTTTGTTTCCTCCTGATTTCATAATTAATATCTTTTCTCCCATTTAAAGTCATGATTTCAAGACAACAATGATTGAATAAAATATAATCATTGTCGGATTGAAAACAAAATAAGATTCAAGCCCAGATGAAGATTTTGTACTCATTAACAAATGACAGATACAATCATCACCAACATAAACAAACAAGTACTCTCTCTACGAGTTAGATGGAAGGATTACAAAATCTCATAATCCTAAACTTAATATAGAATAAGCTTTTCTCAAGTGCTCATCGTCTGCTCTGATTGGATATTTTCACACAAACGAATCTAATCAACCTATAAATGGCATCAAAGAACCTATAAATGGCATCAACGAATCTAATCATGAAGCATATTGAAAAGAACCAATATGGCATCAAAGGCTTTGGCGCTTGTGAATAGGACCGGACTGAAAGTGACTAAAAAAAAATAAAGCCCTAGGCCAAATCTTGAATTGGGGTCCTTATAATAAATTTTTTATTTTTTTTATAATAAAAAATTTGAATTATTTTTATTTTTTTAACTACTAAGACTAATAGAAAGGGGCAAACAAGACTAAATGAAAGAGAAAATATTGAATTTTTTTAAATAAAAGATAAATTATAATCAAATCAGAAATTTTGAATAAAATATATATAAAAAATAAACATAAAAAATAAAAAATGGAAATATATATAAATATGATATGAAAAATAACGTGTAAACTGGCCAATATGATTTTATTTTTTTTGTAAATCACACAATTAAAATCTCAATAAAATGAAAACAAAATAAATATTAACTAATAATAAAACACAAAACCCTAATAAGATAGGGAATGAAAAACAGAAGAAAAAAAATCAAAACAAACAAGAAAGAGGATAACAAAAAAGTACCGAAGATATATAAAAAAGAAAAAACTAAAGTTTCATTTTTATAAATCAAATGAAATAATAGATAAAACCAAATCACAATTAAATAGAAACAAAACAACTAAACTAGAAATATGAATAAGTTTTTAAATATAAGATAAATATTTAAAAAACAATAACAAAATAAAAATTCTAATAAATTAAGGATAATTTTTTTTTTTAAGATTCAGGAACCCTCCAAATGTCGGGGCTCTAGGCAACTGTCTTGGTTGCCTATGCTCAAGGTTGACCCTGCTTGTGAGTCTCCTTGTTGTGTCACTTGTGCTCTTCACCTCCAAAGGGGCTCAGGCTGTTGAAGTTGTTGAGACAAAGCAAGGTATTTCTATTCCTTGTTCATCTTTAACCATGCAATAAAGCATCACTAAAATGCGATTAATGCGTAGTTTTACGATTTTATGATACTGCAGTAGGTCCACAAGGGACTTCATTTGAGTGCTGAGGCTGCCCTGGACGAAGCTGCGTCTTTTGTTGTAACAGAAAAGTCGCAAACACAAATGACAAACCGATCGCTGAAGCACTGATTGAAAACGAGACTCACAACTAGACCTCTGTCTATGTTCGTATATGCGCATCGTATGAACCTATGTTCACCGCGTGGAATGTGATCTTATAATAAAAGGAGCTAGACCAGTTATCTTGGTCTAAATGTAGCTCATTTTGTTGTTGCTGTTGTTGTTGCAAAATGGCTTGAAGGCTAGGACATAAATTCTTAGCCTTTACATATATATATATAATGGTCTTCTACAAATATTAGATTGATTTTGTTGTTTGAAACATCAAGCAGAACAAAATTTGCAGGGATAAATGTATGTTGGACAGATCTGCAAAATTCAGTGAAAATTTACCAATTGATGAGTGGAAACCATTCAAGTATATGCACACTGAACAATCTGAAGAGTACTGGATTTCACTGACCCAATTCAGATAAGGGTACGCAGGCGAAATCAGTTCAATATTGACTGAAAGGAAGTCCTAAGAAGAAAAAAAAAAGGCCCACAAAACTACTGCAATAAGTTCCCAGACACGTGGGAGTGTCTTTGTTGTTCTCTTCTGTTTATATATATATATATATATATATAGAGTAGAAGTCCAGTGATTATTAGAGCATCTTCAATAGATATGTTAACTAACATGTTAGTGTCATATTTTACATAACATATAAAAATGTTGCTCCAATGAAAATGTTAAGAGAAAGTTAAATGTGAACCCCACGTGTCAGGTCTTATCTTTCATGCTAACTGTAGTTAATGTTTTAGCTAACCAAATGTGGGGCCCACATGATAGTTTTCCTTAAAAAATTAATAAAAAAATACATTTGAGAAGTTGAATGGGTGGAGAGGTGGGGCCCACTGTTAGTTTGGCTAATTTATTTAACTAGTCCATTGGAGCAACAACAACCAATTAAATAAAGATGTAGTAAATGAGTATGTAGTTGAGGTGTAAAATACTGACATGATATTTTAATATCTTATTTAACTAACATATACATTGAAGATGCTCTTAACACCTCATATTAATTTATTTAAATAAATCAAACGGCTTCTAAAGCTTTCTATATATATATATGTGTGTGTGTGGAGCCTTGAAGGCAAAGGACAACCTCAATCGGTGGATTTTGGTGGGATTTGTGTAATTATATATAACATGTAGTACGACAGCTTATGGAGCTCATTTCATTGTATATATAGAATCAGCATCGGCAACGGGCCGGCCGGCGGCGGCCCATTGAAACAGGATCCAGGTCAGCAGGCCTGTTTGGCTAGCGGGTTCAGGCCCGAACGGCCCGCGGTAAAAAAAAAGGCCCAGGATCTACCCACGGGCCTGACAGGCTGGGCCTAGATTTCAGGTCCATAGGTCCAGATTTTAAACATTTTTTTTAAATTTTAAGTTTTTCATTTGTATATAAATGTTAAAATAATATGAAATTAAAGTTTAATGTTGAGAAAAAAATATTTACATCTATTGAATTTTCAAAAATAAAAATATTAAATGAATTAATTACTTAAAAATTAAATAATTATATGTATCTAACTAGGTTTGCACCTACATAAATGTCAATAATTTGTATAATTCAACCACAATTCAAATAAAAATTACATAAAATTACATGTGAGGCATTTATTATATTCCCCCCCCCCCCCCCCCCCCCCCCCCGGGCCTACGGGGAACCTTATATATACTACAAGTTAGAAGGAAGATTACAAACTGATGATCTCATAATCCTAACTTAATACAGACATTGTCTGCTCTGATTGGACAATCTAACGCAATCGAATCTAATCAACCTATAAAAAGCTAAGAATGGGTGGTTCATGAAGCACATTGAAAATTAAACCAATATGGCTTCAAAGGCTTTGGTGCTTGTGAGTCTCCTTGTTGTGTCACTTATGCTCTTCACCTCCAATGGGGCTCAGGCTGATGAAGTTGTTGAGACAAACCAAGGTATTTCCGTTCCTTATTCATCTCTAGGCCATGCAATAAAGCATAACTAAAATGTGATTAACGCGTAGTTTTGCGTATTTTTTTTATTCTGCAGTAGGTCCACAAGGGACTACATTTAATTGCTGTGGCTGTGCCGGACGAAGCTGCGTCCTTTGCTGTAACAGGAAAGTTGCGAACACGAATGACAAACCAATGGCTAAAGCATCGATTGGAGATGAGACTCACAACTAGACCTCTCTGTCTACGTTCGTATATGCGTCGTGTGAATCTGCGTTCAGTTCACCGTGTATGGAATATCTTAAGTATAATAAAAAGGAGCTAGACCAGTCTATCTTGGTCCAAATGTAGCTCATTTTATCATATCCGCGCACCTGAAATTATTGTTGTTGTTGTTATCTACGTTCGTATATGCGTCGTGTGAATCTGCGTTTAGTTCACCGTGTATGGAATATCTTAAGTATAATAAAAAGGAGCTAGACCAGTCTATCTTGGTCCAAATGTAGCTCATTTTATCATATCTGCACACCTGAAATTATCGTTGTTGTTGTTACCATGGCTTGAAGAACATAAATTCATAGGCCTTACATATATATAAAATGTGTCTTCTACAACTAGACTGATCTTGTTCTTTGAAACATGCATCAAGCAGAACAACCTTTGGAGGGAAAAATTTGTGTTGGAGACATGCAAAATTCAGTGAATATTTACTAATTAATGAGTTGAAACCGTTTAAGTATATGCACGCTTACAAAAACTGAAGAGTGGATTTCACTGACGACACCTCACATTAATTTATTTGAAAGATTGCTATGTGGAACGCTAGCCTTGAAGGCAGACAAAAGACAAAGGTCAACTCATTTTAGATAGCGTTTGGTTGTGCGATTGCGCTTTACGATTGTAGGAAGCTGGTTTTGCAATCGTGCAACCAAACAGTTTTATAATCATAGTTTTAAACCCAGCAATTGCAGACAAATAGTGTAAAAAAACAGCGATTTCATAAAGTTGGAGGAATGCAGCTTTCTGCAATCGCAGTTTTAAACTCAGTGATTGCAGAAAATCAGTTTTACAATCCCGTTACCAAACGCTACCTTAGTGGGATTTATGAAGAAATTTTCTATCACGTGTAGTAGGACATGCAGCTTATGAAACTCATTCCATTGAATAAAGATAATGTTATGGATAATTAATAGGATAATCCACAAACAGTCCACATGTGTTCTGATTTTTTTAAATATAATAAATAACGAGATAAATGTTTTTATAAAAAATGTATATGATAAACTATCATATTGGATTGAAAATGAAAAATTACAAACGCAATATAGCCCTCGTGTGGAGAGGTATATATATATATATTGATAGATGGCTATTAGTGTATATAAAAGTTCATGCATGTGGACTACGTGCAACAACTCTCATTGTATACATCTCCCTCCATGATGCTATTTCATTAAAATAGCTTACAAGTCTCATTGTATACGGGCTTTAAATTTTTTTTTTTTTTTTTTTTGGTTACTAGGAATCCTGACGTTAGTTGAAAAAACTTTTGGTTGCACATAATCACCCTAAATTAAATGCAGCGGGTAAGCCTAGGTACTGACCAAGAAATAGGGAATCCTCATGAGCTTTTCAAACTCTTCAGACCTATTGGATAAAATCCATGACTCTAAAGAAACAACCCCATGTGTGTTTGGCAACTTCTAGTTTTGTTCTTTTTTTTTTTTTTTTTCAAATTAGATTTAACTCACTCAAAAAAATGTATTTTTTCAAATCAGATTTAAAGTCCCGTTTGGTAACACGATTGAGGGACGATTCTGTTTTTAATTAAGTAGAAAGCTCAAACATGTTACCAAACTGGTTTAATGAAGCCAGCTTAATTAAAAAGTTACTTACAACTTTTAGTGCAGAAGAGTTGCTCTTTAAAAAGTGTGAAAAATACGCTTTCTAAGAATCAAAGTCTAATTTAAATCACTTTATTCAAAATCTTATTTTTCAAACGTATTTCAGATCCTTAATTTTACCGTTTCACTCTGCGTTGCGTTATCAGAAACTTCTCCCTTCTTGGAGCTATTAATATGAGACCAATTGAAGTCAATTAACAGCCAAGATGTGTTAGTGGACGCTGACAAAGGCCCTTCCCATTATAGGATGCTACAAGGGAAGAAAGAGTGGATATCATTCTAATCCATTCACGACTCAAATTCAATAGTTTTTATTTAGTTTGTCAATCATTGTATCTCCCTAAATTGGTATTCAACAAGTATAAGATTATTCGATATTAAATATCTAGGGTGCGATATATCATTGTAACCAATATGAAAAGTATCGGAGTATATGCTCTTCATATGCATTATCCTATATGATTAGATAATCATGAAAGTTTAAATAATTATGAAGATTTAGCCCTCCAACAGTTAATAAGTGGAGAAGGCACATATTGCCGGATGAGCAAATTATGGATTCTAGTCTCTTGTTTGTTTCCTCCTGATTTCATAATTAATATCTTTTCTCCCATTTAAAGTCATGATTTCAAGACAACAATGATTGAATAAAATATAATCATTGTCGGATTGAAAACAAAATAAGATTCAAGCCCAGATGATGATTTTGTACTTATTAACAAATGACAGATACAATCATCACCAACATAAACAAACAAGTACTCTCTCTACGAGTTAGATGGAAGGATTACAAAATCTCATAATCCTAAACTTAATATAGAATAAGCTTTTCTCAAGTGCTCATCGTCTGCTCTGATTGGATATTTTCACACAAACGAATCTAATCAACCTATAAATGGCATCAAAGAACCTATAAATGGCATCAACGAATCTAATCATGAAGCATATTGAAAAGAACCAATATGGCATCAAAGGCTTTGGCGCTTGTGAATAGGACCGGACTGAAAGTGACTAAAAAAAAATGGAGCCCTTGACGAAATCTTGAATTGGGGTCTTTAAAATAATAAATTTTTTATTTTTTTTATAATAAAAAATTTGAATTATTTTTATTTTTATTTTTTTAACTACTAAGACTAATAGAAAGGGACAAACAAGACTAAATGAAATACAAAGAGAAAATATTGAATTTTTTTAAAATAAAAGATAAATTATAATCAAATAAAAAATTTTGAATAAAATATAAAAAAAATAAACATAAAAAATAAAAAATGGAAATATATATAAATATGATATGAAAAATAACGTGTAAACTGGCCAATATGATTTTTTTTTTTAAAATCACACAAATAAAATCTCAATAAAATGAAAACAAAATAAATATTAACCAATAATAAAACACAAAATAGAGAATGAAAAATAGAAGAAAAAAAAACCAAAACAAACAAGAACAAACAAGAAAGAGGATAACAAAAAAGTACTGAAGATATATAAAAAATAAAAAACTAAAGTTTCATTTTTATAAATCAAATCAAATAATAGATAAAACCAAATCACAATTAAATAGAAACAAAACAACTAAACTATAAATATGGATAAGTTTTTAAATATAAGATAAATATTAAAAAAACAATAACAAAATAAAAATCCCAATAAATTAGGGATAAATATTTTTTTTAAGATTCAGGGGCCCTCCAAATGTGCGGGCTCTATATGCTCAGGGCCGGCCCTGCTTGTGAGTCTCTTTGTTGTGTCACTTGTGCTCTTCACCTCCAAAGGGGCTCAGGCTGTTGAAGTTGTTGAGACAAAGCAAGGTATTTCTATTCCTTGTTCATCTTTAACCATGCAATAAAGCATCACTAAAATGCGATTAATGCGTAGTTTTGCGTATTTATGATACTGCATTTGAGTGCTGCGGCTGCCCTGGACGAAGCTGCGTCTTTTGCTGTAACAGAAAAGTTGCAAACACAAATGACAAACCGATCGCTGAAGCACTGATTGAAAACGACACTCACAACTAGACCTCTGTCTACGTTCGTATATGCGCATCGTATGAACCTGCGTTCACCGCGTGGAATGTGATCTTATAATAAAAGGAGCTAGACCAGTTATCTTGGTCTAAATGTAGCTCATTTTGTTGTTGTTGTTGTTGTAACATGGCTTGAAGGCTAGGACATAAATTCTTAGCCTTACATATATATATAAAATGGTCTTCTACAAATATTAGATTGATTTTGTTCTTTGAAACATCAAGCAGAACAAAATTTGCAGGGATAAATTTACCAATTGATGAGTTGAAACCATTCAAGTATATGCACGCTATACAATCTGAAGAGTACTGGATTTCACTGACCCAATTCAGATAAGGGTACGCAGGCAAAATCAGTTCAATATTGACCGGGACAGCCCGCGGTCAAAAAAAGACCCAGTCCCGGGCCTGACGGATTGTGCCTGGGCTTCGGGTCCACTGGTCCAGATTTTAAATATCTTTTTTTTTTTTTAATTTTAAGTTGTTCATTTGTATATAAATGTTAAAATAACACAAAATTGAAGTTTAATGTTGAGAAAAAATATTTATATGTATTGAATTTTTAAAAATAAAAATATTAAATGAATTAATTACTTAAAAACTAAATAATTACATGTATCTAACTAGGTTGGCACCTACATAAATGTCAATAATTTGTATAATTCAACCACAATTCAAATAAAAATTACATGTGAGGAATTTATTATATTGCCCCCCCACAGGCCTACAGGCCAAGCTTTTAGGCTTCGAACTGTTTAGGGAACCTTATATATAGTATAAAAATAAGAGTGCTGCTATGCTCAGTTTTATTCTCAGTCCAAAACACAGACCTTATGTACCTCGTTACAGATTTAATTAAGCATATATCTCGTTAGATGATGTATATACCTAATTGAATTTTTTCTTACACTTTCTAAAAATGGGTTCATTCAATTTGAAATGGAGCGATATACACTTTTTATCAAAGCATATACCTCATCAGTTGATGTTTACTATTTAAAAAAAATAAAAATATGTGAGGTCTGAGTTTTTGTTAGTAAATGTGACTGGGTATATCCTTTTCCAAAAAATAATGATCGGATAGTTTGTGGGACAATTCTTTAATAAGATGTGTGTGTGTTTATAGAAAAATGTATAAACTTCTTGATCTATCATATGGATCTATTAAATTAAAAGTATAAAAAATTACTAATAAGATATAGACATCGTATTGGGAGATACATACTATATCGATGTATGTGAATTATCCCTGCAGACTACGGTTCCAACGCTCATTGTCGGGAGATGTCTATCCATGTACTATTTCATAAAGCTAACTTAGAGGGAATATTTATTATTATTATTATTATTATTATTTGATTTGAAATCCTGACTTTAATTATTTAAAAATGCTGGTTGCATATAATCATCATAAATTATGTGCACCGAGTAAACCTAGGCACCTAAAAAAGAGAGGGTAATGCGCAGCGATTCAAACTCGAAACATATTGAATCAAGTACATGATTCCAACTTATAAAGAGTAAATCATGTGTGTTTGATAACGTCTAGTTTTCTATTTTAAAAAAAAGATCAGTTTTAACTCGCCCAAAAGATTTTACTTTTTTTCAAATCAGGTTTAGTTTTTTATTGTTATCAGAAACATTACATTATCTCTTCTTGGAGCTACCTATAATTTGAGACCAATTGAAGTCGATTATAATAAAAAAAAAAGAAAAAAAATCCATATAACCCCCAATAAATTGATTGAAATCTATATAACCCCCTGACTTTTTTTAAAATCCATATAACCCCCTGAAAACACCTAGTAAATCAAAATAACAGACTGAATAAAATTTACGTTCACATATGATGAATATTTTGTGAATATTATGTTTGGTTAACCCTGATAGAAAACATGATATACCAAAAAAACTCTACAAAATGTTAAAAATGCAAAACATCTTCTATAAATGATGATTTTACCCTTCTGGGTATGGTTTTATAATATATCCTGAGATGGTAAAATCGTCATTTTTATAATATTTTTTACATTTTTAACACGTTGTAATGGTTTTTTAGTATATTGTGTTTTTAATCAGAGTTAACCAAATGAAATATTTACAAAATATTCATCATTTATTAATAAAAAATTTATTTACGGGGTTATTTGAATTTACTAAATATTTTAAAGAGTCAAGAATATTTTATTCACAGGGTTATATGAATTTTAAAAAACGTCAAGAGATCACGTGGATTTCAATTTTCAGGGATTGCATGGATGTTTCCCTAAAAAAAAAATTGTGTAAGTTGACGCTCACAAGGTCCTTCCGATTATTTTAATTCATTCACTACTTGAATTCAAGACTTCCTATTAAACTTGTCAACCAATCAATATATCTAACAAAGTATCCGTAACTCCTCAAATTTTTTTTATCTAATGTTAAATATCTAAAGTGCGGTATGGATATCAATGTATCCAATACCTAAATTTGACATATATTATAACATTATATATATACATGCCTAGATTATATGCTCATCGTATTCATTAACTTGATCACTTGCAAATTCTCCAAATAACAATCCAACATTCAACAATAATTTAATTTCTATAAACAGAATTATAATTACATAAAGATTTAGACTAATCCGAACTAATAAAATGGACCATCCGCCCATTAAATTAGCTTAATTACAAAAAAAAAAGGTTATCATTAAATTATTTATTCGTGAAGATTTACATTGATTCTAACGGAACATGAACAAACTAGATTACGAGAAATAGTGTATATTTTGTCCGCTAAATTAAGTGGAGAGGGGACAGAGTGCCGGCTGAGCAAATTAAATTTCCTTTAAGAGAGTTTAGCAACATTAATATATAAATACTTGTGGGATATAGAACAAAATAAGATCCAACTCAAGATGGTGATTTTGTACCCAAAACAAATGAAACGATGATGTAATCGTCACCAATGTAAACAACACAAAAGGAAAATGTTATAAATAGATGATCTCATAATCCCAACTTATAATATAGTATAAGCTCTTCTCAAGTACGTACTCATCGTCCGCTCTGATTGGACATTCTCAAGCAACGAATCTAATCATCAACTTATAAATAGCACTGGAGGATGGTTCATAAAACACACTGAAAACCAATATGGTTTCAAAAGCTGTTCTGCTTGTGAGTCTCCTTGTATTCTCACTTGTGCTCTTCTCCCCCAAAGGGGCTCAAGGTAATGAAGTCGAATTAAATTATCTTTGTATACTAATGCATTTTAAATTATTTTTGAAAGGGGTATACTTGTCTAATGTGTTAGGAATTGAGGATTTTAGAGACCAATTGATCTAGAGAATAATCAAACGAATAAAAAAAAAACACAAAGAATTAACGTGGTTCAGTAAACCTCGCCTACGTCCATAAAGCACACCAAAGATCAATCACCTATCTTCAAAATTTTTTTATAATGGCCACAATAAAAAAAAAAACCTAGGACTTAGATGAAAAACATGATATGCCATTTTATAATAACATCTCACATTAACATTCAATCCACACGAGCTCTGCAGAGAGCTCGACCTCGTCGGACTCTAAGGAGTGCCAACAATACTTTATGCACAGAAATTATGCTCCATGATATAACATAACAAATTAAAATACACACTTTTAAAAAAATTCAAACATATATTTTTACATTTTATTTAATTGATTAGATAGTAGATTAGGCGAGTACGCTCTAGAATACAAGAATGAGTGAGTGTGTCATCACCCAACTTATACAGGGAAAAACTGTGCTCTGGATATGCATTAAGTGGATCTACCAATTGATGAGTTGAACTATATATATAAAAATATAGGTGCCGTCACACTCATTCTCACTGTGTAGACTGTACTGTAGACAGGACTTGTAAACTGGACTGATTTTATTGATCCACGTCAGCTAGGGCTCCATTAGTCAAGTCAAGAAAAAAGGCAGACAAATGCAGACAAATGAAACCAATTCAATATTGACTAGAAATGTTAAACAAAAAAATCCACAAAACTCATTAAATCTCCTTTATAGAATGCTAGGCTAGAACAAGAAGAGATTGATTATGTGGCTACTATTCAGAACGAAAAAAAAAGTGGTTCTGGGAAAGCCATAATTCGATGAAAGTAAGCTTATTCACTACAGCATCTCATTATGGCAAGATCACAATGATTTCTTCTTCTTCAGAAATAAAGATGACTCTCACCAATCTAACAAGTGATTGACCGGGAGAAATGGCGGCTCTCAATAACAAGTTATTGTGTCAACATATACTCAAGTACAAAGCATCGCCGGGTAGATGTTCTAGAGATCGCATCGCCTTTTAGATAGGTCTGGATTCAGTCAGAACTAATATTGATTTCAGTCAGTTATATCAATATTGAACTACATAACCTATAAATTAAACTACACAATCAATTGTTGTATGGGTACAAGTGTTATTCTCCTATTTGATACTGATAGTGCTTGACTAGATCCAATAGCAGAGTGATACATGTGCCCAACAATTGACTATGCAGTTCGATTCATAGATTTGTTATATATTGTGGAGCCTGATGATGTGCGTAGAGAATTGTTGGCTCTACGCAAGGTCGGACAAGGGTCGAACTCCCCGCAGAGATCGCCTGGTCTAGGTGCAGCGTCTCGAGAATTTTTTTTTTTTTTTGGTATCTTTCGTGTATTGACTTTTTTGCTCTTCTGAGATGTCAATAAGGCCATCTCATATTTTTCATTAGGTTCTAGGGTTTTCTTATCTTCAGTATGACCATTATAAAAACTTCTCATTGATAGTGGATTGATCTCTGGTGTGCTCCGTGGACGTAGACAAGATTTGCAGAACCACGTAAATTTTTTGTCTTTACTTCGATTTGTTTGTTTATTTGTTTTGATTGATTGTATCCCAAGATTCAAAATTGTAATAAGATTATGCAGTTCGATACTAACCGGACTGACCGAAATCAGTCCTAGTTAGATCCAGACTCTTTAGAGTTACTTTGAGATCAATTGAGCTAGTCGATCAACATTGAAGATGTGTTCGGTGGACGATTACGATGTTATTTAGATGATGAGATGCTATAGGAGGGATCATAAATACTATTCCAAGGGTTTTGATACACGCATCCAGTCTTAATCGCTTGTGGAATTTTTATTGGGAGGTTATATACATAAAAAAATATATATAGCTAGAAGAAAAATCCATTAAAATGCAGGTAGTATATGATAATTTTGGGACGATGTTTCGTTATTTCTATTCTAATCCTTTCATGAATCATGACTCGAATCTAATACTGTGTTTTGTTACCCAGATCAGTTTACCATACATCAAGATTTAAAATAATTTGAACTGATATAGGAGGAGACTATACGAGTGCCGGCTGAACTAGGTTTAATTTCTCTGGAGAGTATTGCAATATAAATTAAAGATCTCCTACACAACATGTTGATGGATTATTCTTATATCTTGTTTGGTTCCTCCTGATTTCTTAGATACAACTATCTTTCACTACAAGAAAAAGCATTTTTTGCGACGGTTTGAAACCGTCGCAAATAGCTTCTATAACCGTCGCAAATACTCTTTTGCGACGGTTCTGCGGCGGTTTGGGCTCCGTCGTACCAAACGGCGACGCAAAAGAATAGCAGCGGTTTCTAGCCGTCGCAAATATCTTTCATAGCGGTTTTGCTACCGTCGCAAATAATCCGTCGCAAATACTTCCTTTTTACTATAGTAGTGTAAACTACATGTTTTGCGACGGATAAACTAGCTGTCGCAAAAAAAATTTATTTTTATTTTTTGGCTTTTGCGACAGAGGCTTAAACCGTCGCAAATAATGTTTTTATTTTTTTTATTTTTATTTGAGATTTTAGAAAGACAGATGAAGTGATGAAACTGAATGTGGAAAAGGATAGAACATTATAATATTTTGAGTTGTCCAGAATTACGGGTATAGTTTCAGATATAAGGTCCAAATCATACAATGAGTCCATAGCACAAGAGCTCGCTGCCCACCTACCATAAAAGTTAAATACATGCATTCAATCATATTTAACAAGTTCAACAAGTATGCAAAACAGTCTGGTACGTAAAGCGATGTTTATCAAAGTTTTAATCAAGTAAATAATCAACATGCACTTGAGGACTCAATGGTTCACATTGCCAACCCCACTTTATGCAAATGTCACTAGCAATGCTAATTTCGAAATCACTTGCATATCACTGTCATTGCACCTTCCATATTTCTTAAAATTGTTGTTGTAGTAGCAGAACTTGGTGTGAGTGGAGTCGCAGTGCGGGCACTTCAGAGACTGGTTGATGTTCTGCGATGGTGGCCGCAGACCTTCACAACACATTATAGAACCAAATCAACAGTGCTCCAAATGTAGACCTTCAACAGAATTCTTACACATTATATAGAACCAAATCAACAGTGCTCCAAATGTAGACCTTCACAACACATTATATAACCATTAAAAAGTTGAAAAGAAAATGCTCCATAAATGTGTTTCAATATACTGCAAACTCAGAATTCTTACATGGCTCTCAAGATTAGTCGATTTTCAAGCAAGAATGGCTCATCCATTGTTATGAACCTACAAAAAATTTCAAAACATTACAGCAATAAGTAGTGCAATTGACATGTAAAAAAGCACAGATTGTATTTCACATATATTAGATTATTTACGACGGCCGTAAATCGTTGCAAATAATTTTATTTTATTTTTACAAATTAAATTGCTGTTTTTTTCAAACAAAAAGACTAGAACAGCAATTTTCACATCATATCAAACCGCAACATCATTCTAACAAACTAGCTACACCACCAGTTGGATAGTAAAACATCAGTAGATCTCATCCATAAAAAATGAAAACTAGAACAAAGAAGGCAGGAATGATCACAGAACTGATGTCTAGAATGAGCACTTTGATACCTTAACATGACACCAAACAACATTTCGATACCTTGGCCACAATAAAACGAGGGCGTGTAGTAATCCACTTAACAACATCCACCAATGCATAGCTGACTTTAAAATTGATTTCTAAACTTTATGTAGGAGCTGCACGATAAGAAACAAAATGATGAGAAAAATTTTACTAAAAAATACAACATGGCAAATGTAATAATATAAATTTATCAGGGGGATGATAGTTCTTCAGCTAGCTTTTATGATATTTTACTCCTCTGATTCTAGATGAAGAAGGCTTTCATTTCTGCCATTTTAATAACATACTAAGCTCAAATTGACTCAAATTGACTTAATATGATTGCTCCATCAATTACAGCTTCAGTTGCTTTATGTTCAGTTGCTTTATCAGATACAGTTATGGACATTCATATTGAGTTATGTTAAGTCATAAATGACATATTAATAAATAAAAAATCTGCAAATTAGTCAAACCAACTATGACCATGTCATCCACTAACAATTTTAAAGAGATTTGGAAATGACATTGTGACCATGGTTTAGCGAGGTTGATATTAATTGATTCTCTATTGCTTGGGAAACTACAATAATCACATCTTATGTTGATCAATGAAGAAAAGAGAAGAAATGTGTATTTATGGGTCATTTCTACCTTGATTTGTGGGATAGGTATGAGACATGTTCAATTTGTATTTGTTTATCATAATCACTGGAATTTGTGTTGCAACTCTTAATAGTTCCCTTTACACGTAAAATGAATTTGTGCTGTAACAGAATATGTATAAAGAAATATGTTGAACCTGATCATTGTTAATCACCACCACTCATTTTTATCTAACAATCAACAATAAATGTGATCTATGGAGGTCCAAATACTAGGAATTTCTAACTTGTCATGCATGTATAACAAAGGAAATCAAGTACAAGTTACTTGCTCACCTTTAACAAAGGAAATCAAATACTGGTAATCTCTACATACTGGTTTTCTTGTTTATGTTAATATTAATCTTGAAACAACTACACAGATCAAAAACAAAACAAATTAAGATAGATTTGGCTCACCTTTAACCAGTCATTTGTATCCATGCAAATCTGCATTGAATTGAGTCCCACCAGTCATTTGTATCCATGCAAATATGCATTTTCATAAAATTATTTCTTAAAATTATATCTAGCAAGACTTACCCCAATAGCCTTCCCATAGTCATGCCCTCCTCCACACAGCAACAATGGCATCATCAACACCATCCCCATCAAAACCACTGCACCTCCTCCCATCACAAAATCAAACAATAAAAACACAAATACCCAAAATGGAGAATGGAAAACAAAAAAACAAAAAATGTATTTACTGCTCCATGATACATACGTCAAAGGTACTCTATGGCTATCCCGGGCTATATAGCCAAGTTGGGATGTCAACTTCGTCGCGTTTAGACCAATCGGTTGCATCATCTCGTTAAAGTTTATATGTAGCTGCTCCCCCGTACCCCATATGGACAAAGATCGAGCTGAACCTCGACCTTTCCTGTTGTTGCTTGTGCCACACATGCTAGCTCCTTATGTATAGTATTAAAATAAAAATTGATTTTAGAGATAATACACAAAAAATTAAAGCATAAATGTAATAGGACTAAGAGTAAAACCTGAATCATTTGAAAGTGGTGTAGAAACGGTGGCCTGTGAAGTAGCTTGAGACGATTGTCTATGGGACTGGGGCAGACGCTCTGAACGAGATTGTCTATGAGGTGGAAGCTGTAAAGAAGGTTGTGAGTGCGGGCGTGACTGTGGCTCGGAGGTAGAATGCAACCTCTCAGACATAGATATACCATGTCCTCTCTTCCTCATCATTATTCACCTGTTAAAAAAATATATTATAGCTGAGACAATAATATATATGTAAACAAAAAAAAATTAAATGTAATCAAATGTCATCACATTTAGTATATAAGTGAAAACATACATTATTTAGAAAAATTAAATGTAGTCAAATGTCATCACATTCAGCCATCTCAACGTCATCTTCGCCAACAACATCAACTGTTGTTCCATCCATTCCTTGCCTCACCCAAGCAACATCCTCAGTATGAACAAATGCGGTTTCATCTAATTGTTGAGTACTAAATGGCTCAACTTGAGGGACCACTCTCACATTGGAAGAAAAATCTTTTGAATACATGTCAAACAAATCTCTACTTGTTACCTTCACAACAAAATGCCAATTTGGTTCCACGGGATCTTGCACATACCATACTTGCTCAGCTTGGGATGCTAATATAAAAGGTTCATCGATTATTTGATTGTCCTTATATAACAGATTATTGAAATTCACCAATGTAAATTTAAACTCGTCTTCCTTCAACCCCACTTGATTATTAATCCAATTACACTTGAACATGACAAATTTTATTTCATTGGTGTAGCGAATCTCAATGATAGCCTATTGAGAAGCAATATTCTGGCTCTCCATATTGACAACTTGGGTTTCCATTCTTGTGGGATACCTTGTTGATGCCATTCAGGTACTACAAGCAATGAATATATGTAACTAAAATGATTGTGATGAATATATGTAACTGCAAATTCAAATGTTTTTTGAGACCTGTTGAGGTACAATTAATGGCCATTTCTGTCCTAGAATCCTCAAATATATTTCTTGTGGAGAGGGGAAGTACCTGATGTTTTATTAATGGCCCCCACATGTCCCTATGCATCCACACCCATTGAATTCCATCACTTATTGCTGTATTTCATTAATGGGGGGAAGCTACACAGGGATAGTGACTTGTTATGTATATATCACAATTATAGAATGTATACATTGGCTCTACCCTTTACCCCTAAAAGACCCAAAAAAAAACAGAGAGGAGAGTTTCTTGGTTGAAGGAATGTAAAAGAGGGCACATCTCTATCATGTGTGTATTGGTAGGTGTCTGTTTACAGCCACCCAAACAGAGTTAGTTTGTTTTTAAACAGTTTGCTTGTTCCTTCTTCACAATACCCATGTGAGTAGGGATGCATATAGTTGTGGGAGGAGACTTTTTGTTGGCACAATTTTCCTTTTTATGGTGAATGCTAAAAGGGCTTGGAATATAAATGTAAGAGCAGATTCTTTGTGTGTGTTGTGTTCAGATGTTACTAATAAAACATCATCCAAACACGTGCGCGCATTCATTCCACTGTTCTACCATGCACCTTCTAATTGGAATTCCAACTTAATTTCCATACATTTAAATCCTACCATCTTTAAAAACTTTAGATTACAAATTTAAGTCTCACCATTCTGATTCCAGACATACATTCAAAAACACATCCCTGTAGTGAATCAAGAAACAGGGATTACTACCCTGTTTTTTTAATGCATGCTAATTAAACTATTATATATACTGTTTGTGCTGCCTTGGTTTCTAAAGAAAAATCAAATAGGACTGACTAAGACTGACTAACCAAAAAATAAAAATAAAAATAAAAATAAAAAGAGGGGGGGATAACTAAATGCGTGTTGCAGAGCTCTGCCCTAGCGCGCATCTTTCTTGAAAGAAAAAAAAAGCCTATGTTCTTTGAAGGTGAAGATCGGGCAAATCAAAGACTAAGAGAAGGGAGAGAGAGACGATCACCTTTGGGGAATCAAAGTTAGACGGCGGTGGATCGGAGACGATCGAAGTTGGACGGAGACGGTGATCGAAGTCGGATTGCGACGGCGGCTTGATCGGAGACGATCGAAGTTGGATCGAAGTCGGATTGCGACGGCGGCTTGATCGAAGTCGGCTTGATCGAAGTTCGACGGAGACGGTGATCGAAGTCGGCTTGATCGAAGTTCGACGGGTGATCGAAGTTCGACCAAAAATTAGGTTTGTGATCGAAGATTAGGTTTTTTTTTTTTTTGATATATATTTAGAAAGATCGGACGGCTGTGATCAAAAGTTAAACAATGAACGGTTAGATCTAAATTTAGTATTTGCGACGGTATGATATTGCCGCCGCAAATACCTATTTTAACAGCGGCTAATTCCAGCCGTCGCAAATGTCGAGAAGTATTTGCGACCAAAAAAAGTAGCGTAAAAAATATGGGTATTTGCGACGGTTTTGGCCATCCGTCGCAAAAAAAGCGTCGCAAAAAATGGTTTTTCTTGTAGTGTTTGCTCCCACTAAGAGTCATGATTTATATATGAATAAATATAATCCTTGATGGATATAAATAACAAAATATAATAATATTGATACACACATTTTTTTCTTCCAGACCCAAATTTAGTATGCACCATTTTGATTGTTTTAAAAAATCATATATATATACATTATCTAATGAAGTATATATTTTTATAAAAGATGAAATATATATATTCTGATGAATTGTTTAGATTCATTTATAGATATATATCTCGTTATAGGGACCGACATGTAACAGTGCTCAACGAAATGCACATCCCCTCGGTTAGCGAGGTGGAAGAGTTGCACCTTGTCCTCCTGGACGACTAGGGACAAACAAGCAGAGATATCATTTCAAACTTGGCCGTAAGGTCACCCAAAAGGGTCCCTCTGATATCCAAAAAAAAAAAAATGCCCAGCGAAATAAGATTAAAGCCCACATATTGATTTTGTACTTAACAAATGATCTATGTCATCGTCACCAACACAAATAAAACAAGTTCTCTCCAATCAAATGATCTCATAATCCTAGATTAATCTATAGAATAAGCTTCTCTCAATTGCTCATTTGTCCACTCTGATTGGACATTCTGAAGCACGAATCTAATCTAGCCGAATGGGCAGTCTCTTGTTCACTCTCTGATACACATGCACCTTGGATTTATATATATTGCTCATGAGGGTGGTTCATCAAACCCATTGAAAACCAAAGATGGCTTCAAAGGCTGTGCTGCTTGTGAGTCTCCTTGTGTCATATGCGCTCTGTTCCTCCAAAGGGGATCAGGCTAATCAAGTTGTTGAGACAAAGCAAGGTTCTCATAGTGAGTATCTAATGACATCTCTTTTTTAACTTTGTAAGCTAATTAAAAGAAGTTGTAAACATAGTCACAAAGTTCAAATTCTACGTACAAAGTTTGGTAAGTAGTCCATTATGTGTGGTATGTTTTCATTCATAAATATTTTTTAGATGTATAATATTATGGCTATATCAAAAATATATGCAAAAAATGCCATGTTGCATGTAAATGCAATGATGACACTTATGATTAACTTTTTGAATTATGAAATATGTGACAAATCATCCAAAGTAAAATGAATCTGGATTTTGAATGTACTAGATCTGTAGTTCAAAGAATGGAAGTATCAGATATCCTAATTTATCAAGATACTTTTTCGAACATTTGAAAAAGTTCAGAGTGTTTTATGATTATGCTTGTAACCAACCATGTCTATGGTGTTAGGATGATGTTCCTTATTAAAACACGATTAGCATGTGGATGCCACAATAAGCCCTCAAGACTGTAGCATCCAGTGTTGCAACTGCTGTGGACGCAGCTGCGTTTTTTGCTGTGATAAGAAAGCTGCATACATGAGGGGCAAACCTATGACTGAAGCTGAGAAAGCTGCATATGAGATACCAATGACTGAAGCTGAGCCTCACAACTAGACCATCTCTATATTCACATACGCATCGTATAAATCTACGTTCACCATGAATGGATTATGTAATAAAAAAGAGAGCTAGATCAGTATATATTGGTCCAAATATAGGTGGATCAGTTTATCTGACCTGTTCACCTCATAATGATGGTTGTTGTTGTTGTTTTCTTCTCTTTTTTTGTGCCAATATTGCTTGAAGTATATAAACTATGGTTCTTACAACTAATTGTGTGGCGGGGTGAGGAGAGTCCTGCATAATTTAATGAATTTACCAAATGATGTGAGTGTAAATTCATTCACATATATGCACATAGCACAATCTATGAAAAGCTTTAGACTAAAATGATAAGGACCGTTGATGCACTCAATCAGTTTTAGAGTCTCGTACTCTACAATTCAGAAGCGGTCCTCCACCAGACTATACACTCAAATACTGCGATAATACAGTAAACAACATTACACTAGTACGTATAGTTTATGAAAAATTCAAATTTTTAAATTTTCAAGGACAGATGTACTAATTTATCTAGGTTTGTGTTTCACTTTTCATGACATGCAATATGTACTTCATATTAGACGAGTACATACTTGAAAAAAAATCAAAACGGTTGGGGATGCAAGGAGGTGGGGGACACACGGGGCTGGACATATTGTCTTCCTAAAATAAGTAAAAATATTAGACTAATTATATTCTTTGGAATATCAAATGGAACGAACTTAATTTGCAGGTAAAAACTCTGTTAGTAACCTGCATAATTTAGTGAATTAATTTAACAAATGATGTTAGTTTAAATTCATTCAAATATATGCACATGGTACAATCTGATGGAGTGGATTTTATTGAGTCACCTCAGGTAAGGCCCCACTTATCAAGAAAAACAGAGATAAACCAACTCAAGTTTGACTGAAAGACTTAAAAGTCCACAAAACTCCAACAAGTTCCTATCCACATAATAGACTCTGTCCAGTTTTTTCTTCATCCCTATCTCCCTCCACCCCATATATAACAGTGCAGAGATGAGGATGTGGAACCCCAAAATTATTTGATCAGATTGAATGGCTTCTAAAGCTTTCTATATTGTGGGTGTTCTTTTGCTTGCTTCTCAACTCATCCACACTCAGGTGGAGGCAAAGGGAAGTCTCAATGGTAAGTTTTTGCAGGATCGTATTTCCTATAGCCTATGAACTGTTGTTTCATATTTATAAGTTAAACCAGCATTTGGAAATGAGTTTATGCAGTTTTCAAAAGATCTGTTTTTGTATAAATCATATTTAATCCAAACTTGATTTCAGTCACTCCCAATAGTCCCAGCTTTCAAAAGAAAAAAATAATTCAATTATAACATAAAAAACAATAGTTTTTCAAGAATCTAGTAAACGTATGTTTCCTAGAAAGCTAAGTTCAAAAGCTGCTTTAAGTGACTAATAATTTAAAAAAAAAAAACTCATTTCCAAACGCCTCCCATGCCTAATTGCACGATCAAAATCAGATATCAATAGGTGCAAATCCTTTTAAATGATTTTGATCTCTAATGCTCAATTATAAGCAGGAGTGTTGATTATCTGATAGGTTCTACAAGCAGTACTTAAGACATTATTAATTGACTGAATTTTTTCTCTCTTAAGGGGTTGTACAAGATGACTGCACCATAATATGCTGTGGCTGCAGAGGTTGCAAATGCCAGAAATGCTGCGACAGCACGCCGGAGGCTTCTTACGATGCGAAAGGCCAGGCCAAGCTCAAAACTTAGTGAAAATTGAGTAGGATCTGTTCTGTGTGGCCTTCTGTGTGAGATGACACTTTTGGAGTTGGTGCAAGTTCATGTTTGCATCTTAATATCTTATAATAAAAATAAACTTTGAGTACATCAGTAATCTTTTGAACCATTCTTTCATGTAACATATCATTATCAGATCACTGAGGCTCTGCCTGTAAAATCTAAAATTCTTTTATTTGAACGGTTAAGTCATCAATTTGAAGGGCTAATTTGACAAAGGAATAAATGTTGGAATAAAGGATAATTGTAGGGATAAGTGAGGAGGAGAACAATTTATCCCATTTCATAAAATAATTATGATAAAGTGCAGATAATTATCCCAATTTTAAAATAAAAATGAAATAATTATGATAAAGGCTGAAAAAACATTTATCCCCACTTTTTGTCACAATTTTGATAAATATGAATATTTATAAAATTGATGAACTTTTTGTTCTCTAAAATTAGCAGAATTTATCATCAAAATTTTAACCTCTTATCAAATTAACCCTTCAGTATAAGATATTGGTTTGCTAATGACAATGAGAATTTTTTCCCCTCAGAATAAGCCTATGACTTGAAAGTTGAAACGTTGGCAGGGTTGCAGTGCTTTGGTGACTAATACGCGAACGGTTACTCAGACCCCCTTTTTGGGGTCCCCACCCATTACAAAGAAAAATTATTTTTTAAAGATTTTTATTTTTAAATCCTTGTAAACATGTTTATTTAGAGATTGATCGTTTCATTCTTCATATTTCTTTTGAAGTCTTCATATTTAACCGCTTATTTGATTTTTAGTCCCTCCGTCAAACGTCCGTCCATACATCGTTAATTTGTGAAATGTGATTTATTGTGGGACTAATCACTAAATAACATAGTTTACAGGATTTAACACTAAATAACATAGTTTACAGGGACTTAAAAATAAAATCACATTTCACAAATTAACAGTGTATGAACGGAGAGACTAAAAACCAAATACACGATTGAATATGAGGATTTAAAAAGAAATATGAAGAAGTGAGAAACCAATCCCTAAATAAACATGTTTATATAGACTTAAAATTAAAAATCTCTAATTTTTTTAATAAGAAGGATAACATAGTAAGAAAAAAAAAAAGCTAGAGAGAGGACAGTGTGAAGAGAATGTAAGAGAGAGACAGAGAGAGGATGGTGGGTGAGAAGACTAGGAGCGTTGGACGTAGGAGAGGAACCGTGACTCTCTCTCTCTCCCCTCCGCCAACCACCGCACTCCTCCGTCCACCACCCCCACTCCTATACCCTCTCTCTTACTTTTTTTTTCTTCCCCTTTTTCTCTTTCTCTCTCGCCTAAGAAATATTGTTAATTGAATTGGCCTCAGCATAATGTAGAAATATTGCTTGAGACAACTAAGGTCTATTTGATAAAATTTGGAAAGTGCTCTCATGCAATCTGTTTTGCTGAACGAATGTGTTTGAAATCTTTTTTTTGTTTAATGATGTATATATAGATAGTCGTTATATCTCATATCGCTAATTACACAGCACAAGAAAAATAGCTAACCCGTGACAATTCAGTGATCTAAATATTTGATCTAAGACAGTGTTCGATTCTGCGATTGAATAATTTTTACGTTCGCATGAAGTGGATCTGTAATTGCGCAATCAAATAGTTTCACAGCTTTCTATAAACATATTTCAAATAAATAGTCAGACATGTTTTACATTTTTCATTATATATAAAATCATTTAACACAATATAATCACTATTATATTAGCATATATAATTATAATGAAAAATGTAAATGCATCCATTTAATTCATTCAATTATGTATAGTAATTTTTAGAAAAATACAAATCATGTATAGTTTACAAAAATGACTAAAACCAATTTGATAACTTTGATTTAAAAAAAAAAAGTTATTCTTTTCCATGATTACATTTTTGATAGACTTCATGAGAATGAAATATTTATTTAGGTAGCGTTTGAAAACATGTTTTAACTGGTTTTTACTTTTTTTTTAAAGTGAAAAACGCAATCGTGCTTTCAAACACCGTCACAAAACAAACTTAATTAAAAAGTTTATTATAAATTTTAGTACAAAAAATATGTTTTTTTTTTAAATACAGAAAGTAAACTTTTTAAAAAATCAAATTTATTCAAACTATTTTATTTAAAATTACATTTTTAAAAATTGTTTCCAACCACACCGTTGAACATAGAGAGAAGGAGAAGCAACAAGTCATCCTATTGACCCTTAATAACATTATTTATATAATAGTACTTTGATTAAAATAAAGATTAAAAACATTATATATATAATACCATATTAAAATATCCATAACATATTAAAGTTGCTTTACCCCCCGTTTGCCAACTGACATAAACAGAGAATAAGGAAGAATAACAGTAGAATAGCCCTTATTCGCTGTTTGTTTGAGGCGGATAAACCCCGATAGTAATGCCTGGATAAACTAGCATAAGGCCTGATAACAATTCCACTAAAATGTGAGAATAGCTTATCAGGGCTTATCTATTCCTGAGAATAAAAATACCCCTCACCATCATTACAAAAAAATTCTCTCTCTTACTTTAACACAACCCAATGATACACCCCCATTTAATATACACCATCTGATCAGTGGATCTAGCCATTTTGAATGAATCTGAACCATCCAAAAAAAAAAAAAAATCAATTCCATCCGGACCATCAAAAAGATGGACCTTTTTTTAATCCGCCGACACGTGTATCACTAAACCACATATCCACTTCTCACGACCTCTTCTCACTGTCGTCCCCATCGAAATACTCTCTCTCTTCACTGCAAAATCTGATAACCCTTCGTTGCAAAATTTGATAACCCTATCATTACAAAGCAATCCAAAAAAACATATTTGAAGGTCCACCAAAAATTAACTCAATCCAAAAATCCAAAATTAACTCAATCCAAAAAAACCTATCATTACAAAGCAAATGGAATCAACACTAAGCATACATAGAGTAATTGACAAACATATTTGAAGGTCCACCATAAAATATTACATAAGATGGACGGTACTTATTTAATTTAAATAAGTGTTTTTTCTTGATATATATCTATCAACCTTAACCAAACATAAACATAATCAGTATTTCAATATTAAATTAAATGAAGGCTTATATAAGAATGCTAGTGGTATTTGGTACAACAACAATATTGACAATGTTACTTGTGTAATAAAATCAATCAATTTTATGGACAACCTATGATTTATATATATTTTATATTTATGATTAAGTCATTGAGTAAATATAATTAAATTGATGTAAGATAATTAGAATCACCATAAAGCATTTGGAATCACCAATGAATACATAGATTAGTTGTAAAAAATATATAAAGGCCCACCATAAAATATTACATAAGATGGACCGTCCAGATTTAATTACACTCATGATGGACTGATTTATATTCATCAATTACACCAAACATAAAAATATATTCCAGGGGCAAAGTTGACATTTTAAAAATAATAACTCCCTATCCATCCCTTATCAACCATTTATCCACAGTTTATTCTAGGTCAACCAAACACCAAAAATCTACATTTTACGTTTCCCAATAAGAATAAATAAGAATAACAAAAACTGCAACCAAACACGGATAGGCCTATTCTGCCAAACACTAATATTTATCCCCGTATAACTATCAGGGCTGAATAACGCAATTCCACTTCCCAAACGGGGGGTTAGAGAGTAGGAGGGCAATGATCACATGCAACTATGCAACTTCAAGAGTCACACAGAAGTCATCTTAACCATCCCATAAATGACCTCATAAAATTCTCACCACCCATTTAAAAATCATATAAAAAAAAATCTCCCCATGTATCAACCAATGAAAACCCACCTCCCCAAGATCTACTCCCAAAAGCATCCACAGCAGCACCAACAGCCAAATCCATAAGCCCCTCACATGGAAACACCACAAACATCCAAAAAAACCACAACCAAAAGCCCCTCTTTTTCTTTTCTCCAATCTGAAAAACATGATCCACATAAAAGATATCCCTTTTGTTTCTACCTAATCAAAGCCTCTCTCTTTTTCTCTGCTTTTCCCTCTCTGAATCTCTCAAAGTCTCTGCCTTTTTGGGGTTTCTCTGCTTTTTGAGTTTTGGGTCTTGAACAAGTCGGGGAGATGTTTTCGGGTCTCATTCAACATAGTGAAGCTTCGATTCCTCAGGAGGAGATCCAGGGAGGGTCCCTCCACTCGGACCCATGTTTGGTCCTCACTGCGGACCCCAAGCCCAGGCTCCGATGGACGGCGGACCTCCATGAGCGGTTTGTGGACGCCGTCGCCCAGCTCGGCGGTCCCGACAGTGAGTCCTTGCTCTGCTTTGCTTGGGTTCGCCCTTGCTTTGGCTTTTCCATGCCGTGGTTTGCTAATTATGGTTTGAATGTGTTGATTTTTATATGTGGGTAGTTATTTTTGTGGATCCATCTGTATGTTTTGGATGTTATCTTCTGATATTTGTGCATTGCAGTGGAAATGTGTTATCTTTGTTACATGGGTTTTGTTTGTTGAATTGAATTTTAACTCATTTTGGTTGTTCTCAACTTGATTTGATCATTACGGTTGACTTGAAGACTTTTAGTGAGATGGGTTTCTGTTTGGTTATTGGAAAAGTAAATTTTTTGGGGGTTTCTTTTGTTTGGGCTTTTTTTTTTTTATCCTTGATTTCTTTTTTCTTCAATTTACTTGATCTCTGTCTTGCGCCTCTCTTGGGTTGAATTTGTTTGAGTTATAGTTGAATTTTTGTTGTACTGTGTTGTAAGTTTTCCAGTTTTCTTACATGTTTCATCAGCATTGTTTGGGTTTTGTTCATTTACATGGCTTGTCCAATTGTGTTCCTACATTTTTCTTCATTCGGGATTTATGTGTAGATTCAAGAATATTTGTGATTCTTTAATTTTCTTTTTGTCTTATCATTGGTTGACAGGATTTTTTCTTTATATGTTCTCTTCATATTGGATTTAGGTGTAGATTCAAGAAAATTTGTGATTCTTTAATTTTCTTTTTGTCATAAACTTGATTGACATGATTTCTACTTTATATGAATGACCTTAGGATGATTGTTATATAGTGCATCAGCTAATTGGCATGTGTTGAATTAATGATTGCATTTAGGTTTTGATTTTGATTTGTCTACCATCATTGTTGATAAACATATAAGCATGTATATGACTGTTTACGTATGTTCTCTTCTTTTGTGGAAATGTGATGCAGATTTTCTGATATATCTTTCGTTTGTAATGATTCTGGTAAATGTGAAAACAAAGACCATGCTGGATGTCTGCTATTTTATGTTCTTGACCATTAACATTGCTTGTTAATCCTATTGTCAAAGTGTCATTATAATGGCTTTCCTACGGGTTCGTGTTATTCGCATTATGTTAAATACTGTTGTATCTCATATCTCTTTACTTCCATTTCCCGTTGACATCCTTTTTCATTTTGTTGGATAAGTACTCGCTGTAGTTGGAGCTTGTCACACAATGATGCTGCATAATGTAGATTTTATAGTCTACAATACATCATTGTTTCATCGTACTACTCATATTTGTTAGGTTTTGTTTGAATTTGACTTTTTCTTATTTATAAATCACGTCTACGCCTGAGTGGCTGTGTCCCCTTGTCCTTTCTGAGGAAATATGGATTTTTCTTAATTTGTTTCTAAAGAGGATTTGTCATATGCAAATTCTATTGTCTCGGCAATCAATAAATTTATATATATATATATATATATTATCTCAGTGATTTATTCATTCCAACATCATCCATGATCAAATAAGGTTAGGCTAGTGTTTTTCTGTTTCAATGCATTGTGGGTTTTTCTTATGCCGTTATGTTATTACATATGTTTGTGCTGTTTTGGTGTTCAATGCCCACATGTGGCATAAAATTTCTGTAAATCTCTGGCATTCTTCTAATTATTGTGCTTTGAACCATGGAATATAATCCTTTTTACGTGCAATAACATGAATTTAATTGCAGAAGCCACTCCAAAGACTATAATGCGAACAATGGGTGTCAAAGGCCTGACTCTTTTCCACTTAAAGAGTCATCTTCAGGTAAAATTTCTAGTATTTTTATTAACTCTTTTTTCTATATGATTATTTTATTCAATAAATGAGTTAGGGTAATCCAACTGAAATAAGTTCTTGCTGATTTCCTCTCTGATTCGTGTATATTAAGATTAGAAATTATACATTTGTTGTGTGATGTTTTTTGTTGGTCCGTTCATTACCTGTCATTGTTGTAATCTAACACAGTCATGATTCAACGAACAAATTGTTAGTTACTATTAAACACGTGAAGTAGTATTACTTACAGTTGTTGATTGTTGTCAGAAATACAGGTTGGGGAAGCAGTCAGGCAAGGAAATGTCAGAGCAATCCAAAGATCGTAAGTATTAATTTGCTTCATTATTTTTCTTTTCTCCTTATTTAATTCTCTGGTCCCTTTCAGTTGCAAGTTCTTGCTGTTCAGATTGTTGGTTTTATTATACATAAATAAAAGTTCTGGTTGCTTGGAAATGTGTTTTATGGACTTTATTTGGGTGGGTTTTATCCTTCTAGGCATTTGAATTCCCATGTATAAAAGGAGTAAATGTGATTGGCATGGTTAATTATCATGATAGCCTTTCTCAAGTCTGATCTTTACTGGTTAGTCTGATTCTGGATTACCTATATTATGAGTAAATCAAATTCAATGATTACCCCACTGAAGCAAGGTGTGAGATCTTGTAAGAAGTGTTTGAGTTAATAGTGAATGTCCATGGACATCCTAACCTGCTCATTAGATATTGACTAATTATTCTGGTGTAACTACAATATGTTTGTTTGTTTGTTGTTGTTTTTTTTTTTTTTTGTTATTTATTTATTTAATAACATAACCATTAAGAGTGTGACGGGTCTCTCTTGTGTCTCTACTTGTATGCTATGTGTGAATAGCATAACCATTAAGAGTGTGGTTATGGTCTTTCTTGTGTTTCTACTTATGTGCTGTGTTTTTTTCCATCAATGTGTTGATATTTTCTTCAAGATTGAAAAGAAACCATCTTTTTTCCATCTAAATTAATATTAGAAGCCTAATAGTTCCTGCAATTGTTACTAATTAATTTGAACCATTTATTATGGTAAATATGGCTTTATGTTCATTTGTAAGTGAAAGAATTCGCATGTGAATCCATGAATTGACTTGGCATTGCGTGGAATCACAGCTTCGTACATATCTGAAGGCCCAAGTGGCTCTGCTTCTCTCTCTCCGAGGCTGCCAACTTCTGATGCAAATGAGTAAGATAGTGCATCTGTTTCTCCACTCTGCACTCATAGGCTCTTGGGAATACTTTCATAACAAGGAAAAGTTTGTGTTAATCATGTGGACATAATGAGACCTTAACTTGCAATGCTCTTATTAGGGGTCATGAAGTCAAAGAAGCATTAAGAGCTCAGATGGAAGTTCAAAGAAGGCTTCATGAACAAGTAGAGGTAATCACTTTTCTTCATTCTCATAGTGGTCTTTATTTCTGGAAGGGCACAAGTTAAATGTAACACCCACAATGGGCTCAATTTACTGATTTGTGACATGTCAGTGCATTTTTTTATGTTAATCTATGTTAGGGAGGCGAAGTGGATTTGCATGACTGATTGTCTGTCACAATATGGAGAGTATTATTGAAAATCTGAATATAGTATATTAAAAGTAAATTATCACTAAATACAAAACCTATTATAATTCAAGATCTAACTGAGATATTGAAACTTGATTGAAACTGATTTAATTATATGATCATAGATGTCAAAGGTGATTAATGTCCATGAATATATAAGGCATGGAAAAAAAAGGCAGAAAATGCATCTCAAGTGCCTTTATCCATTATTAGACATGCAAACATGTGCCACCAACTAGTACAAAATAATTGGAGAGGATATCACAAAAAAAATGATTTGTTTGGAAAGTTGTTGCTTCATGAGGATAGTCTTTTCATTATGACTCTGCTCAAATGTTTTAATGTCATGGAAATCCATTCAATTAAGTCATTCAAACCACTTGTCTGATATTTTCATATTCAAAGCCAAGGCTTGAACAAAAAACATCAAATTTGCAAATGTGTTTAATTTATCTACTCTTCTGACATGTTGCGCAGGTTCAAAAGCACATACAAATCCGAGTGGACGCGCACAAGAGGTACATCAGTTCCTTATTGGAGAGAGCATTCAAAATAGCTACAGACCATGCAGTGGCAACTAGTGGCGCTGAAGCCATCACAACAGACCTTCCTGACCTCATTCCGAAGATCATGATAAGCTCTCCACACGACGCTTTAAGCTCCCCATCTTTTCATCAGTTGCCCGTTGGAACTGTGAGGGATGCGAGGCTCCGATGAGAGGGAAAAAAAATGAAATACCACTGCTTAGTTATGTCAATAGAAGAATTAGATGCCCTATTGCAATGTGACAAGGGAAAAAAATGGAGGCTTTTTCCACGAGGGATATTATTCTTTTTAATACTATTACTGTGTGTTCACAGTTTGGTAGTTTTCTTCTGGGCCAGGCTTAATGTCACCTATAGTTAACTAGTATAATTAGATGTTGTTACGTGATGGGTGAATTACATGATATTTTATATATAGCTCAATGGTTTTATTTTGTTTTTTCAAATGAGGTATATATACTGCATTAGATGAAGCATATTATTTTATCAAATGTAATGGCTGCTAAGCGGGAATCGAAACTCAAAAAGCTCAATGATTAAATGAGGTTTGCAATTATCAGAAACTGTCACTACAAAGTTATTTTTAACTCGATGAAGTGAGGTTGTGCATCTAAGGTTTATTTGTAGGGCACAAGTAGCTAAAATTGTGATGTTTATTAAGCCCTAGTTTAGACTTAAAAAAACTAAGTGGATAAGGCCTTGTTCGAATCCGTGACGGGGTGAATATGTGGTGGGAAAGCTAGAAAAATGCCACCTATGATTCTAAATGGTTTCTAACATTTAATGTTTAAGATGCGTGATATTTCACAAAAAAACTGGCATGGGAGAAGCCTGAAACACAATGCTTCTCCAACACGGGTTTTAACACTTGGAATGTTAGAACACATAATCACCATACATCCAAACGGGGCCCTAAGAAAGGATTCAGATCATATGTCACTTGCTAAATGTTGCGCCGGATAATGACAATTGCAAACTTGTCATTCGCCAAATGAACAAGTTCATCATGGTAAAAGAAAGTACACATTAAAAATCACATAATGTCACATCTACATAATATCATTGTGAGCCATTGCATATACACAAAGGCCCAGTTTCAAACTCGTGCTTTTCAAAAAGCGACCCCGTTTTTATAAAAACGGTACTTGTTTCAAGCAGTGAAAACACACAATTTAATGAATAGAATGCAACAAATGCAAAAAACGCAATGTTTGTCAAAAAAAAGTTTAGATCCGCATTTGGCATTTCCACTGTAGAATCTCGAAACAGGGCCTAATAATCCTCAAACTCAAGGTTCAAAGATTGCCATAAGAACATCACATCCAACTAAAATTACCCAAATAAACATTGCAAATTCAATGAGAATAACAGCAATCCAATAGTCGGACATTCAGACCATGTTGGATTCTGAACATATGTTTGTAAATATCAGCTGTGGAGAGTTCTATATGCTTCCAGCCTCTTTTGTCATTTGGAAACTAAGATGGACTTCATTATAAGTTTGTTATGAACTTATGACAGAATATGACACAACTCTTTATATATAACTCAAATAGTAATGTCAGTACAACATCATGATCCTGAAATGCATATAGATAAGCTATAGAAGTGTAACAAAGCGTCTCATACATAGCTGCCTCAGCCATTTTGTCGGAAATCGGAACCAGAGCTTGATTCGAGGATATGGTGCGTAAGCACAAGCTCTGTTTTTGCATCCACTGCACCTACAGAGCTCCTCTGCTTCTTGATTGGAATCAGCATCTCGTGATTCGGGCTCTCCGATGGAGAACCATTGGCATGGCAGCTGGAATCCGGGGTCAGTGGCCCGTGGTGAGAAGAGAACGACTCGTCATGGGAGAGGCTCTTGGACGGATCATTTGTTCCGCGGTTCTTCGTCGGCTTGTCCTGGTGGGGGGACTCGGATGTTGGGGCGGGGGTTGATGGGTCCGTTTTGTTGGAATCTTGAACAGGGAATGGAGGGTCGGGGATCTCAAGACCAGGTGCCTCGGAAGGCGTGCCACCGAGTCGTTGCTGCTCCTCGATGATCTTTTTGAGATACTTGCCCTGCGCTTCTATGCGTAACTGTAGCTGCCTTTGAACCTGAAAAAAAAAACAAAAACTGATGGGTAAAGAATTTGAATGCAGTAGACAAATGCGAATAAGCAAGTGAACAAGAGTGAAAAAGGGCCGAATAGGTTTAATCTTCAAAAGAATCATGTTTGTTTGGTATGGATAACTGTCTTGATTAATTGGAATAAATCACATTCCTAGGGAGATCGATATAATTCATTCCTGGTTATCTGTGGGCCCCGTTTGGTAACAAAATTAGGGGTGATTTTGCTTTTAATTAAGCAGAAAGTTCAAACGTGTTACCAAACGGGTTTCAGGAAGCCAATTTAATAATAAAAAATTACTTACAATTTTTAATGCAAAAAGGTTGCTTTTTAAAAAGCGCTGAAAATGTGCTCTTCAGGAATCAAAGCTTATCTAAACCACTTTATTCAAAATCTTATTTTTCAAACATGTTTCCAAACAGGTCCTATTATAAATCTGTTCTACAAAGAAAAGCAGAAAAGACAAATTTACCCAAACCAAGAAAGGAATAGCAACCAAACAGAAAATCATCTAAATCTCATACCTCTGTATAACTATTTTAAGCCTGGAATGAATAAGTTATCCTTGAACCAAATGGGGGGATGGAGATTAAACAGCAAAATTATAGATGACAGAACAAGTTGTTCTTCTAAGTTGTGCAAGTACAAGAAAGCATTCAAAACAATTTTTTTTGTTGGTTTATAATAACCCTATTGTGGAACAAATCTTTCATTCCAACAACTTTCTCATGCTTTTGTGCTCTTCAAATAGCTCGTATATTTACATGTTGACTTCCACATTGCATTACCATATAACAAGGGAAATGATAATATTGTTATAACTGGGGGGTCACCAGTCTAACTAGAGTTCAAAATTGATAGGTTTGATAAACAGAGATGGTCATTAATAATAAATGAATGGTGGTTACATATTATGACATGAAATTTTCTTTGTGCTAATCAGAATCTAGCGGTTAAATCTAAATGCGAAGAGAAAAAAACTTGCCTCTAATTGCTCGTGCAGCCGCTTTTGTACCTCCATTTGTAATTTCAATGCTTCGGTTATTTGCATTCCACTGATAGGGAAGAAGAAACAAATGCACTTTCAAACAATTTATTAATCCAATATAAGTACATAGGTTGCAAAATGCACAAATAAAAAATATGGGTTTCTCAAGCGCAAAAGTGAATTCAAAGAGATGTTCGGGAAATTCTTGCTTACAAACCTGAAAAAAAATTCATTGTTCAAAGAGCAAAGGAACAAAAAAGTATGAGTAAGTGATGCCGCTATGTCAAAGCTTCACGACCAGACAGTAAATCATGTTCTAAGAATAGGGATGTGTCATTTATATGTTTCATGTCATGGAACTCTAGTCTCACAATCAATTCCAAATCACCAAAAAAAAAAAAAAAACAGAGAGACAGAGAGAGAATAGAATAATCCACCCACGCAGCATTATCTAAGCTGGATAGTGTGTCGCCTGGTTCTTTCTTTTCTGTGTTTGCCCCTGCACAAGATGAAATCAAGGAAACAAATGTATATAAATGCAAGTTGTAAACTTTTAAAAAAATCGTTGGATTTCATGTAATTAATTCATTTCTCCAAAATGAGAAAGCAGATATTCCTACCATCTGATGTCGACTCAGGAAGGTAATTGGCAAGCCGATATTTCTGATAAAACATTGACATAGTCAGTAAAAGAGAAGAAAAAAAATATTGCCAAGGGGAAGTAACGAAGTGTAGCTGATACCTGTAAGTGGCTTTTTACATGGTATATTGTCAACCCAGGAACTCCCATAATTCTAAGAACACCCTTCGGAGTAGCTCCTGTTTTCATTGAAGGAACCATGAAATATAAATATGGATACAAAACTTAATCAACTTGATCACAAGTATGACGTCATGGACAAATAAACATCAATGATATGACCAATTAATCAAATTTTCCAGATAACCCATTCACTACCAACCAACTTTTCTATTTAACATGATGTGGTGAACAAATAAACGCATTCAAGTATTTGCTCTGCTTTATCAGGCTGCTCTCTGGTATCCCTGAAGATTATATTCATCATGGTAACCGTGGATAAGTTGATATGCTATGAAGAGAGCCTGGGGAATATTCATGATGATATTGAAATTTTCATTAACAGAAAGTTCCTTATTAATTGTTTCCTATATTTAATATACAATTAAGGTTTTTGCCATTTAACACATGAATAAAACAGAAAACTAATAATCTTGAAAAAAATGCTCACAAAAATGATATGCAGTCTTTCTTTCAATGTCGACAATCTCAAAAGAATCTGATAATATTTAGTGACACTATAATTTTCCATCTACTTCTATATCTCAATATAGCAACCGGCAATGCCAATAAAAACAAGATGATGTTTGGTTTCATAAAAAGGTTATTGAAACAGCTTGTAGTTCTATTCCTACATTGCGACCACATAACATGCAAACCAATATTAAGAAAATAGACTAACGTTATAGAGATTGCGGCTAAAAAGATGCTATCTAATCTGTCACTCATTCCCACCAAAAACAAATTAAATTCTGTGTCATGGAAGACTCACTATCCGGTCCACCAAGTTGTGTCACAGCATCAACAAAACGTTCGTGAAGCTCATGTGTCCATCTCAAACGCTGTCTTGAAGCCAAACCAGGGTTGTTAGGACTGCTTCCTCCATTGCTTGGGCCACCAGCTCTATCAGGTTGTTGGTCATGGGTCATAGAATTGTTGTGTACTAAGCTAACTTGAGAAAGAGGTTTCGGTTGATACATTGACTAACACCTACATTTATAGTCATAACGAAAAAGAGACATCAAAAAAAGAATGAAAAGAAAAGGTTAGAAAGAAAACAGTTCATAGTTTTGTACCACGAAGTTAACATATAATTGGGTTATATTCATCTTATATAACATTAATTAAAATCGTGCCACAAAATCAGCAGGTTGATTCGAATGTAAAGCAAAAACTAAAAAGCATCCTTGCAAATGCAAGATATTCAAGTGAAATAGCATTTACAACAAATTGATCTTACAAATGAAAATACTCGCAGGACAGCAAATTCAAAGAAAGATCCATCATATGCCAACCACAAGTATTTATGAATCAGAAAATGCCAAAGTTCAAGCAAGAAACAGAAACAATGGATCAGTGGAAGTTTATGACAATCCAAAGATGAGCAAGCACGCCTCATATCAACAAAATGACATGCAACAAGGGAAATGACTCTAAAGTTTTAGAACTAGAGAAGAAAATCCAGATATGCAAATCTTTTAAGTAACTTCAAAACTATTTTAACAGTCACAAAGTGTCACCAAGTTGTGTCACACAAGGTATTAGCTTTTGATTTGGTTTTCATTCTTCCCCATTAAGACTGTTATAGGTTACACATTTATCAATAACATTCAATAGACAAAACAAAAAGTAAAACAAGTCTGGTTATTAAGAAATAACTGTGAATTAAATCCTCCATTTCATAACACAATCTGAGGCAATTTTAACATGTGAACAGAAAAAGATAGACATTAAGTGAAGTAACAATAGTTCTTTTATTTGTCATATCCCTCTCTTTTGCAGGTGCCTCTTTCTTCATAGCATCATCAAGTGAGACAAAACTCTCAGAAAATGTCACGGATCCCAATGAAAATTTAATCCAAGCAGATAAAAAGAACACTATTTGAAAACCCAAATCCCAGTCCAATGTTATCCATAAAAAGCAAAACTCCATCAATAAAGTTGAGGTCCCCCACCCCCACCCACCAATCCCTGAAATTCACTTCTAAATTTCAGAACATCATCAAAGCCCATTATTAACAACCAGTCATATCAACAAAATGATATGAAAAAACATGAACCCAATTCATCATTTCCCCTTACAAGCAAAACCCATCTCACAAATCCTTCCAAAGTATATCACTTCATCATAAACATCCACTCTAGGAACAACTAAAATCAACCCATTAAAACAAAAAATTAAAAAACAAAAAAAAGAAATACAACTCCCCAATCCAACAAAACTCCAAAACAGAAACCCAAACACACAAACACACCATGTGAAAAAAAAAAATCTAAAAATCCATATAAAAAAAAAACTGTAGAAAATGAAAAGAACAACTACCCAGATCAAAAAACAACCCATTTATCAAACATTCATCCATTACACAATCAAACTAAAAGTGGGGTTTTTGAATTCTTACCTGGTGTGAAATCTGTGCCTGAAAAAAAAAAATTTAACATGAGATTCAGAACCAATCAGAGTAAGTCCTGTTGGTTTTCAATTCAAAGATATGTCAGTCCAAAGAAAGAAAGAGAAGGGAGAGGAGGAGCAGAGAAGGTGCATTTTAAAGCTGCCCGCGGGCAGGCCCACGGGCCCACCATGGGCTTGCCCGGGCTGCCCGTCGATGATCCCCGGGGCTTCAGGGAGTGGGTCATCGAATATTCCGTTTGATTTTAGTCTCCGTCTGTCTTGTAAGCAAAAAAAAAAATGTTTTCTTGTTCAGCTCCATTTACAATCCCCCCTTATTTTTATTTTTTTTCAGTCACGATATGTTGTCGTATAAAATAAATTATATATTAAGACATATTAGCATATTTTTTTCGTTAAAGAATGAATTTTTTTTACTTTATATGCTATTATAGAACCTCATACACTATAATAACATAATATATAATATGCTATCGTGTATGGGATCACAAAATAAATTAAGTATATCAGCGCTCATATTTTTTCAACCTCAATTACAGTTCCAACTGAATTATATTCTCTAATAATGTATATATGTTAATATGAGTATGTGGGACTGTAATTTAGACTTATAAAAAAAAGACTATATAATAAAGTTTTTTTAAAAAAAATTGATAAGTTCGATAGCTTTATTAAGCTATTTGCAACCTCCACACATTTTAATAGAAAAATATTATATAACTCTTTTTTTAATCCTAATTTCAGTCCCTCCATGTTTTTTTTTTTAAATGATACACATCATGCATATGTATTTATAAAGTATGAATATATATTTTGTTAATGTGAATATATAATGCTAATGATGTATATGAGACTAGAATTAAAATAAAAAAGAGCCGTGTGTGACAATGTATGAATTGAAAAGATATTTTTTTTTGTTTTTGTAATATAGTATATATTGAAATAGTGAAGCACGAAGTGATCAATATTTTTCTCACTTTAGGACTGTAACCTAAGTTGGGAAGATTGAATTGGGAGCTCACTCATTAAAAACATTTACAATCCCACCGAAGTAAGAGAATGACTTGGAAGCCAAAGAGGCTATCCCAAAATACGTAAAGACAAAAAATTATATAAGTTATAACCCTTTTACTTTTATGAAGTTTATATAACCTCCTCAAAACATCTATATAAATTCAAATAATCCCCTAAATTAAATTTAAATAACAAATGATAACCATTATATGAATATTCGATTTGGTTAATGCTGATTGAAAATACAACACACCAAAAAACCTTACAATGCGTTAAAAATACAGAAAATCCTATGTAGATGACAATTGTTTCCATCTGAATAAAGTTTTATAATCTATTTAAAGACATAAAATCATCATTTATATAGAGAGGTTTTCACATTTTTAACATATTGTAAGGTTTTTTTAATATACATAAAAGTTTAACTAAATAAAATATTTACATAATATTTATCATCTATCAACAGAAATTTAACGCAAAAGATTATTTAGATTTACATAAATGTTTTTAAGGGGCTTATATTAATTATTAGAATAAGTCAAGGGATTATCATTCAGTTTATCCTAATTAAGTTGGATTAAACCCTATTTTCATACGAGATTTAAAACTATGATGATTCATTATACAAAGATGATTTCATGTGATGAAAAAACCATGAGACATAACCATTATGGACAATGAAACTATACATGAAATGCCAAATATATGTAGTGAACTATTCTAAAGTTTATATCTATTACATGAATTGTTGACTTTATCAATGGAATAAGAGATTTTGTGTTTGATTGTGTTTTCAGTTATTTTTATTTAGAAACGTAATAATAAAGGTTGAAGTGTTTGGTTGATGAAGAATAAGAAGTGAATAAGATATAAAAAATTGATTTGACATGTGAACCCCATTGATGTATAAAAGATGATGACAAGTGATTTGATGTGATGATATGTGATTTGATAGGTGAGTCCACTTATGACAGTGAAAGAATAACACAATTCCATGAGTGAACTTGGAATACAAATATCAACTTATTCTCTCCTTATTCCGCATAGCTATACGCTCTTATTCCCTCTACCCAAACATCTTTTTTACCTTATTCTCATCTATTCCTCCCCTATTCCACCCTTATTCCTCTAGCCAAATAGCCCCGTAGAGAATCCATCCAAGGAAGACGCGGAGCAGTTATGCAAAAGCTCTGTCAAAACTTTTTTTTTTTTCTTTTAAAAAAAATATAGAAGAATCTTATTTCAACAACCCTCGAATTTAAGAGACAAGGGATCTCCTTACAATTAAAGAAAAAGAAAAATACAATTAGATATTAGATTATCCTTTCTCCCATTTGTTTCCGAAAGCTCCTCTAAAATGAATTTGACCCAATCCAATAACTTGAAAGAAATTGTGAATCAAGTATTTTTCCAACTCTTTTGTGTATGAAGACACCGTCATTGTGCGTTAACCAAATCAACCAACAAGTAGCATGCGGAACTAACGATTGAAATTTTATTCAAGAACTTCTATCTCTTTTCTTCCAAGGAATCCCAAAACCACATTTAGTACTATGAACTAAATCATTTAGTACTAATCATATCAAAGTCAGAAGCACATTGATGTTCCCAATTATTAAAATACTGTTGAAAGTATAAGAGAAAAATAAGATCACATTTTCTTTTTAGAGAACATCTTGAATACAGAGGGAAGAATAAAAAAAAACATGACTTTTGAACAAATTCGAATTGTTCACCATATAAAGGCAGCGCCTCTACTTTTTGTGTCACAAATAGTAGAGACAGATTTGCAATGACAGAATTACATAATTTTTTTAAAACATGGTAGGAATGTAATAGCAGGATTGTAAAAATTCAAATTCTTTATACCACTAATAGGACTCTAAATGACAAAAATTAACAAAAAAAATACTAAATTAATATAACAGGCAAATTTTTCAAAAAAAAGAATTTTGAGGGGATTCAATTTTTTCAAAATCGAACCGGATCTCGCTCTAACAGTTCCTCTACAATCTGTCCTACAACAGAAAGGATAGTTTACTCCATTTGCTTGTGGAGCCTTGCTTCCTGTTTTTGAACAAAACAATCATATAATCCAGCGTCTGTTAGAATCACAAGAACAATTGTCATAGTTATTCATAAAAGATTATATATAAAACTTAGGCACACGAGCCCTCAAAACAAGCAACATCACAATTAAAGCTGCAGAATTGATAAAGAACTTATCCATCTGGTTTGTTTGCCTGCCTCCATTAGTTCTCTTCACATTTATAAGTGGCACATATATACATTTTCCTTGGATTTACAGACATACCTACTTGACCGTTTTCAATTATATAAAGGATCGCTCATATAGGTCATGAGTTTGAATTCCCTTAAACCTACCTGAAGCACAGGGTTTGTCATCTATTGTGTACATCCAGGTTTTTTCTACTCTATTTGAGGTTCCTCACTACCAAATAATGAATAAATTGAATTATATGAATCATCATTACAAAGAATTAAAGTACGACCAAAATTTGACATGGAAAATTGAATCATCAAGCAACAATACTACTGAAGGATGCATAAACATGTGTTGTAGGGATAACAGTCATGAAAATTCAAATGTTCCTATAACGTAAGTCTATTATGAGTGAGAAAAAAAATCCAAGCCAAATAGAACATGATAACCTTTCCTTACAAATAAGCCTACAAAAAGTGAGTATTAAAAAACATGACCCAGGTACTGATTTTCTTTCCAAAAATGTTTTTATTTATGGACACACTTTTTTATTCTGAGTGAAATTTCAAAATCATTATCACCCATCAATGGTCTTTCTTTACAGGCCTTCTTATTCTGTTATTAATACAAAGATTGGTCTTTATCAAAACAAAAGGCTTATGCAGAGATATTATTATGTATTTTGAGTAAATATCTGGATACATGAATATGTGATGTTGTTTCTAAACTCGGTATTTCATTACTGTTATTAAAGCAAAGATCCACTCATTCTTGATGTGTTCTCTCCAGAGACGACAAGAGCGATTAAACAATTTTCCGAGGTTCCATAGAGGTAAGTAAGTGATTTTAACTAGTCTTGTTTTGTATCTGTAACTTTTTAAGTTCATCAATTCAGTATTTTGTGATCTATTCGATTGGCATTGTGTCCTAAATTCTGTATAGTTTGTTATTTATTTGATGCCGACACCTTCGTAAATATGCTTTATTGAAACTAAAGGCTAAAGAAACTCTAATATATTTGCCCTTTTTTTTCTTGTTCAGCTCATTATTATGACTACTTTTATACGATTCTAACGGTATGATTCTAACGGTATGGAGGATTTGATTTAGCTATAGAAAAATAAAGAAATTAAACGGGCTTCTATTACCGTTATCACATTTAACGTGAATTTCCTATTTGTCTGATTCTCGATTCTTGATCAAAGAAACTATTAAAAAAAAAACAGTACATGATGGATGAATGGAGTAGATAAATGAAAATAAGAAATATTTTTACAAGGATCAAGCTCAAATTTGTTTATGACTAGTACATTTTGGTAATCTTTTATGTACATATTTCACCTATTTTACATCCCCTTTTGTTATTATTATCTTATGTTGTATGCAAAAACTGGGTCAAGAAGTTGAGTACTTGCAGGTTTAACAGCACCCAAATTTTCTTGAGCAACAGGTAACATCTCAACTGATTAAATCTGGTTTATAGATCATTTCATACAGAAATTGTTACTTTTTTCCCTCAATAATTTACAGTGCTGATCTATTTGTGGATCTAATAAGATATTACAGGTTCTGAACATGCTATTTTCTTAAATAAAATTATGATTATTATTTTAAGAAAAATTCAAGTCTAAACTAAAATCAAAGATTTTTATTAAAACTTTGCTCAAGAAATCAAGAATCATAAAAATAATCAGATAATCTGGCAAGCTTGTGATGTTCCAAGATCTAGGCTTTCATGTGACAATATGCGACATCGTATCAAACCTATAGCTAACCAAATGATCTCTTGAAATATTTTAAGAGAAAGGCCTCTTGAAAAGGCTCACTTCATTTAGTAATTTATATCCCATGAAAAATGAAACAAAATAGACATACTCTGCTTTTTTGTAAACATGATGCTTGTTGATTACAGAAATGCTTTAGCTTGATGTGATTTATGACATTGCATGTGAATGGATTTCTGTATGTGGTTATATATTTATACATATAATTGTTGATTTTATTCTACACACAGATTTTCATTGTTTCTGGGACTAGTATTACTTTTCTCTCCACTGCTATTGCTTCTAAATACATATAAGAAAAAATAATAAATGCAGTTATATAACTGTTTATAAAAGTCACACAACGGTGTATGGAAACTACTTCTGGACGCGATTGTTTGAAGTACAGAGGGAGATAATATAGAACAGTTGATATGCACAGATATATGACAAGTGATTGGATTTCTGTGAGCGCATAACACATGTTTTATAAGTTAATATGTATTAAGTCATGTACACAATATAAAATAAAGATCTAAAATAAAAATAATAGACGAGCAAGAATTACCTTATTTGTCACTGCTGCTGCTATCACTTTATGTGTGGCTCCTCCTGCTGCTGCTGCTAGAAATTTGAGATGGAAAGAGCAGCTACTTCGATTATAGCGCTCTTGGTTACCTGTGCCATAGTCACATAGTACTCAAAATTTTATCCAAAATTTCTGAACAGTCCAACAATCGGATAGTTCCCTTATTTATCCATCAAACAAACTTCTATTTGTCGAACCATGTATTTAATACCTTCTTAATCCAGATATGAATTTACTCTAATAGTTTACCAATTTTAAAATTAACTCTGATTATTATTGCCACCTTCACACCTGATATAGAAGTTTCTGCGAATATTTTTCATACTAATTATCGGAATTATCTCTTGTACTTTTGTAAGGTTTAACATTGATCACTTATATAATTGCAGCCAGGGTGAAAGAAAATGGTGAAACCAGGAAGGCGGAAGAGGGTCAACCAACGGAGGCCAAGGGATGAACCGAGGTCATGGGCGGACTTACCGGACCACATACTCGACTCGTTCTGCAACCGCCTGAACCTCGAAGGGTCCATCCGCTTCGGCGCCGTCTGCAAGTCATGGCACGGTTCCTCCAAATACTGCAATGCATTCCGCGAACACTCACCGTGGATGGTAATCACCAGCCGTGACGATCACCGATTCAAGTGCCTGGACGACCACAAGAAGCGATGGAAGATACGTCGCGACATCGACAAACTCGGAGAGATCATCAGCGCCTCCCATGGTTGGCTGGTGAGCTACAATCCTGACGACGATGAAAACCAACCGGACATCACCCTTTCCAACCCGTTCCACAACGAGCCCAACGTCGCGCTCCCACCCGAGCAGAACATCTGGTGGGTCACCCTTTCCGCGCCACCGACGACGCCCGGGGGGTTCACTGCAGTGGCGCGTGTGTGGAGCAGCCCGAGAATTCTGTTCTCCCACTCCGGTGATGGTGGGTGGACCGATCTGAACCTGGTGATCAATGGGCGGTTCATACCGCTAGAGAGCATCTCCATGTTCAAAGGGGAGTTCCATGCATTGGGCGACTCCGGCAACCTCTACCGCATGGACCTCCATAACAACAACTTGAACTTTGTAGCCCCGGCTGCGGAGCTCAAACCGCCAGAGGGGGTGAGTCTAATCACAAAGAACTCCAAATATACTTCTCTTCATCAAACTGCGCATTTAGCATATTCAAAATCCGCATATATATTTAGTTAGTTTGGATGATCTATCGCATTCTTTATAATTTCTAAAAGCCATCCTTATCATGCATGATTTACGATTATACACAATATACCATACAATATATAATGAAACACTTACCGAATATCTGTCATTTACATGAATTTTGTGACTAAAAGGTGAGGAAGGCGAGGAAGTACCTGGTGGAGACCGGCGACAACGAGCTTCTCGCGGTGGTGCAGTGGAAGAAACCGGAGGAAACCGACAAGGTGGCGCGCGAGTTCGAGGTGCACAGGCTGGACTTGCCGAGCATGAAATGGGTCAAGGTGGAGAGCCTCGGCGACCAGGTGATCTACGTGTCGAGGTACACGGCGGTCACAGCGAGAGTCAACAGAGAAGGCGGGGTGGCCCGTGAGGGGAATCGGATATACTTCACCAAGTGGAAGAGCAAGCACGGGTGGTTCGTGTTCAACATGAACGATGGGTCCATCGAGGCGGGTCCCCGGCTCGGCATGGCTTTCTACGCGCACAGGTACTGGATCAAGCCGGGCTCGATATGAAATGGAGGTCTGAATTGGTTGGTTTAAATGGTTCCCTTTTGTTTGCGTTTGCGTTTTATGGAATAAAAGAACAGACTTGATGGTTTGGGTGTTCTGGTTATGCTTTATGTTGAAGACTTTGATGTTTGGGGAACCAATGAATTATATGAAAATTGTGTTCTTTAAATATAAAGTGAAAGGTTTTGGATTTGATCAGATAAATAAATAGTTTACTTACCTGATCGTTCGAATCACAAAAAATTGATGATTTGATCAATCATTCTCTCTCACTCCTTTGAAGGTCGAATCAGAAGACCATCTAAACAAATCCAAATTCAAAATAAAAATCTTTGAGCCCAAATCAAAAACTGCTCTAACCGCAAGAACTCAAGGGGAAGTCCACAAAACAAAAAATATCGACTTCAAAACCCAAATTAAGCAAAACCCACGTCAATTTGATCCTCGAAAGCTCTAATTTCAAGCGTTAGATCTCCATCGAATCCTCGGTAGCTCGAGAGGGGAACCCTAAAAAGGGAAATGGAAGAGACGACGGATTTTAACGAGTCCCGCGAAGCATCTGACGAAACACCTCACCCAACCGAAAGCATATTCCGGTTGAGTTTATAATTTCGTTCTTTCAATTCCGGTTCTACATTTGTCCATCTCTCCCAATTACATTACTTCATCGTATAGTCATTCTCGTACAAGTTCACGTGTAACGTAGAAAACACCCTGTTTGTTGAAAGAGTATGATTTGATAAAAATATGTATACTTGCATAATCAAGCATATACCTTGATAATGTAGTACATACAATGTTATGTTAAGGGGCGTTTGGTTTGACGGATTATTGATTTTAAATACCGATATTTTACAAGAAAATTTTTTTGGTTTGACAAAAAAAAAATTATTATTCATCGTGCTTATAAAAAGGTATTTATGTTCATTTTATTAAAAAAAAATTTTATTGATATTTGGTTCACCGCTTTTTATAAAATGAAAAAATTATAGGCAAAATGGTTTTTTAACAATCAATTAGTAAAATATTTTTTAAATAAGCACTTAAAACAAACACCCAAAATAAGGACGTTGGGAGCAGCGGACTCTTAATGAATCCTAAAGTTCTTGATCCAATATGTTTAGACTTCTTGGGGTTTGTCTGAGCTTGAATAGCTTCTTAACTTGCTTCCACCCTCTCATCATGAAATGGGGAACTAACTCTTTCTTACCAAGTAATGGTCTTCCCCGCCGCATTACAAATAGATAGAAAGATTTTAAGAAATAAGTGTTTATTTTACCACCCCATCAACTCCTCCACCCACCCCACCCCCATTTTTAATGTTTTTTTTCCATCTCAACCCACCCCTTCCCTGAAACTCCTCAATTTCTTCATTGTCGTCTTCCGAGCCTCGCCTCACCTCGCCCCAACCCCACCAACGCCACGCTCGCCGCTGCCCCAACAACCCCCAACCTCGCCCTGTGCCCCACCACGAATGCCACCACTGCCTATGCCGGCCTCGACAGATTCGCCAACCCCCCTACATCCTCCTCTTGAGATGGACGAGTTCAATGTCGAGCTGGGAGTTGATGGAGATGAACCCGCCGATAGCCATGTTGCAAGGCCGCAGGTGCCGGCAACGAGGCCGGCGAAGCCAGAGAAGACCATGGCCATGGACTTGACGGCGCCGACGCCCATCATGAGGGAGGAGGTGGAGACGAGGCCATCATTGGCGCCCAGGTCCACCGTGTGGATCCACTGGGACCTCTGTGAGTAGTCGAATGAGGAGGTGGAGTCCGTGTTGGTGGCGATGACAGTGATCTTGATTTCGAAATCGGTGGTGACGGCGACGGCCATGAGTGATGGGAAATAAACTTAAAGAGATGGATAGGGAGGGGCGTGTGGAGCAATGAGGGAAGAGTTCTTCTTCACTGATCGGGGAATTCGAGCCCGTCGTTGGTGCAGTCGTCTTTGGGGTGTCTGTTTGGTTGGTGAGGCTGTGAGGTTTTTTTTAGGGGAGTGGAGCGGGTTTGGATAACAAAAAAAAGAAATACTAAAAAGGAGTGGGTTGAGGAGTTGATAGGTTGGTAATAACTACCCCCACAATGCTATCTCATACATTTTCCACATAATAACATTGGTTTCAGAATATCAACCAGTTCCGAGCATTCCAAAGAACCCAAGCTACAGTGGAATAATGATTTGTGATATTTTGGTCCTCTTGGTTCGGTCTCTTCTATTCACCAATTGCTTTTCGACCTCCCACATTCCCTCAAGCTTTGTAAATTGTGTGGATAGACTTGTGATTGTCCCGATCCATGCCCAGATTTGATGAGCCATTGGACAATGAACAATCAGGCGTATCACGCTCTCTTCCGCGCCATTGCACACCGGACAAGAAGTGGGATCAAGAGGGGACCATTTGGAACGATAGACCCTCGTGAGAAGTTGTACGTGATAAACCAACCATAGGAAAGCTCGAACCTTGAGGGGAGCTCGGATACCCTAAATCTTGCGATGCTTGTTCGCCACCACATCTCTTCTTGGCCGTCCACGTCTCCACCAATCATAGCATCCACTAGTCAAATAAGTACTTATTTTTCACCAATCAAACACGCTCTTAGTATATTTTATTCTATCATAATGTATATTGCGTTAATATAGTGATTGGATTGCAAAACGTTTATATACTACTATTTCAGCTAACAAAAGTGTGTGTTTTTCAAAAAAAAAAATGTATAACAGAAAATGTAGATATGTCACGTAGAAGACAATTTAACTACAGAATAACTATTTCAATAAAAAAAAATTGTTTGATACGAGTTTACATGAAATAACCATAAATAGTTGAAGAAATCACATGGGTCTTCATGAGAATTCTTGAAATAAAGAATAAATGAAGTATAAAATGAGAAAAAATAAATGGTTTGAGTGGATTAAGAAAAAAAAAAGACGTCTTCACCAAAATAAAACCTGAAAATAAAATGAAAATGATTTTTGGTTTATTTGATTTTCATTAAGATTTTGGAGGGAAATAAATTTTTGTTTTACATGGATATCGAAATGTTTAGGTTGATATGGCTTCATCCAACACGGAGGAACGAAAAAGGCAAAAGGTGTGTCATTGACATGAAAATTGCAGTATGTAGAATGATCTGAATGTATCAACACTTGTAAATTAATAAGGTGGTTGATGTAATGAAAATGTCGGAGATGAATGTAGAATGATTAGTGAACATGTGTCATTTTAAAGTTTAATATCCTAAGTAAAATTATAAATTTGCTTTACTACATCTTGAAAGAAAACAAAGAGAGAGAAAAACTAAATAAATCCTAAATATTTAGGGAGAGATCTGGTGAAATATCCGCAAAAGTTTATCAAATAACTTTTCATAAATATTTGAGGGGAAATTAATTGGGGATTCTTCAAGTCTTACATCTATTACTTTTAGGTCCTTAACACTTTCAAGTTCTTTTTAAGTCTCTAGTTTAGAAAATAATTTTTTTAGGTCCTTCCATCCATGAGATTTAATTTTTTCTCATTTTTTTCATTTTTACCCCAACCTTTCTATTTCTCATTGTTTGGCCTTCTTTCTCTCCCACCTATCTACACTTATTAATATCAATGTTTTGTTGTTTTGCAATATCATGTATAAAATGATTCATTCTAAAATATATTTTTATCCAGGAACCTGGATATGACTATATTTTATGAATATTAGCATAAAGTATGAAATAACACTAAATAATTAATCGTTGGTTAATAATGTACACATACATGTTAAAATTGTACCCAGACAAGTTAACAATGTGTCTAGTCATGTTAATAATGTATCAAGGTAGGATAACGAATGATTTAGGGGAAAATGACATTTTCGGTATCTTCAACGGGGACATAAGAAAAGTTAGTGAAAATGACCCAAAAATAATAGATAAAGCTCTTTGGAAATGTAAAAAAATTTGAAAAGTACCAGGTTAATTTTCCCAATATTTAACTTTTACTGGAATCAAATTGCAATTGTTAGGAAAGAACTAGTCCATGCTCGGGATTCACAATTTGCAAACTTTGCAAAAAGGAAGCCACGTTACCATACAAAATAGTTAAATCTAAACTTTATTAAACATGGTTAAAAAAATTCAAGATCGATCCTTTTTTTTTAATTCTAACTTTCTCCTAGAATTAATGTAAGGTTAACAATAAGGAATCTAAACTTAGTTTTATGTGCTCTTCTCACAAGCCAAACTATCAATATATATTTTATTTTATATAATAATATGTTATACTTTTATATTTCAGGCATACCATACATAGGTTTTTACTAATACTTGACTATATGTATTACTTAACCAAAATTGTATTTGAAGAATGTATTCGTGTCATGGTGTGTTAGTTAATGACCATTTGAAAATGGATACTCTTACCTTTTATATTGACATCAATGTATAATATATTTGGATTTAACACGTGATATCTGGTTCCACATGAAGAGTTCTTGGAGCGGACACGTCACCATTCTTGTAAAGATTTTTAGGCTTCACAAACATGATTGAATTTTTTTTTTTTTTTATATCAGAGGGACTTTCCGTGATTGACCTTACTGTTAAGCTGAGAAAACTATATTCGCTTGTTTGTAAAAAATGATTGAATTAAAGAAAGAATCCCAGATCGATCTTTCATTCTCCTGGAATGTAAGAGTTTCAGGCTCCACAAACTTGACATTATTGTTTGTGTTTTCCTCACAAGCCAAACTAGCATTGCATATGTCATTAAATAAATGAATGAAAATTACCTGAAGAATCATATTGCCCCCTGTTGGCTTTGGAAAAAGGAGAGCATCTGTGGGACAAACATAACAAGAAAGAAAAAAAGCAGAAGGAGAGAACCAAATTTAAAGCATGTTTGCCGACAATACTGACTGAAGTTGGAAGCAAAGAACTATATATTGTTTTTAAACAGAAGCACCCAGTGTTTTAATTAGATGTTGTGTAGTATTTGACTGCTGCCGTCATCTCTCCATCTCAGGCCGACCATCCCTTCTGTAATGGAAAAAATAATAATAATTTGCTTGAAATGATTCGACTTCTTGTGATTTTTGTTTGGTCTTTTGATGTGATTTGATAATTCTTACTTTGGAAGACACTATAATGGGTTTAATTGCACTCTGATTTGGGTATCAGTGGTCTTAACTTTGTCAATTTTGAAGAGTTTGGGTGATAAAAAATGATACATCCGGTCCACATGCAATTCTATTTGCAATTCACACTATTGTTTTTTTAATTATACACTACTAATAACAGTGAATGAGGGGATGCAAAACATTCCAAATGTATCAACGCTCTTTTGAGTGATATTTCATATTTCACATAAAAACTAGTTTCTATCTTCGAAATCTTTATTTTTACGTGTTCCTCACAAGCCAAGCTAGCGTTGTATGGGTCGAAATAAACTAATGCAAGGTACCTGAGAAGCATTTATAGGACAAACATCACAAGGAGGGAAGAGATTTTACTGTTCCCTCCAAAGCAAAAAGTACATTAAAGAAGGAGAGTGTTACGAATTCTGGATTTTGGAATACAATCGATCAAAACAAATTAAAAAAAATACACAAGGAATTACGTGGTTCGATAAACCTTGCTTACATCCATGAAGCACAATAGAGATCAATCTACTATCAACATGTTTTTTTACAAAAACCCTCGAGCCTAATAAAAAAAATATGAGATGTTTTTTTATACTAACCACTCAACCCCGTGAGCTCAGAGGGGAGCTTGACTCCCGTCCGACTCTGCGTAACCCCAACAATACTCCGCACACATCATTGGACTCCATAATATAACAGAGAGAATGTTATTTAAAGTCAAGTGATTAAGTTGGAAGCAAAGAAAGTCTTGTTTTCTAAACAGAAGACCCAGGATTTCAATGAGCTGCTGCGGCCATCTCTTCATTGTCGCCCCGGGTACCCATCTCATGTCGACCATTTCTTCTCTATTCAAATTTCAAAAAAATATTTTGGCTTGAAATGATTCACTTCTCGTTATTTGTTTGGTCTTTTAATTCTACTTGATGATTCCTACTTAGAAACACTAAAATGGGTTTTTCTTTTTGTACTCTGATATGGGTACCAATGGTCTCTACTTTGTCAATGAGGGTGATATCTCATGTAGCTTATCGGAATATCCTTGTTTCAGGTTGCAGATGTTGCAAATCACATTCCGAAAATGTTCTAATATGATGCTTTGAGGATTATTTTCGACAAATTATGGCCCTGATCCTGAGGTGATTAGGTGTTGTTTAAATTGTCTCATATAATTCTATATAAATCCATTTAATTAATTCTTTTATGGGTTCGGATTGGGGTGAGGGACATTCTTACAAAAATGAAATGGATTTAGCCCCTCAATCAAATAACTTATTACAAAATATAAAAATTTAGATTTAGTTCTTTTGATAACAAAAATATCCCTCCTTTTTCTGAAATTATTCTATACTCGCCAACAGAAAAAGGAAAAAATAAAAAAGGTCCCTGTAAAAATAAATAAATCCCCTTAAAGTCCCTATCTTTTATCCTAATTAATGGTTTTAATCCCTGAGTCAACATTCCATCAGTGCAGGAGAATATTCCAAAAATATTTTGTTTAGTTAATGGCATTTTTGAAAATAGTATTAAAAAAAGACTTTGAAAAACTAATAAAATCTAAATTTGTCATTTTTATAAACGAAATACCCTTTAAACACAAATACCGAGAGCACCCTTATTACCTCCATAGTCTCCTACAGTTAGAAAATTGTGTATTTTCATTATAAAAACATCTTTTGATATCTCATCTAAAAAATTGTTTATATGTACATTAAAACTATAATTTTTTAAAAAATTTAATGAGATTTGGTAAATATATAATATAGATTCTTTTTTAATTGATTTGAATGAATTTGTTAGATAATCTAATTTTATATAAAAAAATTTCTAAAAATGTATTACCTATTTAATCTTAATATAAGATAGGAGAAAAAATATTTTTTTAGAATAATAAAGGATTTTAATAAATTTGAAAGGGTAAAAATGCACAAAAGTATTATGAAACAAGTGAAATGTTAAAAAAATTCATGATTAGTATAATAGAAAGATGAAGCTTATTTTCTCAATATAGTGCATAAAATAGTTTGTTTTGAATATAGTCCATTTGTAAAATATCTAAAACAATTTTTTTAACAGTGTACATTAAAAGTTAGTAGCTATAGTTAGTTCTGATTATGATAGAAACTGAAATAAAATTTATCTAATAAAATAAAGATATGAGGAGATTTGCTGATTTTATAAAGGCATTTCTTGATTTTCATGTTTTCAGAGTTTTATCAATTTTTCTATAAAAAAAAAAGTAAATTTTAAAAGAGTATTAAAGTCAATAAAAAAATCTGATTAGTTTTAGTTATGATAAGAATTAAATAAATATTGTCTAATAAGATAAAGATCTAAGGGAATTTACTGATTTTATATAAAAAAAAAATTGATTTTCACATCAATAACTATTTTTTTTATAAAAATAAGGGTGATGAGATTTTGATAACTTTTAAAGTATGATTAAAATTAATCAAGTTGATTAATTGAAGTGACCAAAACGACTGAAATGATATTTTTTCGATAATATATGACCTGTGATATGATTTTTTTTAATTTTACATGACTAAAATTAATTTAGCACGTACAAGATTATTCATAGAAGAGATATGGAGGAGACGAGTTTAATGAGTCCCGCGATGCATCTGACCAAACACCTTACCTGAGATTTTTTTTTTTCAAACAATGCCCCAAAAAACCAGGGAATTGGTGGGGACCGCTGGAGGCCTATAAATAGCGCCACCAACTCCGATTGTGGGAACCGAGAGCGTAATTGAAACCCTAGCGAATCTTCGGAGGAGGTAGCAGATCATCCGCAAATCGGTAAGAGAGATCTTCATCAATAGATCCCCCCCTATTTGGATTCGTTGGGGGTTTTCGTTGGATCTCCATCTGCGGTCATTTGGGGTTTCTTCGTTTCATCGATCGATATTGATTTGAGGGGGAAATATATAGGGTTTTCAGTGATTCGCTGTTTCGTCGATTTTATTTTCGAATTCTTGTCTAATTTGTCTTGGATGCCTTGATTTCGATCGAGAGGCGGAAAAAAGAGAGGCTTTTTCGGGGTGTCTTTGATGGGGTTTTGTTTCTTTTGAAGGCGGACTGAGTCGTGATGGCTACGAAGAGGATTCTGAAAGAGCTGAAGGACCTCCAGAAGGATCCCCCGACGTCTTGCAGTGCAGGTTTGTTGGGAGAAGAGATTGACTTGTTAATTGGGTTTGCATTGTATTGGGTTTTGTTTACTGTTCTTTTGTTAGTTTTGACAGATTCGATGTTTCATGATTTGTTGATTGTTATGGATTGCTTGATGAGTTGTTTGATTGTCGAAGGTGTTGTGTGTATAGTGGTTTATTTGTAGGCTGCGTTGATATTGTCATGCTGGCTTATTTTTCTGGAATAGCTGTCTTACTCTTCATCCTCTACCATCTATTGGGTTACCTCTTTTTGGCTATTTTCAGCTTTTGATGTTCCGCATGTGGGTTTTGGGCATTATTTGATTTAGGAAGCATCTGCCAAAATGTGACACTGTTGTTTTTATTTGTTATAAAAATTTTGTTATTGGGAGTCTGGTTCTGGTGAAATTTTTCATGAAATTTGGTTCCCCAGGGCCCTCACCATAGTCACACCCAACAGGGATGGCAAGCGGCCATAATGGAAACGTCCATGATGATTCGTTTCTAGATTAGTTCTTGAGTAGTGAGTCAACTATTGATTTATTTGTTTTTATCCTGTCCAGATCCTGAGTAGTGGGTGAACATCAGTTCCTTTACGCTTTGAAGTTGTGGCTACTTTGATATTTTTTAGTGTGTTTAATTTTTTAAATACCAAGTCACCATAATGGTTAATTTTATCTAAATATTGATAAATATTATTTTGCGATGAAGCTTTCTATGATATGCTGATTGCGTGTTGATATCGGTATTCTCATGCATAGCAGCACAAGTGTCGTGGAATTACCTCAAATTCTATATGCAGCAGTTTCTTCTATTGCTTCTTGGTTACAAGTGAAATTTAAAAAAAAATAAAAAATTATGGCTCCTTCCCCTGACAAAAAGAGGGGGACCTTACTGTTTTGGCTATTTTAATTTGTGGAATGTCGAATTGGGAGGCATTTGAAAATGCTCTCTTCTATTAGAAATATTCTGTTTCTGCCTCCTATTGATTTTATTTTCCTATAATTTGCATCAGTTGAATTGGAGATATGCATGACATTATGACTTACTTTATTATGTCCTCTTTATCTAGAAAGGCCTTTAACGTTATCCTTGGAGTGCCTGGTTTGCTGTTTTTCCTTAATTTTTCAAGGTGGACTTGACTCGTTGTCAGTGACACGTGTTCTAATCGAGTCCTCCTTTAAATGAAAGGAGGAACATGCCAGGGAGGATCACTCACTGAAATCTTCTATTTGAAATTGTTGTAAAAAGCATGAAATTTGCATGAAGGACCTTCTTGATGTAATGGATATTTTACAATTTTGGTGAAATCTTGGACTTTTATGCAGTTTTTTTAAAGCGGATGATTGGTTTGAAAGGAATGCTTGACTGGAACAGGTAGATGGGAAGTCATTGATTGTAGTCAACAAACTAAACTTAGCATCCATCTTTGTTGTCTAAATCTCATTTCTAGAGTATAAAGCAAAAGAGTTGGGACAAATTTCATAAGATATCTATTTTTTTCTTAGAAAGATGTAGTAGCATTCTTCTTAAAAAAGATACCCCAAAAAAAAGGAGACGAAGGATCTCCATTCAATTATAAAGGAAAATTAAGCAAAAGCAAGCAAGAAAGAAAATCTTTGAGGGAAGCCTCAAAAATTAATTGCCCCACATGCGACACCTCCCAAACCAATGATTACCCATAATGGTGGATGATGTGTCCATGCCTAAAATCATCTTGACCCAATTGACACCTAAGTATTCTCCATGCATAACCTTTTTTTGTCGAAGAGACATTCGTTCTGCATAAGCCGAGTACCCCAATATACGGCCTGTGGGATTTAACATTGAAAATTAGTTAGGTTGCTTTGACCCCCTCGCTTGCGCCTCTTCCGGAACCAACGCCAAGGGCAATGGGACTTAAGGGCTATAAGAAGAAAATATAGTTATTTATCAGATAAAGTTTTATAGAATGTTTATTTGGATGCTTTACATTGTGGAGACTAGATGCATCAGGTATGTCAAGAGTTTTTTTAACTGAAAATTATCTTTTAGATGTCACTGTGTTTATGTGTGTTGTAGCGCACAATTAGGTCAACCTAGTGGGGTCAATATAAAGCTGGGTTGGCATAACATTCATGTCTTTTCTCATCGGCATCACAACAATGCATGTAGGATGCATGTAATGATCAATCAAGCTCACTTATGTAGGGAAAAAAAAAAAAAAACTTATGTAGGGTGATGTCAGATGCATGTCATGATCGATCAAGCTAACTTATGTAGGGTGATGTGTAAAGTCAGCAGGATTTGACAAGTGATAGTCCGTCCGAAAGCAAACTGACATCAGCTTAATTTATCTCTCAATTTAGCCATGTTGGAATGTTTGCTGATCTTCCTTTTTTTGGGAAATGTGGATAATTCTTATTCTGCTGGATGTCTGTTATTTCTGCCATTCATTTTTTATTGTTTGTGAAATTCCTAGCTGTGGTTACTGCCTTTTCTTGGAAGGCATGTATTTATATTTATGAGATGATGATTCGCTGTGTTGAAAGACTTGCAGGATGTAGAAATCTACACATCCTTGATTTTTTAAGATATATTATTTAAACCTGAAAATTTAGTTCTGTTTTGTTTTCGAAATGATTTATTTCTGCTAGTCCATTGTTTATTTCATTCAATTTTTTGGCATTTCAAACATACTTTATTTGTAGAACATTCATCTTTCAGTGATGTATTTGAATATCTTAAATCCACTGGTAATGATGAACTTATCCTTATTTTTTTTATAACATATAAGATTGTTTAATTTGTGTTGAGATGAAAACTGTGATTTAATCTTTGTTGTTTATAGGCCCTGTTGCTGAGGACATGTTTCACTGGCAAGCAACCATCATGGGCCCAGCAGATAGTCCCTTTGCAGGAGGTGTGTTTCTTGTGACCATCCACTTCCCTCCGGATTATCCGTTCAAGCCACCAAAGGTAAGTCACGGTTATTGAGATGTGCAAACAACCATTCATTCATTCCATATTATTATTGGGCAATGCTAAACAAACAAGATTCAAACACTGATTTCCAAGAGTTGGGATGTGGTTTGATTACAACCACCAAATCAGTTACTTGAAAAGTGAAACACTTAAAAAGGATGGTTGTTATGGCACAGGGCCCACAGGATTGGATGCTTTTATGGATTTTCTGTTTGATTAGTGTGCTTGTTATTTTAAGCACAATGATTTTGAGCACATTCAGTTTTGTGTGGTCAAATGTTTGTATGTCGTTTTGTTGATGTTGCTAGGCATGATATATCAAATACTCGATGTCTCTGCTTATAAATATGATAGCCATGATACTTTACATTTTATGCCACACCATGGATTATTTCTTGTTGCTATATGAAGACAATCTAATTTAGATTTAATGTGTTATACAAAAACCTATGAATCTCGCTGGTAATTTTCCTAAATTTATTGATGGTGAAAGCAATAAATAACATCCATTGATGAAAATTAGGGACACCTGTTGCACTCTGGTATTCAGCAGATCCAAGCGGACTGATATATTAGAATTGTATACTCGATAAAGGTAAAAGGTTATTATGAGAGTGATTAAACTATATACCTTGACCACTATTTTAGAAGTAATGGAAATAGCAGCATATGTTTGTCTTTTCATATACGTGAAAGCCATATGTTTATCTTTTTCATATATGTGAAAGCTTACTTGCATACACACATTGTGATCCATGTTCAGGTGTCTTTCCGCACCAAGGTCTTTCACCCAAACATCAACAGCAATGGTAGCATCTGCTTGGACATTCTTAAGGAACAGTGGAGCCCTGCCCTGACGATATCCAAGGTAATCATCACCATCATTTCTTTGAATTCGTTTTCTCACTCAGTGTAACAGATTCAGTGGAATTCGAATTGCAGGTTCTGTTATCAATCTGTTCACTCTTAACTGACCCAAACCCGGACGACCCTTTGGTGCCTGAGATTGCTCACATGTACAAGACTGACAGAGCCAAGTACGAGACAACCGCCCGTTCCTGGACTCAGAAATACGCCATGGGTTAGATGCAGGGTTGGGGGAAGTCTATTATTATATCCTTTATACTAAAAAGTAAGTAATTTAAAAACAAATGGATAGGAAGTCTGTTTTGAGACCGAGAGACCCATTTGGGGTGACTACACCTGTTCTCTCTTGGTTAGCATGTGTGGAAGTGCCTGTGATCATGTGAATTGCTCGTGTTAATGTGATCTGTGATGTCAAAAATCTCTCAGTTTGTTTTCATGATTTTATAGTGTCAGTAGCTACAATTATCATTCTATTTACTTCTTTTTAAGGTCCTTAACAAGGACTGAATGATACAATTGTTTAAAAAGAATTATGACATTCTTCTATTGGAGATTGAATAGACCTGATGTAACAAATCATGACTCTTTGATCGTAATGGTGGGTATGTGCTGAACCTTCCACCAGTCCTCCCCCTCCCCTTCTCTCACCCTTCCACAGAAACTCGCACTCATGCTCCTCAGAACCATCTCTTTCAAACTTGTCACATGCTGAAGCCCCTCTGGCAGCTCCTTGAGCATCCGACAATATGTAACAACCAATGTCTTCAGCACAGGCATTGCTCCCTCTTCCACCTCCCACTTCTCCAGCTTCTGCAGGTTGTCAATCTCCAGTGACTCCAACTCAGCAAACCCTCCACCACCAAATACCAATTCCCCCTCTATGTATGATCTGTATGACAGGGTGAGCAATTGAAGCTTTGGCAACCGCTCGAGCCTCGCGAATGAGTCCCTCGTGAGCCTCGATCGCGTTAAGTACAGCTTCGTGAGGTTCGGTGGGAACCCGCAGTTTGGCGCTCTGGGTAGCGCTCCTATGTGCCCATGCAAGCACATCTCACGCAGCTCGTGGTGTTCTTGAAAGACCAGAAGCTTTGCCATCTGTCCTTCGATGTCCTCCGTTTTAGGATCTTCAGCGAAGATGTACAGCTTCCTTATTGGCTTCTTCAGCTCCGTCCAGTCCTCGTGAAGTCCCAGTTCCAGAGACCGGAGGGATTTCATCTCATGTAGCGCGGCTGCCAATGGTCCCTCATCTGAGATTTCGATCATTTCAGCTTCGAATGCTCTTAAGCGCGTGAGCCTCGACAGCTGACAGCGCTTGCTCCAGCCTGGTGGGTCTCTTACACCTGACAAGGTCTGGAGGTCATAGCGCCTGTCGATCCTCGGCTGGCCATCTATCCTCAAGTCCTTCCCGAGGAGGTGCCGCAGTCTCTCGAGCCTCCATATCGAGGCGGGCACGAATATCGTGCTGTCAATGCGCAAGTCCAGCGTCTGAAGGTTGCAAAGGTTGCCGAGCGACGTCGGGAGCCTCATATGTGTACCACTCCAATCCAGACCCAGGTGCCTCAGGAGAGTCATCTTCCCGATCCCCTTCGGCAGGATCTTCACCGGCGAGTACCCGAGGTCCACGTCGACCACCCGGAGAAGGTTCAGCCCCTCCCATATCGAGTCCTTCGCCAAGTACTGCCTGTGGAGCTTGTGAAGAGTCCCGCAGTGGATGAGGGAGCAGATTTCAGGGGAGGCGCGCTTGAAATCAGGACTCGGCGTGTCTTCGTCGATGATCGAATGCGACACGATGCGTCGCGCGCGATGCGCGGCGCTCTGCTCCTCGAAATTCTCCTCCTTTCGCACGTCAAGGAACCCCGTGTCCCTCGCCTTGGACACGGAGAGCTCGAGCAGGAGATCATGGACGCGGCATGATTCGACATTCCCCGCAAAAGTCCTCCGGACCGACATTACGAGGTTTCTCTTCACCAGCGCCTCTAAATAGCCCTCCGCGGCCTCCTCCAGCTCCGCATTCATCGAATTCACGAATCCTTCGGCGACCCACAACCGGACTAGCCTGCCCGAGAGGATCTCGTAGTCCTCCGGGAAGACGCCTAGGTAGAGAAAGCAAGGCTTCAAGTGCTCCGGTAAATCGTGGTAACTATGCGCGAGCACCCGCGACGTGCGGTCCTCCATGTCGAGCACCCAATCGACGCCGGTGAGGACTCTGTACCAGTCGTCCCGCTTCTTCTTCTCGCGCAAGAGCCCACCGAGCACGACGAGCTGAAGCGGCAGACCGCCGCACTTGCGCGCGATCTCCCGCCCGACCTCCTCGTAGTCCTTCGGACACCTCCCCTTCAAATGGGGGAACGCCTTCTTCAGCAAAAGCTCCCAGCTTTTCTCCTCCCCAAGCAATTGAAGCTCATACAACGGACTCGTCGCGTCCACCGACGCCGCGACGTCCCGATCGCGCGTCGTCAGCAAGACTAAGCTCCCGTTCGACGAGTCGGGGAGGAAGTCATTCAAGAACGCCCACGCTTCGTATCTCCAGATGTCGTCGACCACCAACAAGTACCTCCTCTGTTTCAAGTAGTCCGATATCTTCCGCTTCAGCGCGTCCTCCTCCGCCATCTCCATAAGCACCCTCTCTTGCTTCCCGAGCAGGCACTCCAACATGACGAGCAGGAGTTCTTTGGGTCTGTAATGCCGGGACACGGTGACCCACGCCTTGTCGCCGAACCGCTTCGCCACGCGCGCGTGCTTGTAGGCCTTGCTCGCGAGGGTGGTCTTGCCCAGGCCGCCCATGCCCACGATGGACACGGCCGACCGCCTCGCATGGTCGTCGCCTTCGACGAGGCGGGCCACGATCGCTTCGATGTCGTCGTCGAAGCCGACCACCGCCTCGTCTTCTTCGAAGCTTGGTGGGTCGTTTGTGTCCGTAGGCGGTTCGATGACTCCGACATCGGTGGGGGCGATGACGGTGTTGAATTCATCGGCGGGGAAGACGGCTGTGGTCCTCTTCTTTATGTCGTCGATTCGGTTTCGGAGTCTGCGGAGACGTCGGGGACTGAACGGATCGACGCAGCTCGTCGTCCTCCGCCGCCGCTTGTAGAGATGCGCGTCGACCGCGCACTCCGCATCGTAAGCGAGCGATATCAGTTGGTCCGCTCTGTCCTTCGTGTGCGCGTCGTCGCCTTCGGCGCGCGCGAGTGCGCGGCGTGCGCGGTCGAGCTCTTCGATTAAGGAACTGATGTCACCGTCGGCTCCACGGAGAAGATGAGGCTCTTGGATGAGGAGTTCTCTCAGCTTTGCAATGGAGATGGTGACTATGCTCTCTGCCATCTCTCTCTCTTTCTTTCTTTCTCTCTCTTGAAGAGGTTGGAAACTAGATTGAAGTCTAGCCTGAATCAATGGGTCCACAAAAAGATTGTGACTTTTCTTTTTCTCTTCTTGAAGGCTGAGAATTTAAATGGTTTCAAAGAAACCTAATTCTTTTCTACCCATCTCTCTGTTATCAAAGTATCAGATTCTTTGATTGCATATTGACTATGGGAGAACCAAAATGGACATTGCTTCTAATCCAAGCTTAAAAAAAAAAAAAAAACTTAGGGACTTGCCTCATCAAAATAGATTTTTATCATAGAATAGATGGGATTGGATCTATGTTTTTTTTTGAAGTGCTGATACATACAGTCCATATATCTCTATAATTATTGAGTTGCGTATCTACCTTCTTAAATGAGATATATACTTCGTTAATTATTTTTTATATCCGTTAAAATAAATTCATTTACATTTTTCATCAAAATATAAATGAGACTATTATTTTTAAAAAAGTATAGACATGTGGAGTGAGATTATTCACGTGATTATTACTAACATTATTTTTCTTTTACGTTTGAATCTGAATTTTGAACGGGGAACGCGTGGTCCACAAGACCACAACACATTCTGATTTTATTTATTTATTTGTTATTTTTGGGTTTTTTTAATTGTTTTCGGTGGGGGATGAATTCATTGACACAGCTAAGCAACACATGCTGATTGACTTTGACAACCTTTCGCACAATCCCAGTTGGCAAGTGAAACAGTCATGGCAAACCTTATGTTCGTAGAAAGTCTTCAATGGGAGCTTCTCTCCTCCACCCCTAGATCTACATCTCTTTCTTCATTTTTTCAAATAACATCATCATGTTTTCTTACCCTCTCATTGTTAATAATTAACTTTACAGAGAACTCTTTATCCTCAAAAAAATAAAATCATTTTTTCATTCTACTTCTTATTGTGTTTGTTGGTCATCCTTATTGGTAAAGCAGAGATGGCAGAGACCATCATCACCAATTGCACAGTGAGACTCAACGAGATGCTCTCACAAGAGCTGCATCCACTAAGTGGCGCTGAAGATGGCATCCGATCCTTGATTAAGGCCCTCGAATGCAGACGCTCGTTCCTTAAAAGCATCGATGACGATCGCGGTGATGACAGAACTCATACAATGAAACCAGTGAAGGATCTGATAACTGCTTGTAATGAAGCAGAGGTTGCTATCGAGAAGTACCTCCTCAAAAGAAAACAGCGAGGCGGCAAAGTCATGGGTTGCATCGATCATGTTGGAATTGGGTCTCTTGGCAAGTTGCGTAAGCAAATCAAGGACATCGATACAAGGGTTAACATGATCGTGCCTGTCGATGAATCCAATGGTGGGGTCGTGGAGGAGGATCCATTGAACTGGACTAGCGGAGGCAGATCATCGCAAGAGAAGGACCTTGGCTTTGAAGATGAGGTGGTGGGCTTCGATGATCACGTCAAGGCTATTACGAACAAGCTTACGGAGGGCGAAATGCGGCGTTCCGTTGTCTCCATTGTCGGTATGGGTGGTTTGGGCAAGACGACTCTCGCCAATCAAGCCTACAAACACAGCAACATCGATAAGCATTTCAACTGCAAAGCGTGGATTCATGTGTCGTTGCATTACAGGGCGAAGGAACTCTTGCTCCGTATCGCAGAAAGCCTTTGGGGGAATCCTGAGAAGCTGGGGATGGTGGATGAGGAGTCACTGAAGCTCATGATATTGGACTACTTGAAAGAGAGGAAGTACTTGTTGGTGATCGACGACATTTGGAGAGCCGAAGCTTGGGAGTACTTGAAGGATGTCATCCCCGATGCATCGAATGGGAGCCGGGTCTTATTGACTACCCGTTTTCGAGACATCGCCGAGTCGGCCGATCCAAGTAGTCCTCCATATGAGCTTCGGTTCCTAGACGACGAGGAAAGCTGGGAGCTTCTCCGCAAGAAAGCGTTCCCCACCATGCGGGGGAGGTGCCCCGAAGTTTATGAGAGCGTTGGGAGGTCGATCGCGCGCAAGTGTGGTGGGCTGCCTCTACAACTCGTCGTCCTCGGCGGGTTGTTGGGGAAGAAGAAGAAGCCAGAGGACTGGAACAGAGTGGATACGGGGGTCGATTGGGAACTTGGTGTGGACGATCGCACGTCGAGAGTGCTCGCTCTGAGCTATGATGATCTCCCTGTCCGGTTGAAGCCTTGCTTTCTCTACCTCGGCGTCTTCCCGGAAGACTACGAGATCCCTTCGAGCAGGCTAGTCAGGTTGTGGGTCGCCGAAGGTTTGGCGGAGCGCACAAGCTTTGCAACCACAGCAGAGGAGGTTGCGTGGGTCTATTTGGAAGAACTGATCAAGAGAAACCTTGTCTTGGTTGTCCGAAGAGACGTCATTGGGACCGTCGAATCATGTCGTGTCCACGACCTTCTGTTGGAGCTCTCTGTTTCAGAGGCGAAGATGACGGCGTTCCTCAGCGTGCAGAGGGACACAGACTTCAGTAGTCGTGACGACAACGATGCAAAACACCCGCGTCGCATCGCGTCACATTCGGTCATCGATGAAGATGCCAAGGCTCCGGATTTGAAGAGCTTCTCCCCCGAAATTTCCACTCTCATTCACTGCGGAGCTCTCCGAAAGCTTCACATGAAGTACCTCAAGAAGGACTCGCTCTTGGAAGGGCTGAACCATCTCCGGGTGGTCGATGTGGATCTCGGGCATTCACCACTGAAGATCCTTCCAAAAGGGATAGGGAAGATGACCCTGTTGAGGCATTTGGGGTTAGATTGGGATGGCATGGACATGACTTTCCCACTATCGATTGGCGACCTCCACAACCTCCAAACGTTAGATTTACGCATCGAGAGTACCGTATATCTACCAGCATCGATTTGGAAGCTCGAGAAGCTCCGCCACCTCATCGGGAAAGACTTGCGGATAAACGGTCAGCCTCTGATCAACCGCCACTATGAACTCCGGACGCTGTCAGGTCTGCGAGAGCCCGAAGATTGGAGTAAGCATTGTCACTTGGCGAGGCTTACCCAACTGCGAGAATTCGACGCGAGAAGGATCAGGCTCTCGAACGAGGGTCCGTTATCGATCGCCCTCCGAGAAATGAAGTCTCTCCGGTCACTAAAACTGGGGCTATACAAGAACTGGACAGAAGATCCTAAAACAGAGAAGACGACATGGCAGATGGCGAAGCTATTAGTCTTCCAAGAACACGATGAGTTGCGAGAGGTGCACTTGCAAGGACACATTGGGGAGCTACCCATCGCTTCGAATGGGGGGTTCCCACCGAGCCTCACTAGGCTGCACTTGACGACGTCTAGGCTCACGAAGAACTCGTTCGCGAGGCTTGGGCAGTTGCCGGAGCTACGATTTCTTACGATGTCAGAGAAATCTTATGCGGAAAAGGAACTAGCATGTTATGCAGGAGAGTTTCGAAGGCTAGAGTCGATGGGGATCGAAAACTTGTTGGCATTAGAGAAGTGGGAGGTGGAGGAGGGGTCCATGCCAATGCTCAGGAGCTTGACCATCATGGGCTGTGGAATGCTTGAGGAGCTTCCGAAGGGGCTGCGGCACATGAGAGATTTGGGAGAGCTTGTGTTGGATGGGATGACGGAGAGCTTCTGTGCGAGGGTGCGAGAAGGTGAGGGCAAGGACTGGTCGAAGGTTCGACATGTGCGGACTATCACCATTAGAGAGATGTCGAATGCAAGGTTCGCGTTGGCTGCCGGAGAGAAGGAGGCTACGCGTCTTCGGTATTTGAAATCCATGTGTCCGGCATAATGTATTGGTGCAAGATAAGTGACCGATGCGTTTCTGAAGTGATAAAAGAAAATTTTTGACTTTTTTCCGTTTTTTGATAAATTCTTTCTATGCACAAAACACACTATTGGTGAATTTAATCACATGATTATGATTATCCCATAAAAATATTACAGATATGTATGAAAAATAGTTTTAATGAAAACTATTGGTAAAATTATAAATAAAGTAATCTGGTAAGATATAGGCTTTGTTAATTGAGCATGTGATTTTTTTTTCCATGAGAATTATACACAATTTAATGGAGTATATATTTACATATTTCATTTGACAAAAATACTTGTAAAGTTGTACTTAAATCTTATTCATAAATTATCATTGGTCCCCCCCCCAAAAAAAAAAAAGGAAAAAAAAAAAAAAGAAAAAGTAAATCTCAATTGTGGTATTAGTTTTGGCCAAGTTTTACTTCTTTCAAGTTGCAATATTAATATATGCGGCACTGAAGATGAATTAAAACACCCATTGGAAATGGTACTTAATGACTATTAAATGGTACTCATTGACTATTATATTCTATTCTAAGCTATGCATATTCCATTGGTAACTGTTATCTTTGTGCATCATATAACTCAACCTTGATGAAGACTTAATTTAAATAATAATAATTTCATCTAACATCATATATGCTTTTATATGATAAAAAGTATATATTCATTCATTACAAATTAAGTTGATTCATTTTAACAAATGTAAAATAAATTTGATGAGGTATATAACTCACTTCAGGAGACACCTCACTAGAGGTTATGGAGGTTTATAGAGTGTCCGTTTGAACTGCGTATAACAGCACTATTATTTTATTGATGGTTGGATATTGCTTGATTTTTTAAATTTTTTTGAGGTTTTGTTTATTGTTTCGTTGAGGGAAGAATTCATTGACACAGCTCACCAACAAATGCTGATTTGACTTTGAGAACCTTTCGCCTAATATTCTTAGTTGGCAAGTGAAACAATCAGGGCAGACCTTTTATAATTGTAGAAAGTCTTCAATGGTAACTTCTCTGAGATCTACATCTCTTTCTTCATTTCTATATATTTTAAGGGTTTTTTAGTTTTAAGTCCTTATAACCATGTCTATTTAGGAATCAATCCCTCCCTTCTTCATTTTTGTAAGTCTCCAAATTTAACTGCATATTTGGTTTTTAGTCCATCCACCAAACATCCGTCCATATACTATTAGTTTGTGAAACATAATTTTATTTTTAAGTCCCCGTGAACTATATTATTTAGTGATCAGTCCCTCCTTTCTTCATATTTTATTGTAAGTCCCTAACTTCAAATGTTTTTTCTTATTGGTCTACGGACAAAATCTCTGTATGATTTTGTAAGTATTTTGATATTTGAAACATGTATACAAATTATTTGGTGAAATATTTAAATCAAAATTACATTTGCATTGTTAAGTGTTCAGTGTTATTCAACACTACATATGCCCACCCAATCTGATATTGAATTCTCTTACAATATTAGATGTCTGATTATGATTGATTAGATAAGCAGAAAAATAATGATCACATAAGCAAATTTTTAGGTTTTTTATTATTGAATTTTGAGTTAAATGATTTTTTCTTGGTTGAAAATTATGAAATATAAAATTAGATATTTTGAATGTGTTTAAAATTTAAAAATTTAGATGCCATTAAAAAATTTGTATATAGTCAATGAAATTTTTTCTTTTGCATAGTTCTATACTTTTATTTATTTAGGGAGTGATTTTAGGGGAATCTAACATATTTATATTATGCTAGTTTTGGTGTACGCGCTTTGCGCGTAGTACTGAGTTCTGTAAAAATTACAAATATAGCCCTGCTAATTGGATGTACGTGCACCCGCACATAATTGAATTATATAAGTTATTTTATATTATAATTGAAAGATAAGCAAAAGTCTATATTATTATAAACAATTCTTTTAAAACAAAAACAATGTTTGATAACTAGAGTTCTATTGTGTATATTTTATATTTTTTAAATAAAAAAATAATTTTTGGAAAGTTGTAGACCTAACCATTTTTACCAACCACTACCCATTAAAAAAAATGGATTACCGAACCCCCCTAAAAACAATTTAATCAACAAAAAAAACACTTATTTTCACATTTGAAGAAAAATTGATACATATAAATCCAAAAAAAAAGAAGCATAGCAAATTTTAAATTCAAAAGCAAAACATCCATCAATAATTAGGCTCAAATGAATCTGATTATATTTGTATTTATTAATGTGACTAAAATACTTATATTTTATAATTTTATGAGTATCTTAATGGCCTGAAAAATCACTAGATAGATGAAATTTCATGAAATTTGAAGTCCAAGAAGTCATGTTTTGGGAATAGGGACCTGCTTATAAATCTTGGAATCTGCATTGGGGACTCGTTCATAACACATATAGGGGTCTTTTTGTAAAACTTTTAGAATATGGAGGTCTATCTGCAAATTGCCCAGCTCAATTATCTCATTGACTAGGTCGATTGGGTGAATTTTGGACGCATTGTGGTGCATTAGTGTACAGTATAAATAATTATTTATTTAACATTTAAGCTGCTATTATTTAAGTTTTTATTTATTTATATTTAAAATCTCATTTATAAAGTATTTGAGATTTTCTTCAATTGTTATAAAATCTTGACTACGCCACTACATATCATAATTGTTTTAAAGTATCAAATGATGAAAGTTAAATATATGTTAAACAAAAAAAATCAATACCAAAATACTTATCTATTTAGATATTTTACCAAATATTTTGTATATAAGTTTAAAATATCAAAATACTTACAAAATCATATAGACATTTTGTTTAGGAACTAATAAGAAATAAAATGTTTGAAGTTGGAAATTTAAAATGAAATATGAAGAAGGGAGGGACTGATAATTAAATAACATAGTTTACAGACACTTAAAAATAAAAAAAAACACATTTTATAAACTAACGATAAATGGACAGACGATTTAGTGAAGGGACTAAAAATAAAATGGACGGTTGAATTTGAAGACTTAAAAAAAAATGGAGAAGGGAATGATCAATCCCTTCTTCAAATGCAAGACATGTTTATCTACGTAGATTTAAAATTAAAAATCCATTTTTTCAATAATATTATATGTTTTCTTATCCTGTCATTGTCAATGGTTATTACTCTACAGCGACAAATAAAATAAATCATTTGTTTGTTCTATTTCTTATTCTTCTTCTTCGGTTCCCATCAAAAGCAGGTCTTCCATATTGGTAAAGCATAAATGGCAGAGACAAAAAGAAAAGAAAAGAGTAAGGCCCAATTTTTGTTTTTTTAATTTTTCCCAAAGATTCTCTCTTTTTACACCCACTTTATTCTCCATCCATTAATTTCCCTTGTTCGGACAGCTCGCAACTTATTTAATATCTTCTTTTTCTTTTCTCTTGGCATAGTTGAGATTAATTGGTTCTGATAGACTTCTTTTCCCCTACCAGTGCATCTACCTGTACCTTCCCCTGTTGAATCCAACCAGAGATATACATGAGCCAGGTTACTCATGCTTTGTTTTGAAAAGGATGAGTCGAATTAAAATCCTTCATTGAGGCCAAGGTAATTCATCAACTCCCCATATCTCTTGTGTTCTTCTTGTTCTCATGCAGTATTTAAAGCGTGTTCGAATTTAGATATCATACACGGAGATTACATGTTCAGACTGTATGTTCAATCTCATTTTCCGAGACACAGGAAGGGACAAAGAAAACTGGGAAGTATGAAATTGGGATGTCTAATCAAGATCCTCAATTTTATATATAAAAAAATGTCCTGAAAATTAAATATTATAATGCCCTGAAAATTCAACCATACCAACAAGGTGATCCTCGATTTGCTACTTAAAATCACAAATAATTTTATTAATATACCACAATAGCCTTTTTTGCTTGGCAAATACTTTCATTTCCATGCAATGATTTACAAAATTACATCAGATTAAAAAGGGAGCTTAGAGACTGCAGTCAGCCTCTAAAAGATTGACCGATGCATACCACAGTAGCCTTAAATTATCAAAGGATAATGTTTCGTACAGCCCTATTTCCAGCCCCAATTCCACTTTACATGTGTTTTGAATTTTTTGAAAATAGTATACATTATCTAATGAGGTATATGATTTTATAAAAAGTGAAACATATACTCCAATGAATTGCGTGCATGTATTTATAAAAATTATGAAAAACTTATATGAAAGCATATATCTCATTAATGTAAACATATGCTTCGATGACTTTGTATCGACGTATATAGGGCTGGAATTGGGACTGGGAAAAGAACTGGGTGTAACAGCACCCCTTATCAAAACTACGATGAGCAGTGAGAGACACTGCCTTTATTTTTAGTCTATTTTGCCACCCCAAAAAATCATATGCACACTCATATGGAGGGTATGTGATGATCATGTGCATTCCAAATATATGCAAAGGATTTTAAGAGTGGTAAAATAGGCTAAAAACAGGGCTGCAGCCTGCATGGAACATTTTTTAACAATGAATATACATGATTGGCGGATTCTTATACTGTAAATCTCATATTCAAATAAACGATCAGGTCATTTATTAATTGGTTAGATACAATAGATTTGTATTTAAATGAGCATTACAGAGATGTTTCAACTATAATAATTACCTCAGCAATTGCACAATCGGAACATGATCTGAGGATTAAAATAAATCTTAATCATGATATTAATCACACAAGAAAAACTATTGAGATTAAACGAATTATCTCATAATGATTGTGAGCATGTTATGATTGGTTTTAGTAAAACATTTAAATCAATATAAATCTTGATAGATTTACTAAATGCACATAAATTTCACAGGCATCACATATTCCATGATTCCTCACTCTGCAATTCAAGTTTCTCTAAAATTTTACAGAGTAAATAAGAGATGGCAGAGAGCATATTCACCATTTCTATAGCCAGACTGAAGGAGCTGATGAGAAAAGAACCACACAAGCTCAAAGGAGCAGAAGAGAAGCTCAGTTCCTTGATTAAAGAGTTCGAACATGCGCTTCCCTTCATACAACAAGCAAGTGAAAATCGTGCCAAAAATGACGACAACGCGAACAATAGGGTGAACCAACTGATATCCGCAGCTTACGATGCGGAGGATGCAATCGAGGCATACCTCCTCAAGATGAAACATGGTAGTTTCGACAGGATATTTGTTGGCTGCATTGATCATTTCAATTGCAGGTCTCTCAATCGACTGCAAAACAAAATCAATGACATCAAGAGAAGGGTTGTTGAGAGTGCTTTAGAGAGTGGCCTAGGCGAGAATGTCGGAAGTGGAGAACCTTCGGACTCTTCCATGGTGGAGCCATCAAACGAAAAGAAGGCGTCAATCAATGCAGAAGATGATGTTGTGGGCTTGGATGAGGACACCAACACTCTTGTGGAAATGCTTGTAGAAGGGGAACCACGTCGAGCGATCGTATCCATCGTCGGCATGGGAGGCTTGGGAAAGACCACTCTGGCCAACAAAGTGTACAAGCACAGCCGCGTAGTGGGTCATTTCGGTGACCGCGGATGTATAAACGTTTCGCAGAAGTACCAGGAGAGAGAGCTCTTGCTCGACATTGTCGAGACCTTTTGGGGGGATCGCCAGAGAGCCTTGATGGAGTCAATGGACGATGAGTCCTTGAGGTCGAAGATATTCGAGAGACTAAGAGCGAAAAAATATCTACTCGTGGTCGATGATGTATGGAAAGTCGAAGCTTGGGAGTTCTTGAAGGATGTCCTCCCGGACAGCTCAAACGGGAGTCGGGTATTATTGACAACCCGCATTCGAGACGTTGCTCAATCAGCAGATCCGATGACCTCCCCTTACGATCTCCGGTTACTAGCAGAGGAGGAAAGTTGGGAGCTTCTTCGGAGGAAAGCATTCCCTCAAATGCGCGGAAGGTGCGCCCCAAACTTTGAAGAGGTTGGAAGGGAAATCGCGCACAATTGTGGCGGTCTTCCCTTGCAAATCGTTGTGCTAGGGGGATTGTTGTACAAGAAGAAGAAGATCGATGATTGGATTCGAGTGCGTGATGGGGTTGATTATGAACTACCAATGGAGGATAGGACACCGCGAGTGCTCACTTTGAGTTACTCAGACTTGCCTTCTCGCTTGAAGCCGTGCTTCCTCTATTTCACGCATTATCCCGAAGATGCAAAGATAATCACTCGAAAGTTGATACGGATATGGGTTGCAGAGGGCCTAATACCATGGCAAGTTGGAGAGAGAACGATGGAAGATGTTGCAGAGGGCTACATCAAGGAGCTGATAATGAGGTGCCTGATCCAAGTTGTGGAAACCAATCCAAATGGGGACATCAAGACTTGCCGAATCCATGATCTCCTGCTCGAGCTCTCCATATCTGAAGCCAAACGAGAGCGCTTTTCATGCATTTATGGGGAGGATGCTGTGGGAGGAGAATTGAACAAAGAGCGCCGCCTCTCTGTGCAGCATGGTCTAGGCAACAGTGTCCTGGAATGCAAGCAAACACAGCTTCGGTCGCTTTTGTGCTTCCGATTGAACCGCGAGTGGCAGAAGATCAGGCCGGTTTTCAAAGGCTCAAAGCTGCTCCGGGTGATCGATTTGGAAAGCGTGCAAATCGAGCGCCTACCAGACGAGATTGGGGAGATGATTAATCTCACCTACCTTGGGTTGAGGAAGACTGGACTGAAAAAGCTCCCATTGTCGATTCGGAGTCTCAGACATCTCCGCACTCTAGATGTCGGCGATACCCAGGTGTACCTTGAAATCAATGTGATCGAAAAGATGCAAGAATTAAGACACTTGTATTCGCTCTACGGATTCCATAACAAGAACTCGTTGACCGGAGCTCTCGGTCGCCTTACAAACCTCCAGACCCTATCAACGGTGTACGCCGGAGAGTGGGTGAAGGTGGACTTGCCGAACCTAACAGGTCTCAGAAGGCTAAAACTGCGAAACCGAGTCGGTGAGCCTCTACACGAAGCGCTACCCACATCCATTGCGGAGCTGCGTGACCTTGACAGGCTGACATTGGTGGGCGATTCGATTCCAAGTTCAATCATTTTTGCGAATCATACGCGAATGTTCGCATTGCGTTTAGAAGGACTTCTTGAAAGACTACCGGACATCCGTGGATTTCCACCTGCGCTTGTAAAGCTGACTTTGATAAAATCGCAATTGGAGCAAGACCCGTTTCCGGTGTTGGAGAGGCTGCCGAACCTTCGGAAGCTGCATTTGAACGCAAGGTCCCACTTGGGGAAGAGAATGGTGTGCACGACGGGAGGGTTCCCTCGGCTCGAGAGCTTGATATTGGCTCAGCTGCAAGAGCTTGAGGAGTGGGTGGTGGAGGGTGGCGCGATGCCGAGACTTGGGCGGCTAACGATTCTTGCTTGCCAGAAAATGAAGTCGCTTCCCGACGGGTTGAGGCACTTGAAAACGCTTAGAGAGTTCGAGTTGTACTACATATCCTCGGCATTCAAGGATGGGGTTCGAAGGCGCGAGGGGGAGGAGTGGGAGAAGATCAAACACATTCCTTCACTGAAGATTGGATAATGGGATTGCTGGAGACGTGTGATTGAATTCATTCTAATAGTGGAATTTTAATTTTTACTTTGCCTGAGAGTACTGTTAAGTGTATGAAAGAATTCTCAAATATATGATGAAATGACAATGTGTTTACAATGATTCACATCATCACATTTTAAACCTGAAACTAAGCTCAACACCATCATATATGTTGAGTGAAACTGGGCTGCCAATGAAAACTGAAAAAAAAATCTTTTTATACAGGGTCATTAACCAACATAACAGGCCATGCTTCAAATAACATGAACTCCAAGAAGGTTCTTCGCAATTGAGGATGAATCAACTCAGAGAAGCGAATGAGCTATTATTGAGAGAGCTGAAAAGAAGAAACTCTGATTTCAACACAAGATAAATTGGCATTACATGGTTTAATGTTTATTATTGCAAACAAGATGCAGTCATACAGTACTGTATGGAAACAGAAACAAGATGCAAACATCGATCAGTAAACATTATTTGTGCAGATTTTAATGATCTGCTGCCAGAGAACACAAGAACAAAAAGAAAAAAACAACCCTGAAAGATCGACAATCCCTCCTACGCACTTATAACAGAGTAGCCATCTCACTTGCTTTATTGTGTCTTCCATTAACTTTCCTGTAGAGACAGAACAAGAGAACTAAATGCATAAATTTATCTTCATATCTCATATAAAGTCGATCATGGATCGTTCTATCGCCATTGAGGGCTATCAAATAGATGATGATGATTGATTTACAATTTTCATAATTTTTAAACTTGTTAGGATTTTTTTCCTTGTTTTAGGATTTATATTTAAATTCGAATTCAAAATTTAAATTCAAATCCAAAATAAAAACAGAAAATCATAATTGAATAATATCTAAACATTAAGTAATCTTAATTATTCAGATAATATATGATAATTCTAACAATTAAAAACTAAAATACTAAGAAGTTCAAATCATCTTAATCCTCCATTTGGTGGTCCTTAATATTGATTCAATGGTCCATGATCGTGCTACATATTAAATTTTTAGAAATCCAAATCACATACAAATATTAAACACAGTAATAGGTCCAGCAATGCAAAAACTCAAGAAAAATTAAATTGGACTTTAAATTATATGTGTAAAGGTAAGTGAGACATTATGCATAGTTCATCAATGAACGTGAAAACATGGTAAGAGAATAATATATGTGCATGCCACTCCATCAATGGAATTTTGTATGTACATAACTTATAATGCATCAGCTTTTCAACGGATAAAGACACATACCTATACTATCATTGAATAACCGTGATGAAAATTATCTATATAAAATTCAGGTAATCAAGTGATTTCAGAGCAGAGCAATGTAAAAAGGAGGAATGAAATCATATGTATAATCTAGGGCAATTTGCATAAATAGCATAAGTGATATGAATATTTGCAAAACTAGCACCCTTACATGAATATTAGCAAAAAGTAGCACCGGATCCAGTCAATGAATTTTTTTTTAACACTTATATGACGCCTCTTTTGTTTTTTGTTTTTTTAAGGAGACGCTGTATATATAATCTTTGTTTTAAATTGTGATTATTTTTTCTTCTTCTTTGATTAACATCACGAAAATGATTATCATGAGAAAATCATGGACTGAGTTATTTTTGTTTAAAATATAACCGGTTGAAAGAGAAAATCACGGTAGATTAAATCATAGAAGATTTTTTTTAAGGATAGTGCTTTTTAAAAATTTAATTGATAAAGATAAAAGAGAAACAAATCTTCCATAATCTTTTGTTTGTGATTATCCTTAGAAAATCATCATGATATATCCGGTTGAAAGAGAAAATCACAAAGATTAAATTATAGAAGATTTTTTAAGGATGGTGTTTTTTTAAAATTTAATTGACAGAGATAAAAGATAAACAAATCTTCCATAATTTCTATTTTCTCAACCGTGAATATATGTAAAAAAATAATAATTGAGCCATTAAAATTTAATTAAATAGTTCATAAAAAAATCTCAATCATTAATATTTAATTAAAAAAAAAAAAGTGATCACAATTTAAAACAAAGGAGACGCCGTATATATATAGCGCCTCCTTAAAAAAACAAAAAACAAAGAACAAAGGATGTGCCATATATATATAGCGTCTCTAGTGTTAAAAAAAAAAAAAGAACCAGTGCTATTTTTTACAAATATTCAATATTTGATGCTATTTTTGTTAATATTTAATTTCTTAGTGCTATATTTGCTAATTACCCTATAATCTATATAATCCAAAAGCACCAAAAACAAAACAGAAAAAAATGGCCAAACAGAGCATCTGAACTGTCAAACCCACCTCGGCTGGGTCATGGATCTGGCCTAAACTTTTAGCTTCGCGTGAATGGCTAAAATCATAAGCTAGACGATAAATTACGGGCTATCATTGCTAGGGGTGCAGCCGGCACTGTATTCACTCAATGCTCTAGAAAATAGAGGATCGGCCTAGCCATGTTCATGAGAAGGAAGCAGGTGCAAGGGTGCAATCTCATTTTTCCCTCTTTGACCCTGTTCCCCTTGAAATGATTTCTTGATTGGTCATTTTTTATGGTTGTATGTAAACTTTTTGGATATATCACTAACCACAGTAATATAAATTTTATTTTTACCCACCAAAAAAAAAAATCTAGTATTAACCCTGCTTATGAATTCGCTTGGCATTTCCACCGCAACTCCAACTCCAGGAGGTCACTCGTGTGCTTCAGTCCTTCTGGGAGCATCTTCAATCACAGGATGACCAAGCGTTTGAGGCTAAAAATCGCGCGATCCTCCAGTTCCCACTCCATCAGGGGAATTTCCCTGAGCATCAAGAACTTCAATTTCGGAAAGCTTGAAGGAGGGCAGACCATTTGTTGACCATTGTAAGAGTCCCATAGTAACTTCAGACTTTCAAGACTTATCCATCTGTTTGTCGGCGATTATTTGAAAGAATTTTTAGTGTGATCAAGACAAACGGGTAGAGGTAGCCTTCCCAGTTCAACTGTAAAGTCAGTCACGGGGATCCCTCTGTTATCAAAAAAAAAAAAAAATCAAAGTATCTTATAAATCAGATATACCCACTTACACTATATATCTAAACTTTATATGTTTTGCTTCATGAAAAAATATACCTCGTTGAAAGTTATAAGGAGTACTGCACTTGATGCTCCACAGGATAGTTGCCAAAACTACGGGTTCTTACGATGTCGGATAAATCTTATGCGGAAAAGGAACAAGCATGTCATGCATGAGAGTTTCGAAGGGTAGAGTCCATGGGGATCGAAAGTCAGAGTTCCGAAGGGTAGGATGAATCAATTCAAAGAAGTGAATGAGCTATATATTATTGAAGAGAACTGAAAAAAAAACAAACTCTGATTTCACCACAAGATAAATTGGCATTACAGGGTTTAATGTTGATTATTGCAAAACAAGATACAGTACTCGTATGGAAACACAAATAGGATGCAAACATTGATCAGTAAACATTATTCATGCAGATTTTGATGATCTGCTGCCAAGGGAACACAATAACAAAAAAGAAAAAGAAAACAACCTTGAAAGATCGGCAATCACCGTCTACCTATAACAGAGTAGCCATCTCACTTGCTTTATTGTGTCTGCCATTATCTTTCCTGCAGAGACAGAGCGAGAGAATTAAATGCATAAATTTATCTTCATATCCGATATTAAATTTTTGGAAATCCAAATTACAAACAAATATTAAACACAGTAATAGGTCCGGCAAGGCAGAAACTCAACAAAAATTAAATTGGACTTTAAAACATTAAAGGTAAGTGAGATATTATGCATAGTTCATCAATGAATGTGGACACATGGAAAGAGAAGAATACATGTGCATGCCACTCGATCAATGGTATTTTATATGTAGGAAACTTACAATGTATCAGCTTATCAACGGATAAAGACTCCTACCTATACTATCATTGAATTATTGTGATGAAAATTATCTATGTAAAATTCAGTTAATCAAGTGAATTCAGAGAAAAACAATGTAAAAAGACTTACAGTATATTGTTAGAGGAATATAATCACAAGCATAATCTATATAATCCAAAAACACCAAAACAAAACAAAGAAAAATCTAGATTAAATGTTGAAATACATTTAATTATTAATAGCAATAGCAATTCATGCCAAAGAAAAAACTAAATTTATTTGTTAATTTTCAAAATAGATACAAAAGATCATAAAAAGTTGATACAGCTGATCATAAAATTTATATAAACTTTAATAGATAAAATTGTATAAGATAAAAATTTATTTCAAATTTAAACTTATATGATCTAATAAATTTAAATTCAAACAAAATCTTAACCGATAAGATTGAAATAAAATTTAAATTTTAAATTATATGGATAATAAATACAATAGAGACGTAATTTATAAATCAGGTCTCAAAGGAGATGGGATGTATAAATCACGTCTCTTAATAAAAATTAAAATTAAAAAAAACCCAGTCAAAGATTAGGGTTAAACATGCAATAAAAAATTCTCAATGTTATTTTTGAAAATTGTCCAAAAACTTTAACTCACCTCATACAATAATCACCAAACGTTACGGATGATCAAGCTGATGGGAGTTGAGCGGTGGATCTTGTGCAAATCCTCTCCACCATTTTTACGAACCCTGTTTACCAATTGGCTTGGCATATCAACCAACTCCAACTCCTGGAGGTCACTCGCGTACTTTAGTCCTTCAGGGAGCATCTTCAATAAGAGGCAGTGTCCGATGACCAAGCGTTTGAGGCTAATCATCGCGCCATCCTCCAGTTCCCACTCCTTCAGACGAAGATCCTTGAACATCAAGAACTTCAATTTCGGAAAGCTTGAAGGAGGGCAGACCATTTGTTCCCCAATGTAAGAGTTCTTTAATAACTTCAGACTTTCAAGGCTTTGCAGTTGTCCGAGAATAGGCATCATGTCTTTATTGAGCTCCGATGCATGCAATGTCAGCTTCATGAGTTGGGTTAGGAATCCAGTGACGTCTGGTAGCCGCTCTAGTCTCCCATGCAAGGCTAACAAGTACAGAGAGTTAAGATCCTTGAATGGCAATTTTGTTGGGATGAAAGCTAACCATTCTAATGACAAGTAATTAAGGCATTTAAGTTGAGGAAGTGCGGAAGCTAATGCATTTTCATGGTTGAGTGAAATTGCTCTAATTTTCAACCGATTGAGGCTTGTCAGTTTTGCCAAGCTATTCGCTATCCAATCTCCGGCACGGATATTATTTAGTATCTGAATATTTGGAAGGCTGTCAATCTGTTGAGCGCTACCACGCCAATCTGCTAGATAAAGATGCCTTAGTTTTTCCATCTTCCAAACCGAGAGTGGCACTTCTACTTCTCCATTACTTCTTATATCGAGCGTTAGTAGATTGATGAGGCCCCCCACAGACTCCGGGAGTCTTTTAAGTCTGGTGTTGTTCAACCCCAAAAATCGTAGGTAGATAAGAGTCCCTATATCCTCAGGCAATTCTTCAAGCTTCACATCCTTCAAATCGATCACCCTGAGCAGCTTCAACCCATCAACTATGGGTCTGAAATTCGGCTGCCTTTGGTTGAAGCACAAAAGAGAGCGCAGCTTTGGAGAAGACCCCTTGAGATCCAACCATGTTTGGTTGTTGCATTCATGGCCTTGGATGGCCAGCCGACGGCGAGCCTTGGGTGCGGAATCGGATTCCATATTTCCGTGCACGGTGAGGAACTCGAACTCCTTGCCCTCGGCGATCGCAAAGTCCCTCAGAAGGTCGTGGATGCGGCAAGACTTGATTCCCCAGGTTCTCGAACCTCCGTAAGACCTCTTCGAGACCACTTGGATCAAGCTCCTCTGATAGAGCTCCTCCAAGTACTCCTCTGCAATGTCCTCCGGTGACATCTTTTCGTTCTTGTTCTTATAAACCTCCGTGAACCCCTCCGCGACCCAAAGCATCTTGAGCTTGCTCGACCAGATCTCCGTGTCCTCCGGGAAGAGACCCAAGTAGAGGAAACAAGGTTTCAAGTAGCCTGGCATGTCGTGGTAGCTTAAAGCTAGCACTTCACGCCAGTCCTCCGTGTTCGGATCGGACCTGTAGTCTAACTTGGTAAGAACTGTGTTCCACACCAAGGCACTCTTGAACTTGGAACACAGAATCCCGCCTAAGATGACGATAGCAAGAGGCAATCTCTTGCACTTCTCCACCAGTTCCTTGCCTTTCTTGACTAAGTCACGCGGACATCCATCGTTGCTATTAAAGACCTTCCAATTGAAGAGCTCCCAACTCTCCTCTTCGCTTAACAAATTCAGTTCAAACGGGTCTTGGCTTGGGTCGGCCACCTTCGCGACGTCATACGATCGCGTCGTTAACAAAACCCGGCTCCCGTTTTGGATGTCTCGAAAAGCTGGTTTTATACGGGTCCACAGCTCCTGTTCCCAGACGTCGTCCATGATGATCAAGAACCGCTTCTTCTTTTTCAACCACTCGTTCAGCTTATCCTCCAATGCTACTGTGTTAGGATCACCCGAAACTTCACCGACGGTTTTCCTTATCAGCTCCTTCAAGAGCTGATGCGGCGGGCAGTCCTGCGAGACGGACACCCACACAATGCACTCGAACCTCATCTGGATGTCGCGGTTGGCGTAGACCTTCTTCGCGAGGGTGGTCTTGCCGAGACCGCCCATCCCAACTATGGAGACGACATGGAGCTCGTCAATGATCTGTCCAGTGAGTCTCTGCACCAACCTTTTCTCTTGATCTTCGAATCCGACAATCACCCCATCCATATGAGGACGGCTGTCCCTCGACTTCCGAACTTCTAAGGCCCTGTGGACATCCGGAGCTCGATCCACTTCAATGCCGTATCGATCTTTAAAGGTGAAGATTTTGTTGAGTCTTTCATTGACGCCTAAGATCGACTTGCCAACCTTATGACGGGCAGGCACGTCACGCAAGAAGAGGACCCATCTCTTGATGCGGGACCTCTGGCGTCGTCGGCGCGGCATGCTTCGGAGGATGAATTCATCGATGATGTCCTCTCCATCGTACGCGGCGTCTCTCAGTTGCCCCAACCAGTCCTTCACATCTTCCTCCTTGTCGCGGTTCCGGTTGGCCTTGCTCAAGAACAGCTGTAGCTGCTTCAACTCACCCTCGAACAAGCGTACTTTGTCCTCCACTTCGTAGAGAAAGTTCACTTCATTCAGAAGTTGCTCGCCAACCTTCCCCACAAGGAACGAAACGATAGCATCCGCCATGGCTGCTAATATTATCTCTAGCAAAAAAAGAAAATAAAAGATGGGGTTGGAGACCGACAGGAAGAAGTTCAGATATGCAATGGACGAGCAGAGATAGATTATGGAACTTACATAACAGATTCAATGATCACTCTTGACAAGCTCTTTCTCCTCTGTCACACATGCATCAAATTGGATGTTCTGTGTATGGTGGAAGAAGTTGTTTCTTGGTTACGAATTAATGTGGGATGGGAAAGATCCAATTTGGATATCTTTGCAACAAACAAGCTGAGAAACTAAGATTCTTTTAAGAAAATCATATTGCCTTTTTCTTCTTTTAAACTCTTACATGATAGAATCCTAGGTCCACTCAAGGGAATAACTCAGACGGGTTCAGCAAGATTAGAACTCGATGATCTCAACCTGATGGATTGAACCCGAAGTACGACCGTCTACCACGAGTTTGGTCAAGTCTAGGTTTGACTCAAGTTTGAATCTGGCTGGGTTCAGGATTGGGTTAGACTTTTAAAGAATTTAATTCTAAACAAATATGTGTGTGTGTAATGTTACTTAAAGAATTTGTTAAACAACACTCGTATAATCTATTCTGTAACTCAAAAATAGTCACTCAACCACCTATATATAGTGACACTATGCATTGTATACTACATTATAGGGATATATTAAATTTTTTTTTAAAAAAATACACCCGTGGATGTTTCACTTTTTAGTAACATTATTAGTGAACAAGTATATAATCTTTTTAAAAATGAAAAGCTGTGAGGATTGTGAATGGGGCTATATAAAGGGTTGGACAAATTAATTTCTTTTATTAAATCTGATTATCTTTCCACAATAAGAAATCATAAGCCCCTATCTTGTTCAAGAATAGGGCTCAGAATAAATGAAAATTAGTTGGAATAGTCTCAAAATGTATGTTTGGAATGTTGAAATAAATGAGAATATGTATACCAAAATTAACTGGTATAAAGTGGTATATGAATTCCAGTCAACCTCTGGTATTAAGTTATTCTAGGTAATTTAGAATATATGGGTCCACTATCAAATCAACTGTCATCACCTCTTATAAATCAATTGTCATCATCTCTTATAAATCAAATGTCAAATCAATTGTCATCTGTTTTTATCTTCTATAAATCGTTATCCACATCTTATTCATATTTTATTTAAACAACAAATGATTTATTATTACGTTTCCTAATAAGAATAATTCAAAACACAACCAAATAAAAAATCAATTTATCATTATTTATATTAGAATAATCATAAACCTCAAAAATGACTTAATTCTCTATCCAAACGGAGATAATGAATTAATTAAATCTCAAAGCTGCAGTGAACTTATATGTCATCTGAGGTAATTTAAGCACTCCTAAATTACCTTAGTAGATAACGCGGTTGAAACTATCAAGACTCAAGACTGTAACTTGTTGAAAATAATCCTCAAAGCATCATACTGGAACATTTTTTAGAATGTGGTCTTCCACATCTACAACCAGAAACAAGAATTCGGATAAGCCATATGAGATATCATCCAAACAACTTAAAATCAGATTACCAAAAAACCCATTTTAGTGTTCCATAGTAAGTATCATCAAATCACTTAAGGATGCATTTGACAAAACGTTTTGGGTAGTTTTTATTTTTTAGTCTGTCAAAAAGCTCCCAACGGGTTGTCAAATGCCTCTGATTAAATGAAAAACAATCCGTAGACTCAGATCAATTCAAGCAGTGAAATCAGTGTTCTTAAAAGCACCCAGGGTATGCTTTGTGGGGAATCATCAATATTCAAAACCAGAGGTGGTCAATCAAATGACCATTTTACCCCTAGGTGGGAATGTTTATTTGGGAAGGATAGGGCCAATAATGTAATCTAACCCCTTTACTTTTTTTTAATTGTTGATTTTTTATAACCAAACATCAAGTAGATTTGAACCGAAGAAAAAAATAGCTTTGGCCATGAGAAAAAAAAAAAAAAATTTCTAAATTAATAGAAAAGCAGTTCAAAAAATTACATGATAAAAAAATATATTATAAAGCTACTCTATTTAAAAAAATATTTTTCAATGTTGGTTTCCCAACGCACAATAAAATATCAAAAAAATCACGAAAAATGAATCATTTAAACAGTATCTTTTTCAAACAATTTTTTTTTTAAGTAATATCTTTTTCAAACATGACAAGCAGTCGATTGAACCCACGTTTAAACAAAAAATAAGTCTAACAAGAAGAAAATATATCGGTTCTATTTGATCAATGAAGATCCAAGAACAAGAATAAACTCTTGTTGAAGTCTAAGAGCAAAATAATATACGTATGAATAGAGCAACAAAAAAACACAAAGCGAGGAAAGCAAAAAAATTATACAATTTTGGACAACCTCTCATCACCCCATTTTCAACTTCATTAATTTTATTAGCTTCTGGGTCTACTAGAACCTCTTTATTTAGATTTATAAGAAGTGAGCAAACAAAAAAAGGGGTTTGCAAGTAATTTATTGAGAAAACCATATTCTTCAATTTAATGAACTCGTAAAAAAAATTCTCACATGAAAATCGAAAATCTCGGAGTTTTTCATCAATTCTACCAAAAAAGCCTAATTAAAGCCCAAAGATGCATAAAAATGAAAAGTTCTAATTTTCAAATTTCGAGTCCAAAATAGCGATGTCAATGCATCGGATACGGAACGAATACATGATTTTCCATCCATATTTGTTTCTCACGATTATACCATATTGAAAATTGATTTCTATATTTAATTTGGTTTCATAGTATATTTGGTTTCATAGTATATGGATGGGTTTGGATTCTCTGCTTATTTTTTCTCTACTTGCATCTTACTTGACTTTTATCGTAAAATTGCCAAATCATTACATTTAAAATCAAACGGTTATAAATATATCAAATCATGAATGGATAAATGAATCCATTTTATTTAATTTATTTATGACCATCTGATTTCTGATTGATCAAAGCACAAAACAAGTACACAAAAAACAAATAGAGAATCCAAACCTGTATATGGATACGGATATAATATTAGTCAGATATTAGTTCAGAATGTTTGAACATCAAACCTGACTAGCAGTAGATCAAACTCACGTTTAAACAAAACCAAATATAATAAAAGGAAAAATATCGATATAACTCTGAACTCTCTAAAAACTTATGAAAATTGAAAAAATATATGTAAAATCAATAAATCTCTGCATGTCCCTATCATATTAGACTTATTTATTTTAGTCCCTAGCGTAATTGAAATTAACCACATATGTGGTTAACTCTTAACCATTTATGGTATATTACTATAATACTCTTTTGAAAATTTACTTTCTTTGAAAAAATCGATATAACTCCCTAAATTTATGAAAATAAGAAATGATCCATGTAAAATCAATAAATCCTCTCAGATTTTTCTATTATACTAATCATGAGTATTTTTCAACTTTTCAATTGTGTTCTTAATTCTTTTGTATGTCTTTATCTTTAAAAATTTATTAAAATCATTTCTTATCCTAAATGAGTAAATATTCTCCTAATTTTATCTTAAGATTTAAATAGATAGTATATTTTATAAATTTTATTTAAATTCAGATTCTCTAATAAATTAATTAAAATTAATTTAAAAATAAAATACACAATTTTCTAATCGTAGGAAGCTTCTTAATGAAGGTGTAAAGGGAGTTTCCGGTATTTCTACATTTAATGATATTTCGATCATAAAAATGACTGATTTAGATTTTATTAGCTTTTCAGGGACTTATTCGAATATTATTTTTAGATATTCTGTTCACTATAGGAAATATTCCTAGAATACGCTCCTTCCACTAATGAAATGTCGACTTAAGGACTAAAATCATTAACTCAGACAAAAGATAAAAATATGAGTGAATTTACTGATTTTGTTAGGACATTTTTTTATTTCTATAACTTTTTAGGGACTTATATCAATTTTTTCATAAAAAACACAAATTCGGGTCTCAATGTCAACCTAGGCCCAGTCTTGGATGTAAGCTCAGTAAACAGCCGCCTAGGGCTCCAAACATCCACAACAATATATGTATACTTTTGTTATGGGCCTTTATCTGGCCTACTATAAAATCTGGTTATTTAGCCTACATAAAGGCCCAAATGTAATATATATATGTATATATACCCCTACTCCCTGGTCTTGCTTGTCGTCTAATGTCCAAATATATATATATATATATATATATAAATCTCAAGATCTAGTATTAACCAACCCAAAAAAAGCCACAAAAAATTGAAATTTCAGAACATAGTGTGAAAAAGAAGCCGCACAATGGAAAAGGTATTGCTAGCCTAAAAGGAAACATGAAAAACTAATATTTCGATATTACAAAAATCTCTTTTTGGACTCAGATGGCGATAAATCCAAAACGAAATGATTGGGTTATATCAAACACCAATCCAACAAAAAAAAAAAAATTAATAGAGAATAGAGGGTCGGCATGACCGCATGAGATGGGATTACCAGGGACGACATTGAAGAGACGGCGGCAGCAGAGAAAATACTACGTAACACCTCATTGAAATCCTGGGTTTGCTTATGTTAAGAAAACAAGACTTCTTTGCTTCCAACTAATTAATTACTTGGCTTTAAATAATGTTTCTCTCCTTCTTCAATGTACCTTTGGATTGAAAGGGACAGCAACATTTCTTCCTTCCTTCCTCGCGATGTTTGTCTAATAGATGCTCTCCTTTTCCAAAGCCAAAAGGGGAAGAAATATGATTATTTCTGTGATACACGTGAAAACCATTCAATCAACGTTGAGGACCACACAAATGGTTATCTATCCTGGTAATGATCGGGAGTAGATAATTAGATTAGTTATTATTTATTGTTTCATTAGGATATGATTTCCTATTTTTAGTTAGTATTATGTTAGGATTTTTGTATTTTGTCATTAGGATTTTAGGTAATTTGAGAAATTTATTGAAATTATCTGTTCTATAAATAAATTCTGTAATCATAAAAAAAAATTCAGATTATAATATAGTTATTTACTCCCTATCATTAACTATCATTAATTACCAGATAGATAACCATTTGTGTAAATAAACAATTTTTTTGTCTGATTCCCGGCATAGTTATGCCATCAAAGCATGATTCTCTCCATCTTCAGTGTGCCTTTGCGCTCTCCTTTTCCCAAAGACATCCTTTATAATATCCTTTCATTGCCACCATTCCTCCAGTGTGAATACATTCTTTTACCCCTCGTATGGTTAGAGAAATAAGCCTAGAATAAGAAAGAATATAAGAGAATAATAAAAAAAAACTGTTTGTTTCGACAGAATAAATCCTGATAGTTATGTCTGGATAAGCTAGAATAAGGCCTGATAACTATTCTAAGGAAATTGCGGAATTGTTTATCAAGGCTTATCTATACCAATGGATAAAAATACCCTTCTCTGTCATTTTAAAAAAATTATCTCACCTAACAGACTCACACAGATTTCAAAACTGTCACATCTATCAAATCAATCATATATTTCTCACATTATTCCCAGGGGGTATAATTGTCATTTAAAACATTATAAACTTTTATTCATCTCTTATCAACCATTTATCATCACTTTATCTAAGGTGAACCAAACAACAAAAAAATCATTTTTACGTTTCTCAATGAGAATAACAAAAAAAAACAACGAAACAAAAAGTTGCTTATTCAACATGGATTGTTATCTATCTCAAGTGAATTATTTTGGCTTCGTAGGGTCAGATATCCTTTTCATATCTTTTAGAAAGTCATCATATTATAATAGTTTATGTTTATTTTTTTAAAGAAAAAAAAAATCGTGTCCATTGTACATCGTCATCAAGATTCTTAATCTTATGCATATTTGATATTAAAAAAACTGATATTCGGAGTTATATCACTACTTTGGTGTCCGAAACTGACATGTATCAGTAATAATAATAAAAAAAATGATCAATCATTTAATCAAATTGTAAGTCTGAGAAGAAGCCTTCATTTAAAAAAAACGGTGTAGGGCGAACAAAGCTTTAGTAAAATCGATTAGCACCTCCATCTCCATAAAAATAACCAAAAATCAATTCTTGGAAGCACTAATTTTTTTTAAACATGGTATGGGAATCATTTAAGGGTGTTCACTTGTCCTCTCTTTCCTTCGTGCCCGAAGTCATTCAAATACATATAAGGAAAATGATAATTCAGCCATGTGTACAGTCCCGTCCACAACCCTCTATGGTTTTTTTTTTCTTGAAAAAAAAATACACTTGTTCATTGAAATACTTAATGTTATAAAAAGTAAAATATATGCTTAAATAAACTAGTGTATTTGTTTCTTCTAAAAAATAATTTTTTACTTTTATTTTCATACACTACAATAGAGTGCAGTGTATTGTATTATTGTAATGTAAAAATGCCTAGGGGACTATTTCTAAGTTATAAATGAAATTGTAAAATAAATTAAATGTATTAGCTCCTCATACTTTAAAATGTAGACATAATCCGATGTACTATCATAGTATATAAGTGACTAATAGACCACTTTTAAATTGTAAACAGAACTATAAAATAAATTGAGTGTAATTCTCTGTTTAAGGAGACAGTACAAGAAGCAGTGACAGCATCACTTCCCAGGGTCCCTGATGTTTTTTTTTTTTTTTGTTGGAAATCAGTGATAAAGAAATCACAAGTGTGGTTGGAAAAAAGGGATAAAAACTGAGGATAATACTTCCACGCAATGATTAAGGAAAGACTGTCTTTAGGGACAACTCAATCCGCACAGTGAAATTATCGGATGGTTCCTACTACAAGTATATTAAATATCATGTTTGTTAATAGATGCTCCTCCTTTACATAAGCAAGCAGGGGGAATGTGATTCCCCTTTTCATTAATTTATTTTGACACATGCGATGCTAGCTTGGCTTGTAAGAAACGCATAAAAATAAAAAAAAAACAGATCCACAAGGTTGGGAACTGCTAACCTTACATTCTAGAGGATAATTATTTCAGGATTAATAATCATCTATGCTGAATAAATTATTTTTTTGTTTTATTTATTTATTTTTTTTAGTTTTATATCATGATTGTTATAGAAGGATATAATCATCTAGCTTCCATGATGTTCATGTTCCAGTTTAATTTAAGTTCACAAGAATGAGGAGTGTATTAGGCAATAGAGTTGTGAGGATAGATGAGATCATTTATTTAATTTAAAATTTATTATAGTGGGAGGTGGAAGATAATTGTACATTTTTTTTAATATTACTTTAACATTCTCCTTTAGATGAAGGCAAACAGGCAATTGTCATATTCCCTGTTTTTTCTGTACAATAAAACTAAATCAATCAATCAAGAGATCTCTGACTCTTAAGAAAAAATTTGTAGCCTTTTGACCTCGTATTTACTGTATCCTAGGTAGGGGTAAGGTTCATCAAAAGCTCGCGGTCCGAAAGTCTGGCCAGGCCTGTTCCCAAGTTAGGCCGGCCCGGGCTGCCCTTCTGGGGCCCGGCCGGCAGGCCCATCTGAAGTGGGTCAATTTGGGCTGGCCTGAAGAAATAAGTAAAATGTAATTTTTATTTGAATTGTGGTTGAATTATACAAATTATTGATATTTATGTAGGTGTCAACCTGTACATATAGTTATTTATTTTTTTAAATAATTAATTCATTTAATATTTTTATTTTAAAAATTCAATAGATATAAATATTTTTTTTAACATTATATTTTAAATTTTGTGTTATTTTAACATTATATACAAATGAACAACTTAAAATTAAAAAATCAAAAGAAATAAGATATTTAGAATTTAGGTCCATAGGCCATAACCCAAGCCCGGCCCATGAGACCCGTTCAGGCCCGGCGTCGTGGGCAAGGCCTGGGCTCTGTTTTTTTGGCAGCTAGCCAAGCAGGCCCACCGCCTGGGCCCAAGGTCGGGTCTGGGCCCTATTTCAACGGGTCCGGCATGACCCGTTGCAGACCCCTAGGCAGGAAATGCCCCTTGAGACAGCAGCTCTCACTCAACAAATAAAAAAGGGGAAAATTCATATAACCTGTAAACCGATTGAAATCTATATAATCTTCTGATTTTTCTTAAAATTCATATAACCCTCTGAAAACAGCTAGTAAATCCAAATAACCCCGTGAATAAAATTTACATTTATAGATAATGAATATTTTGTAAATTTTATGTTTGATTAACCCTAGTAGGAAACACAGTATACCAAAAAAACTCTACAATATATTAAAAATGTAAAAAATCTTATATAAATGACGATTTTATCCTTCCAGATATAGTTTTATAATACATCAAGAGATGGTAAAATTGTCATTTTTATAGGATTTTTCACATTTTAAACACATTGTAGTGGGTTTTTAGTACATTGTGTGTTCAGTCAAGGTTAACCAAATGAAATATTCACAAAATATTTATCATCTGTTAATGAAAATTGTATTAAGGGGGTTTTGTGGATTTATTAGGTGTTTTCATGGGGTAATGTGGTGAGATAAAAAAATATAAGATTTTGAAAAAACTTTTTAGACTCTAAGAGCACTAATCTGGAAAAAAAAAAAACTTTCAATTGACACTTTTACCCTTTTCAAATAATGAAAATCCATATTTATCCATTGAAACCTCGTCAACTTCTCTTCCTCTTTGTTTATTAGAGGACGAAAAATCTATTATTTGACATTAAATGATTTTAATTTTGATACCAATACAACCATTGAATCTGGTCATAAACCCTTGCGACCCTTCCCCTCCCCGGCTAGAGGTGTCAAACGGGCCTGCCGGCCCGGCACGGCCCGGGCCCGGCCCGCTAAGGGCCCGTGCCGGCACGGCATGGCACGACACGGGCTGTGCCGTGGGCCAGCCCGTTTGGGTGGCCATGCGGGCTGGGCCTGCCCCCCCCCCCCCCGGCCCGCGTGCCGTTTTCAGCACGGCCCGCTAGGCCCGCCGTGCCGAAACGGCACGGCCCGCTAGGCCCGCGGCACGGTTTGTGCCGCGGGCCCCACCTCTACTGACGGCTAGTTCAACTAGTGATTGATAGTTTTAATAGGTGCCAACCTAGTTGGGATGTATTAAAAACTATAGTGATGCAATTATTACTCACCTTTTATGTTATATTAATTTTTTATATTTGTCAATGTATTTTTTAAGAATTGTATAATTTATTTTTATTCATCAATGTACTATTTGTGTATTTTTTATTCATTTTATCATTTATTTTATTAATGTTCAATTGTTCATGTACTCAAGAAATTCAATATTCAATAAAATAAATATTTGTATTTTTAATTCCTTTTAGTTTTCAATTTTCATGAATGATTTATGTATATTTTTTTTTATTTTTTAACTTAAAGGAACTAGTAAATTAAATATGAAATTAAATATTGAACTTTAAAAAAATTTAAAAAATGGGTATTTAAATGGGCGGGCCCGTTGGCCGGTCATAGGCCCGGCCCGTTTGGCCCGCCGGGCTAGCACAACACGGCACGGCGGCCCGTCGGGCTGGCACGAAGGGCTGTGCTGGGCTGACCCCCTACGGCCCGTGCCGTGCCGACATGGTACGGTAACATGAAACGGGCCGGGCCGGGCCGTTAGCCCGTTAGCCCAGTTGTCTAGCGGGCCGGGCCGGCACGGCACGGCCCGTTTTACACCTCTATCCCCGGCCTACAGAGACCAGACTTATTTACACCTCTCATTTGACTCAGCATGATCGCATCTCTTCCTCTCCCTTTTCATCTCTTCCTCTTCCTTATCATCCCAATAAAACCTTTCACTTTAATGGTGTTTCAATTATGAGCATCTCTTTTAACGGCAATGATGTTCATCATTGACTAGTTCTACAATGTCCTGCCTCGCTCGGTCTCTGACAGAAGGAGGCGAAGATCCTCTTCTTGGGCCTCTACTACGCCGGGAAGTTCACTCTCCTTCACATGCTCAAAGACAAGGTTCCAATTTTCTTTTGATGCTCAAAAACCTTATTTGGTCACATCCTTTTTTTTTTTTTGAATTTTTTGTTATTTTTTATTTGTTTTAAACAAATATCTTATTTTATTTTCTATGGTTACTTATTTTTTCTTTTATTGTGATTTATTTTTTTAACTATTACTTGTGAAAAAAATTGATTTTTTAAAAAATAAGTTTGTGATAATGAACTTAAAATATAAATATCTCAATCTCTTGGATTAATCTCATGGCCTTCTATAATCTTTAAGAATTGGGATGTGTTCCCAATTATTTGAAAATTATTAATTGATTCAGGTAAAAAGAACAAGTGTCTTCTCAAAGTATCACTTTTTATATATATATATATATATATATATACTAAAATTATAATTAATGAATAATTTAAAATTCAAAGCTCGTAAATGATGACTAAAATAAAAATTTCTAAAATTTATTGAGATATAAAAACTTGAACAATTGTTATGATAATTCAAAACAAATTTATATTCTTAACTAATATTCATTCATTAAATTTTAACATAATAATGCACCACATGTACATCTACTGGTTTTTAAAAATCCTAAACCCACCTATGTATACATACATGCAATTTACATACATGCAATTTTTAAACTTTCAATCCCACCACCACGGCACCACCACCATAGCCATCACATCTCTCACGCCACGGCCACCACCACCAATGCACATGCCGTGATGGTCGAGGAGCGCCGCTGCACGGAGCCTCAACTAGGTCGAGCCAGAGACGTCGGTGGGAACGTCGAGGAGGCGATGGCATCCGTTCGGGATGAAGAAGGCCTTGAATTAGAGGGAGAGGCCGGTGCGGAGCAACCAGAAGGCTTGGAGGCAATCAGAGGCAACAGAGATGGAGCCGCACTTGGACTAGAGGGAATCGAAGAAGGTGGAGGAGCGCAGGGAGAGGAGGACGGCAGAGGAGCGGACGGAGGAGAGGCGGTGGTGGAGGAGGAATTGGAGAGGGAGGAGGAGAGAAGGCTGTAGAGGGCAGAGGAGAGGAGGAGGTGGCGGAGGAGGAGGAGGGGAAGTAATGTTAAAGATGGTGATGGATATCAGTTTGCCTCATAAAATCAGGGGTTTATATAGATAGAGAGATGAAAATATGTGTGAGCGATATGAATATTCTTTAATTTTCGGTTATATACATTTTCCTTTTTTATATATACTTATAATAAGGAAAAAAATTCAAATAACCCTATGTGAACTGCGTGAAATCCATATAATCCCCTTTGATTTTCCTAAAGTCTATAATTCCTTGAAAATACCTATGTAAATTCAAATAACATCCTAAGTTAATTATACTTCTATTGAAAGATAAAGAATTTTTTACGAATATTTCATTTTATTAACTTTAATTGAAAACACAGTATACCAAAAATCTTTTACAACATGACGATTTTATCTCTCCGGATAAATTATAAAATCCTCTTCGAATAAGTAAAATCATCATTTATAGAGAATTATTCTCATTTTTAATACATTATATAAAAAAAATTTGATATACAATGTTTTCAATCTTTTCAATCCAAGTAAATCAGATAGAATAATCATAATCTGTTAAAGAAGATTTAACTCTAGAGGCTTTTTAGATTTATATAAGTATTTTCATAGAGTTATATGGACTTTAGAAAAAGTTTGAAGATTATATAAATTTCATGCAGTTTACAGGAAGTTATTTTGAATTTTCCCCTCATAATAATTGTATATATTTTTATAAAGAATTGCTTGGATCTATTTTTTAAAAATATGAAAAATTATCAACAACATAAAAAATGAATAATGTTATGAATTAGTTCTACGTGCAGTCCATTTTCATTTTTTTTAAATTAATATACATGCATTAATGAGGTATACATTTTATAAAAAAATATATACATCTTCACAGTGAAACGAGCATATCAAGTTATCGAAGTACATGGACCATCATAGAAAAGTTAATAAGTTAGTCCATGTGGCCATGTGGAAAATAAAGATCAAAGACCATTTATTAATATATCTTATTATTTATAAAGATAGTCTTTATCAGTATTCTGATACGTGGTATGTGATTTACGTATAATTAAGATACCACACAGAATATGTGCCATATGCAGAAGTATATGTAGTTTTATAAATTTTTATTCATAAAAAATATTTTACCTGATGATTTATAATCGAGAGATGCTTTTGAAGACAACGCAAACATGATCTTATTTTTATCTTACTCTTAATCACACAATAAGATATTAATATTTTATTATTATGAACAAAGACATAATTAATAAAAATTTACTTTTATTTTATATATGCAAGGATAATAATCATGGATAATAGTATTATTAATTATAATTGTGTAAAAGTCTTGTCACATGTAGAAACCCATTTGTCTTTACCAGCGTGCCAGGTGGCTTTATTTCCACTCACACTCATTTTGTCCATATATTTACTCATCTTATTTAATATAACATATATACATATAGTTGGTACTTGCTACACAGTAAAAAAAGAAAAAAAAGTTCAAAAGGGAAAGTAAAGGAAGGACAGATGAGCTCTGGTGGATGAAGAGACGAAGCCTGAAGAAGATCTAATGGATGATGAAGAAGAACAGAGAGACTGAGAGAGACCGACTGAACCTAACACCTGAAGAAGCTTTGAGGAGGAAGACGACTGAGAGAGGGAGAAAAATTAGGGTCGGTGCTTGTGAGAGAAAAGTGTTCCTTTCAGTGAAGAAGAAGTGGCTCCGTTAGAGCCGGGGCCACCGCATATTTACGAACAGTAGCCTTTACTAATGTGAATCCAATATTTAACTTTATGATACTCTTACCCAAAAAAATATATATTATATATATAAATATATATATTATATTTACCTATATAATACAAATTTCCCCACCACGTGAAGACATTATCTAGACAGCCTAGATAGTCGCATGGTAGGGACAGATCCCTTTCATATCTCTGTTAGAACGTCATCATGTTAATTTTTTTATATATATAAAAAAAATTTCAATGTACCACCATACTTAAAATTCTCAATTTTACACATATTCATATTTGCCTCGATTGTGTGACATTTTTGTCTTTTCTCCCCTAATTCTACCTTGAATATAAAAGATCCAGATTTGTCAAAGATCCAGATCATCATTTTTGTCTCATTTGGCTGAGTTTACTCACTGAAAATAAAGTCTCTTCTGATGTTTGAAAATAATGTCTCTGACGTGTCCCCTTTTTTCTGTTCATTGCTGAAGTTTTTTCCCCAAACTATACTGGTGGAACAGATGGGATCTTTCTCCACACTTTATCATCACAGAGAATGTTAGAAAATGAAATACATATATTTTTATTAAAAATAAAATGTATATTTAATGAATTAAATACATTTTTTTTTTTTTATAAAGAATATAGATATGATAAAATATAGGATAACATGCATTTGACTCTCTCAAGTTTTTTAAACCTGTAAAAATACCCATTAAAATTTAAAAATATGTAATTACATCTCTTGCATTCAGATTTTTCATTAAAATAAAATAAAAGTATGATTTTTTCTTTTTAATTAAATCTTTATTTTGTTTTTATCTTTTAATTAATTGTTATGTGATTTAATAGTTCTTATAAAAGATACATTCAGACACATTTAAAAAATTAATTATTGTATAAATTAATATTCATAAAATATATCCAGAGTTAACTAATTGATTTTTTTATATATATTTTATAAGTTAACGGTAAAGTAATAATTTTAAATTACTCTTATCCCGTTTTAATGAAAAAATATAATGACGAGAGGTATGAGTGCATATTTTTAATCTTGAAAAAGTGTTAATGTGGGTTTTAAAAGTTTCAAAGGTTCAAATGTATTTTATCTTAAAATATATGTTTTATTAGAAATATATTTCACATCCGAGTTAGGACCGCAAGAATGACTTGACTTTATTGCACTTACCATCATTACCACTAAATTGAAACCCACCTGCCACTCGAATCGGTTTATTTTCTTTCGGACAGAAATATGACATTTATACGAAACAACTCAATATGCAGATCATCACTGATTTGCCAGATTCAAAGGCACCATTTTTTGTTTCAGGATGACCAGCCCCAAATGAACCTTGAACTCGTCAGGGACTCGTAATAATATCTCCACTAGGGAGAGATTAATCTAGAAAGAAAACAAGAACAAATGTGATGCAGGGTTATCTGAAGAGAACTGCAGAAACAAAACTCCAATTTCAGCACAATATAAATTGGCATTACATAAATAAAATTGGTATTACATGGTGTAATGTTTATTGCAAACAAGATGCACTGTTTTTTGGAAATTCAAATGTTCAAAAGGGAAACCATAACACATGATGGAGAAACCACAAACAGGATGCAAACATCAGAAAACATTATTCATGCAGCTTTAGATGATCTGCTGCCAAGAGAACATGAAAACAAACAAACAAACAAACAAACAAACCACTGATACATGTAGCCATCTCACTTGCTCTGTTGTGTCTGTCACTGTCTTTCCTGCAGAAACAGAGAGGTTTAATTACATAATTTTGATCAATATATGGAAATCCAAATCATATACATGTTGTGAATTAGTGGAAATTCATGATTACAAGAAATAATCTTGCCTACCATCATGTGAGGGAATTAAGTATCAGAATAGATGCAAACAAAAGATCAAGAAAAACTTCAGTCACCTTATGGAAATCGATGAACACGCCAATCCGGTTCAACGAATGTTCAAATTGATGGAAATCGAGCGGCGGATCTTCTGCGCATCCTCCCCGCCCTTACTAACACGGTTCTTGAACGCGGTCGGCATTCCCACCAACTCCAACTCCTGGAGTCCACTTGTGTGCTTTAGTCCTTCCGGGAGCATCGCCAAGCATCCGCACTTGGAGATCACCAACCGTTTGAGGTGAACCATCGCGTGACCCTCCAACTCCCACTCCTCCAGATGTTCGAGCTCATCGAGCGTCAAGAATTTCAATTTCAGAAAGCTCTTATCACTGCAGACCATTTTTTTCCCAATGTAGGACTCCTTAAGTAACTTCAGACTCTCAAGGCTCATTAGTTGTCCCAGAACGGGCATCGGGTCTTGATCAAGCTTCGATGCGCGTAATGTCAACTTCATGAGTTGGGTTGGGAATCCGGTGACGTCCGCTGGTAACTTCTCTAGTTTCCCATACAGAGTCAACAAGTAGAGGTCTTCAAGATCCTTGAATGGCAATCCTGTTGGGATGAAAGTTGGTCCATCTCCAATCAATGCCAAGTAATTAAGGCATCGAAGATGAGGAAGCGCGGAGGCTAACGCGGACTCGTGTGTTGCACGCGAGATCTTCGTGATCGCCAACCGAGTGAGGCTAGTGAGCCCCGCGAGACTCTTCGATATCCAATCTCCGGCGGGGATGCCGTTTAGTATCTGAAGATTTGGAAGTCTTTCGATCTGCGTTGGAGCGTGCCAATCTAAATAAAGATGCCTTAGTTTCTCCATCTTCCAAACAGTAGGCGGCACCGATAACTTCCCGTTCGACCTTATATCGAGCGTCAGTAGATTGAAGAGGTTCCCAACTTCCGCCGGGAGTCTTTTAAGCCTTGTGTTGTTCAATCCCAAGAATCGAAGGTACGTCAATGTCCCGATCTCTTCAGGCAGTTGTTCGATCTTCACGTCCTTCAAATCGATCACTCTGAGCAGCTTCAACGCATCGACTATCGGTATAAGATTGAGCTGTCTTTGGTTGAAGCACAAGAGCGAACGCAGCTTCGGAGAAGACGCTTTGAGGTCCAACCATTTCCCGTTGTCGCGTTGTTCGTCGACATCGCATTGGATGGCCAGCCGACGCCGAGCCGTGGGCGGTGAATTCGATTCCCTGACACCGTGCACGGTGAGGAACTCGAACTCCTTGGCCTCGGCGATCGCGAGGTCCCTCAGAAGGTCATGGATTCGGCACGATTTGATCCCACAAGTCTTCGAACCTCCATAAGACTTCTTCGAAACCACTTGGATCAAGCTCCTCTGGAACAGCTCCTCCAAGTACTCCTCCGCGATGTCCTCCGCCGACATCATCCTGCGCTTCTGAACCTCCGTGAATCCCTCCGCGATCCAAAGCATCTTGAGCTTGCTCGAACGGATCTCCGCGTCTTCGGGGAAGAGACCGAAGTAGAGGAAGCAGGGCTTCAAGTAGCTCGGCATTGCACGGTAGCTCAGAGCGAGCACTTCCCCACAGCCTTCGGTTTTCGAATCAGACATCCAGTCCAACGTTTTAAGAACATTACCCCACTCCATCACGGTCTTCGCCTTCAGCGACAGAAGCCCGCCTAAGATCACGATCGCGAGAGGCAATCGCTTGCATTTCTCGAGCAATTGCTTCCCCTTCTCGACCAAGTCGGACGGACATCCGTCTGCGCTGTTGAAGACCTTCCAATTGAAGAGCTCCCAACTCTCGCCGTCGTTCAGGAATCGCAGCTGAAAGGGGTCTCTGCTGGGATCGGCCGCCTTGGCTACTTCGTAAAACCGGGTCGTTAACAAAACCCGGCTCCCTTTTTCTATGCCTCGAAAGGCCGGTCTTATAGCGGTCCAGAGCCCATCTTCCCAGACGTCGTCCATGATGATCAAGACCTTCTTGTCCTTCAACCACTCGTTCAGCATATTCTCCAATGCTACTGTGTCATGATCATCGGAAACTTCACCGACTGTTTTCTTTAGCAGCTCCTTCAAGAGCTGATGGGGCGGGCAGTCCTGCGAGACGGACACCCACACAATTCTCTCGAAGCGCATCTGAACATCTCCGTTTCCACGTACCTTCTTTGCGAGGGTGGTCTTGCCGAGACCGCCCATACCGAATATCGAGACCACCCGGAGCTCGTCGCCTCCTGTGGTCAGTCGCTGAACGACCCCTCTCTCTTGGTCTTCGAATCCGACGATCACGCCGTCCATCTCCGGACGGTTGTCCGTCTGCCTCCGGAATTCCAAGGCGTCCGCCTGAGGCGAGACCTGGTCCGCTTGGATGCCGTAATTGTCTTTGTCCTTGAAGATCCTTCCGAGCTCCTCGCTGACGCCGATGATCGACTTACCAATTCTGCGACGGGAGGGGAGGTCTCTCAAGACGAGGACCCATCGCTTGAAGCGGGACTTTCGCCGTCGGCGAAGCTCGTTGCGCATGACGAACTCGTCGATGATGTCCTCTCCGTTGTATGCGGAGTCCCTCAATCGCCCCAACCATTTCTTCACGTCTTCCTCCTTGTTGCGTTTCCTCTCGGTCTTGCTCAAGAACTCTTGTAGCTGCTCCAGTTCCCCCTTGAAGGAACTCACCTGCCCGGTCACGCCGGAGAGGAGCTTCGCTTCTTCGATGAGTTGGTCGCCGACCTTCTGCACGAGGAACGAAACGGCGGCGTTCGCCATGGCTACTGATTCTCTGCCTCTAGCAACCCAAGCAGAATTCAAAAATCAAATCTTTTATTGAAATGGGAGTTCAGATTTTGCAATGGATGAACAGAGTATATATCATAGGACTTACAAGTTAGAGACAATGATCAATTTTGGGCAAACCCAAACTCTTCCTTCTCCATTGAAATCACGGTTGCCTTGCTTGTGTCACATAATAATGAATGCTCTTTGTATGATAATGAATGCTCTCTGATGGGATATTGTAAAAGTTGATTCTTGGTTTTGATTCAATGGTTGTATGTTCCCACCTCAAAACCATTGAAGCTCACCATTTAATTCATTCAGGTATGCGTTCCATCATTTATGAGTTGTTTTTAGTTTTTTTAAATAGAAGTCTCCAATTGGTTATTAAACAAATGAACTTAATTAAAAAGTGTCATCATCGTTACCAAAAAAAAATTTGTTCAAAAACGGTGTATTTCAACAAAAGTAGCTCCTCATTATTACATCTTAAAAAATTCTTATATAAAATTTAAGAGATTTTTATTTTTAAGTCTCTATAAATCATAAGATTTAGTGATTGATTCCTTAATTTTTTATATTTTGATTTTAGTCTTTAAATTTAAAAAATATGTTCATTTTTAACCCTTGAAAAGAATCTATCCTTAAATTATTTAGTTTTATTTTTAAACATTAAAAAAAATTAAAAATAAATATATTCTTTAAATCTGAAAGTTAAAATTAAAATTAAAAAAATATTGTTTACATCAAGTGAAACCTAAAACCCAAAATGAAGTGATTCGCTCAATAGTCTACTCCAAAGTCATGGCAAATTGAAGTCATAAAAAAAATTGGACGATCAGTTAGGTGGTGTTTGTCATAAAAATAATATTTAATTAAAATAATATAATAAATTTCTGAACAGAGATATGAAAAAGACGTGTCCAACAGTCGACTGTGATGTCCCCATCGATTTTATCTTCTCGTTTTTGTCCCATTCAGCTTACAAGAGACGCGTTTTCACTCGGGCATGGAAACCTAAATAAAAATAAGGGTTAAAGACATCTAAGTCCCTATAAACATGGGAAAATTCATATAAGTCCCTACTAAAATTAGGGCAGACGTACGAGTCCCTGAAAACTCAGAAAAACTCAATTATCATCCATGAGTTAAATTGTGTACACATTGCAATCCCTGTAAACAATCATAAAGACAAATTAGTCCTTGCAAAAGAAAAAATTGCCCCTGAAAGATTTTTACATTTAATTGGATAGATATTACAGTCCTTATAAATAATCGGAAAGACAAATTGGTACATGTAAAAGACAAAAATGCCCCTGAAGAATTTTTACATTTAATTGTGTAGAAATTGCAGTATTTTAGAGGGTATTTAATTTTTAAATAGCAATGTCTACACAATTAAATGTAAAAATCCTTCAAGGGTATTTTTGTCTTTTAGAGGGACCAATTTGTCTTTACGATTGTTTATAAGGACTGTAATGTCTATTCAATTATATGTAAAAGTCTTTCAAGGGCAATTTTGTGTTTTGCGGTGACTAATTTGTCTTTCTGATTATTTATAGGGACTACAATATATACACAATTTAATGTAAAAGTCTTTTAGGGGCAATTTTATCTTTTGCAGGGACTAATTTGTCTTTATGACTGTTTATAAGGACTTAAATGTCTACACAATTATATGTGATGGAATATTCTAGGAATATTCCGTTACATTTGGATGAAAATTTAACTCAGGGATGATAATTGGATTTTTCTGAGTTTTCAGGGACTCGTACGTCTGTTCTAATTTTAGTAGGGACTTATATGAATTTTTCCATGTTTGTAGGGACTTAGATGTCTTTAACCCAAAATAAAAATAAACAAATTCCAGTCCACGTGTATATTATGCAGAGACAATGAAATCAAGAAAATCCTTTTAGTTATGAATTAGTTTAATAGGACAAAAGATGATTGACCCGGCCCGATATTAATGTTCCGAATTCGGGCCGAAACAACCCCGATTTGGCCCAATGCATATAAGATTGATGGAAAATGATGTGCAGCCCCCAAATGCCCAATTGCAGCTTCATTGGCAGTCCTATGTAATGTCTATGCTCCCAAACTTACATAATGTCTATGCTCCTCCCTTTGAAACGGTGAGGCCCTGTTCGATACACTGCGATATAAATTCTGGCGAACTGTTCTTATAAATAAATTACTCCAAAGTCAAATACATATATTTAATATGCTTAGGCGTGGTATATGACGTAGTGTGTAGTGTTGTTATAAATAAATTACACCAAAGTCAAATACATATATTTAAAATGCTTAGGCGTGGTGTATGACGTAGTGTTGTACGTACCTAATACGCGAAACAACAAGTTGTATGACCTGCTAGTTTTCTTGTAAAACAAATGGGCAGAAGCTTCCTCACATGCATCATCAACCCATTGGGTTCCTTTGTTTACTTTTCACAACAGTTGACTTTAGATCTTTTATGAACTAAACGCACGTAAACTTTGAAAAAAAAAATAAAAGGGTTAAAGACATCTAAGTCCCTATAAGCATGAAAAAATTCATATAAGTCCCTACTAAAATTAGGGCAGACGTACGAGTCCCTGAAAACCCAGAAAAATCCAATTATCATCCATGAGTTAAATTTCCATCCAAACTTAACGGAATATTCCCAAAATATTCTGTCACATATAATTGTGTTGACATTGAAGTCCTTATAAACAGTCATAAAGACAAATTAGTCCCTGCAAAAGACAAAATTACCCCTGAAAGACTTTTACATTAAATTGTGTACACATTGCAATCCCTGTAAATAATCAGGACAATGTGATTCTTCATGTTCCTTTCATTAGGTCTTTTTTATCATCTATTCAATGCTAGCTGTGGCTTGTCATGAACACAAATAAAATAAAGTAAGATTCTACATGGTTGGGAACTGTCAACCTTACATTTTAAGTGGAAATTAGAATTTAAGAGGATTGATCTTGAATTATTATTAATCATGTTTACTGAAGTTTTACATCTAATTTTCTTGTACAAAAGTTGATGGTTATTGAAAAAATTCTATAAGCAACACTTTACCATGTAAATCATATTCAAACCTTAAGCCTCAATTTGATTGGAGATAAAATTTACCATGTAAAGCATGTAAAATTTAATTAATTCAGTCATAGGATTATGACATGGAGATAAAAGGAGAAGTAAATGATTTTTAGTTTGTTTGTTTGTTATTTCTTTCTCTACTTGGATAATTTTTTGCCTATTTATTTATTGAAATGTAATTACAGTTTTGGTTGGATAAACGGTAACAAATTATACTGGTTTGTCCTCTCATGTACAGCTATATCAGGATTTATTTATTTTATCATAGCATAACTATTACAATTTAGCTATCTAACAACATGTTAATCATAAGTAAATTCTTCTGATATTCACCTCTTTGTTCATGAAACAAATAATGGCTATAAACTGATATTTATCATGAACACTTACTAGACTCTCGTGTGATTTTTTATATTTTTTTATTTTTTGGTGTGAAGGCCCTGTTAGGGCTTGTATATTTATATTATGAAAATCATTGTGTACAACCTCTACATTTTCTAAAGTATTGACCCGATTGGCCTCTTCTTACAAAATGTTAACCCCTCGTTTGGATAGAGAATTAAGTTATTATAAGGTTTATGACTATTTTAGAATAATGTATAATTAAAAATAAAATAATTTTTTGTTTAATTGTGTTTTGAATTATTCTCAGTTGGAAACGTAATAATAATTTTTTTTTGTTTGGATAAAATGTGATTAAGGTATGGATAAAGATTTAAAAAATGTGCAAACATAGCAATTGATTTGACAATTGATTTATAAGAGATGATGTGATGTACGACAGATTTGAAAAGAAATCAATGCAGAATATTTGATCTCAAAATAAAATTTTATGAGATTTTGTCATTTGTAGACAAATCTCATTATTTAAATCATAATAGTCACTTTTGTTTGTGAATTGTGATTTTAAGATCTGTAGGATGTAATATTTTATTTTATTAGATTTTAATAATTGTCATTGTAATTGTGTTTTTGCTATTTTTAGTAGAGTCATAATTGACATTATGAGTATGTATTTTTAATATTTGTGGCCTATATAAATAGTGTCACCATCTTTGTAAGAGACAAATTTTGATTAATTAATAGAATTATCTCCCTTTTGGGTTTTCTTCCCTGTGGATTCAAAGATTCCTTATGGATTCAAAGAGTTTATGAGATCTCAACGCAGGTTAGATCTTTTTATCCGTTTTTCACTACTTTATTATGTCAGTTGATTTGATAGTGGACTCACATATCCTTTTGATTTGAATTAATATGGAATAACTTAATTTTAAAAATTGACAGAAATCCATACAAATTATTATTTATTACAGCCTTTCAAACATATATTTTAAGGCTATTCTAATTAATTCCCTCTTATGCTGAGCTTGGGCTTGATAATCAAACATACCCTCCCTTACAAAAATGTACAGGCAACCTGGTGTTTAACTGTCTTCCTCGGCAACCACTTTGATGATCAGAATCGAGCGATGGATTTTGTGGAAATCCTCCCCACCATTCTCATCAACCCTGTTTAAGAATTGACTTGGCATATCAACCAACTCCAACTCCTGGAAGTCATCCGTGTGCTTTAGTCCTTCGGGGAGCATCGTCAAGTTATTGCAGCCATAGATGAACAAGCGTTTGAGGCTAATCATCGCGCGATCCTCTAGTTCCCACTCGCTCAAGGGAATTTCCCTGAGCATGAAGAATTTCAATTTCGGAAAGCTTGATGGAGGGCAGAACATTTGATCCCCAGTGTAAGAGTCCTTGAGTAACTTCAGACTTTCAAGGCTTTGCAGTTGTCCGAGAACAGGCATAGGGTCTTGATCAAGCTTCGAAGCGCATAATGTCAGTTTCATGAGTTGGGTTGGGAATCCAGTGACGTCCGGTAGCCGCTCTAGTCTCCCAACCAAAGCTAACAAGAAGAGACGGTTAAGATCCTTGAGTGGCAATTTTCTTGGGATGAGACCTGTTCCCTATTTTCCAATCAATGCCAAGTAATTGAGGCATTGAAGTTGAGGAAGTGCAGAAGCTAAATCATTCACGTGGTCTGGTGAAATGTTTCTAATTTTCAACCGATTGAGGCTTGTAGATTTTACCAGGCAATTTGCTATCCAATCTCCAGCGGGGATACCATTTAGTATCTGAATATTTGGTAGTTCAATCAGTTGAGGAGCGATATACTGATCCACATAAAGATGTCTTAGCTTTTTCAACTTCCAAACCGAGGGTGGCACTTTTAGTTTTCTCAACTCACCGTCCGTTCTTACATCGAGGGTTAGTAGATTGAAGAGGTCCCCCACAGACTCCGGGAGTCTTTTAAGTCCGGTGTTGTTCAACCCTAAGAATCGTAGGAAGATCAGAGTCCCTATCTGCTTGGGCAATTGCTCAAGTGTCACGTTATTCAGATCAATCACCCTGAGCAGCTTCAACCTATCAACTATGGGTAGGAGATTCCGGAATTGATATTCCTGACCAACGTAGAAGCACAAAAGAGAGCGCAGCTTTGGAGAATCAAACTGTGTTTGGTTATGTTGGAGAGGGGATTGGATGGCCAACCGACGGGGAGCCTTAGGTGAGGAATTTGATTCCGTCGGCAATAGCAAAGTCCCTCTGTGAATGGTGAGGAAGTTGAACTCTATGCCCTCGGCAATGGCCAAGTCCTTCAGAAGATCATGGATTCGGAAAGACTTGATTCCACAGGTTCTAAAACCTCCGTAAGACTTCTTGGAGACCACTTGGATCATGCTCCTCTGATAGAGCTCCTCCAAGTAGAACTCCGCGATTTCTTCCGCTGTCATCTTGTCATGCTTGTATAACTCTGTAAACCCCTCTGCGATCCAAAGCATCTTGAGCTTGTTTGATCGGATCACGGCATCCTCCGGGAAGAGACCCAAGTAGAGAAAACAAGGCTTCAAGTAGCTTGGCATGTCGTGGTAGCTTAGAGCGAGAACTTCACACCTATCCCTCCAGTCTAACGTTTTAAGAACATTGTCCCACACCAAGACATTCTTGGACTTCAACAACAGAAGCCCGCCTAAGATGATGATCGCAAGAGGCAACCTCTTGCACTTCCCCACCAGTTCCTTGCCCATCTTCACCAAGTCAGGCGGACATCCATCTTTGCTACTAAAGACCTTCCAATTGAAGAGCTCCCAACTCTCCTCTTCGCTTAACAAACTCAGTTCAAAGGGGTCTCGGCTTTGGTCGGCCACCTTCGCGACGTCATACGATCGCGTCGTTAACAAAACCCGGCTCCCGTTTTGGATGTTTTCAAAGGCTGATTTTATAAGGAACCACAGCCCAGGTTCCTAGACGTTGTCCATAACGATCAGGAATCGCTCCCCATTCAAAAACTGCTTGTCCTTCAAACACGCACTCAAGACATTTTTCAATTCTACTGGGGCCAGATTTGCCCGCTCCTTAGAGTCGCCAACAGTTTTCTTTATCAGCTCCTGCAAGAGATAATCCCCCTGGCGGTGCTGGGTGGTGGATGACACCCACACCTTGATTTTATTTATCAGCTCCTGCAAGAGCTGATTCACCTGACAGCCCGGGGGAATGGACACCCACACCATGCACTTGAACCACGTCTGGATGTATCGGTTGGCGTAGACCTTCTTCGCGAGGGTGGTCTTGCCGAGACCGCCCATCCCAACTATGGAGACGACACGGAGCTCGTCCCCCTGTTCAGTGAGTCTCTCCACCAACTTTTTCTCTTGATCTTCGAATCCGACAATCACCCTATCGATCTTAGGATCGCTGTCCCTCTCCTTCGGATCTTCTAAGGCCCTGTGGACATGCACTTCAATGTTGTATCGCTCTCGACAGGAGAAGATTTCCTTGAGTTTTTCATTGATGCTCATGACCGACATGCCAACCCTCTTACGGGAAGGCATGTCATGCAAGAGGAGGGCACATCTCTTGATCCGGAGACTCTGACGTCGGCGACACTCGCAATGGAGGATGAATTCGTCGATAGTGTCCTCTCCGTCATATGCGGCGTCTCTCAATTGTCGCAACCAATCCTTCGCGTCTTGCTCCTTGTCGCGGTTCAGATCGACCTTGTTTAAGAACGACTGGAGCTGCTTCAGTTCATTCTGGAGTGAGCGAACTTGGTTGGTCACTCCCTTCAGGAACTTGGCTTCTTCGATGAGTTGGCTGCCGACCTTCTCCACGAGGAACGAAACGATGGCGTCCGCCATGGCTGCTAATAATTATCTATAACAAGAAAGCAAAAAACATATATCAGATTTGCAATGAAACTTCGTAATAGAGACATTGGTCACTTTTGGAAAGCTCTTTCTCCTCTCACACTCGCATCAAAATGGATGTTCAGTGTTTGGTGGATGTGGAAGAAGTTGTTTCAAGGTTATAAAATAGGGTTTATAAAAAGTTGTATGGTATGTAGGGGTACAGAAAAAATTGGTGTGGTCAGTAGGGGTAAATAAAAAATTTTCAAAAAAGTGGAGGCAGGGGAATAATTGAGTGTGGTCTGCTGGGTTATTTGGGCAATTCACCGAAGAATTAATTAAATGGATTTATATAGTTAGCTAAGATATATAATTTAAACAACTCCTTATTACCTCAATAAAAAAACGCAGTTGAAACTATCAGGAGCGTAATTTTTTTTTATCAACCCCCCCCCCCCCCCCCCCAAAAAAAAAAAGAAGGCTAAAAAAAGACCCAAGATACATAAAAATAAATTACTTTTCAAATTCAAGTCAATAGATATGGAGCGGATATGTGATTTTCCATCAGGGGTGGACCTACACTTCTCGGTGGGGAGAGTTAACACCCCCCCTCCTCCAACCGAACCCCATATGCCCATATGTGACGAAATTGACATATGCGATTTGGCCACCCGACAGAATCGTATATGTGCCCAAATATGTGGCAGCACAGGCCGCATATCCGAACATAGTGTATCAACACTATATTAGTATTAGTCATGCATTGTGTGCAAATTTTAGTTGGGGATGTATTCAAACTTCTCAAGTTGAGTTCATGTTGGTTACTAATTTATAAAAAAAATTATAATTATAATTATAAAATGTTAATCATGAATTAAACCTTGTAGATCATTTATTCTAGTCTTTAAGCTTAATAGAAAATTATTATTTTCATATAATATGAAACTTCATGCGGTTAAAAAAATTTAATGTGAACCATTACCATATAAGAGAGAAGTATAACCTATGAGAACGCAGTTGAAACCATGAGGACTGTAATTTGTTGAAAATAATCATCAAAGTCGAACATTTTTCAAAATGTGGTCTTCAACATCTACAACCTGAAACAAGTATTCGGATAAGCTATATGAGATATCATCTAAACAACTTAAAATTGACAAAGTTCAGACCATTGATACCCGATACAGAGTACAGAAAACCTTATTTTACTGTTCCATAGTAAGAATCATCAAAATCACATCAAAAGACCAAACAAATCACGAAAAGCGAATCATTTTAAACAAAATCTTTTTTCTAACCTAACAACCAATCGATTGAATCCATTTAAACAAAAAGAAAAGTCTGACAAGAAGAATGTGTGTGTGTTCATCAATAAAGAACCAATAAACAAGATTAAACTCATGTTAAAGTCTCAGAGCTAAATAAAATAGGTATGAATAGAGCAATAAAAAGGAGAATAGCGGGGCAAAATTTCTACAAAGCTATATCCTCTCACCCTATTTTCAACTTCATTTATTTATTAGTTTCTATATCTACTAGAACCTCTTTATTTAGATTCTAGTGAGCAAACAAAAAAAGGTGGTTGGAAGTAATTTATTGAGAAACCGATATTATTTAATTAAATGAACTCATAAAAAAAAAAAAAGATTCTTAATATTCTAGATGAAAAACAGAAATCTTGGATACCTCCGAAAATAAAAATAAAAAATGTGCGCTATTGTGACATTGTTTCTTATGATATCTCCGACCCATTGAAAGAATCTTCAACCCCCTTCTAGTACTTTTGTTGTATATTTAAAAAAAAAATTAATAATTTTTTTTTAAAATATTTGATTTTGATTTTTTTGTTTTTTGTATTTGATCTGTGTGTTTATTTTCTATTAGTGGATTTGATTTATTTTTGTTGATTGGATTAGGAGATTTGTAAATATTAAGTTCATCTTCAATTCTTTAAATTTTTGTATGAGTAATATTTGTTTATTTATTTTCAACATTGATTTTAGTCATATATACATCGATATAAAATTATTGGAGCATACAATCACATTGAGATATATGCTTTAATAAAATGTTTTTGTTGGGATTTATAAATTTTATTGCATAATATAACAAAGAAGTGGATGAAGTTGTTTAAGAAAATGCTATTAGAAATGCTAAGTGCATATCCCATAAAATTCAAAAAGAGCTATTGTCTATTTCTTAAAGTATGATGCAAAATGCAATTCGTAAAAACATTTGGTGATGCGAAGTATTGCATTGGGAACTACTTGAAAAGTTTGACAATGGCATGATTGTAAATGAATTTTATGCAATAAAAAATCGTTGGACATAACAAAAGTAGAAGATATTTAATTTCTACTTCATTTTTTTTACTATTATAAAAAATATCTATGAAATCTTCATCAGTACATTGACTTATTATTGAGTGACTTAAATTTGATATTTTTGTCTTAAATTATCATCTTCATATATTTTGTTATAATTTTTTTTATATTTCAAGTATAATGTTTGATCCCAACCTCTCTTTCTTCTAAGTCCTGGGTCCGCCCCTATTAATTGAATATGAAAATTGATTTTTATATTTCATCAAATATGGATACAAACATAATATTAGTCAGATATCAATTCAAAATGTTTGAACAACAAACTTGACAAGTAGTTGATCGAAATCACGTTTAAACAAAACCAAATAAAAATAAACACAAATTTCGAGTCCCAATGTTAACCTACCAAAAAATAGCCACGAAAAAATCCAAATTTCAGAACATAGTGTGAAAGAGAAGCGGAGAAGCCGCCAAATTGAAGAAGTATTGTTAGCCTAAAAAAAATACATCAAACTAATATTTCGATAGCACAAAAATTTATTTTTCAAATAGATGGCGAAAGTCCAAAACGAAATGATTGAGTTATATCAACACCAATCCAGGAAAAAACAAAAAACAAAAAATAGCGGCGAGAGGATTACGAGGGGCGACAGTGAAGAGACGGCGGCAGCTGAGAATAACTAGGTAACACACCTCATTGAAATCCTGGGTGCTTCTGTTTAGAAAAAAAATACTTTTTTGCTTCCAAATTAGTTACTTGGCTTTCCATAATGTTATCTCCTTCATCAATGTACCTTCGCTTTGAAGGGGACAGCAACATTTCTTCCTTCCTTGCGATGTTTGTCCAATAGATGCTCTCTTTTTCCAAAGCCAAAAGGGGCTTGCCCTGTGAGGAACACATGAGAATAAACTTTAGATTCTACATGGTTGGGAACTGTGAACGTTACATTCTGTAATCCCCCACCTTGGAGTGAGGAAAAGAGTCATTCACTCCGGATCGTTACATGAGGATATATATATAACCATCTATTGAAAGATGAACGAATTTTTGTTTGATTTTTTGTTTGCGTTCCTGCATAGTTATACCAGAAGAGATGACTATCTAGCATTTATGGTGTTCATGCTCCAATTTAGCCAAGTTTGGCGTGAAAATTAAGTTTTCAAGAATGAGGGGTGTAGTTTAACCAGAAGAAAAAAAAAAAAAAAAAAGGAACAAGGGTGTGTAATAGAAATGTGAGGCTAGGTGAGATCACTTACTCAATTTAAAATTTCGCATTTGATGAATAATCTTTATAGAAGGAGGTGTGTCTAGAAAATTTACTAGTATCCTAGGACCACCCACGAAACCTAATTATAATAATAATAAGTAAAATGTTACGTACTCATTTGTTTTAATTTTATTATTAATTAATAAAGTATGTCTTTCTTACAACAAAAAAACATGTACCTTAAAAAAAAACCAAAGTATATTATCTTATAAATCAGATATACCCACTTACACTATATATCTAAACTCTATATGTTTTGCTTCATGAAAAAATATACCTCGTTGAAAGTTATAAGGAGTACTGCACTTGATGCTCCACAGGATAGTTGCCAAAACTACGGGTTCTTATGATGTCGGATAAATCTTATGCGGAAAAGGAACAAGCATGTCATGCATGAGAGTTTCGAAGGGTAGAGTCCATGGGGATCGAAAGTCAGAGTTCCGAAGGGTAGGATGAATCAATTCAAAGAAGTGAATGAGCTATATATTATTGAAGAGAACTGAAAAAAAACAAACTCTGATTTCACCACAAGATAAATTGGCATTACAGGGTTTAATGTTGATTATTGCAAAACAAGATACAGTACTCGTATGGAAACACAAATAGGATGCAAACATTGATCAGTAAACATTATTCATGCAGATTTTGATGATCTGCTGCCAAGGGAACACAATAACAAAAAAGAAAAAAAAAACAACCTTGAAAGATCGGCAATCACCGTCTACTTATAACATAGTAGCCATCTCACTTGCTTTATTGTGTCTGCCATTATCTTTCCTGCAGAGACAGAGCGAGAGAATTAAATGCATAAATTTATCTTCATATCCGATATTAAATTTTTGGAAATCCAAATTACAAACAAATATTAAACACAGTAATAGGTCCAGCAAGGCAGAAACTCAACAAAAATTAAATTCGACTTTAAAACATTAAAGGTAAGTGAGACATTATGCATAGTTCGTTAATGAATGTGGAAACATGGAAAGAGAAGAATATATATGCATGCCACTCGATCAATGGTCTTTTATATGTATGTAACTTACAATGTATCAGCTTATCAACGGATAAAGACTCCTACCTATACTATCATTGAATTATTGTGATGAAAATTATCTATGTAAAATTCAGTTAATCAAGTGAATTCAGAGAAAAACAATGTAAAAAGACTTACAGTATATTGTTAGAGGAATATAATCACAAGCATAATCTATATAATCCAAAAACACCAAAACAAAACAAAGAAAAATCTAGATTAAATGTTGAAATACATTTAATTATTAATAGCAATAGCAATTCATGCCAAAGAAAAAACTAAATTTATTTGTTAATTTTCAAAATAGATACAAAAGATCATAAAAAGTTGATACAGCTGATCATAAAATTTATATAAACTTTAATAGATAAAATTGTATAAGATAAAAATTTATTTCAAATTTAAACTTATATGATCTAATAAATTTAAATTCAAACAAAATCTTAACCGATAAGATTGAAATAAAATTTAAATTTTAAATTATATGGATAATAAATACAATAGAGACGTAATTTATAAATCAGGTCTCAAAGGAGATGGGATGTATAAATCACGTCTCTTAATAAAAATTAAAAAAAAAAAAAAAACCCAGTCAAAGATTAGGGTTAAACATGCAATAAAAAATTCTCAATGTTATTTTTGAAAATTGTCTAAAAACTTTAACTCACCTCATACAATAATCACCAAACGTTACGGATGATCAAGCTGATGGGAGTTGAGCGGTGGATCTTGTGCAAATCCTCTCCACCATTTTTACGAACCCTGTTTACGAATTGGCTTGGCATATCAACCAACTCCAACTCCTGGAGGTCACTCGCGTGCTTTAGTCCTTCAGGGAGCATCTTCAATAAGAGGCAGTGTCCGATGACCAAGCGTTTGAGGCTAATCATCGCGCCATCCTCCAGTTCCCACTCCTTCAGACGAAGATCCTTGAACATCAAGAACTTCAATTTCGGAAAGCTTGAAGGAGGGCAGACCATTTGTTCCCCAATGTAAGAGTTCTTTAATAACTTCAGACTTTCAAGGCTTTGCAGTTGTCCGAGAACAGGCATCAAGTCTTTATTGAGCTCCGATGCATGCAATGTCAACTTCATGAGTTGGGTTGGGAATCCAGTGACGTCTGGGAGCCGCTCTAGTCTCCCATGCAAGGCTAACAAGTAGAGAGAGTTAAGATCCTTGAATGGCAATTTTGTTGGGATGAAAGCTAACCCTTCTAATGACAAGTAATTAAGGCATTTAAGTTGAGGAAGTGCGGAAGCTAATGCATTTTCGTGGTTGACTGAAATTGCTCTAATTTTCAACCGATTGAGGCTTGTCAGTTTTGCCAAGCTATTCGCTATCCAATCTCCGGCACGGATATTATTTAGTATCTGAATATTTGGAAGGCTGTCAATCTGTTGAGCGCTACCACGCCAATCTGCTAGATAAAGATGCCTTAGTTTTTCCATCTTCCAAACCGAGAGTGGCACTTCTACTTCTCCATTACTTCTTATATCGAGCGTTAGTAGATTGATGAGGCCCCCCACAGACTCCGGGAGTCTTTTAAGTCTGGTGTTGTTCAACCCCAAAAATCGTAGGTAGATAAGAGTCCCTATCTCCTCAGGCAATTCTTCAAGCTTCACATCCTTCAAATCGATCACCCTGAGCAGCTTCAACCCATCAACTATGGGTCTGAAATTCGGCTGCCTTTGGTTGAAGCACAAAAGAGAGCGCAGCTTTGGAGAAGACCCCTTGAGATCCAACCATGTTTGGTTGTTGCATTCATGGCCTTGGATGGCCAGCCGACGGCGAGCCTTGGGTGCGGAATCGGATTCCATATTTCCGTGCACAGTGAGGAACTCGAACTCCTTGCCCTCGGCGATGGCAAAGTCCCTCAGAAGGTCATGGATGCGGCAAGACTTGATTCCCCAGGTTCTCGAACCTCCGTAAGACCTCTTCGAGACCACTTGGATCAAGCTCCTCTGATAGAGCTCCTCCAAGTACTCCTCTGCAATGTCCTCCGGTGACATCTTTTCGTTCTTGTTCTTATAAACCTCCGTGAACCCCTCCGCGACCCAAAGCATCTTCAGCTTGCTCGACCAGATCTCCGTGTCCTCCGGGAAGAGACCCAAGTAAAGGAAACAAGGCTTCAAGTAGCCTGGCATGTCGTGGTAGCTTAAAGCTAGCACTTCACGCCAGTCCTCCGTGTTCGGATCGGACCTGTAGTCTAACTTGGTAAGAACTGTGTTCCACACCAAGGCACTCTTGAACTTGGAACACAGAATCCCGCCTAAGATGACGATAGCAAGAGGCAATCTCTTGCACTTCTCCACCAGTTCCTTGCCTTTCTTGACTAAGTCACGCGGACATCCATCGTTGCTATTAAAGACCTTCCAATTGAAGAGCTCCCAACTCTCCTCTTCGCTTAACAAATTCAGTTCAAACGGGTCTTGGCTTGGGTCGGCCACCTTCGCGACGTCATACGATCGCGTCGTTAACAAAACCCGGCTCCCGTTTTGGATGTCTCGAAAAGCTGGTTTTATACGGGTCCACAGCTCCTGTTCCCAGACGTCGTCCATGATGATCAAGAACCGCTTCTTCTTTTTCAACCACTCGTTCAGCTTATCCTCCAATGCTACTGTGTTAGGATCACCCGAAACTTCACCGACGGTTTTCCTTATCAGCTCCTTCAAGAGCTGATGCGGCGGGCAGTCCTGCGAGACGGACACCCACACAATGCACTCGAACCTCATCTGGATGTCGCGGTTGGCGTAGACCTTCTTCGCGAGGGTGGTCTTGCCGAGACCGCCCATCCCAACTATGGAGACGACATGGAGCTCGTCAATGATCTGTCCAGTGAGTCTCTGCACCAACCTTTTCTCTTGATCTTCGAATCCGACAATCACCCCATCCATATGAGGACGGCTGTCCCTCGACTTCCGAACTTCTAAGGCCCTGTGGACATCCGGAGCTCGATCCACTTCAATGCCGTATCGATCTTTAAAGGTGAAGATTTTGTTGAGTCTTTCATTGACGCCTAAGATCGACTTGCCAACCTTATGACGGGCAGGCACGTCACGCAAGAAGAGGACCCATCTCTTGATGCGGGACCTCTGGCGTCGTCGGCGCGGCATGCTTCGGAGGATGAATTCATCGATGATGTCCTCTCCATCGTACGCGGCGTCTCTCAGTTGCCCCAACCAGTCCTTCACATCTTCCTCCTTGTCGCGGTTCCGGTTGGCCTTGCTCAAGAACAGCTGTAGCTGCTTCAACTCACCCTCGAACAAGCGTACTTTGTCCTCCACTTCGTAGAGAAAGTTCACTTCATTCAGAAGTTGCTCGCCAACCTTCCCCACAAGGAACGAAACGATAGCATCCGCCATGGCTGCTAATATTATCTCTAGCAAAAAAAGAAAATAAAAGATGGGGTTGGAGACCGACAGGAAGAAGTTCAGATATGAAATAGACGAGCAGAGATAGATTATGGAACTTACATAACAGATTCAATGATCACTCTTGGCAAGCTCTTTCTCCTCTGTCACACATGCATCAAATTGGATGTTCTGTGTATGGTGGAAGAAGTTGTTTCTGTAGTTTCTATGGCCCAAAGTTAGAAGTCATGGTGGAAATATATTTAGAGATTGAGAAATATATTTAGAGATTGCAAAATATATTTCTAAGATTCTGGAGATTGTGAAATCTGTCTCTAAGATTCTTGAGATCACTAAATTTATTTGTTTCTAAATTTGTTTGTTTCCTCTTTAGATTGTTTGTTTCCTCTATATATGTTCTTGAGGAAAACAAAATATTTGTGAGGCACATATAGACAATTCTTCTCAATAAAATCATCACCGCCGCCCGTGGATGTAGGCAATTTGCCGAACCACGTAAATTCCTTTCTTTGTGTGATTGCTTGTTTGATTTGTTCGTCTTCTCTCTCAAACCCTTAAACCTAGATCTATTTGGGGAGGTTTTCCGCAACAAATTGGTATCAGAGCCTAGGGTTTCTGAATCCTAGGGTTTCCCTTGGTGAGATCTAGAGGTTCTTTGATTAGATCTGAGATTCCATTGCTCAGATCTAGGATTTCTTTGAGTGGATCTAGAATTTTTTCAAATTCTAGGGTTTTGTTCATTCAAGAAAAAAAAATCAAAGATGGCGAGGGTTTTGAACGCGAGGTTCGATGTTGAGAAGTTCGACGGAAAGATTAACTTCGGACTCTGGCAAGTCCAAGTTAAGGATGTCTTGATCCAACAAGGTCTTCACAAGGCGTTAGACGGGAAGGAGAAAAAGCCGAGTTCGATAAAGGATGATGATTGGGATGACTTTGACCTTCAAGCGTGCAGTACCATTCGTTTGTGTCTGGCAAAGGATATCTTACACAACGTATCGATGGAGAAGTCTGCGGCGGCAATCTGGTTGAAGCTGGAGAGTCTGTACATGACGAAGTCCTTGACTGGTCGTCTGTACTTGAAGAGACAACTCTATACACTGCGGATGAAGGAAGGTACGTCTATTGCAGAACATCTTAATTTATTTAGTAGACTAGTTTCTGAACTAGGAAAAATAGATGACAAGATGTCTGATGAAGATCAAGCTCTAATGCTCTTATGTTCTCTTCCTAATTCCCTTGAGCATCTTGTGACGACGTTGCTCTATGGGAAGGACACTATTGAATTGGAGACCGTCACGGCGGCGCTCTTATCGCATGAGATAAGAAAGAAGAATTCTGATAGTGACTCACAGGCGGATGGTCTGTTTGTGAGAGGAAGAACGGATGAGAGGGAATCTGGAAGGAATAAATCCAGATCCAAGTCCAGGAAGCGGGAGATCAGGTGTTATAAGTGTCAGAAGAAAGGGCACATGAGAAAGAATTGTCCTGAATTAGATCGGGACAACAAGGGAAAAGCGATTGAGGAGGCTAGTGTAGCTGAATCTGGTTCTGATGATGCGGAGAACGTCTTGTCAGTTGTTTCTGAAACACAGTCCAAATATGCGTGGATCCTAGACTCGGGGTGCTCCTACCACATGTGTCCCAATCGGGACTGGTTCGTCTCTTACCAGGAGGTCGATGGTGGTTCTGTTTTGATGGGCAACAACATGGCCTGTAAAACAGTCGGCAGGGGTTCGATCAAGGTGAAGATGCATGATGGGGTCGTGAGAACATTGACAGAGGTGCGGCATGTTCCAGAGCTGAAGAAGAACCTTATTTCCCTTGGCACCTTGGACTCTAATGGGTATAAATTCTCAGCCTATGATGGAGTCCTGAAGGTGGTTCGTGGCGCCTTGGTGGTGATGAAAGCCAACCGGGTTGGCAACTTATATATTCTCTCGGGGAGTACTGTGACTGGTGGAGCTGCGGTGTCTACATCAAGCGACAGTGGCCTCTCGCTTACACAGTTGTGGCATATGCGCCTTGGGCATATGAGCGAGAGAGGGATGTCGGAGCTAAGCAAGCAAGGCTTGTTGAAGGGTGTGAAGGCTGGGAAAATTGACTTCTGTGAACATTGCGTCTTCGGCAAGCAATGTAGAGTCAAATTCAGCACATCAATTCACACGGCCAAGGGCACTCTAGATTACATCCATTCGGATGTATGGGGTCCATCGAAGGTTCCATCGAAAGGCGGAGCAAGGTACTTTGTCACTTTTATTGATGATTATTCTCGTTATGTATGGATTTATATGATGAAGGGTAAGGATGAGGTGTTTGAGATCTTCAAGAAGTGGAAGGCGTTGTTGGAAAATCAAACGGGAAGGAAGGTCAGGCGGTTGAGGACCGACAATGGTGGAGAATACACGTATGGACCTTTCTTGGAGTTTTGTAAGGTCAACGGTATCGCTAGACATTTCACGGTGAAGAACACACCCCAACAGAATGGAGTGGCAGAGCGGATGAATAGGACCCTACTTGAAAGGGCAAGATGCATGTTATCCAACGCAGGTTTGGGTAGAGAGCTTTGGGCTGAAGCGGTCAACACGGCATGCTATCTTGTGAATAGATCTCCATCGACAGCTATAGAGTGCAAGACTCCTATTGAGAAGTGGTCGGGGAAGCCTGCAGATTACAGTGCGTTGAGGGTCTTTGGATGTCCCTCTTACTTTCACATCAGAGAAAGTAAGATTGATCCAAGGGCAAAGAAGTCAATCTTCTTGGGCTACGCAGAGGGCGTTAAGGGATACCGACTATGGTGTCCTGAGGAACGCAAGCTCGTGATCAGCAGAGATGTTACATTCGACGAGTCTGCTTTACAAACTTCTAGTAAGCAGAGTAATTCTCTAGGAGGGATGATGGATGATGCTATTGAGGTTGAGTTGGAAACTCCCACAAGTCCGTCAGCGGAGGTTGACGAAGAGGTTCAGGAACAGCAACAACCACAGCAGCAGTCCTTAGTGGAAGGCAGATCCAGAAGGACACACCGGGCACCGGTTCGATATGGGTTCGAGGACATGGTGGCATATGCACTAACCATCGATGGTGATGAACCGTCTTCATTCAGAGAAGCAGCAAAAGATTCCTTTTGCAGGGAATGGAAGACAGCCATGGAAGAGGAGATGGAGTCTCTTCACAAGAACCAGACTTGGGTACTTGCAGAACTACCCAAGGGGAAGCGAGCCATAGGGTGCAAATGGGTGTACAAGAAGAAGGAAGGCTCTCCAGAGTGTAGTGGCACAAGGTACAAGGCGCGGTTGGTAGCCAAGGGCTATGCTCAAAAGGAAGGGATAGACTACAATGAGGTATTTTCACCTGTTGTTAAACATACTTCCATCCGTGTTTTGTTAGGTATTGTAGTACAGTTTGACTTGGAGCTTGAGCAACTCGATGTCAAAACGGCGTTTCTACACGGTGATCTGGATGAGGAAATCTTCATGAGTCAGCCCGAGGGGTTTACAGTTGCTGGAAAGGAGAACCTAGTGTGCAAACTGAAGAAGTCATTGTACGGACTGAAGCAATCGCCAAGGCAGTGGTACAAGAGGTTTGACACGTTTATGATGAACCAAGGATACACGAGAGCGAGTATGATAGCTGCGTCTACTTCAGGAGACTCGAGGTTGGTTCATTCATTTATTTGCTCTTATATGTTGATGATATGCTCATTGCTGCTTCGAGCATGGTAGAGATCAACAAGCTGAAGTCTCAACTCAGTCAGGAGTTTGAGATGAAGGATCTTGGTTCTGCAAGAAAGATCCTAGGGATGGAGATACATAGGGACAGACAGAAAGGCCAGTTACACTTAGCACAGAAGAGTTATCTTGATAAAGTTCTTTCAAGATACGGTATGCAAACTTCTAAGGCGGTAAGCACACCACTGGCTGCTCATTTTCGTCTCTCGGGTAGTATGTCTCCATCAACAGATGAGGAGCGTGAGTACATGACTCATGTTCCTTATGCGAGTGCCGTTGGTAGCCTGATGTATGCAATGGTATGCACTCGGCCCGATATTTCACAGGCAGTCAGTGTGGTGAGCAAATACATGGCGAATCCTGGAAAGGAGCATTGGCAGGCAGTGAAATGGATCATGAGGTATATTCGGGGTACCTTGGATGTAGGACTGGAGTTCCGCAGGACTAGTGGATTTCAAATCAGTGGATATGTTGATTCGGACTATGCAGGTGACTTGGACAAGCGACGGTCTATGACAGGATATGTGTTTACACTATCGGGAGGACCGGTGAGCTGGAGATCTATGTTACAGCCTACAGTTGCGCTTTCTACCACGGAGGCAGAGTATATGGCTGTGACAGAGGCGGTGAAGGAGGCTTTGTGGTTACGAGGCCTAGTTGGTGATTTGGGTATCTCTCAGGAGATTGTTGACGTCTACTGTGATAGTCAAAGTGCTATTCATTTAGCGAAAAACCCGGTACACCATGCCCGCACCAAGCACATTGACATACGATATCACTTTGTACGTGGAGTTATCGAAGATGGAGTTATTTCTTTGAAAAAGGTTAATACAAAGGATAATCCAGCTGATATGATGACTAAGGCGGTTCCAGGGGTCAAGTTCGAGCATTGCTTGAACTTGATCAATGTTCTACACGGATGAGCAGGCGGTGGCGGCGGTGATGCGGTGATGAGGAGATGATGTGAAAGAGGAAGCTGAGTATGACTTCGGAACTTAGTGCCAGGTGGAGATTTGTAGTTTCTATGGCCCAAAGTTAGAAGTCATGGTGGAAATATATTTAGAGATTGAGAAATATATTTAGAGATTGCAAAATATATTTCTAAGATTCTGGAGATTGTGAAATCTGTCTCTAAGATTCTTGAGATCACTAAATTTATTTGTTTCTAAATTTGTTTGTTTCCTCTTTAGATTGTTTGTTTCCTCTATATATGTTCTTGAGGAAAACAAAATATTTGTGAGGCACATATAGACAATTCTTCTCAATAAAATCATCACCGCCGCCCGTGGATGTAGGCAATTTGCCGAACCACGTAAATTCCTTGTCTTTGTGTGATTGCTTGTTTGATTTGTTCGTCTTCTCTCTCAAACCCTTAAACCTAGATCTATTTGGGGAGGTTTTCCGCAACAGTTTCTTGGTTACGAATTAATGTGGGATGGGAAAGATCCAATTTGGATATCTTTGCAACAAACAAGCTGAGAAACTAAGATTCTTTTAAGAAAATCATGTTGCCTTTTTCTTCTTTTAAACTCTTACATGATAGAATCCTAGGTCCACTCAAGGGAATAACTCAGACGGGTTCAGCAAGATTAGAACTCGATGATCTCAACCTGATGGATTGAACCCGAAGTACGACCGTCTACCACGAGTTTGGTCAAGTCTAGGTTTGACTCAAGTTTGAATCGGGCTGGGTTCAGGATTGAGTTAGACTTTTAAAGGATTTAATTCTAAACAAATATGTGTGTGTGTAATGTTACTTAAAGAATTTGTTAAACAACACTCGTATAATCTATTCTGCAACCCAAAAATAGTCACTCAACCACCTATATATAGTGACACTATGCATTGTATACTACATTATAGGGGTGCATTAAATTTTTTTAAAAAAAATACACAAGTGGATGTTTCACTTTTTATAACATTATCAGTGAACAAGTATATAATCTTTTTAAACATGAAAAGCTGTGAGGATTGTGAATGGGGCTATATAAAGGGTTGGACAAATTAATTTCTTTTTATTAAATCTAATTATTTTTCCACAATAAGAAATCATAAGCCCCTATCTGATTCAAGAATAGGGTTCAGAATAAATGAAAATTAGTTGAAATAGCCTCAAAATGTATGTTTGTAATGTTGAAATAAATGAGAATATGTATACCAAAATTAACTGGTATAAAGTTGTATATGTATTCCAGCCAACCCCTGGTATTAAGTTATTCTAGGTAATTTAGAATATATGGGTCCACTATCAAATCAACTGTCATCACCTTTTATAAATCAATTGTCATCACCTCTTATAAATCAAATGTTAAATCAATAATCATCTTTTTTTTTATCTTCTATAAATCATTATCCACATCTTATTCACATTTTATTTAAATAACAAATGTTTTATTATTACGTTTCCCAACAAGAATAATTCAAAACACAACCAAATAAAAAATCAATTTATCATTATTTATACTAGAATAATCATAAACCTAAAAAATGACTTAATTCTCTATCCACACGGAGATAATGAATTAATTAAATCTCAAAGCTGCAGTGAACTTATATGTCATCTGAGGTAATTTAAGCACTCCTAAATTACCTTAGTAGAAAACGCGGTTGAAACTATCAAGACTCAAGACTGTAACTTGTTGAAAATAATCCTCAAAGCATCATACTGGAACATTTTTCAGAATGGGGTCTTCCACATGTAAAACCAGAAACAAGAATTCAGATAAGCCATATGAGATATCATCCAAACAACTTAAAATCAGATTACCAAAAAACCCATTTTAGTGTTCCATAGTAAGTATGATCAAATCACTTAAGGATGCATTTGACAAAACGTTTTGGGTAGCTTTTATTTTTTAGTCTGTTAAAAAGCTGCCAACGGGTTGTCAAATGCCTCTGATTAAATGAAAAACAATCGGTAGACTCAGATCAATTCAAGCAGTGAAATCAGTGTTCTTAAAAGCACCCAGGGTATGCTTTGTGGGGGGGAATCATCAATATTCAAAACCAGAGGTGGTCAATCAAATGACCATTTTACCCCTAGGTGGGAATGTTTATTTGGGGAGGATAGGGCCAATAATGTAATCTAACCCCATTACTTTTTTTTTTAATTGATGATTTTTTATAACCAAACATCAAGTAGATTTGAACCGAAGAAAAAAATAGCTTTGGTTATGAGAAAAAAAAACATAATTCCTAAATTAATAGAAAAATAGTTCAAAAATTACATGGTAAAAAATATATTATAAAACTATTCTATTTGAAAAAATATTTTTCAATGTTGGTTTCCTAACACACAATAAAAGATCAAACAAATCACGAAAATGAATCATTTAAACAATATCTTTTTCAAACATTTTTTTTTTTAAATAATATCTTTTTCAAACATGACAAGCAGTCGATTGAACCCACGTTTAAACAAAAAATAAGTCTAACAAGAAGAAAATATATCGGTTCTATTTGATCAATGAAGATCCAAGAACAAGAATAAACTCTTGTTGAAGTCTGAGAGCAAAATAATATACGTATGAATAGAGCAACAAAAAAACACAAAGCGGGGAAAGCAAAAAAATTATACAATTTTGGACTTACCAACCCAAAAAAAAAAAAAAAAAAGACAAAGCAGGGAAAAATTTATACAACCTCTCATCACCCCATTTTCAACTTCATTAATTTTATTAGCTTCTGGGTCTACTAGAACCTCTTTATTTAGATTTATAAGAAGTGAGCAAACAAAAAAGGGGTTTGCAAGTAATTTATTGAGAAAACCATATTCTTCAATTTAATGAACTCATAAAAAAAATTCTCACATGAAAATCGAAAATCTCGGAGTTTTTCATCAATTCTACCAAAAAAGCCTAATTAAAGCCCAAAGATGCACAAAAATGAAAAGTTCTAATTTTCAAATTCGAGTCCAAAATAGCGATGTCAATGCATCGGATACGGAACGAATACGTGATTTTCCATCCATATTTGTTTCTCACGATTATACCATATTGAAAATTGATTTCTATATTTAATTTGGTTTCATAGTATATGGATGGTTTTGAATTCTTTGCTTGTTTTTTCTCTATTTGCATCTTACTTAACTTTTATTGTGAGATTGCCAAATCATTACATTTAAAATCAAACGGTTATAAATATATTAAATCATGAATGGATAAATGAATCCATTTTATTTAATTTATTTATGACCGTCTGATTTCTGATTGATTAAAACACAAAACAAGTACAGAAAAAATAAATAGAAAATCCAAACCCGTATATGGATACGGATATAATATTAGTTCAGAATGTTTGAACATCAAACCTGACTAGCAGTAGATCAAACTCACGTTGAAACAAAACCAAATAAAATAAAAGGAAAAATACCGATATGGCTCTGAACTCTCTAAAAACTTATGAAAATTGAAAAAATATATGTAAAATCAGTAAATCTCTGCATGTCCCCATCATATTAGACTTATTTATTTTAGTCCCTAGTGTAATTGAAATTAACCACATATGTGGTTAACTCTTAACTATTTATGGTATATTACTATAATACTCTTTGAAAATTTACTTTCTTTGAAAAAATCGATATAACTCTCTAAATTTATGAAAATAAGAAATGATCCATGTAAAATCAATAAATCCTCTCAGATTTTTCTATTATACTAATCATGAGTATTTTTCAACTTTTCAATTGTGTTCTTAATTCTTTTGTATGTTTTTATCTTTAAAAATTTATTAAAATCATTTCTTATCCTAAATGAGTAAATATTCTCCTAATTTTATCTTAAGATTTAAATAGATAGTATATTTTATAAATTTTATTTAAATTCAGATTCTCTAATAAATTAATTAAAATTAATTTAAAAATAAAATACACAATTTTCTAATCGTAGGAAGCTTCTTAATGGAGGTGTAAAGGGAGTTTCCGGTATTTCTACATTTAATGATATTTCAATCATAAAAATGACTGATTAGATTTTATTAGCTTTTCAAGGACTTATTTGAATATTATTTTCAGATATTCTGTTCACTATAGGAAATATTCCTAGAATATGCTCCTTTCACTAATGAAATGTTGACTTAGAGACTAAAATCATTAATTCAGACAAAAGATAAAAATACGAGTGAATTTACTGATTTTGTTAGGACCTTTTCTGATTTCTATGAGTTTCTAGGGACTTGTGTCAATTTTTTCATAAAAAACGTGCCGTGTTGGGTGTAAGCTAGGCCCAATGTCAACCTAGGCCCAGTCTTGCGTGTAAGCTCAGTAAACGTGCCGCCTGGGGCCCCAAATATCCACAACAATATATGTATACTTTTGTTATGGGCCTTTGTCTGGCCTACTATAAAATCTGGCTATTTAGCCCATGTAAAGGCCCCAAATGTAATATATATATGTATATATACCCCTACTCCCTGGTCTTGCTTGTCGTCTAATGTCCAAATATATATATATATATATATATATAAATCTCAAGAACTAGTATTAACCAACCCAAAAAAAGCCACAAAAAATTGAAATTTCAGAACATAGTGTGAAAAAGAAGCGGCACAATGGAAAAGGTATTGCAAGCCTAAAAGGAAACATGAAAAACTAATATTTCGATATTACAAAAATCTCTTTTTGGACTCAGATGGCGATAAATCCAAAACGAAATGATTGGGTTATATCAACACCAATCCAACAAAAAAAAAAAAAAATTAATAGAGAATAGAGGGTCGGCATGAGATGGGATTACCAGGGACGACATTGAAGAGACGGCGGCAGCAGAGAAAATACTACGTAACACCTCATTGAAATCCTGGGTTTGCTTATGTTAAGAAAACAAGACTTCTTTGCTTCCAACTAATTAATTACTTGGCTTTAAATAATGTTTCTCTCCTTCTTCAATGTACCTTTGGATTGAAAGGGACAGCAACATTTCTTCCTTCCTTCCTCGCGATGTTTGTCTAATAGATGCTCTCCTTTTCCAAATGGAAGAAATATGATTATTTATGTGATACACGTGTTTTATATACTGTGAAGTCTAATAATGTGCGCAGAGAATTGTTGGCGTTACGCAGGGTCGGACGGGGGTTTAGGGTTTTTATCTTCGGTGTGACCATTGTAAAAACTTCTCATTGATAGTGGATTGATCTCTGGTGTGCTCCGTGGACGTAGGCAAGATTTACCGAACCACGTAAAATTTTTGTGTCTTTACTTCGATTTGTTTGTTTATTTCTTTTTATTGATTGCATCCCAAGATCCGAAATCGTAACAACGTGAAGACCATTCAATCAACGTTGAAGACCACACAAATGGTTATCTATCCTGGTAATGATCGGGAGTAGATAATTAGATTAGTTATTATTTATTGTATCATTCGGATATGATTTCCTATTTTTAGTTAGTATTATGTTAGGATTTTTGTATTTTGTCATTAGGATTTTAGGTAATTTGAAAAATTTATTAAAATTATCTGTTCTATAAATAAACTATGTAATCACAAAAAAAAATTCAGATTATAATATAGTTATTTACTCCCTATCATTAATTACGAGGATAGATAACCATTTGTATAAATAAACAATTTTTTTTTTATCTTATTCCCGGCATAGTTATGCCATCAAAGCATGATTCTCTCCATCTTCAGTGTGCCTTTGCGCTCTCCTTTTCCCAAAGACATCCTTTATAATATCCTTTCATTGCCACCATTCCTCCAGTGTGAATACATTCTTTTACTTTATGATACAAATATTCCGCACCACATGATGAAGACACAACATCAGAACCACCCAGAAGATGGAGAGATGCTCTCAAAGTGAATCATTTTGGCTTCGTAGGGTCAGATATCCTTTTCATATCTTTTAGAAAGTCATCATATTATAATAGTTTATGTTTATTTTTTTAAAGAAAAAAAAAATCGTGTCCATTGTACATCGTCATCAAGATTCTTAATCTTATACATATTTAATATTAAAAAAACTGATATTCGGAGTTATATCACTACTTTGGTGTCCGAAACTGACATGTATCAGTAATAATAATAAAAAAAATGATCAATCATTTAATCAAATTGTAAGTCTGAGAAGAAGCCTTCATTTAAAAAAAACGGTGTAGGACGATCAAAGCTTTAGAAAAATCGATTAGCACTTTCAACTCCGTAAAGGATAACCAAGAATCAATTCTTGGAAGCACTAATTTTTTTTAAAAATGGTATGGGAATCATTTAAGGGTGTTCGCTCGTCCTCTGTTTCTTTCGTGCATATAAGGAAAATGATAATTCAGCCATGTGTACAGTCCCATCCACAACCCTCCATGGTTTTTTTTTTTTTTGAAAAAAAAATACACTTGTTCATTGAAATACTTAATGTTATAAAAAGTAAAATATATGCTTAAATAAACTAGTGTATTTGTTTCTTCTAAAAAATAATTTTTTATTTTTATTTTCATACACTACAATAGAGTGCAGTGTATTGTATTATTGTAATGTAAAAATGGCTAGGGGACTTTCTAAGTTATAAATGAAATTGTAAAATAAATTAAATGTATTAACTCCTCATACTTTAAAATGTAGACATAATCCGATGTACTATCATAGTATATAAGTGACTAATAGACTATTTCTAAATTGTAAACAGAACTATAATATAAATTGAGTGTAATTCTCTGTTTAAGGAGACAGTACGAGAAGCAGTGACAGCATCATTTCCCAGGGTCCCTGATGGTTTTTTTGGTTGGAAATCAGTGATAAAGAAATCACAAGTGTGGTTGGAAAAAAGGGATAAAAACTGAGGATAATACTTCCACGCAATGATTAAGGAAAGACTGTCTTTAGGGACAACTCAATCAGCACAGTGAAATTATCGGATGGTTCCTACTACAAGTATATTAAATATCATGTTTGTTAATAGATGCTCCTCTTTTACATAAGCAAGCAGGGGGAATGTGATTCCCCTTTTCATTAATTTATTTTGACACATGCGATGCTAGCTTGGCGTGTAAGAAACGCATAAAAATAAAAAAAAAACAGGTTCCACAAGGTTGGGAACTGCTAACCTTACATTCTAGAGGATAATTATTTCAGGATTAATAATCATCTACGCTAAATAAATGATTTTTTTGTTTTATTTATTTATTTATTTTAGTTTTATATCATGATAGTTACAGAAGGATATAATCATCTAGCTTTCATGATGTTCATGTTCCAGTTTAATTTAAGTTCACAAGAATGAGGAGTGTATTAGGCAATAGAGTTGTGAGGATAGATGAGATCATTTATTTAATTTAAAATTTAGCGTTCAAGGAATAAATTATTATAGTGGGAGGTGGAAGATAATTGTACATTTTTTTTAATATTACTTTAACATTCTCCTTTAGATGAAGGCAAACAGGCAATTGCCATATTCCCTGTTTTTTCTGTACAATAAAACTAAATCAATCAATCAAGAGATCTCTGACTCTTTGAGAAAAAAATTGTAGCCTTTTGCCCTCGTATTTACTGTATCCTAGGCTGGGGTAAGGTTCATAAAAAAACTCGCGGTCTGAAAGTCTGGCCAGGCCTGTGCACGGGCTGGGTCAGCCCCGGTCGCTCTTCTGGGGCCATGCCCGCAGGCCCGTCTGAAGTGGGTCAATTCGGGCTGGCCCGAAGGCTCATGAGGGGCAATCTAATAAATAAGTAAAATGTAATTTTTATTTGAATTGTGGTTGAATTATACAAACTATTGATATTTATATAGGTGTCAACCTGATTAGGTACATATAGTTATTTATTTTTTCAAATAATTAATTCATTAATATTTTTATTTTAAAAATTCAAGAGATATAAATATTTTTTTTAATATTATATTTTAAATTTTGCGTTATTTTAACATTATATACAAATGAACAACTTAAAATTAAAAAATCAAAAGAAATAAGATATTTAGAATTTAGGTCCATGGGCCAGAACCCAGGCCCGGCCTATGAGACCCGTTCAGGCCCGGCGTCGTGGGCAAGGCCTGGGCTCTGTTTTTTTGGCAGCTAGCCAAGCAGGCCCACCGGCCCAGGCCCGCTCGGGTCTGGGCCCTATTTCAATGGGTCCAACCCGGCCCGTTGCAGACCCCTAGGCAGGGGCACAGAAATGCCCCTTGAGACAGCAGCTCCCACTCAACAAATAAAAAAGGCGAAAATTCATATAACCTGTAAACCGACTGAAATCCATATAATCTCCTGATTTTTCTTAAAATTCATATAACCCTCTAAAAACAGTTAGTAAATCCAAATAACCCCTTGAATAAAATTTACATTTATAGATAATGAATATTTTGTAAATTTTATGTTTGATTAACCCTAGTAGGAAACACAGTATACCAAAAAAATCCTACAATGTATTAAAAATGCGAAAAATCTTATATAAATGACGATTTTATCCTTCCAGATATAGTTTTATAATACATCAAGAGATGGTAAAATTGTCATTTTTATAGGATTTTTCACATTTTAAACACATTGTAGTGGGTTTTTAGTACATTGTGTGTTCAGTCAAGGTTAACCAAATGAAATATTCACAAAATATTTATCATCTGTTAATGAAAATTGTATTCAGGGGGTTTTGTGGATTTATTAGGTGTTTTCATGGGGTAATGTGGTGAGATTAAAAAATATAAGATTTTGAAAAAACTTTTTAGACTCTAAGAGCACTAATCTGAAAAAAACTTTCAATTGACACTTTTACCCTTTTCAAATAATGAAAATCCATATTTATCCATTGAAACCTCGTCAACTTCTCTTTCTCTTTGTTTATTAGAGGACGAAAAATCTATTATTTGACATTAAATGATTTTAATTTTGATACCAATACAACCATTGAATCTGGTCATAAACACTTGCGACCCTTCCCCTTCCCAGCCTACAGAGACCAGACTTATTTACACCTCTCATTTGACTCAGCATGATCGCATCTCTTCCTCTCCCTTTTCATCTCTTCCTCTTCCTTATCATCCCAATAAAACCTTTCACTTTAATGGTGTTTCAATTATGAGCATCTTTCTTAACGGCAATGATGTTCATCATCGACTAGTTCTACAGTATCCTGTCTCGCTCGGTCTCTGGCAGAAGGAGGTGAAGATCCTCTTCTTGGGCCTCGATTACATCAGGAAGTTCACTCTCCTTCACATGCTCAAAGACAAGGTTCCAATTTTCTTTTGATGCTCAAAAACCTTATTTGGTCACATCCTTTTTTTTTTTTTGAATTTTTTGTTATTTTTTATTTGTTTTAAACAAATATCTTATTTTATTTTCTATGGTTACTTATTTTTTCTTTTATTGTGATTTATTTTTTTAACTATTACTTGTGAAAAAAATTGATTTTTTAAAAAATAAGTCTGTGATAATGAACTTAAAATATAAATATCTCAATCTCTTGGATTAATCTCATGGCCTTCTATAATCTTTAAGAATTGGGATGCAGTATCACTTTTTATATATATATATATATACTAAAATTATAATTAATGAATAATTTAAAATTCAAAGCTCGTAAATGATGACTAAAATAAAAATTTCTAAAATTTATTGAGATATAAAAACTTGAACAATTGTTATGATAATTCAAAACAAATTTATATTCTTAACTAATATTCATTCATTAAATTTTAACATAATAATGCACCACATGTACATCTACTGGTTTTTAAAAATCCTAAACCCACCTATGTATACATACATGCAATTTTTAAACTTTCAATCCCACCACCACGGCACCACCACCATAGCCATCACATCTCTCACGCCACGGCCACCACCACCAATGCACATGCCGTGATGGTCGAGGAGCGCCGCTGCACGGAGCCTCAACTCGTCGAGCTCGCACTAGGTCGAGCCAGAGACGTCGGTGGGAACGTCGAGGAGGCGATGGCATCCGTCCGGGATGAAGAAGGCCTTGAATTAGAGGGAGAGGCCGGTGCGGAGCAACCAGAAGGCTTGGAGGCAATCAGAGGCAACAGAGATGGAGGCGCACTTGGACTAGAGGGAATCGAAGAAGGTGGAGGAGCGCAGGGAGAGGAGGACGGCAGAGGAGCGGACGGAGGAGAGGCGGTGGTGGAGGAGGAATTGGGGAGGGAGGAGGAGAGAAGGCTGTAGAGGGCAGAGGAGAGGAGGGAGAAGGAGGAGAGGAGGAGGTGGCGGAGGAGGAGGAGGGGCGGCGATGGTGGTTGGAGAGGGGAAGTAATGTTAAAGACTTAAAGATGGTGATGGATATCAGTTTGCCTCATAAAATCAGGGGTTTATATAGATAGATAGATGAAAATATGTGAGAGCGATATGAATATTCTTTAATTTTCGGTTATATACATTTTCCTTTTTTATATATACTTATAATAAGGAAAAAAATTCAAATAACCCTACGTGAACTGTCTGAAATCCATATAATCCTCTTGATTTTTCTAAAGTCTATAATCCCTTGAAAATACCTATGTAAATTCAAATAACATCCTGAGTTAATTATACTTCTATTGAAAGATAAAGAATTTTCTACGAATATTTCATTTTATTAACTTTAATTGAAAACACAGTATACCAAAAATCTTTTACAGCATGACGATTTTATCTCTCCGGATAGATTATAAAACCCTCTCCGAATAAATAAAATCATAATTTATAAATGATTTTTCTCATTTTTAATACATTATATAAAAAAAATTTGGTATACAATGTTTTCAATCTTTTCAATCCAAGTAAATCAGATAGAATAATCATAATCTGTTAAAGAAGATTTAACTCTAGAGGCTTTTTAGATTTATATAAGTATTTTCAGATAGTTATATAGACTTTAGAAAAAGTTTGAAGATTATATAAATTTCATACAGTTTACAGGGAGTTATTTTAGATTTTTTTCCTCATAATAATTATATATATTTTTATAAAGAATTACTTGGATCTATTTTTTAAAAATATGAAAAATTATTAACAACATAAAAAATGAATAAAGTTATGAATTAGTTCTACGCGCAGTCCATTTTCATTCTTTTTTGAATTATTATACATGCATTAATGATGTATATATTTTATAAAAAAATATATACATCTTCATGATGAAACGAGCCGATCAAGTTATCGAAGTACATAGACTATTATAGAAAAGTTAGTCCATGTGGCTATGTGGAAAATAAAGACCAAAGACCATTTATTAATGTATCTTATTATTTATAAAGACAATCTTTATCAATATTATGATATGTGGTATGCGATTTATGTACGATTAAGATACCGCACAAAGTATATACGATATACAGAAATATATACAGTTTTATAAATTTTTATTCATAAAAAATGATTCTATCTAATGATTTATAATCAAGAGATACTTTTGAAGACAACACCAATATGATCTCATTTTTGTCTTACTTTTAATCACACAATAAGATATTAATATTTTATTATTATGAACAAAGACATAATTAATAAAAATTTGCTTTTATTTTATATATGCAAGGATAATAGTCATGGATAACAGTATTATTAATTATAATTGTGTAAAAGTCATGTCACATGTAGAAACCCATTTGTCTTTATCAGCGTGCCAGGTGGCTTTATTTCCACTCACACTCATTTTGTCCATATATTTACTCATCTTATTTAATATAACATATATACATATAGTTGGTACTTGCTACACAGTAAAAAAAAGGAAAAAAAGTTCAAAAGGGAAAGTAAAGGAAGGACAGATGAGCTCTGGTGGATGAACAGATGAAGAAGAGACGAAGCCTGAAGAAGATCTAATGGATGATGAAGAAGAACAGAGAGACTGAGAGAGAGAAAGAGACAGCGAGAGACTGAGAGAGACCGACTGAACCTAACACCTGAAGAAGCTTTGAGGAGGAAGACGACTGAGAGAGGGAGAAAAATTAGGGTCGGTGCTTGTGAGAGAAAAGTGTTCCTTTCAGTGAAGAAGAAGTGGCTCCGTTGGAGCCGGTGCCACCGCATATTTACGAACAGTGGCCTTTACTAATGTGAATCCAATATTTAACTTTATGATACTCTTACCCAAAAATATATATATTATATTTAACTATATGATACAAATTTCCCCACCACGTGAAGACATTATCTAGACAGCCTAGATAGTGGCATGGTAGGGACAGATCCCTTTCATATCTCTGTTAGAACGTCATCATATTAATTTTTTTATATATATAAAAAAAATTTCAATGTACCACCATACTTAAAATTCTCAATTTTACACATATTCATATTTGCCTCGATTGTGTGACATTTTTGTCTTTTCTCCCCTAATTCTACCTTGAATATAAAAGATCCAGATTTGTCAAAGATCCAGATCATCATTTTTGTCTCATTTGGCTGAGTTTACTCACTGAAAATAAAGTCTCTTCTGATGTTTGAAAATAATGTCTCTGACGTGTCCCCTTTTTTCTGTTCATTGCTGAATTTTTTTCCCCCAAACTATACTGGTGGGACAGATGGGATCTTTCTCCACACTTTATCATCATAACTTTTACAATCCTAACACATTCGTTGAAATGCATGAATGTTAAATGGAATACATGTATTTTTATTAAAAATAAAATGTATATTTGAATAAATTAAATACATATATTTTTTTTATATAGAGAATATAGTAAAATACAGGATAACATGCTTTTGACTCTCTCAAATTTTTTAAACCTGCAAAAATACCCACTAAAATATAAAAACATGCAATTACACCTCTTGCTGTCAGATTTTTCATTAAAATAAAATAAAAGTGTGATTTTTTCTTTTTAATTAAATTTTTGTCTTATTTTTATATTTTAATTAATTGTTATGTGATTTAATAATTCTTACAAAAAATACATTTAGACACATTTAAAAAATTAATTATTATATAATGATATGAATTAACTAATTGATTTTTTTATATATATTTACAAGTTAACGATAAAATAATAATTTTAAATTACTCTTATCCCATTTTAATGAAAAAATATAATAAGGAAGGGTATGAGTGCATATTTTTACGTGGGTTTCAAAAACTTAAAAGGTCGAAATGTATTTTATTCTGAAGTATATGTTTTATTATAAATATATTTCCCATCCCGAGTTAGGACCGCAAGAATGGCTTGACCCTATTGCACTTACCATCATTACCACTAAATTGAAGCCCACTTGCCACTCGAATCGGTTTATTTTCTTTCAGACAGAAATATGACATTTATACGAAACAACTTAATATGCAGATCATCACTGATTTGCCAGACATGAAGGAAGATTCAAAGCTACTATTTTTCGTTTCAGGATGACCAGCCCCAAATGAACCTTGAACTCGTCAGGGACACGTAATAAGATCTCCACTAAAGAGAGAATAATCTAGAAAGAAAACAAGAACAAATGTGATGCAGGGTTATCTGAAGAGAACTGCAGAAACCAAACTCCAATTTCAACACAATATAAATTCGCATTACATATATAAATTGGCATTACAAGGTGTAATGTTTATTGCAAACAGGATACACTGTGTTTCGGAAAACCAAATGTGCTCAAAAGGAAAACCATAACACATGATGGAGAAACCACAAACAGGATGCAAACATCAGAAAACATTATTCATGCAGCTTTAGATGATCTGCTGCCAAGAGAACATGAAAACAAACAAACAAACAAACAAACAAACCACTGATACATGTAGCCATCTCACTTGCTCTGTTGTGTCTGTCACTGTCTTTCCTGCAGAAACAGAGAGGTTTAATTACATAATTTTGATCAATATATGGAAATCCAAATCATATACATGTTGTGAATTAGTGGAAATTCATGATTACAAGAAATAATCTTGCCTACCATCATGTGAGGGAATTAAGTATCAGGATAGATGCAAACAAAAGATCAAGAAAAACTTCAGTCACCTTATGGAAATCGATGAACACGCCAATCCGGTTCAACGAATGTTCAAATTGATGGAAATCGAGCGGCGGATCTTCTGCACATCCTCCCCGCCCTTACTAACACGGTTCTTGAACGTGGTCGGCATTCCCACCAACTCCAACTCCTGGAGCCCACTTGTGTGCTTTAGTCCTTCCGGGAGCATCGCCAAGCATCCGCACTTGGAGATCACCAACCGTTTGAGGTGAACCATGGCGTGACCCTCCAACTCCCACTCCTCCAGATGTTCGAGCTCATCGAGTGTCAAGAATTTCAATTTCAGAAAGCTCTCATCACTGCAGACCATTTTTTTCCCAATGTAGGACTCCTTAAGTAACTTCAGACTCTCAAGGCTCTTTAGTTGTCCCAGAACGGGCATCGGGTCTTGATCAAGCTTCGATGCGCGTAATGTCAACTTCATGAGTTGGGTTGGGAATCCGGTGACGTCCGCTGGTAACTTCTCTAGTTTCCCATACAGAGTCAACAAGTAGAGGTTTTGAAGATCCTGGAATGGCAATCCTGTTGGGATGAAAGTTGGTCCATCTCCAATCAATGCCAAGTAATTAAGGCATCGAAGATGAGGAAGCGCGGAGGCTAACGCGGACTCGTGTGTTGCACGCGAGATCTTCGTGATCGCCAACCGAGTGAGGCTAGTGAGCCCCGCGAGACTCTTCGATATCCAATCTCCGGCGGGGATGCCGTTTAGTATCTGAAGATTTGGAAGGCTTTCGATCTGCGTTGGAGCGTGCCAATCTAAATAAAGATGCCTTAGTTTCTCCATCTTCCAAACAGTAGGCGGCACCGATAACTTCCCGTTCGACCTTATATCGAGCGTCAGTAGATTGAAGAGGTTCCCAACTTCCGGCGGGAGTCTTTTAAGCCTTGTGTTGTTCAATCCCAAGAATCGAAGGTACGTCAATGTCCCGATCTCTTCAGGCAGTTGTTCGATCTTCACGTCCTTCAAATCGATCACTCTGAGCAGCTTCAACGCATCGACTATCGGTATAAGATTGAGCTGTCTTTGGTTGAAGCACAAGAGCGAACGCAGCTTCGGAGAAGACGCTTTGAGGTCCAACCATTTCCCGTTGTCGCGTTGTTCGTCGACATCGCATTGGATGGCCAGCCGACGCCGAGCCTTGGGCGGTGAATTCGATTCCCTGACACCGTGCACGGTGAGGAACTCGAACTCTTTGGCCTCGGCGATTGCGAGGTCCCTCAGAAGGTCATGGATTCGGCACGATTTGATCCCACAAGTCCTCGAACCTCCATAAGACTTCTTCGAAACCACTTGGATCAAGCTCCTCTGGAACAGCTCCTCCAAGTACTCCTCCGCGATGTCCTCCGCCGACATCATCCTGCGCTTCTGAACCTCCGTGAATCCCTCCGCGATCCAAAGCATCTTGAGCTTGCTCGAACGGATCTCCGCGTCTTCGGGGAAGAGACCGAAGTAGAGGAAGCAGGGCTTCAAGTAGCTCGGCATTGCACGGTAGCTCAGAGCGAGCACTTCCCCACAGCCTTCGGTTTTCGAATCAGACATCCAGTCCAACGTTTTAAGAACATTACCCCACTCCATCACGGTCTTCGCCTTCAGCGACAGAAGCCCGCCTAAGATCACGATCGCGAGAGGCAATCGCTTGCATTTCTCGAGCAATTGCTTCCCCTTCTCAACCAAGTCGGGCGGACATCCGTCTTTGCTGTTGAAGACCTTCCAATTGAAGAGCTCCCAACTCTCGTCGTCGTTCAGGAATCGCAGCTGAAAGGGGTCTCTGCTGGGATCGGCCGCCTTGGCTACTTCGTAAAACCGGGTCGTTAACAAAACCCGGCTCCCATTTTCTATGCCTCGAAAGGCCCGTCTTATAGCGGTCCAGGGCCGATCTTCCCAGACGTCGTCCATGATGATCAAGACCTTCTTGTCCTTCAACCACTCGTTCAGCATATTCTCCAATGCTACTGTGTCATGATCATCGGAAACTTCACCGACTGTTTTCTTTAGCAGCTCCTTCAAGAGCTGATGGGGCGGGAAGTCCTGCGAGACGGACACCCACACAATTCTCTCGAAGCGCATCTGAACATCTCCGTTTCCACGTACCTTCTTTGCGAGGGTGGTCTTGCCGAGACCGCCCATACCGACTATCGAGACCACCCGGAGCTCGTCGCCTCCTGTGGTGAGTCGCTGAACGACCCCTCTCTCTTGGTCTTCGAATCCGACGATCACGCCGTCCATCTCCGGACGGTTGTCCGTCTGCCTCCGGAATTCCAAGGCGTTCGACTGAGGCGAGACCTGGTCCGCTTGGATGCCGTAATTGTCTTTGTCCTTGAAGATCCTTCCGAGCTCCTCGCTGACGCCGATGATCGACTTACCAATTCTGCGACGGGAGGGGAGGTCTCTCAAGACGAGGACCCATCGCTTGAAGCGGGACTTTCGCCGTCGGCGAAGCTCGTTGCGCATGACGAACTCGTCGATGATGTCCTCTCCGTTGTATGCGGAGTCCCTCAATCGCCCCAACCATTTCTTCACGTCTTCCTCCTTGTTGCGTTTCCTCTCGGTCTTGCTCAAGAACTCTTGTAGCTGCTCCAGTTCCCCCTTGAAGGAACTCACCTGCCCGGTCACGCCGGAGAGGAACTTCGCTTCTATGATGAGTTGGTCGCCGACCTTCTGCACGAGGAACGAAACGGTGGCGTCCGCCATGGCTGCTGATTCTCTGCCTCTAGCAACCCAAGCAGAATTCAAAAATCAAATCTTTTATTGAAATGGGAGTTCAGATTTTGCAATGGATGAACAGAGTATATATCATAGGACTTACAAGTTAGAGACAATGATCAATTTTGGGCAAACCCAAACTCTTCCTTCTCCATTGAAATCACGGTTGCCTTGCTTGTGTCACATAATAATGAATGCTCTTTGTATGATAATGAATGCTCTCTGATGGGATATTGTAAAAGTTGATTCTTGGTTTTGATTCAATGGTTGTATGTTCCCACCTCAAAACCATTGAATCTCACCATTTAATTCATTCAGGTATGCGTTCCATCATTTATGAGTTGTTTTTAGTTTTTTTAAATAGAAGTCTCCAATTGGTTATTAAACAAATGAACTTAATTAAAAAGTGTCATCATCGTTACCAAAAAAAAAATTGTTCAAAAACGGTGTATTTCAACAAAAGTAGCTCCTCATTATTACATCTTAAAAAATTCTTATATAAAATTTAAGAGATTTTTATTTTTAAATCTTTATAAAACATAAAATTTAGTGATTGATTCCTTAATTTTTTATATTTTAATTTTAATCTTTAAATTTAAAAAATATGTTTATTTTTAGTCCTTGGAAGGAATCTATCCTTCAATTATTTGGTTTTGTTTTTAGTCTATGAAAGAAACTAAAAATGAACATATTCTTTAAATCTGAAGATTAAAATTAAAATATAAAAAAATATAAAATCTATCCCTAATATGTTTATACTGAGTGAAACCTAAAATCCAAAATGATAGAACGCGCTTTCCGTGCATATGTAATAGTAATTAATTGATGAAGTGATTCGCTCAATAGTCTACTCCAAAGTCATGGCAAATTGAAGTCGTAAAAAAAATTGGACTATCAGTTAGGTGGTGTTTGTCATAAAAATAATATTTAATTAAAATAATATAATAAATTTGTGAACAGAGATATGAAAAAGACGTGTCCAACAGTGGACTGTGATGTCCCCATCGATCTTATCTTCTCGTTTTTGTCCCATTCAGCTTAAATAAGAGAGACGCGTTTTCACTCGAGTATGGAAACCTAAATAAAAATAATAATTACATGCACTTCTTTTTCAGTTTTCTTCGCTCTATTTAAGTTTTTTAAAATAGATAAATCATCTATAATACGATTAATTGTATAGACATATTTATAAAAAAAATTATAAATTTTTAAACAATTATATACCTAATAACGGTGAACATACATGATTAATAAGATACATAAAACTAAAAACATAATTGAAAAAATAACTATGTATAATAGCCCTCATATCAAAAATCTACACTTGGTTATTCTTGAGATCATTTTTATTGATCAAATATCTTTTATTTTTTTAAGTATATAATTGTTTAATAAAATAAATGATTTTATAATAAATGCATACATGAATGAGTTAAATAAATACATTTAACATACTGCAATAGATTGTGGAATAATTGTTGGAGTATCTAAATGTATATATTAACACCCTATCTCAAATTCTACATAAAAATCCTAATAAAACACTTTCTTATTGGTCGAAAATCTTAAGAATAATATTAAATTTAGTCCATTCTAAACATACTCGCTTGTTCTGGTTTATTTAATGTGTGTTTGTAAAAATAAAATACAAACTCCAATTAATTAAATAACTCCAAAAAAAAATCGCATAGTTCATTAAACGGATATATAAAGCGCCGCCCAAATTGCCAAATTGTTATTCCATAGAAAGATAGCGTGTGACAATGCTCAAATTTTATTCTGTATTCTGAAGCACCTCATTGAAGTCAGGGAACCATTTACTTTTGAGGTAGGAAAAAATAAAAAATAAATAAAAAAAGGCAGAGGCCCTTGCTTGCAACTTGAGTCAATATTGTCTGCCACATGAGAACTTCTTTTTTCCTTCCTCGCTGTAGTCTTTGGAGGGTGAGCAAGATTTTCTTCCTCTTTTGTCTGTAAAATAGATGCTCTCATTTTTTTTTCAAAGCCAACAGGACAATGTGATTCTTCATGTACCTTTCATTAGGTCTTTTTTTATCATCTATTCAATGCTAGCTGTGGCTTGTCATGAACACAAATAAAATAAAGTAAGATTCTACATGGTTGGGAACTGTCAACCTTACATTTTAAGCGGAAATTAGAATTTAAGAGGATTGATCTTGAATTATTATTAATCATGTTTGCTGAAGTTTTACATCTAATTTTCTTGTACAAAAGTTGATGGTTATTGAAAAAATTCTATAAGTTACCATGTAAATCATATTCAAACCTTAAGCCTCAATTTGATTGGAGATAAAATTTACCATGTAAAAGCATGTAAAATTTAATTAATTCAGTCATAAGATTATGACATGGGGATAAAAGGAGAAGTAAATGATTTTTAGTTTGTTTGTTTGTTATTTCTTTCTCTACTTGGATAATTTTTTGCCTATTTATTTATTGAAATGTAATTACAGTTTTGGCTGGATAAACGGTAACAAATTATACTGGTTTGTCCTCTCATGTACAGCTATATCAGGATTTATTTATTTTATCATAGCATAACTATTACAATTTAGCTATCTAATAACATGTTAATCATAAGTAAATTCTTCTGATATTCACCTCCTTGTTCATGAAACAAATAATGGCTATAAACTGATATTTATCATGAACACTAACTAGACTCTCGTGTGATTTTTTTTATTTTTTTATTTTTTGGTGTGAAGGCCCTGTTGGGGCTTGTATATTTATATTATGAAAATCATTGTGTACAACCTCTACATTTTCTAAAGTATTGGCCTCTTCTATACAAAATGTTAACCCCTCGTTTGGATAGAGAATTAAGTTATTATAAGGTTTATGACTATTTTAATATAAATGTATAATTAAAGATAAAATAATTTTTTGTTTAATTGTGTTTTGAATTATTCTCAGTTAGAAACGTAATAATAAATTTTTGTTGTTTGGATAAAATGTGATTAAGGTATGGATAAAAATTTTAAAAATGTGCAAACATAGCAATTGATTTGACAATTGATTTATAAGAGATGATGTGATGTATGACAGATTTGAAAAGAAATCAATGCAGAATATTTGATCTCAAAATTGTCCTCAAAATAAAATTTTATGAGATTTTGTCATTTGTAGACAAATCTCATTATTTAAATCATAATAATCACTTTTGTTTGTGAATTGTGATTTTAAGATTTGTAGGATGTAATATTTTATTTATTAGATTTTAATAATTGTCATTGTAATTGTGTTTTTGCTATTTTTAGTAGAGTCATAATTGACATCATGAGTATGTATTTTTAATATTTGTGGCCTATATAAGGAGTGCCACCATCTTTGTAAGAGACAAATTTTGATTAATTAATACAATTATCTCCCTTTTGGGTTTTCTATTCAAGAATTCCTTGTGGATTCAAAGAGCTTATGAGATCTCAACGCAGGTTAGATCTTTTTATCCGTTTTTCGCTGCTTTATTATGTCAGTTGATTTGATAGTGGGCTCACATATTCTTTTAATTTGAAATAATATGGAATAACTTAATTTCAAGAATTGACAGAAATCCATACAAATTATTATTTATTCCAGCCTTCCAAACACATATTTTAAGGCTATTCTAATTAATTCCCTCTTATGCTGAGCTTCATTCTTAAACAAAACCAGGGCTTGATAATCAAACATACCCTCCCTTACAAAAATGTACAGGCAACCTGGTGTTTAACTGTCTTCCTCGGCAACCACTCTGTTGCTTGTACTCCCTCCCTTACAAAAATGCATTGGATCAAAACCATTACTAGACTTTAATTTCACATGTTGACCATACTAGAAATTGTCTATTGAAAGCCGATGAATCACATAAGCAACCACTTGGTTACTGGAGTATTGATTGGATTAATTGACTTTTATTTGAATAGATTATAACAGAGTTGAATGATGAAATAAAACAAATATTTTCACAATTTTCAATGCATGTATAATAACTATATATGTTAATTTGTTAGTGTGTCACACGTATAATACTATCTTATCTTCTACTATCATATAAAAGATTTTATTCTCTTACTCCTAGAAGGTCTCATCATCGCATTGTTGTCATCGTTGTCCCCGTCAAGCCCCTGCGCCCGTCGTAGCAAAAATTTGATGTGTCTTTAAAAGGCCACCACAAATATTTATTGCTTGACAATTCCATTGGTCCTTGTAGCTTCAAAGAAGATCATGCATCATCTTGAAGAATGCATTCAATCCTCAAGAAAGAAAACCAAATTTGAATATTTATGTAGTAATTTAAAAGGTGCATCACAGAGTAGTAGTGAATTTCTTTTGTAAGTCACAGACAAAAGAAAAAAGAAAAGATTCCGAATGATGTATTTATAAAAAAAAAAATTAAAAACAAGAAAACATACTAACAAGACCTTCAAAAAATGTAATTCGCCTATCAATAATGAATGGAGACCAATATAAAACTGTAAATGAAGACATTTATGAAAAATAATAAATTGTTGTTAATGATAAATTTTTAGAAACAAATTGATTTGATGTTTACAGGTTTAATTTAAGAATTTATATTATATAAATAAGCTATGGTCACTTGAAGTTTAGACCTTCCCCGGATTCTTTCAGTCAGTTTTCTTCTACTTTCTCACTCCAGCAATTCGGTCCTCCGCAATCTTCATTGCACTAATAATTTCTTGAAATTAAATTTCATAAACTTATCTAATGCACATTATTTGTGAACAATTTTGTAAATTTTTGTGGTCACAAAAAGATTTTTCAGGTGAACCAAAAAAAAATGATTATATCTAGTTTTCAAGAGCTGATTATATTGGTGTCCGTGCCTCCTCTCAACCCACTGGGACAACTGGGATGCTAAGCTTTCACATGGCCTGGTTTAAAAACATAAAAACAAACCCCCCTTCCCTCACATGCAATTCACCGATCTCTGAATAAATAAAAATTTAGAATCATGTAAAATAAATTTTTTATTGATACATATAAATTTTTTAATGACATCTAAATTTTTGAAGATTATAAGATAATACAATTTCATATTAGGTGTGCATATGTAGTGTTGAATAACATTGAAAATATCATTGAATATATAACAATACAAATGCAGTTTTAGTTTAAATATTTTATCAAACATTTTGTATACAAGTTTTAAATATTAAAATACTTACAAAATATACAGATATTTTATCCAAGAACTAATAAGAAAAAGGCATTTAAAATTGGAGACTTAAAATAAAATATGAAAAAGGAAGACTGATCACTAAATAACACAGCTTACTAAGACTTAAAAATAAAAAGCACATTTACACAAACTATTGGTATATGAACAGACGTTTGATGGATAGACTAAAAACAAAATAAGCAGTTGAAAACTTGAAGTTGAGAACTTAAAAGGAAATATGAAAAAAGGAAGTGATTGATATATAAGAGCATCTCCAATCATATACTTAAACCCTTACTCAAACTTAAATTTGAGTAAAAATCATATAAAACCCTCTCCAACCATTTACCCATACTTATACCAAATCAAGCTTTTATTCAAATCTTTACCCAAATCAAAGGAGACTCAAATCTTTACCCAAATTTCAACATCTTTTTTTTTTCTTTTTTTCTCCACATTTTCTTTCAATATAATATTTTTTTCCCTTCAACTCCACTTTTAGTTTAATTATATTAGATATTTTTTCACCCTTTCAAAATTTTCACCATCTCTTGAAATCCAAAAAAAAAAATAGTCTCATTTTTTAAGTCTTCATCTCTGTTTTTTAACTTCTTATTTTTATTCCAATAAAAAAAATATTACTTTTACTTTTTTAAAAAAAAATTGGATGATAATAATTTTTAAATTTAAATATTTTGAAGGAAAGAAAAATTGAGTAGTAAAAATGTTTGAGAAAATGACTTTGAAAATGTTTATAGGAAATAATTAGAAGAAGATGTGAAATTTTTAAAAGATTTGAGTAAAACACAAAGTGATGGTTGAAGACACATCATATCAAATCAAGCTTTTACTCAAATTTTAAGTAAAATTTGAGTATAAATTTGAGTAAGGGCTGAAGATGGCCTAAATAGATATGTTTACAAGGATTTAAAACTAAAACAAAAAATAAAAAAATAAATACTCACTTCACATGAATCTTATTAGCAAATAAACACAAACTTTAGCAATCACAATCAACAACAAACCAATCATATAAAAAAAAATGATCAACCACACAAACAATACAAGATCATCATTTAATGCAACAACACCTTGATGGTGTAAATGCATTATAAAAAAAAAACAGAACGAAAGAGCAACAACCAACAACCAACCAACAATGTCATCAGCAAACAATTGATATTGAATCACCTCTTCACTGGTTGGTAGAGATACCTCCTCTTCATCTAGGGGTCCAGGGTTCAAGTATTACCCCTGCTGAAAAGAGATGATTTGATCAAGAAAAAAAAAAAAAAACAAACAATTGACAATCAAAGTGAAATCAATCTGCACTCAAGGCACAAAACCTCAATTCCCCCATCCTACAGCCGCTAATGCTTGCACATTAAGCACATCTTGGATGATGATCTTGGGTATGTGTTTAACCATCCACCAATCTTCACCCTCGCCTTCTCGCACCCTCGCAAGGAAGCTCTCTCTCATGCTCTTCAGCAAAAGCTCTTGTAAAGACTTCACATGCTGTAGCCCCTCTGGAAGCATCTCAAGCCAGCCACAATATGAGATGGTTAAGGTCCTGAGCATAGGCATGGCTCCCTCCTCCACCACCCACCTCTCTATTTCATCTATCTTATCGATCTCAAGTGATTCTAACTGAAGAAACCCTCCCGCACGACATACTAGTTCCTTCTCAGCATATGATTGATCTGATATAGTGAGAAACCGGAGTTTCAGCAATTGTTCTAGCACCATAAATGAGCTCTTTGTGAGTTTAGATTGCGAGAGGTACAACTTGGTGATGTTTGGCGGAAACCCCCCATTAGGTACTACAGCTGGTAGCTTCCCAATCGCCCGTGCAAGTTCATCTCGCACAACTCCTCATGCTCCTGGAAGACCAACAGCTTCACCATCTTCTCCGTCATCAGTTCTTTGTCAATATCTGTATGTGTTTGAAGTGTGATCTCCAGTGATCGGACCGATTTGAGCCCACGAAGAGCCTCCAATAGTGGCCCTTCATTTGAGAACTTGTAAATCCATGACAAGTTTAACATTCTTAGATTGGTCAGTCTCGCCAAACGACATTTCTTGTTCCAACCATCTGGATCTCTTACACCTGATAGAGTCTGGAGGTCATAGTGACGATCTCTCCGTGGTTGACCATCAATGTATAATGCTTGTCCTTTTAGATGGCGCAACTTCTCCAGATTCCAAATTGCAGAAGGTAGATAGACAGGGCAACCACCCCTTAAATCGAGAGTTTGAAGGTTCCGGAGGTTGCCAATGGACGACGGAAATGTTATGGCTGATGGGCCCCAATCCAGAGCAAGGTGCCTCAAGAGGGTCATCCTTCCTACACTCTTTGGCAATATTTTTTCAGGAGAAGAGCCGAGATCCAAATCAACCACCCTGAGAAGGAATAACCCTTCTAACATCGAGTCTATAGTCATGTATCTTTTAAACATGTATCTCCACTCCCCAAAGTGAATGAGGGAGTGAATTGTTGGAGAGAGATTCAGAGAAAGTGATGATTTTGGGATGGCAAATTGGGAAGCAATGCGACGTGGATGCTGCTCATCCGTGTTGACGTCAGTTAGGACGTTGAGAAATGACATATGCTTGGCCTCTGATACAGAGAGGTCGAGCAAAAGATCATGAACACGACAAGTCTCAACACCTCCATATACACCTCGCCGAATAGCCATGACAAGGTTCCTTCGGATCAACGCTTCCAAATAGCCCTCTGCGACTTCCTCCATCGTTTTTTCTTCGCCTTCTTGCTTCACGGACCCCTCTGTGACCCACAACCTGACTAGCCTGCCCGAATTGATCTCATAGTCTTCCGGGAAGACGCTGAGATAGAGAAAACAAGCCTTCAAATGACCGGGCAGGTCATCGTAACTCAGAGCAAGCACTCTGGAGGTCCGAACTTCCATGTCGAGATCCTTATCCTCTCCTGCGAACACTATTTTCCAGTACTCCAGCTCCTTATCATACAAAACCCCACCAAGAACAACAAGCTGTAGAGGCAGACCGCCACATTTTTGCGCGATCGACCGCCCAACCTCCTCGTAAGCAGTGGGACACCTCCCTCGCAAGTTGGGGAACGCTTTCAAGCAGAGAAGCTCCAAGCTTTCCTCCTCCTCTAGCAATTGAAGTTCATATGGGGTACTTGTTGGGTCCGCACGCTCTGCAACTTCTCGATTGCGGGTTGTCAATAAGACGTGGCTACCATTCGAGCTGTCGGGAAGGAAATCTTTCAGGAATTCCCATTCTTCGACACTCCATAGATCATCGATAACCAATAAGTACCTTTTGCCTTTCAAGTGCTTATATATCTCCTCTTTCAATCCATCACTATCCATCCTCTCCAGCAACTGTGCGTCGGGCTTTCCCCAGAGGCATTTCACAAAGCTGAGCAAGAGTTCTTTAGCTCTGTAATGCCGTGACGCAGTAACCCATAGTCTGCAACTGAAGTGCTTCTTGATGCTGTCGTGTTCACAGGCTTTCTTCGCTAGAGTTGTCTTACCCAAACCACCCATGCCAACAATCGAGACGACTGACAGACGTGGGTCGCCTTCTGTAAGCTTGCCTACTATAGCCTTCACATCATCATCGAAGCCCACCACCGCTTCCTTCTTCGATACATCATCGAAGCCCACCACCACCACCTCTTCTTCCTTCATCGATTTCAACGATTCTCTCATTGTATCCTCCGCATCTCCAACAACGGATTCACCAATTGGGATGATGTCGTTAACTCTTCTCTCAATGTCCTTGATTTTGCTGATGAATTTTCGGAGAGACCCAGACGTGAATTGATTGACGCAACCAATGGACTTGCCATTGCGAAGTTCTCTTCTTTGGAGGTACATCTCTACAGCAATCTCTGCATCATTAGAGGCTGATAACAAACTTTTCACCGATTCCTTCATTTGATATCTTTCGTCCCCACGATCATCGTCAGCGTGTTTAAGGAGGGCACGCCTGCACTGCAGCGCATCGATCAAGGAACTTATTCCACGCAGACGACGCGGCTCTTGTGAAAGCAGCTCTTTTAATCTTGTTACACAGTTGGCAATGATGATCTCTGCCATTTCTGCTCTCTCTACAACTCTTAACAGAACTGTATAAGGCTTGCACTCTAGAAAGAAATCTCCATTGGAGACTTTTACAATTACAAGCCTGGGTTGTTTGGTTGAATGATCAAATACCAACCCAAAGAACAAAATTTGATAGATAGATAGATAGATAGATATTGATGCGGGTTGTTGAGCCATCATATTAAGAGTAGTTGAATAATAAAAAAATACCAAACCAAAGACTTTCATTTTTTATTCATCATTGACTCGCATTTTATTAAAGAACTGGTGTCATTGATAAAGTGTCATCACAAACGCATCAAAGGCATGGAAATCCAGGTGAAAGAAATGGGAACACAGAAAACAAGAAGTAAAACAGAACAAAAGAATGGTAATGGAACCAGCCAAGGTATTGAAATTACTAGTCTATAAATACAGATTAAAAAAATCAGAGGTTGATAAAACATAGTGATGTTTCATAACAGACCTGTCTTGCTCTGATTTTGTACTTTGATCATCAATCAGTGCTTCCGAAGAAAGGGTGAAGAGAAATACATAGGGAAGGGAGAGGAGGAAGAGGTGTTTAGGACTGTGGATCTCATTTATGGCTATTAAAAGAAAAGGACATGAAACCTCAACAAAGGTTGGTTCTTCCAATCCAGCAACCACTCTTTCGCGTTGTGGTTTTAAACGTATCTAGCATTTGTAAAGTGAAAAAATGCACCCCAGGTTCTCTGTGTTAGAAACCCAAAATTTTCAACTCCCTCAAACATCGCTTTTATAAAAGCAGACATCACAATGCAGCCTTTAGTCTATAAAAGTACTATATTATCCTTAGACAATTCATAAAATAACACACTATCACCCCCTTTAAAATAAAACTCCCCTTCTTGTAATCATCCAAACCAATAAGCTCAACACAGATGTAGTAACCAAACACAACTTTTTTCTTTTTCAGAGGGTTTTAAACAACGCCACCCGGATTGGAGAAGCCGCGTATATGAAATCTCGCGTTGGGCATCTCACATCCAAACAGCCCCTAAACATTTGATTAGTCTGAAATCTCTTTTCAGGAATAACTAATCATAAGCTTATGTTGGAATGTCAAATAATCATGGTCTTGAGTTAAAAAGATTGTCTTATAAGCAGATTTTAGGAATACCCTTAGCATTCAAATTTCAAAGTCACATATATACATATAGATCCATACATTTTATTAGAATAAAAATTGTATTGCGAGCGCCAATAGCATTGAAATACAAAGTGGATAGATGAGAGAAAACAGGGCTGAGAGAACTACATAAAAGAACTACATAAAGGGGATAAAGTAAAGGTGAACCTCTAATAGGAGACGTTGGTGAGTAGATGAGTAACTACCCACCAAACATTTCCAAACCACCCCATCATCACGCAACTGCTTCTTCACTAGCCCGCCACCACCAGCACCCCTCCCACAAAACGGACAGACTGTCTTCAATCTCCTTAAGCCTTGCGCCAACAAAATGATTGTTGTTACAAGCAATTCTGGTTTGCAGTCCTGGGTATACAATTAATTGAAGCATTTCAATGTTTAATGAATGTACATACTTCATTGTGATGTATACATTCTCAATAAAAATGAAAACGTGTTAGGACTGCATGCCTGCGGGGTTGTTCCTTACCCACCCTCCCCCAACAGAAAACAAATAAAACAACCGAACAATTACAAATAAAAAGCAGGAAAAAAAAAACTCCCTCATTACTCATTCTGCTTTCATACAGAGCCTACATGATCATCATCAAATAAAACTACTAAACAATCATAAGGGGAAAAAAAACATCTTTACTGTCCCCTGTTATGGTTAGGGTTCACTCCTCCCCTTTTGTTGCCACAGATTGACCAACATCACAAAGTTCAAACCATGCAATATTTAATAAAGTAACACAGATAGACCAACATCACAAAGTTCAAACCATGTAATATTAATAAAGTAAAAATGAAGATACACATCAGTTTGAAATAAATGAATGGAAAGAATATAATTGGAGTTATTAAAACAAGAAAGGAAGAGGACTTGATGATCAAACAAACTTGGTACAATTTGTCCCATTTTGAGAGTGTAACATACCTCCTGTTTTACCTCTTCAAGCAAACAAACTTGGTACAATTTGTCCCATTTTGAGAGTGTAACATACCTCCTGTTTTACCTCTTCAAGAGCCACCACTTTATTTTTCCCTAAACAAACAACCATACATTCTACATTACACAGAAGAGACTTCAAAATCAAGAAAATTTTCAAATTATTTGACTCAGCCTATACTCCTAGTAAGGCTCAGAAAAAAAGATACCCAACCAAAGGTTACCACTTTAGAAAAATCATCAGGAGGAATTAAAATGAAGGGTGGCTCACTTTCCATTCTCTTCTAATATAAGAAAATATATCCAAATGACATTTTAAGGAATTTTTTTCAGCAGTTCTCTAGTGGGACTATGGGATCAATGTGATAGAAAATACAACCCAAGCTCTCAAATGAGTAGGGAAAAAATAGATCTCATTGTTGAAAATGATGTCCAATTAAAACAAACAATAGAATCAAAATGCATCAAAAAAAAAAAACAAGTGCTATTAGAATCCATAAAAAGAATTTGTGAGAGCTGAGCCATTGCTTGCTCTCAATGCTCTTTGTAAGGCCTGATTCTGTACTTCTTTTCCATCCAAAAACATCTCCCCGGCAAAACAATCTCTCTAGTCGATCTTGACCGAGGAGAAGAGGTAGTGAACGAAGTAGAACGACATGAGGAACCCAATAGTCCCCGTGGATAGCATGATCGCGAAGGCCATGATTAAAGAGTAACCCATATAAAGGATTGCCGAGACTGGCCCACTCAAGCTCCGGAGATCAAACACCAAATAATTGATAGAGTAGAGGAAAACATACACCGCAACTGATCCGGATGCAAAGAATGCCTTCCACCACCAGCGCCAGTCCTCCACACACAAATGCATGTATGTGAGAACCACCGAGACCTCCGCGCAGACTATCACCAGAAGAAACAGAACGACAAGCAAGAACCCGAACACATAGTAGAACCGTCCAAACCAGATGCTTGAGAGGATGAAGAAGAGCTCAATGAAGAGGGTCCCAAAGGGGAGGGTCCCTGCTCCAAGGACGAGCAGCCATGAGGGGTATTTGCGGGCGGGGATCTCTCTCGGGATCTGATTGGTCCGAACTGGGTAGGTTATTTCTTCCGCCCGTGTACCGAAAAAACCTCCTAAGAGTGTGAGAGGCACAGATATGCAGAACCACAACAAGATAAGCACAAAGTAGGTCGAGATTGGGATTGCGCCCGTGCTGTTGCTCCCCCACAAAATGAAGTTCAGCACGGTGAGGATCACAAAAACGATCCCCGGAAAGAAGCATGAAATGGACCACGAAACCGACCGCCACCCTTCAGAAGTTCCTTTAATGGTCCTCCATAGACGGACTCCGATGTACCCTGCAGCGATCCCAAGGAAGAGGTAGAGGATGATCATCCCCGTGAGGAGCATGCCACGGGATGCAGGTGACATGAACCCGAAAGCCGCAAAGATAATGGTAACAACAGCCATTCCAGCGATCTGAACCCCATCGCCTATCATCACACAAAGCAATTTCGGGTAACCGGGTTCTCTGAATACGTCCCCAACAACCAATTTCCACCCAGAGAGCTCCTCATTCATCTGTGCTTGTGCCTCCTTATCAAGCTCCTCGTACGTAGTGAGATCCCTTCGCACTGTTCTCAAGAAGATCACAAACACAATCCCCGCCAAGAAAAAGATCACCATCAGAGAATTCAAGATCGAGAACCAATGGACCCTTGCCCCATCCATCTTCAAATACGCATCCCACCTCGACGGCCATCTTATATCGCTCAGCACGAACTCAACCTCATAAGTAAACGACACCCGCTCCCCCTCCCTAATGATCTGCGACTTCTCGAGCTCCAATGGACAACTCACCGGGTCAATCTGATCATACCTATTAAGCTTTGAAACCACCTCTGGGTCACGCTTCACGCTGCATGGTATAACCTCAAACCCGACAATCTCATACCCATTCGCTTTTTTCTTCTCCGCCTCGGAAATCACACCCAACCCCTCCTCTCCGGTCCCAATAATCTGCACACCAGACCCTTCATATTCATGCACCAAGACCTTAAATTTAAGGTGGTTAATGATGTAATCCTCAGACCCGCCGGACAGGGTGAACCCGACAGGGAATCCGGTCCACTGGATCAACGCGCCATTCTTCTGTTGGGTGTATCGCATTGCAGGGAGGTTGTCCAAGATCATGTTGACCTGGTACAAGTCACGGGTCCTCTGCTTCAGGAGCTTCACCTCATGCTCGCCCAGCGGTTTGGTCGTGCAGAGGAAGAGCGATTCGTTGGCATTGACTTTGAAGCGGTAGGGGGAGTTGTCAATCTGATCGCCCATCAAGAGCTCACCGAGATTCTCCGCGGATTTCTTGATGCCTTCATTGGGGCGGCAGTAAGGGAGGCTGTAGTAGCTGAAGGGGAGCTCGGTCTCGATGGAGGTGAGGGAGTTGACCTTGACAGAAATCTTATCACCAGTGGAGTATGTGTGCATGTAGGAACCCGGGAGGTAGAAGGCGAAGGAGGGGCGGCAGAGGAGGACCACCATGAGGAGGATCAGAAGGACAAGGTCCGCCCAAGTCGCCATTTTTTGGGGGTTTCGTGTGTTTTCTTTTTAGATCTGTGAGTGATGGATTCAGATCTGGTTGAGAAGGGTTCAAAACACCAAAATTAAGTAAAAAATATGGTTTTAGAAGTTTCAATCAATTCAGCTTAAGAAATGAATCAAATAGAAGACAATGCTGGAACCCTGATCGATTCAAACTATTATAAATTAGAGTTTCAGAAGGTTATTCAGAGTAGCCTATTCAGTTCAGCTAAACATATGCATTGAAACAGGCGGATCCAAAACCCCAACCAATCTCAAAAAATGGCTAATAATCGATTAAATTTTTAAGGGAAAAAAACCAAGAACTAGGGCTTCAGAGACTTGCAGAGAATAACATCGCAAATATCAGCTAAAAAAAACGAATCAAAATAAGCGAATCAGAAACCCTAATCTGTTCAAACGTGAATGATTTTTTTAAAAGCAAACAAATTTCTGAAAGAACCGCAGAGCACTGCATCGCAAACATCATCTCAAGAAAACAGAGTAAACGAAATCGAAAAACCAAATCAAAGCATCGGAAATCCGGAAGAACAGTGAGAGATCACAGATCTACTGGGTAGACATTCGATTGGATGGAGAGAACCCAGATCGGACGGTGTAGAACGAAGGGGTCGAAGGAGACTTACCCTTACTTGAAGAAACGTCGGAGAGAGAGGTATGTTCGGCGAACGGAGTGGAAAAAGAGCGTGTTTTTGGTTGTCCGCGTTGGTTGGAAAACCGGGGAGCTTTTGAAGAAGAACCGTCACTCGACTTCACTCACCCGAGTATGGGATCTCCACGATTTTTTATATATAATAAAATAATGAATCAAATATTTATCAAATCGGTTTTTTTTAAGAAGAAAAAAATCGGTGAAGGTAGACTGTTCTTCATAAGTCCGAATTGGTCGGTTTTAATTTGGTTTGTTATGAAAGCATATTGAACCATATTATCATCCTCTTCAAAATGAAATCGAACCAAAATTAAAATCAAAGTGATAAAACCGTAAACCAAGCCGAAATTATTTGTCTAAATCAAACTAAATTGGATCGAACTGTTAAATCTTTTTACAAACAAAATTAAAAGAAGTACAAAACAATAAAAATATACAATATATGGACAAGGTACTTAAGGAATATATTTAATATACTATATTTATATTTAAAGAATGTCATTCATAAATATATTTAATATAAATATTAATTTATTTAAATTTAATTTTATTCGATTTTTTAAAAAAAAAAATAAAACCAAACTCAAATCAAATTAGACCAGTTCACTGATTTTTTTATCCATATTTAAATAAAACAAAAACCATTGACCCAAACCTTTAAATAATAATCAGTTTACATCCATTCAGATTCGATTTATTCGATTTAATCGACCAAAATTACCCCCCTAATTTTCACCAATGGATTTTTTGTACATATGCCATGTCACTTATTCTATTATGTTAATGCATACTATATTATTAAAACTATAAAAATGTAAATTATGTATTTTGATTTTTATATACACACACACATTAAAAAATCAAAAAGCAAATATGTGTAACATTTTACCAAGTATCCATATAAACTAGTCTCAATAATAGTTTCAATGGGATTTGGTATAGTCTGTCCAATCTGATTTTGGCCATGGCTGTAATATATATCTGAATCTGTATCCATTCTTATACATTTATTCAAATTTTTCAAATTTGGATTTTTTTTCTCGTACAATGGTCAAGAACCATTTAAAACAAAACTGTCAAAACCACCTGTTTATCTATTTTACAAAATTGCATTATATATTAAGTTACAAATATCAACTGAACTATGAACAAGAGATATTTGATCCCTGGTTGCCTCTGTTGATTCTGCAGTTAGTGCTCTCCACTGCAGTATTGAGGATTAAAAGATACCCTATTGTGCTTGGTCTCTATATTCAAGCATCTCAGGGCAATATCTCGTAGACAGTATATGTAATTGTTCCACAAATTGTCTCTCCCGATAGCCCCCGATGTACTTTGTCATCTGCAACCAACGTTTCCGGCAGACCTCTCCAGACCTGTGTAAATATCAGGTGAAAGTAAAGGAAATTCAAACACAATCGCCAATGACCATTTGAGATTCTATGAATAAGAAAACAAATGAAGAGAATCTCACAGTACATATCAATGATTATGTGTTCCAGTGTTCACTGATCCAGGTAATGAATTTCCATAGAATGATAAAGTGAGATGTCCCCAAAATGGGTGAGATAGGCCACTTTGATGGTGATGGCCAACAGAGATCTATGACAGGAGGTTTTCATAAATATAAATACAGGGGTAATTTAATATTAACCAGGATTGCTGAGTAAGCTTTTTAGGTTGCCAATAATAATCATAACACCTTCATATCTAAAATATATTTGAGATAAGGAAAACACTTAGTATCTTGAGCTTATACGTTACCTGTGCTTAAGAAGATTGTCCCAGCCTACGTCTTCCACACAAGAAGCATCTGATTTCAGAAGACTGCATCAATATTCAAGCCAATCAAGTGGTTAATGAAAGGAACTTATGTTCATTGCAAATTTAAGAGACCAAAAAAAAATAGTAAGTTAAAAAAAAAATTGAGTGTCAACTCCACTCTTAAATCAAATGAGCAAAGCATATGAACAAGCAATCTCACTTTTGGGGTTGGAAGAATTGATATAGAAAATGTTTTGCAACCAGATGTAGCAAAAAACATCAGGCTTTTGAATACATCATGCATGTTTCTATAAACATTTTAGGAACAATATTTCAGAATATCAGTAAAAAAATAAACGATGCAGCATCCTATCTGATGAAAAAGTGGGGCATAAAAGAGAGAGGGCATAACTGGATGCCAGATGAAAAATGAAACCATATCGAAAATCAATGGCCGGCACCTTTGTACTGTAGGCAGAGATCCAAAGATCTGTTTAATCAAGATTTGGCTTTTCAAGTACTACAGGATAATCATATTTAGAAAATTTGACATTGGACAGAAGGATAAGTCATCAGCAAAAAACACATTTTATATAGCAAAATCATGCCATATGCACATTAAAATAACAACTCAGAGAGAAAGATTAGTCATTCCATACCAAAAATCAGGTGAACTTCACATATGGATATACCAATATGCTATGAGATAAATGATATTTAAAGGAGATCTATGAATTTAAAGGCTTACGCATCCAACAACCGGTAATCATCTGAGTCGACCCATAGTCCCTGACTCACCATTGGCGATGTGAGCTGAAAATACCTGCAGAAAAACCCAGATACCCAAAAAGAAGTAGGTATAAAGATAAAATAAAATAAAAACATAGGTTCTGTTAACATATATTGAACCAAAAAATAATTCATCAGAATTGTTCATGTCATTTGAACACATCAAGTACACAGAAGCAAAAGAAAATTCGCTTTTGACATAGGCCTTTACAAAAGAACTAAAATGAGGATCATGCCACTCAGGATTACTCTTCATTTCATGAGTGATCTGCAACATCCCTTTACATAACCAAAGAAGTCAGTCATTAAATTCATCTAAGCTGATCAACCTGTTTAGCAACCCCGACACTCCACAAAATTCATGAACCAATGAACGGAAACTTATATTTGTTGTGCAAACTGTCCATATCAAAGTATTATTTTAAATACATTAAAATAATACAAGTGATTCAATCTTCAAATGCAATGTATAAAGGGATACTAATTGTATTAAAGGTCGGAACAGCTAAAAAAGCCAATAGGCTTGACAATCATTACTGCAACCAAGCGGTAGCCATATAAGGAAATATATTTAGCCAACAGATATATAGCTTGAGTATTTAGTTTTCTTATATACAAAACATATCACAAAACATTGACGACACAAAAAGGAGAACTCACCACTTCGTGCAGCAATAATGATTGGATCTTGTGCCCAACTTGTTGCTGATTGCTGTCCAAGATATATTTTCCTTCAACTGCTCAATAGAAGAAATCATCGAATTAGATATTGCTAAGAAAATCATTGTCAACCAGTTTCACAGTGACCCTTCATCATTACAAAAGACATACATTATCAGACAAATACTTCAGCAGTAACCATTGTAATCAACAATCCCAGGTAAATCAGGAGATAGAATTTCTTTGAACATAAAAAATTACATAATCCTTCCAAATTTCAATTAAACATTATCATGGGACAGCTTTATGAAGAAAAAAATGAACTTTCACACCAAAAGGAAAAATGAATTGAATTAGAAGCAACAGATAACTAACCATGCCATACTCAAGTTTCTTCTCAACAGCATTTGTCTTTTCCTCAAAGGCTTTCATTTTCAGATCCGTATTCACTAAATCAAACAAATTTTGGTACTCTTCTTGAGACATTCGCCCTGAAATCTCATTCAAAACAATGGAACAAACCCCCACATCAACAAATTTAAGAACATAGGGAAAATGAAAAGAAGACACCGTGCAATTATTTCATTCTAACAGCAATACATAAAATAGATGGTTGGACAGAGAGAAGAAACCATGATCAGAATATATAGAAGAGAACTAAATGTTAGCTGACAACTATGAACATTAAAAAACAGCATTTTGCAAGAATTTTTCTCAGGAATCAGCTTTCTTGGATATAGGGATAAAAGGAAGAACATTCACAAGTCTGTCATATTTTTAGATGAACAATCCACTATGAATTGCAGGAATAAAAAGAAACTTTTTTAAGACTCCCTACCATGTTCAGATTGCTTTGCCCATTAGAACACTTAACGTGGATAATGCCCAAAGACTTTCTAATATATATATATATATATATATATTCTTGCTGTTCATTTGTTGTTTGTCGTCATCTTCTTGTCCAGTAACAAGCAACTTATGTTAATTAGTTATTTTCTTTATTATCCTCTGTATATAAGTATATTAGCTTAAGAAAAACTACATGGCAATGGAAACTGAGCCTAGCACTCCCTCTTCCAGTCCCACTGTAGGAAATTTGTCATGCACCAGCTAGCAACAAATAGAATAAAAAAAAACTAAAATATAAACTTTTAAATTAGGGAGTATGAAGAAGAAGATCCACTGCATATTCCCTTTTTCACGCGTGCATGCACACATACATGCATTTTAGAACAGAAACAATAATGCAGTGGATAATGTTTGCAAGGACCCGTAGCTTTCAAAAGGTTCAGCAAGAAAATATTATATGCCAGCAAAAAAATCATGTGAAATAGGATACCGGGGACGGTTACCCCCACACCAAATAACAAGAATCCCACACCATTATCTGACCCACCCCACTCTCTTTTGTCAATCCCTAAATCCACCCCTCAATATATATTTGAAACATGTCAATGTAAACCCACCCCCAACCATTTTACACCAACCTTTTCTCTTTCTTCTCCCTTTGTCTTCTCTCCTCCCACACATTTGAGGAGGGAGCACCGACACCACCTTCAGCGATTGGAGGAGATGGAGGATCCGGTGGAGCAGCTCAAGTGCTAGGTGGACTCAGAACGTCGGACATGATTTTTAGGGTTCTAAATGATGTTTTTGGGATGGGGATGGACGGGAAAGGAGAGTTTTTTTAGGATTTTAAAGGATGTTGTTGGGATCTGGACTGGCAGCGTGTCGGCGGCGGCGGGGATCCCCCCTGTGACGAGCATGCACGAGCTTCTTGAGTGCCTCATCTACACCAACTCGATGTACCTGGCAATCCACCAAGTTGAATTTGATTGTGGGTATTGAGGAAAATTTGGCTTTTGGAGGGAATTTGGATTCTGGATCTGATATGGGATGAATTGGAATGTTTAGAGGGTTTTTTACTGGGTTTTCATTTGTTAGAGTTTGATGGGGAATTTGGTGATTCTTGTTGGTGGTCGTATGTTATGTTTTTTTGTTTGAAAGCTGTTTTCTTTGAATTTGTTTACATTTTCTGGATTGGTGAGAGATATTGGATGTTATTGTGAGGACTTTCTTTTGGTGTTTGTTTAATCCCTCAATCTTACAAGTTAAACGGGTTGGATGTTTGGAACTACTTGATGATCGCCCAGAAAACATGAGATTGTTCTGCTTTTTATTATAATTCTAGAAGAATAAAGTGTGATGAAAGAGTGTCATGCATTCACGGGTTAGGAGAATGTGGAATTTCATTTTTTTCATAGATAGATTTGCATGATTTTCATTTCATTTGATGGTTTGTTTTGCTTCTCTAAAACCCATAGGAGGTTTATTTTGGCCTCATATTTCCACTGTTATATTTAAAGTGGTAATGTTATGTTTTGGAGACCCCTATCACTAGTGTGTGTTTGGGAGACCCCTGTCATTAGTTTCTTACTATATGTGTTAAGGCAAACTAATATTATGGGAATTGATAATATGTTTTTTAAGTTCTAAAACTTAAAGATCGACTTTATTATGTCGAACAGGGACTTTAAGAACAACTTTAGGCAGTCAAACTACGGTGAGTATATAATCTGGATGTCATTCGACCAAAGGAAATCGATCCAAACATTAGAATGCCGACTGGAATCGGTCGAACTGGGACGTCAAAAATGATTGAAGACAATCGAACAACCATCAACAATGTCTAAAACTTTTGGAACCCATTCAACCTAAGACAGTCGATCTTCACTCAAACTGAACGACTAGAGTTGGTCAAACTGAGATGTTGAAAATGACTAAAGATAGTCGAACTAGTTCGATCGAAGGAAGTCGATCCGAACTCTAAAAGGCTGACCGGAAGCAGACGACCTGTGACTTTAAGAACGACTTTTTATAGTCGAACTAAATCGGTCAATGCCTTTTTTTTTTTGGTATTTCAGTTTGGGGTGGGGAGGGTCTATCCATGGAAATTGGGAGGGTGAAAAGTACAAGGGGGTGAGGTCTATTTAAATGGGGTGGGGTAAGTCAGGGTGATATTCTTTTTTCGAGAGAACATACTTTATGGGTTTTTTTGTAATTTTATTGGTGTGAGTTTCTCATTTTTTGGTGTGGGTATATCCGCCCCATAGGATACCAAGCACATGTAGTACCAGATACGTGATCAAGTGAACCACGACAAGAAACATATAATAACAAGGTGTAACAAGTAAAAACCAATGTACCATTTTTCAGGTTCGGTAGTCGTATTCTCCGCCATTTATCCTTTACATGAAACCGGTGTTTCCCAAGAATATCTGCCAGAGGTCTCCATTTCGGTCCATGTTCTTCATGGTACCTATCCACAAAATTTGATATGAACAGATCAAATCTTAATCTATCCATCTAATAATAAATCTTCTAGCTCAAAACACCTGAATACATAACACGGGCCACAATATTGCCAATATCAATCAGAGAGTGGTTGGGGCCAACCGAACATGAATGGAGAGGACAAAAAGCAGTGGACTTGAAGTACCTTCGGATAATATCAACCTCTTCAGGCGTCCATTTGCGCTCCTCATCCCTCTCAAACAGAAGATGCGCTCGATGATATACAGCGTCACGAGTTCTCCAAGGTAAAGAGGATGCTGCAGACCACTTCAAATAATTAACAAAATCTGTGGGAGTATTCAACCAATGGTAGGTTTCTGATCTTAATGTGATTAATCATAAGAATCCACTTCTAGGGTGGTGGGACTAAGTGTAGACTATATATGGGACGTTTGGGAAGTTACGGTTAGGGACTTAAATGGCTGCGGGAGGAAATCGGTTGGCAGACCACTTCAACAAACAATTAACAAAATCCGTGGGAGTATTCAACCAACGGTAGGTTTCTGATCTTAATGCATGATTTATCGTAAGAATCCACTTCTATGGTGGTGGGACTAAGTGTAGACTTTATGGGACATTTGGGAAGTTACAGTTAGGGACTTAAATGACTGTGGGAGGAAATTGGTTGGCCTGGTATACTCGGTATCTAAAATGAAGGCTCATGCAGTGTCTAATGCAACGCAGATTTTCTCCAAGACACAGTTTGTGTTACATAAGAAATAAGATGCTTGGACATAAAGGAAAGATTAGCATGATGTCAAACAAGCATTATTGAGCTCAATTATCAATGTCGGTGGATTGATGCTCACCAATTTCTCGCCAGCAACCTCTGATTTCACGATCAGACAGACAGTTCATGACCCTCTTCACACCATCTTCACCTAACCCGTGTACCTATATGACATTATTAAGAAGAAAAAATCCATGGAAAATGATACACAAATCATGAACCGAGCAATACATCAATGAAAAAAAAAAGGATAGAAGAGCAAAGGATCCATTTTTTTTGTTTTTGAAATATTTTTAGGGGTGCAACACAAGGAATTCTCAGGAACCCATCCTAGTACTACTCTTGTACAAGCACGCTTAATTTCGGAGTTCTGATGGAATTCGGTGCATAAGTGCTCATATGATCGCACCCAAGGAGGCCAATGTAAGGTGTCCCATCCTCCACGCTAAAGCATGTGGGGACTGACAAAAAAAAACCTTATTAACACTCTTCATTAACAAACAGTCATAAATTGTCAAAAACAGTGAGTTATGCCTGAAGCAGGGCAATATCTCTCACCTCTCAACTGATTTCTTTTTTGAGTTGTGCCAGGCCTTGGGCTTGGGAAAAAAAAGGTTGTTTCAGGGAAAATACGGCACCAGTTTGAAGGTCAGTCCTCAAGTCCCTTTATTTTGTCAGTCCCATGTCAAATGCACTAGGTTTAATGCCCACTTTTGACTCTCTTATGCTACATAGGACTTTAAAGCGTAATAAAACAAATGCATGGAATCTACAGAAACAAGTTATTCATTCCCATAATTTTTTCATACATACAGACTTGTCTATGAAATTTTTAAAATTTTACTAAAAAAAGTATGATTCACTATCTATAATTTTATTAAAATAGATGAAAGCTCCTACAAGGAAGGAGTCATATCAGCAGCCTGATCTACACAAAAAAACGGAGGAGATATGGCATCTCCTTGTGAAAAAAAAACGGAAACCAATTCAACCCATGCAAGTAAATCCGGGTCAACTGGGGCTAGTTCTTTAAGTCCTTGGTACATTAGGTACAATAGCACAATACATAGCAGTGTTTCAAGAACAGATAAAGACAATCAACCAAATGTTACTAACACTAGAAATGCACAAGTATCAGAAAGGAAACTGACCTTTATATAATCAAATACAGCTTTCTTGACCAATTCATCATCTTCTTTAGAAAACCGTTTGCCTTGAACCAAAACATCTTGGTCATTCGCTTTACCACCTTCCTTGTCACTAGTGGAAGGGAACATCTCTACATGATCTGAAAAGCTTACCCTTTTCTTTTTTGATGGCTCAGAATTCTTGGAATTATCAACCTCTTCCTCCATCTCATTTAATCTGGATGCCCGCTTCCCAGCCTTATCTCTTGTAGCACCATCACTATTCGCATGTTTTTTACCCCCACCATCTGCCTCTGCATTATCCTTCTTCCTCTTATTCTTCCTTTTTGCCTTAAATTGAGCACTGGCTTCTTTTTTTCCCACCTTTTCATTTCTATCCAAAGGAACCTCATTCATAGTTTCTGGATGTCCTTTAATCAATTCCTCGCTACTTATTGCCTTCTTATGACCCTTTCTTGAGATGTTCACATATTTGTTTTTAACTTTCATGCTCTCACTTCCTTCACTCATTTCTGACTCCTGATTGGCCTCTCCCTTCTTCCTCTTCCTCTTCCTCTTCCTCTCTCCCTTCTTCCCAACCTTTCCATCATTTAGGCCCACCTTTATTTGAGTGACCGAGTCTCCAACAGGGGATTCTCTCAAGTAACATTCCTCCTCACCATTTCCACTTTTCCCACCATCCCTATCCATGTGAATATCTTCCTCTCCGATGACCACATCATTTCCATTCCCTCGGTTTCTCTCATCATTAATTTTCACACCACCTGTTTCAACAAATGCTAACTCGCTCTCAACCACACCGCCCTGCTTCCTCTTTTTCTTCTTTTTCCCCTCATTGTTCCCTGATTCATCCTTTCTAACTTCCTTGTTTCTCTCTGTTTTTCCACCATCCTCATTCCACCCACTCTCTTCCACATCCAATTTTCTTTTCTTCCTTGTTTGTTCCTTTCCACCCAAGGCATCATCTTCCTCCACAACTCCAAGCTTCTTCTTCTTCTTTTCATCCATCTTCAGTCTTACCTTGACATCCTCCTCCTCATCACTGATAGAGACACCAACAGAATCGGTTTTCTCCGTAGTCTTTTTTCCTTTTCGCTTCTCCTTATCCTTCTTCTTATTCTTCTTCTTCTCCTCTGCATTCAATGTCACCTCCTCCTCTAACACATCAATTCGCATTGCAACCTTGCTTGCCTGAAAATACGACATAATAAAGCAGATAAAACAAACTGAATGGGCTCCATAATTGTCTAGGCGGCCAGGAGTGCATAGTCGGTGACCTTGTGCTTAGCCGCCTAAGAGCGCCTAGAGCTTGATTTTTTTTAACTGGTGATTCTATTAATGTTAATTCTCTAATTATTCATGCTTTTTTTCTACAGGTGAACACAACCCCGAGGGTTGGAAATGGGGGACAAATCCACTATCAGGCTACTACTGCATGATGTTACTTACTCTATTTCTTATTAACTTACTACTTGTTGGAACAAAAAAAAAATCATTTCCTTATGGTCGTGGCCCATACGAGTTGTGAAATTGTTCCAATGTATTTTGATATTCTATTTTAGATTGGCATTTTGATTTTCTATGAGTTGCGTTGAAAATTGTAATTTAAAATAATAATAATAATAATAATAACAATATTATGCAAGCAATAAAAAAGCATTCCCTATTTGATTATCATGACAAATCGATACACCGTGTATATCAATCAAGTCTTGAGTTTCAAGGTTACCATAATTCAAAGAATCACTTGATCGTCACATATAAATAGATTACATGCGGACTTCATCACGCATTGACATTACTGAGGTTTTCCAGGCAAAACTGTCAATGCAGAGAGAGAGACAGAGGGGGTAGAAGAGACAGAGATGTTGAAATTAATAAATAAATAAAAAGTTTCAGACTCAAAGCTGATACCCGGGATCTATATAACATTTTTTATGTATGAATCACATACATTCAACGCACATCAACAAATGTAAGTAAAAACACATACCTTGTTCTTGAATTTTCTTGAATCTATGCTTCTTTTCACCTTCAGAAACTCTCCTGCAAATGAAACCCGAAGAACCCTATAGGAGTCACAAATACTAACAAGACAGAGAGAAACAGAGAGAGAGAGTCACCCCCCTTGCAAATTATTCACGAGTAGAAAATCCAAAATAAAAACAAAAAGTCAAAATTATAAAAAGGTTCATTCTTTACAATGGATGAACATTTAAATCCTAACACAAACTTTGAACCGAATGCAGTGATTCTTTCATGCATACATCATCAAAATCACCGTTAAACACATGCAATCATAATAAAAATTGAAAAAAGTAAAATATACAGATGCTAGAACAGATCAGAGAACCCGAAAACTTACCAATCCAATGATATGAAGTGAGAGATACCTTCGACTCCGCAACTCGGGTGGACTGAAACCCTAGATTCACGTTTTCGAATCGATTTTTCCCCAAATCGAGGGCTTTTAGGGCAGATCTCAAAGATAGAGATTTTCAAAAGGGGACTTTTTGAGAGAGAGAGAGAGATCGATCAGCCGGGCGTTTACATCGTTAGGGTTTATGTATTGGGGCTTTTAAATTAGGTGACCAAAATACGGGGCATACAAATAGGGGCGCTTACTTATAGATTAGAGGGACACAAATAGAAACACTCTTTTCCAACTTTAGACGAACAAGACGAAGGTTTAACGGGTCAGGTGGACTCCTAGGTCTAGTTTGATAAAGTGATAAATTTTTAGAATAAGTTAATCTAATTTATAAGGATAAAAAAATTACTATTTTTATTCAAATTTACATTTGATAATGTTTTTTATTATCCTCATTTTTTATTTTCTTATCCTCAATCTTGCATTTGGATCAAATATGGGATAACTTCAAATTTTTTTAAGAAATATCAAATCTATCATTTCTATTAATGGGGCATTAATATTGTTTAGTGGAGCACATTCTTTCTTTTTTTGGTTTTCATTTATTTTCTTGGAAATAGTAGTAATAAATGTTATCCTAATTTTATAAAATTGGGATAAAAAATTAAAACAAAGTCTGTTTCACCTTTTATCCAGGACAAACTATTCCCATTTTTTATCTCAAAATGTGGACAATTGTCCATACTTTATCTCTATTTTTTTTTATGTCATATAAGATAACAAGTGATTTAATCCAATTTTTTCATTGTCCTAACTCCTTATCCCCGTGCTAAAAAGTGTACACTTGAGCGATTTATATGGGCCCAGGGTCCTGTTTGGCATTGCATCCAAGGCGCGTTTGCACCGCGGGCCGCAGTGCAACGTGAACGCATCCTCTCTCGCGGTTTTTTGTTTTAATTATAATTTTTTTTTTTTGTACGTATCTGACGTCTTAAAACATTGTTTTTCTAACTCATCATCGATTCCACCAATGTGGTGTCCCTGAACATACACCCAAACGGACCCTAGGGTTTAGTTTGATATGGGGATAAAGAGTTAGGACAATAAAAAAATTGGATTAAATCACTTGTTATCTTATATGACATAAAAAAAATAGAGATAAAGTATGGACAATTGTCCACATTTTGAGATAAAAAATGGGAATAGTTTGTCCTGGATAAAAGGTGAAACAGACTTTGTTTTAATTTTTTATCCCAATTTTATAAAATTAGGATAACATTTATTACTATTATTTCCAAGAAAATAAATGATAACAAAAAAAAGAAAGAATGTGCTCCACTAAACAATATTAATGCCCCATTAATAGAAATGATAGATTTGATATTTCTTAAAAAAATTTGAAGTTATCCCATATTTAATCCAAATGCAAGATTGAGGATAAGAAAATAAAAAATGAGAATAATAAAAAACATTATCAAATGTAAATTTGAATAAAAATAGTAATTTTTTTATCCTTATAAATTAGATTAACTTATTCTAAAAATTTATCACTTTATCAAACTAAGCCTAGGAGTCCACCTGGCCCGTTAAACTTTCGTCTTGTTCGTCTAAAGTTGGGAAAGAGTGTTTCTATTTGTGTCCCTCTAATCTATAAGTAAGCGCCCCTATTTGTATGCCCCGTATTTTGGTCACCTAATTTAAAAGCCCCAATACATAAACCCTAACGATGTAAACGCCCGGCTGATCGATCTCTCTCTCTCTCTCTCAAAAAGTCCCCTTTTGAAAATGTCTCTCTTCAAAGATCTGCCCTAAAAGCCCTCGATTTGGGGAAAAATCGATTCGAAAACGTGAATCTAGGGTTTCAGTCCACCCGAGTTGCGGAGTCGAAGGTATCTCTCACTTCATATCATTGGATTGGTAAGTTTTCGGGTTCTCTGATCTGTTCTAGCATCTGTATATTTTACTTTTTTCAATTTTTATTATGATTGCATGTGTTTAACGGTGATTTTGATGATGTATGCATGAAAGAATCACTGCATTCGGTTCAAAGTTTGTGTTAGGATTTAAATGTTCATCCATTGTAAAGAATGAACCTTTTTATAATTTTGACTTTTTGTTTTTATTTTGGATTTTCTACTCGTGAATAATTTGCAAGGGGGGTGACTCTCTCTCTCTGTTTCTCTCTGTCTTGTTAGTATTTGTGACTCCTCTAGGGTTCTTCGGGTTTCATTTGCAGGAGAGTTTCTGAAGGTGAAAAGAAGCATAGATTCAAGAAAATTCAAGAACAAGGTATGTGTTTTTACTTACATTTGTTGATGTGCGTTGAATGTATGTGATTCATACATAAAAAATGTTATATAGATCCCGGGTATCAGCTTTGAGTCTGAAACTTTTTATTTATTTATTAATTTCAACATCTCTGTCTCTTCTACCCCCTCTGTCTCTCTCTCTCTCTCTGCATTGACAGTTTTGCCTGGAAAACCTCAGTAATGTCAATGCGTGATGAAGTCCGCATGTAATCTATTTATATGTGACGATCAAGTGATTCTTTGAATTATGGTAACCTTGAAACTCAAGACTTGATTGATATACACGGTGTATCGATTTGTCATGATAATCAAATAGGGAATGCTTTTTTATTGCTTGCATAATATAACAAGGGTGTTCCCCAAGGCGCACTCAATTCAAACAAAGTGAGCTAGGAAACCGAATAATGTAATAATGTAATAATGTTTTGGACTTCCTAAAGAAGAACAACTTCTTCAAAGATAAACAACTAGTGTCTTGTTTCACTGTCCCTATACCACCTCAGTGAACTGGTAAAAAGACAACAAAAAAGATACTTCAGGATTAGACACGAAAGTTTCCAAAAAATTGTCCTAACTAACCTCTCTCTCCTCCCCCCTCTTGAACTTCAAACCCATAAGAAAGTGGTCCACATGCAATTTTGAAATTTTCATCCCTGGCCATGTGACACTTTTGCTGCACCACATGACTCAATCTTATCTAACACAGGTGATTAGAGCTAAACATTATAATGCTAAATATAAGGCACACTGGAGGACAACCATAACTAGCCATTTATAATCAGAGTTAACATTGTGAAGCATAAATTGATACTTCAGGATAAACAGTTATCTGAAGATATAAGTGCAGTTTTGTTGCATTTTTATTTAACAAAAAGGGTGTTTTTGTGCCTTGGTATCATTTAACAAAGTTTTAAATCGAGGTGGATAAGGTTATCCACATTTATTTTAGCTTTCAATTTAGGTGAATAAGGTTAGATGATTCACCTTAGCTTTCACTGGAATTTCCACATTTGGACTTACGGATCATGTACAATTAAAAGAATTTATGAACATGCAACATATGGAAATTTAACTATATGTAAGTTCAACTTATGATACCTCAAAACTTTAAAATATCTGAACAAATCAGGGCATCACCAACCTCCAAAGCAAATAATCTATGGTAGATTAGACACTAAAAATTAGGTATTGCACAACAAAACCTACCAAACACCTACATTGAACCTCATCTACCCACAATAGGTAAAACAAACATAATCAAGAAATAGATCAACACACATTCGTCACTGCAGAAACCCTAAGCAGTATAATGAATAGATCTGAAGCACACAAGCACCTCACGCTTTCCACAAGCACCTCATGAGCACACAATAGATGAAATGAATATATCTGATACCTCAAAACTTTAAAAAATCTGAACAAATCAGGGCATCACCAACCAAAAAAGCAAATAATCTATGGTAGATTAGACTCTAAAAATTAGGTATAAAATCACAAAATTACAAAAGTAGCATATAGTATAAAATCACAAAATTAAGGTCCCCAATCTCAAATTACGAAGAAACCAACTTCCATAAATCCAATCTAGAATCCAGAAAGGCAAAAACACAACCAACCCGATTTTGAAGTTTGGGCTGCCAAAGAAAATCAAGCACAACGAAAGATACCCACAACAAAAAGGAAGAGAACATAAAAGGAAGACTTTACTCTGCAGGAGAAGACATTGAAGATCTCTCTCTCTCTCTCTCAAAAGAACAACTGAAGAAATATTGAATAAATGACAACAAAATGAAAGCCTCGCTTGTTGAATTTAACTATATGTAAGTTCAACTTATGATACCTCAAAACTTTAAAAAATCTGAACAAATCAGGGCATCACCAACCAAAAAAGCAAATAATCTATGGTAGATTAGACTCTAAAAATTAGGTATTGCAGAAAAAAACCTACCAAACACCTACATTGAACCTCATCTACCCAGAATAGGTAAAAAAAACATAATCAAGAAATAGATCCACACACATTCGTCACTGCAGAAACCCTAAGCAGTATAATGAATAGATCTGAAGCACACAAGCACCTCACGCTTTCCACAAGCACCTCATGAGCACACAATAGATGAAATGAATATATCTGAAGCAGAGAAGCACCTCACGAGGAGATCTGCTCGGTTTTACCTTGATGAATGGTTGGGGAGGAGAGCCAAAGAGACTGTGTAGCAGATTGGAGCGTCGGATGGTTCGCCGAAGACGGTGAGACGGAGATCGGTGTGTATCCGACCCAAATCGTGCGGAAGAAGCAGATCCGAGTGTGAATCAGTCGACGAACATGACGATGTGGCCGAAAGAGAACGTTGAACCCTAGATCTGAGAGTATTTTGGGTCTCCGGCGCACCGCATCAGAACAGGCCGAAGGTTGGGGTCGACTTTCGGAGGAAAATATGTCGGTGGAGCTCGGGTTCGTGGTCTGCCTTCGTTGAAAAAAATGGAGGAGAGAGAGGACAGTCGACTGAAAACGGGGTTAAATACCTCACGTAAATAATGCATCAAGTCAGGGGCATTTGCGTCTAAACACACCTCGGGATGAACCACTGAAGGCGTTATCCGAGTACATAAGTAACGTATTCGTGCTTAATTTTTTGGGGTCTAAATGGCTGAAAGAGGAGAAAAAAAAGTGATTATTAGTAACCCAACCAAACAAGCTTTTAGCTGAAATTCAGCTTTAAGCAAAATAAGCTCAGTTTATAAGCTGAACCAAACAGCCCCTTGATTTTAAGTTATAAGTGATTATCTTTTTAGTTATTTTTATTGAAAAACATACTAATAAATTTTATTGTTTGATTAACTCTGGATAAGTTTATATAAAATGTTAATGATATGTAGTATAAAAAATAAAAATGACATGTCATTACTTTAAATTTTATTAGAATTTGGATCCATCTATATCAGTGTAATAAATTGAGTGTAATAACATTTTTTAAAAAAAATTAATATTAATATTAATATCAACTTATTTTCACGTATTCTAGTATAGATATACTCATTTATAATATACAAACAAAAATATATTTTTTTAGAGTCATCCCAAATTTACATCTATTTTTCTACCCAATCAAGGGTACATGTTTATGATATCAGATCATATATAATAACAACTTCGTAATTTATGTGTTAGACTGGGGACATCATACAACGATTAGATCGCTGTGCTTCCTCTTCTTCATCAAAGCAACTTCAGTGCATAGACATTGAATCCAACAACCTCTAAAGTGGCATTTGGATGTGCGTCGGCGTGGAAGCGTTCAAACGCGCACACCCTGATTCCAAACACCATTTTGCGATGTGAACTTCACAAACCGTGTTCTACGTTGGTAGTGTACATAACAGCGTTAAACACCATCCCAAAACAATGCTTATGGTAACGCAAGCTCACATGAGCATTGAATGGGTAAATAAATTACAAGTATACCTATGCTTTTTCGATGAAATTCCATCTTTTGTCCGTCAATGAAATGACTAGGTGGGGCATATGTAAACGAGAGGTGTTATGATAATCTACACTTAGAGCGTCCGAAACTCCTATCCAATCAAAGGAAATAATGTGCATCTTTTGATGCGCGCACATTTAGGTTACACATCTCAAATGCGAACGCAACGTTTGAATCCATACATCCAAACGAGACCTTAATCTTTCAATGTTTCATGTAAACCTATCACAGAGCGGATACAGATCGGATAGACCCATATCTAAATTTGTATCCGAACAACATTAAAATATTTGCATTCGATATCCAATAGATATTTAAAATATGTATCTATATTCTACCCAAAATTCCAAATTTGGATAATTATCTGGAATATTCAAAAGAATGTAAATGAATTTGGATATGATATAATATCTGAAAATCCAATATTCAAAAATCATATATACAATATCTGAACTGTGCAAAAATATTCAATAATTATCTAATATATAACATAAAATTATAAATATACACACAAAAATTGCATGGTTAAAAGTACAAAAACAATATAAAAAAAATACTCATACTAATCCTAATAATATTTCAAATACGGATATTTTTTTAATCAGATACATCACATCCGTATCCGATACAAATGATTTTGGATTCAGATATTTTGTTCAGCTACGGATACATAATTTTGGATGTCGAATAATTTTTAAAATTTTCAGATTCAGAATCGAATTGGATACAGATTTTCTTCATTTTTCGGATAATTGCCATAATTAGTCTTAAGTATGTATACTTGTGGTGGTGGCCCATGGTCCATAAGAACGACGTCCACCGTACAGTCTACCAACGGAGGCCCACAAGAAATATTTATTGCAAAAAGAGTGCTGTTACACCCAGTTTTTTCAGCTCCAATTCCAGTCTTACACGCATCAATAAAAAAATTAACAAGCATATATTCACATTAACGAGATATATGCGCCATTAGAAATTTTTAATACTTTCTATAAATGCTTCAATGCAATCAGAGCATAGGTTTTATTTTTTTTATAAAAACATGTACTTGATTAGGTGATATATACTATTTTTAAGAAATTCAACATTTGTGTAAATTAGAATTAGGGCTAGAAACAGAGATGCACCTAACATTATCCTCGCGGAAAGCATCTTCTCCTTATAATTACTCAATATTGCAGAAAGTTACAAATATCATCTGCACATGAGATATTTGTTCTCAAGTTGCCTCTATTGATTCTCCAGTTGATGCTCTGCATTGCAGTTTTGAGGACCAAAAAGGACCCTTGTGTTCTAACGGCCTTGTTCTCTAAGCTCGACCATTTCCGGGCAATATCTCATAGACAGGATAATTGATCCATAAAGTGCCTCTCCCGATATCCGCCGATGTGCTTTGTCATCTGCGACCAACGTTTCCGGCAGACTTCCCCAGACCTATGAGAATATCAGGCGAAAAAAGAAAAGGAAATTCAAACACAATAAAAAATGATCACACATCTAATTAATTATAAGAATTAAAATAAATATTGTCTAATAAGATAGAAACATGTAAAATTTATTAATTTTACAATAAATTTTTCTAATTTTCATAAGTTTTTAAGAAGATATTTCTATTTTTTCTATTATTTATGATAAATATCCTCAAAAGTCAAAGCACCATCTCACACCACCCAATCGATTCTCCGATCTTTTTTTTTTATAATTTCAAATTGCCATGGATTTAGAGTAGACAATTAAAGCTAAACACTTTATCAATTAATTACTAGAACATACGCGTATAAGCTAACGCAGAGCGCGTTCAATAATTGAATCACCCACCCAAAAAAAAAATAAAAAAAAATTGAATCACGACAAAAGAAACAACTGTCAGTTTGAATGCTTGTCAGTCTTCTTGTCCTGTCCATCTAATCGTCCACCACACAAATGAAATTCATTTTTATGTGACACAAGCAAGGCAATTGTGAATTTTCGAAGGAGGAGGAGGAAGAGCTTGGACTTGCCCAAGATTGATCATTGTCTCTAACTTGTAAGTCCCAGATATATACTCTGTTCATCCATTGCAAATCTAAACTCCCCCAATAAAAGATTTTAACATTCTGTTTGGGTTGGTAGAGAGAGAATCAGCAGCCATGGCGGACGCCATCGTTTCATTCCTCGTGGAGAAGGTCGGCGAACAACTCATCGAAGAAGCGAAGTTCCTGAAGGGAGTGACCAACCAAGTTCGCTCACTCCAGACTGAACTGAAGCAGCTCCAGTCGTTCTTAAACAAGGCCGATCTGAACCGCGACAAGGACGAACAAGACGTGAAGGAATGGCTGCGACAATTGAGAGACGCCGCGTACGATGGAGAGGACATCGACGAATTCATCCTCCGACGCGAGCTCCTCCGACGTCAGAGGCTCCGGCTCCGGATCAAGAGATGGGTCCTCTTCTTGCGTGACATGCCTTCCCGTCATAAGGTTGGCAAGTCGATCTTACGCGTCAATGAAAGACTCAACGCCATATTCGCCTGTAAAGACCGATACGGTATTGAAGTCAATTTACCCCCGGCACTCACCCAGGCCTTAGAAGATCGGAAGGAGAGAGACAGCCATCCTCAGATGGATGTGGTGATTGTCGGATTCGAAGATCAAGAGAAAAGGTTGGTGCGGAGACTCACTGTACAGATCGACGAGCTCCGTGTCGTCTCCATAGTTGGGATGGGCGGTCTCGGCAAGACGACCCTCGCAAAGAAGGTCTACGCGAACCGCGACGTCCAGATGAAGTTCGAGTGCATGGTGTGGGTGTCCGTCGCCCAGAACTGTCAGGTGAATCAGCTCTTGCAGGAGCTGATAAATAAAATCAAGGTGTGGGTGTCGTCCAACACCCAACATGGACAAGGGGATGATCTCTGGCAGAAGCTGATAAAGAAAACCGTTGGCGACTCTAAGGATCTGGCAAATCTGACCACAGCAGAATTGAAAAATGTGTTGAATGCGTGTTTGAACGACGAGCAGATTTTGAAGGAGAAGCGGTTCTTGATCATCATGGACGACGTCTGGGAACATGATCTGTGGACCCGTATAAAGCCAGCCTTTCGAGACATCCAAAACGGGAGCCGGGTTATGTTTACGACGCGATCGTATGACGTCGCGAAGGTGGCCGACCCAAGCCAAGACCCCTTTGAACTGAGTTTGTTAAGCGAAGAGGAGAGTTGGGAGCTCTTCAATTGGAAGGTCTTTAGTAGCAAAGATGGATGTCCGCCTGACTTAGTCAAGAAGGGCAAGGAACTTGTGGAGAAGTGCAAGAGATTGCCTCTTGCGATCATCATCTTAGGCGGGCTTCTATGGTCCAAGTCCAAGAGTGTCATGGTGTGGGACAAGATTCTTACAAAGTTAGACTGGAGGTCCGATCCGAATACGGAGGACTGGCGTGAAGTGCTCGCTCTAAGCTACCACGACATGCCAAGCTACTTGAAGCCTTGTTTCCTCTACTTGGGTCTCTTCCCGGAGGACGCGGAGATTTGGTCGAGCAAGCTCAAGATGCTTTGGATGGCGGAGGGGTTCATGGAGGTTAATAAGAACAAGAACGAAATGATGTCACCAGAGGACATTGCAGAGGACTACTTGGAGGAGCTCTATCAGAGGAGCTTGATCCAAGTGGTCTCTAAGAAGTCTTACGGAGGTTCGAGAACCTGTGGAATCAAGTCTTTCCGCATCCACGACCTTCTGAGGGACTTTGCGATCGCCAAGGGCGAGGAGTTTGAGTTCCTCACCGTGCACGGAATTATGGAAACCAATTCTCCAACTAAGGCTCGTCGTCGTCTGGCCATCCAAGGCCATGTTGATGCAAAACGCAACAACCAAACATGGTTGGATCTCAAGGGGTCTTCTCCAAAGCTGCGCTCTCTTTTGTGCTTCAACCAAAGGCAGATCTCATCATGGGGTTTGAAGGGGTCTTTAAAAAGTGTCATACCCATAGTTGATGGGTTGAAGCTACTTAGGGTGATTGATCTGAAGGACGTGAAGCTTGAACAATTGCCTGAGGAGATAGGGACTCTTATCTACCTGCGATTTTTGGGGTTGAACAACACCAGGCTTGAAAGACTCCCGGCATCTGTGGGGGACCTCTTCAATCTACTAACGCTGGATGTAAGATTGAACCGAATGCTAACAGTGCCACGCTCGGTTTGGAAGATGAAAAAACTAAGGCATCTTTATCTGGATCGGTGTAGCGCTCCTCCTCGGCAGATTGCCAGCCTTCCAAATATTCAGATACTAAATGGTATCCGTGCCGGAGATTGGATAGCGAATAGCCTGGTGAAACTTACTAGCCTCAATCGGTTGAAAATTAGAGAAATTTCACTCGACCACGAGTATGCATTAGCTTCCGCACTTCCTCAACTTCAATGCCTAAATTACTTGGCATTGGTTGTAGAAATGAACGACGTGGACATGATTGGAGAAAAGACATCTTTCAACCCACGAAATTTGCCATTCAAGGATCTTAACCGTCTCTTCCTGTTAACTCTGTTTGGGAGACTAGAGCGGTTGCCCAATGTCAATGAATTCCCAACCCAACTCATGAAGCTGACGTTGACTTTATCCAGCCTCGATCAAGACCCGATGCCTGTTCTAGGACAGCTGCAAAGTCTTGAAAGTCTGAAGTTACTACAAGGCTCTTACACTGGGAGACAAATGGTCTGCCCTTCTTCAAGCTTTCCGAAATTGAAGTTCTTGAAGCTCGCGAGACTTCACTTGGAGGAGTGGAAACTGGAGTATCGCGCGATGATTAGCCTCAAGCACTTGGTCATCGACAGCTGCTCATTATTGAAGATGCTCCCTGAAGGACTAAAGCACACGAGGGACCTCCAGGAATTGGAGTTGCAGGGTATGACAACTCGGTTCATAAACAGAGTTCGTGAGAATGGTGGGGAGGATTTGCACAAGATCCACCGTTCGACTTCCATCAGATTGATCATCGGTAATTCGTCATCGTATGAGGTGGGTGGTTAAGTTTTTCCTTTAAAAATTTATGATCTTTCGTATTTATTTTGAAACTTAATAAATAAATTTAAATTTTTCTTTGGCATGATATTTTTTTTTTTTGGAGGGTAAAAGTTATAGTTTGTATTGTTATGAACACTGTAGATGTACAAAAAAGATTTACAAAAGGATGGGAGGCGTTCCTAAAGGCTTTCTTTGGCATGAATTGCTACTATTAAATAGATTTATTTCATCAATTAGTCTAGATTTTTCTTTGTTTTGTTTTTGTTGTTTTGTATTACATAATTATGCATGTGATTGTATTCCTTTAACAATAAACTGTCTTTTTACAATGCTCTGCTCTGACTTCACTTGATTAACTGAATTTTACATAGATAATTTTACATATAAAATAATTTTACATGTGAACACAAAAAAAATGTTTATATCTAATTTTCAAGAGCTGACTCTAAATTACCAACTACCATATATATACTAGTGTCTGTGCCTCTTGTTAACCCACTCAGACAACTGAGATGTTAAGCTTTCACATGGCGTAGCTTTTTTTTCAATAAAAACAAGTTAACTATGGTGCCAATTATTTTGGTATAATTATAAGTGATTATATTTTTAACCATTAAATTCGAATATGAAGGAAAGCAATGGTTGGAGCAAGTTAAAAATTAATCAAATGCAGGTCCTCGATCATTGTTGCTCTAGTTTCGTCAATCCTATATATGTTTATTTAATAATTATATTTAGTTAAAGCTAATATGTTGGATAAAAGTGTCTACCTGAAAACTAGTTCTTAAATGTCAAATATGATTCCATGATGAATGTTGTTACATACTGTCCTTATATGAGCTCCGCGTACACACAACCCCTTTCTATAAAGATTTCCAAATAAAAAAAGGAAAGAAAAACCTTTCTATAAAGATTTATATTCTATTAGATTAATCAAATAATTTTTTAAGTTTCTAAGTGAATTGAAATAGTATATTTAATTCAATTAAATATATACATCATTTAAATATCATTGTTCATCTTTGAGACTGACAATTAACTTCTGAAATATATTCACGATTACAAGATAGAAAAAAAACTATAGAATCATCTCAAATTTTCCAAAAAAAAAAAAAAAAAATGAGGTTCCTCTTATTACTGATGGCAATACACACACAAAATGTAGCAGGGGCGTCACAAAATGCCAATACTACAAAGACACTCCTTGCAAACAGTTCTACAAACATCACATCATCATGTAAAGCAATGTATAAAATGTTTAATAGATTATATACTCTATCAATATATTTATCATAAAAAAATATAAAAAATTTATGAATTCAATTTATTTAAATTTATATAATTTTTTTTCATAAGAACCTAAGATAAAACCCTTCTTCAATTATACTATGAATTTTTTGGTTGAAGAAGCGAACATCGACCAAACGTAGTTTGATTGGGTAAGTTTTTGTGGAAACTTACATATCACATTAAGGGTATCAATCATCTGTCAGCCACTTGTGTAGCCCCTTTTTTTTATTCTAAGCCTCACTTGTGTAGCCCCTTCTTTTTTATTCTAAGCCTCCCTTTGATAGAGATTTTCTTATTCTAAGTTTATTACTATTTTATTATAAATAAGGATGAAGTGATTTTTATTTAGTTGTGTTTTAAATTATTCTCGTTAGAAACATATTAATAAAGTTTTCACTGTTTAGGTAAAATGTGAATAAAATTTGGATAAAAATTTATAAAATATGAAAAAATGATGACAATTGATTTATAAGAGATAATGATAATTGATTCAACAATGGACCCACATATTCTTTTAGGTTGAATAACGTGGAATAACTTAATTCCAGAAATTTACTAGAATCTATATACCACTTTATACTAATCAATTCTGACATACAAATTCTCATTTATTACAACCTTCTAAACACCCATTCTGAAGTTATTTTAACTAATTCCCACTTATTCTGGGCCTATTCTCAAACTAAATGTGGGTTAAGGTTTTCCTAACATTTGGTGGGCTGGGTGAGGGTTTGATGGACCGGGTGGGCTCCTTGGCCCATATAGATCACAATGTTTTTTACAATCTCAAATGCAGTCTAATATATATCTTTAGCAATCCAATAATGTATATATCCCCTTAGATGAAGTATATACCTTATTAAAAAAAATTCACACATTTACTAAAAATGAATTCTTATTTTGGAAGATGTCATGGGACTAGATATGAGAATGGAAAAAAATAAAAGAGTATAACAAAGCATATATATATTGAAGTGGGTTTTCCATAATCATATACAAGGCCAAATCTAGTGGTGATAAACTCAATCCATTTTATAACCTTGTATGTAGTTCAGAAAGGTTTTTTAAACGTTTATGTATTGTGATAATGCAATATATATTACATTGTTGCAGAGTATATAAATAAAAAGAAAATCAGTTTTATAAGTATATTAATATATCTCAGCATATATTTTTAATAATAGTATATATTTCAATGGACTATTGCATATTTTTTAAAAAATAAAACTAATGAAAGTTGCGGACAATATAAGGCAGGGTATATCATTTTCCATACATATTTTCTTTTAATAGAAAATGTTACGCTCAGCCATTTTTATATGCATGTATTTTTATTCAAAATATAGTTGGCTAATAAAATACATTTTTTTAAATAAAAAATAAAGTACATATAACATAATTGTATGAAATAACTATTATATGTTATTATTATTATTTTGTAATAGAGCGCTCAGTCTTCATACACATACACTATTGTATCATAGTGTATGATATTATATTATTATATTGTATTGTAAAAAAAAATCAGTTATTTAAAATAAAAAAAATGCAATATTGTATTTCAATTACTTTATTATAATATTTATTTTCAAGAAAAAAAATAATTTTTTTTTTAAAAAATTGATATAAAGAGAGGATTGCACAAAAGGGTTGAACATATCATTTTTTTTAATAATAATGACCAGACGATTAACAAAAAAAAAAATTGCAACCATTTAATCATCTAAACCGAAACAGACTAATCACAAAACTATTCATTAAAAACAAATTGATAGGATGATACTAGAATTAGATTTTGATCATCAAATTGTCGAAATTATTAAACTTTTTTAAAATTAAATGAAATATTTCGATATTCCTGATTTTACATACAATCTTTAAATTAGTACTGGTTGACAGGCTAAAATTCCAAACCTTCATCATTATTATTCCTGACCCTCTGACAGTCTAACCCTTCCCCATCAATGAAAACAAGAGAATAACAATTCCGATCATGAGAGAACACACTACCAAATGAGTCCTGCCATCTTCACATGTACTTAAACTTCCCAAATATGCCCCTCGAGATATTTTGGAAACCGGATCCTTTTGACTTTGTCAAATTAAATAAAAGGCTGAATATTCTTTCTCAACTTTACTCTATATTTTATTATTATTATTTTTTATTTTATTTTTTGTTCATAAATATAGGTAGAGAGGGCTATGATGGCACAATACTCCAAATTCATGCTTCTCTCACATGACACCTCTATAGTTTTTGTCTTCTTCACATGCCTTTTCTTTTTTTTCTTTTTTCTTTTTTTGGTGTGAGTCTTCTTCACATGCTTTGCTGGGTGGAGGGGGTGCTTTGTTTATTTAAGTCACGCCTCTCCGTCACATCCAAAATATGAACAAACTATATATACTTGCATTTATAACGTGACGTAACGGCATTTTTTTATGATAAAATACATTTTGGCCCCTTTAAATTTTTCAAAACCTGCATAAGCACCCAATGTCACAAACATACATTTACACCTTTTTATAGAGAAAAATCCATATGACCCCCCTAAATTGACTGAAATCCATAGAACTCCATGACATTTCTTAAAATCCATATAACTCCCTAAAAACACCTCATATATCAAATAGCCTCCTGAATAAAATTTACATTTATAAATGATGAATATTTTATAAATATTAAATTTGATTAACCCTGGAAGAAGACACAATATAACCCCTTATCCCGTTAAACAGACGGACGGAAGGCAGACGGAGTGGGTTTTATAGATATAGAGGGGTGATTACAGGGGGTTATATGGATTTATGAAAATTACAGGGGGTTATATGAATTTTTCTCTCTTTTTTTTAAGGAGGTCTCTTTCCACCCCACTGGGTCTCTACATTGGACCCCTCAAAAAAATTTAGGGGTGGGTTAGAGAACCAGTGGAAAAAAAAAGTCGAGAGAGGGATTGGACGTAGCAGCCTTAACAATCCTGAAGGAGACGATGGACTTCTGGACGATGATATTGTTAAAGGTGGATGCGTCGGTGATCATGTGAGCGGCACTCTTCTAGTAGGTGATGTCAGCAGCCTTACAAGCACCGGAGCCACGAGTCTTGATGGGGGTGTTGGACAGAGACTAACACAATGTTGGAGTCGGCGACGTGGGACTCGATGTTGGAGTTGAAGTTGAGATTGACTCCTATGGCAAGAGCGGACGACGTACCTGGTCAGAGGAGATGTCAGTGAGGTCAACATACGATGCAGGATCCGATGAATTCATGAGGATGAACCACCTCCTCACCATTGCCACAGTCAAGGCCTCCTCGAGCCCCTCTCCTCTCTTGCGCCACCCAGCGCCACCTTCACCTCGGACCTCTCTCTCTCTCTCCCTCTCTTTTTCACTGGTTCTCTCATCCACCCCCAAGGGTTTTTTTTTTTTTTTTGGGTTAGAGAACTATTGGGGTGAAAATTAATAAAGCCCCCCCCCCCTTTAAATTATCTAATTTTACATTATACATGTTATATCATATGTAATGACAATTTTATAATTTTCGTGTTGGATAGGGGACATCATTAGATAATTATCTAACCACTGTGACATCATGTATAATAGTTAAAAATTTGAGAGTAGTCAAATGTGTAGTAATTCTAAAAAAAAATTATATATATATATTATATATATATATATTTTTTATTAACATAGACAATCTTTTCTCAAATCACAGTAATCAATGATGCTTCAATAGTAAAAAAAATTTATTTGTTTTAATTAAAATAAAATCTCATAACTTTTAATGTTTGACAAAAGATTGTCTATTAATAGATTTTCTATCAATTATAACTTTAATAGTAAAATAATCAATAGTAAAAGACGTATATATACCTCTAGGCAAGATATATTTTTTAATGTTTGATTGGAGTATTATTATATATTAACATATTAAAATATATTTTTACATTATTGAAAATATCATCTGAGACAATCCATGTATAAAACAGAAATTTTATTTAAAATTTATACACCACCATTCGCTACCACTTATATTAACCTAATCTAAAATAATTTTAATAATAATCAAAATTATTCATACAAGTGTGATTATTAAAAAAAGAGCTCCGTCACATACAATCCTTCTCAAGACCTAACTCTAGTCATATATGTTTCATTAAAGCCACATACTCACATTAATATAGCATACATTGGTTAATTTTTTATAAATGCATTCATGTAATTCATTGGAGTATATATTTATTTTCTATAAAAATATATACGTGATTAAATGAAATATATGTATTATTTACTTATCAAAGGAAAAATGACCAAGTTTTTTTATTTTCATTTTTACCCCCTTATAAGTTTATCAATGATTTATATCTTAGTTATTTAAATTTAAAATTTTAAATCAGATTTAGATAAACCATAAATATATTTTAAGTTTCAAAATCAAATTTAAGTAAATCATATCAAATATTAAAATTTAAATAATTTAAAATTAAAGATATTTATTAAATATTTCTCAATTGAACTCTGTGAAAATTTGTTACTTTTAATTTTGTTTTAATATAAAATAAATATTACATAATATACAAATTTATTATCCTCTATAAATAGAAGGATCTTTTGGATAGTTCAATATTCTATAAATATTTCATATAGGTTGTGTTAGTAATATCAATACATAATTATTTCTTTTATATTTAGCCCACGTGTATTTTACACGTGTCTATAAACAATATTATTTATAAACAAAATATATATAAATAATATGTGGATTATAAGTGAAACTTAAAAAAGGGGAAAAGTCAAATAACCCTTTGTAAACTTTGTGAAATCCATATAACCCTTTGAAGTTTCATAAAGTTCATATAATTTTACAAAAACGTCTATATAAATCCAAATAATCCCGTAGGTCAAACTTTTGTTGATCGATGAGGAATATTATATGAATATTTTGTTTGATTAACCTTGACTAAAAACTAAATATACTACAAGTACCCTACAATTTATTAAAAATGTGAAGCACCCTCTGTAAATGATGATTTTATCCCTCCAGATAGATTATGAAACCCTATATGAATGGGTAAAACCATAAAATCATCATTTACAGATGATTTTTTCTTCATTTTTAACATATTGTGAGGGATTTTGGTATTTTATATTTTCAATCATGGTTAATATTTATAGAATAATCTTAATCTATCAATGAAAATTTAACTCAGAGAGACTATTTTGATTTACATAAGTGTTTACAAAAGTTTATATAAACTTCAAGAAAAATTAGAGGGGTTTTATGGAATTCAGACAGTTCAAAGGGGGTTACATGGATTTTTAAACATTTTCTTTTAAAAAAACATATCCACCGCTCTCCGTCACGTGTACGCAGCACACCGAGATGACGATTAATCGCCGAGTAGGATCGGCCCCTGGAACTCGTGAAAGGGTAAAAAAAAAAAAAAAGCGCGCGTGGTGTGCGTGACACAGATTCCCGAAAATACCCCCGAACAAAAGCAGAAATCCAGCTCATCACGGGAAGTTTTAATTATACGCATTTACGAGGTAAAACTAACAATTCCGTGATAAGGAATCACATTATCCAATGACGTTGATGCGAAGTGTTGTGTGAAATTCATTACATTTTTTTAGTGGTGTTTTCAATAATTGGGTTCTGTTTAATATTGTCATTATATTCATGTATCACCAAAAATCACATGTAGAACTCATGCATGTATAATGGGTGGAGTACTTTAAGGGGTTGAATATGAACCAATCCAATTTTGGGTGAGTTTGGATTATGATTTTACATTCGAATCAATTTGCGTCTCAACCTGAACAATCTACAAGGGTTAATCTGAACTCAGTCCGAATCTAAAATTGTGAGTTAAAAAGTTAAAACCATATATAAATTAAATTTTAATTAATTAATCATGTGATATAAAATTTAAATTGTTGAATTTATTTTTATCTAAAACCTATCTATTCTCTATTTTTATTTTTATCTTTTTTATTTCTTTTTTTTATGAAACATTAAATGTTTGAAAGTTTTAATGATTTAAAATGATATATTATTTGAGTCAAATTTGAATCCAACACAAATCAAACTCAAACCTGAATCAAACTCGATAGGTTGAGTTCAAATTAAACTTTCTGAGTTTAAAGGTAGGGTTAGTTAGTTTTCTATGATTTCATGTTGTATTCAAGTTAAACTCAAATTTGATTCAACTTGCACATCTACATTCATTGAATTTGCATGCTTTGATGAGAATGACTTTCGGGTTTTGTCAATTGCAAATATATCAATAGTCTATGTGTATAGTTCCGATCATAGATATACATAGTTTACATAGATATAATTTATGGAATGAAACACGTTAATTTTTTTTATTTCGTCTATAAACATTAAACCAGAGTGTATATATTTTCTTTTCATGACATTTGAAAATCACAGACTGAGAAAAGGGAAAATAACTGCAATCAAACAACACCGGAGTACGTGATGATTCAAAAAACGAATCTCTCTTCCGTTTGTTTGGTTTTTTTTTTTTTTTTTGTCCGCGTTTCACGCCGTCGGAATGTCTCGGGCACGTGCTTGGCCTACTTTTATTTTTATTTTTTTAAATAAAACAATAATAATAATAAATTAAAGGAGCCGTCAGGACCGGTCAACGATCCGAAAGCGACGCCTCGCTCGACGACCTTGTGTGCGATTTGGCCTCATTAGATCGACGGTTCCCGAGGCGTTACGTTCGTTCATCGGGATTCTGTTGGATCTGAACCGTCGAATGCTTAGGCTCCTATTTGAAGATATGTAGGGTAAGTGCGTAGGGTCGTTTGACTGAACGATCTAGATTCGACTAACATCAGATCATCATGTTACGCGTGACATGGTTGTACTTAAATGGAAATTTTTTTGGTACTTCCATGGAATTTTGGTTAATAATAAATGCTTAATCTAAGTCTCAATTTGACTTAAAAATTAAGGGATTTTTAGTTTTAAGTCCCCACAAACCATCATATTTAGTGATCGATCCCTCCCTTCTTCGTATTTAGGTTTTAGTCCCCAGATTTAAATGATAGTTCCTTTTTAGTCCCTGAGAGGGACCTATTCATAAATTATTTAATTTACTTTTTAGTCCCTGTAAGGGACCTATCCATGAATTATCCTTTAAATCGGGGGATTAAAACCTAAATACGAAGAAGGGAGGGATTGATCACTAAATATGATGGTTTGTGGTCACTTAAAACTAAAAATCTCAAAAATTAAATAATGAATAAATTCAGAAAACCTGGTTGCTTGGGAATAATAGATGGATATACGGCAAAATTAATGAGAATAGGGTACTATTGATATTTTAAATATTTAATGAAATTGTAATACTACATTACTCTATTCCACTTGTATATGAATTTACGAGGCGATTCACTTATTATCATTTTTTATAAATTAAGTAATCAAATGTCAATTTTTTTATATTTATAAATTTTTATCCACATCGTATTTATTATCTTATTTATAATTTATCCATAGTTAATCAAAAAGTAAAAAATTTATCATTTTATTTTCAATGAAATAACTAAATACACAATAAATTTGAGAAATGAAGAATAATTAAAAACATAATCAAAATAGAAAATGATTTTTTGACATGTATAATTATCTATATTATAATAGTTATTTCTTCTATAAAAATAATAAAAAACCATTAGCATAATTTTAACTTTTAAGTTAAAAGACCTTAATACGGCTCCGTGACAAATAATTGAAATAATTACATCATTTTATGTTTTGTAATAACTTATCCAACACAATTATTTTTTAATTACCAACCAAATTTTATTTTATTTTTTGTGAAAACTTATTCACATTTTAAAATATGGATTTTTATTTTAAAGTTCCTGTAAATATGTCTATTTAGGGATCGGTCCCTCACTTCTTCATATTTCCTTTTTAGTCCCCATATTCAACCACCTATTTGGTTTTTAATCCCTCCGTCAAACGTTCGTCCATACACCGTTAATTTGTGAAATGTAATTTGTTTTTAAGTTCATGTAAACTTTATTATTTAGTTATTAATCCCTCCCTTTTTCATATTTTACAGGGACTAATAACTAAATAACATAGTTTGTAGAAACTTAAAAATAAAATCATATTTCACAAATTAACGGTGTATGGAGGGACGTTTGATGTAGAGATTAAAAACTAAATAAGTGGTTGAATATGGGGATTAAAAAAAAATATGAAGAAGTGAGGGACCGATCTTTAAATAAACATGTTTATAAGGACTTAAAATTAAAAATCTCTTTAAAATAATTAGATCATTAAAAAAAAACAAATCTTAATTTACTCTACTATCATTTTCACAACAACCCATCTTAAGCATTGTTTGGAATCAATAACTAAACAAATTTTGTTTATATTAAATCATTTTGAGAATCTAAACAAGTACGTTTCTTTTAAACTATGCATTTTTATATTTGTAAATTAATAGTCAACAACCATTATCTGTGCAGGACATAGTCTTGAACATCTTTCCATGAAAAAACTACATTAAAAAATTAGTCCAAACAGTTCCTGAGACCCTCTTGTTTTATTTAGATATTTTTGGTATGTCAGAAAGACAAAGAGTACCTTGTCCTCCTCTACACAACTCTGACACCCCCCCCCCCCCCCAACACCAACAAAGAACCACAACCATCTGATCTGCATCGTTTTTCACGCCCCTATGACTAGACAGATGATGGACCAACCCGCAATTAATTATAACGATTTGGACTTTTCAATAACGTTCCCCGTCCTTGCCAAAAACATTAATCATTTCCATCAAAGTACGGCCTTGCTTTATTTATTTGTTTTAATTTTTTCTTCTTCAAGTAAAGGTCGACTGCCAAGTTTTACCAAAAAAAGTAAAAATGAACATAAAGACAAAGTATCCCATACTCGGCCATTATAATGTATTAATGTATATAAGGTCAGGTGTAATTAAGACTCGTATTCCTCTTTCCGTTAGCGTACACCGATGTGCTGCTTTTTTGGTCTAACGTTGGAGGCCAATTATTAGCTGTTTAAATGAACTTCTTGAGTATTTAATTTTATTGCACTCTGGCGTATTTGAACATTGTACCTTTAGTGGAATATAAGGAGAATAGGAGGAAATAATAAAAGAACAAACTTGAAAATCTATTTGGAGGGAAAGTGTATATATATATATATATATATATATATATATATATATATATATATATATATATCAGAATATGTAAGAATATATTTGTATTTGTATTCTAAGCCCCATGCTACAGTTGTAGTTATTTGCGTTAAAAACATAATAATAATAATTTTTTTAATTGAATGAAGATAAGTTGTAGATAAAATAAATATGATGCGAATATATGTTTATTAAAATTTGAAAGAATGATTTTGACATATAGACTCTTGATATCAATGTAATAGATTATATAAAATAATATAATTTTTAAGGGGGGGTCTAGAAAACTAATATCATATCACTCTATTCCCATTATTCTCAATATTCTAGCATTGCCATACAAGGATACTCATTCCCAAAAAATATTGTTCCACCTCTATTCCTTTTATTCCGCTACTACTAGGGGGTGCAAAATATAAATGCAAATGGAATTTATGGAATACAAAATACAACTATTTTGAAATAAGTGAAAATAAATCAATATTAATATTCTAAGTCCCCTATGAAAAAAATGTATTATTCTATTCAATTTACTTTATTGACATAAGGGGTATCACATGATAAATCAAATCTTTTTACTATTTTTATAAGTATTTATGAACATATTATTCACCTTTTATTAATTTATAATTTATTCATAATCACCTAAATATTTATAAATTTATTATTATATTTTTAATAAAAAAAAAACCATATGCTCAAGTATTTATCTATCCTTCACTACTAAATGTTTTTTTTTCCAGATCTTTTCAAAGATTTTATCCTGCATCATGTGGATGGTCTTGTATGGAAAAAGAAAATGAATAAATGTTAGATATTTTGGTGAAAAATATGACTATGAATTAAAAAAAAAAAAGTGATTGTGAGTTAATATAGTACATGCTTGTTAAAACTTATAAGTTGCAGATTATAGCTTTCAGCTTAAAATAAGCAATTGTTGCATACTTGTTTAAATTTATTGGAACTTATTTAAATTAAAAAAAACTTTAAAAAGTCATAATATCTAAGCTGGAAAATGGATGCTTTTGAGATTATTTATAGCTTATAAAAAGCATTAATTTTTTTATTTTGGACACTCGTACCCTTAATATTTTTTATTAATAATATGTGAATCTATTTTTTTTCCATTATACCAAAAATACACTAAACCACCTTTCATTTTCTTAATTTTTTTACTATTACAAAAAATAGAATTATGAATTTTTTTTTATATTTCCATTTTCCACTCAATTTATAAAAATTCTATAATTTAATATTTGAAAACTATTGTAGTGATTTTAAAATATTATTTATGTTAATTTAATTTTCTTTTAAATATTTATAAAATTAATTTTATATTTAAAAATCTACTTATTTAATAAAACATAAATCAATTTTTTTACTTTTATAGTGTAGGACTATTTTTAACAATTGTATAAAAAAGTTGTTTTACAACTTATTAAACAAACAATATTTTTAAACCGTTATAACAAAAATATCTACAACTTATCTTCCCAAAAGTTATAATTTAAGTGCCCATATTATACATATTTTAAAAATCATGCATATATATATATATATAATATAATTATATATTGGAATTCTAAATTAAAACACGTGTCACTGCTTGGAAATGATGAAATCGGAAGACATTAATTAATCAGCCTCCCTAATTAATATAACGAACAATTAAAAGTCCATTCAGAAAGTCTGTTTACATTCCCCGAAAAAGATAGGCCACCTAGATCCTCGCCGTCCATCCCTTGATCTCTCATCATCAACCGTCCATCTGGTTGGTCCAAACTCAGCATGAAAGAGTCCCACCGATTCAACGTCCCGAACCACGATTCCTAATTCTCGCGGTGGTTCACCAATTACTCGCCGATGTAAAAGACGAGGGCAGGGCAAAGTCGTAAATAATTATTATAAACAGGAAAAGAACCCTTGTTTCCTCTCCGATTTTTATTTCCTTTGAAAAAGCGGAATTGAAGGGGAAAATCTCTCTCTCTCTCTCTCTGATTTCAGAGAGACAGAGAATCTAAAGTGAAACCCTAGAGTTCCAAATCGTTTGATTCGTTTAACGCACGTTCGAATCCGACGAAACGTATCGATCTGGTTGTTCTAGCTGTACTTGTTGGATTCGCCGCTGAATCGGTCACCGAGAGAGGTAGGTCTCGATCGGTTTCGTATAGCATTGTTCGGTGTGTGTTTGATGTGTTTCTGTTTATTCGTTTCGGATGTCCGTATGGCGTTTCGTACCGGAAAACCGGGATGTGCGATTTAATTGTTCGTTTTATTCTTTGATTGAAGTTATTCATTGCTGGATTTGATTGATCTTTGGTGGATTCGGTTTTGCTTAAATGAGATTTTATGTTTTCGGGCATTGTTTGAGCAATGCTTGATGAAACGTGGATTCGAAAAGGTACCTTTGGATCGGATCGTCTGTATTCTCAATAGATGAGTATTATCGATGCCCATTTTAGTTTGTTGAAGATATGGGGGACCTTTTCATGAATTCTCTATAGATTAGCGTTGTGAGTATTAAATTGATATTGATCTTTGAAATTATTTTTTTTGCTTGATTAGCGCATGCCTTGTTTGGGTTTGTGATGACTTTATTTCCTGGTTACGTTTTTTCCCCATGTGAGCTCCGGATTTCTTTTCTTGTTTTTCTGTTTATATTGATTTGTGAATTTGTTGTTATTGGTTCAGTTTCACTATGTTTGGGTGACTTTGTGTTGCTCTCTGTATCTTACACTTAATAGTTTTTTGGATTTTTTTGTGTGTGGTTCAGCTTTGGCGGTGGTGTCCAAGCTGGAGGTTGAAGGGTTTTCTTTTTGTTTGGTGGAAAGATGTCAGGTAAGATACTCTCTATTGAGCTTTGAAGATCTTATTATTCTGTTTATGATATATTTTGCAGTATAGATATTTAGATGTAGTTTCATGGAATCATGGGAAACCATTGAGACATAAATTCTTTAACATAGCAAAATTAGGGTCAGTCTGAATGTTTTACTCTGTTCATCTGCTAATCAGTATATTTATTGCAAATTTGCAACTCCATAATATCTGCGAGGAGTTGAATAGCATTTTTTAAACTTAAGGACATTGACACTTTTGAGGTTTTAAAACAGAACCCCTGAAAGTTTTTTATTATTCATTTTTATCAATCTCCAGTGTATTTTTTCATGAGGGTGCATTTGCATTTTAATTGGATTTTTGGTTACTCATATTGGTTTCTTATATTGGAGGACTTGAAGGGGCGCTCTCTCACGATGAGAGACGAGACAGGAAGTCTGATGTGGAGAATTCGGAGGATGAGCGAAGGAGAACAAAAATCGGGTCATTTAAGAAAAAAGCACTGAATGCTTCAACAAAACTCACACACTCCCTTAAGAAACGTGGCAGGAGGAAAATCGACTGTCGGTTTCCTTCAGTCTCAATAGAAGATATAAGGGATGCAGAAGAGGAGCGTGCAGTCAATGCTTTCCGGCAAGAGCTCATCGCAAAGGATTTGCTGCCTGTGAGGCATGATGAATATCACACAATGCTCAGGTCAGTTCTGCCTACTTCATCCTTTGTATTCTGCCCTTGAGTTCTATCCGTCATAGAGTGAATACTTTATTCAAATTTAATGTGGATAAACCGATGATTATCTTGTCTATTTCTCTCTCTCCAATTCCCTCTCATATTCACCATTCATTTGCTTCCGCTTGTAATATACCATGTTTCCAATTTGCCTTGCAGATTCTTGAAAGCCAGAAAGTTTGACATGGAAAAAACAATCCAAATGTGGTCGGAAATGCTACGGTGGAGAATAGAGTTCGGTGCAGATACTATATTGGAGGTGAGGATTGTGTAAATGGAGGTGCCTTGTCATGTCTGATACTGCAAATTTTTTAGGATTGGACCTTTTCTTTAATATTGTTGTCATATCTTTTACAGTATATCAAGATCTCTCCACTTTTTTTTTTTTAAAAAGAAAAGGGTAAAGAAAAAGAAAAAGAAAAAGAAAAAGAAAAAGAAAAAAAGAGATCCCCTTTTTGAAAGGTCATCTGATTTTAGGTGAAATTCTGATTTTCTTTTTTGAGAATTTGTCACTGACTGGTGAACTTTTAAATTGCCTGCAAATTTTCGATTTGAATTTTGTGTTCCATGGTTGTTTTCTATAAAGTGCATGCTAAAGAGAAAAAATATGAGTCCCTACTCCCTGGGTATCTATTTCTTGGCAAATTTTATAAGTTTAAATTCATCATTTGTCATTTTTGAGCCCTTCCTGATACTGTTCAAATTCATCAACTGCAATCAAGGATTTCGAATTTACAGAGTGGAGCCAAGTACTGCGTCATTACCCTCAGGGGTACCATGGAGTTGATAAAGAGGGAAGACCAGTGTACATTGAGAGGCTTTCACATGTGGAGCCAGACAAGCTCATGCAAATCACTACAATAGATCGTTACATTAAATACCATGTACAAGAATTTGAATTGGCCCTGCATCAAAAGTTCCCTGCTTGTTCAATTGCTTCTAAAAGACACATTGGCTCAACAACTACGGTGTTGGATGCTCATGGTGTGGTATGTTAGCACCGTCAGCTCATCTCAAGTTCAAAATTTATATAAGCATATATACTTCAGGTTGGTTTCCATGGGTTGCTAAACTTTTCACCCATCTACAGGGTTTGGGGAGTTACAACAAGTCTGTAGCTGAACTTTTGACCATTATGCAGAAAATAGATGGCAATTACTACCCTGAGGTACAACTTGTCATGCATCTTTTTATTTATTCATTGTTTGCAAAACAGCCTCATCTCATGACTGTTGCTTGTTTTACTCATCCAGACATTACATCAGATGTTCGTCGTAAATGCTGGTGGTAGTTTCAGGTTGCTTTGGGCTGCCGTAAAGAAATTTCTTGACCCAAAGACAGCTTCGAAGATTCATGTAAGGGAAAGATTTTAAAGTGATAATTTTTTTAGTTTTCTGATTATCTTCTGCTTGTATAATTACACTTGCCTCAAAACTCATAGGTGCTGGGGACCAAGTACCAGAGCAAACTACTTGAAGTAATTGATTCAAGGTCTGGAAATCTATATTCTGTTTTAGTTGTCACCAATAGAATTTCAAGTTCTATCTGTATTATTTATTTAAAGATTTCTTATTACAGCCAACTGCCAGTTTTTTTGGGTGGTTCATGCACGTGTTCTGATGTTGGTGGGTGTCTTAATTCCAATAAAGGACCATGGAATGACGTTGAAATCATGAAGGTGATGTATCTTCTGCAAAGTTCTAGAACATGGGTTATCCCCAGTATAATATTTGATTAGAGGCATCGAACCAAGTTGTTTACTTGGTCAACAGGTCTGGCTGATATATGTATCTTTCTTACAGATTGTGCAGAATGCAGAGGCAATATTTGAGAAGCCACCAGCTAGGCGAATATCAATATCAAATGCGGAAAAGAGAAACAGCTCAATTAACTCATATTCCAAGCTACGTCCATTGAGGGCAAGATTCGAGACTCCATCTAACTTAATACATTCAGTCTTCTATTAAGCATGCATACTTTTATTGATTTCCTAAAAACATATGGGCTTTTTCAAATCGCAGGGAATAAGTAGCGATGCATCTACAGCAGAATCAGGATCAGATGTCGATTATCTCAGTTCTCCTACAGGATCAAGAAAAACTGGATGTTCTCGACTAGCTCCGGTTCATGAAGAAGTGAGTTTCAATACTATCTTATTTGTTATGGGCTTTATTTTCAACTATTGCTGTAATTTTTTTTTCTACCATTGTGGTCAAATATGGGGACTTTGCTTTATGTCTTGCAAAGATGCGGGTGCATCTGCGCATGGATGAGTGGCCTGTGGCATATGTGAATTGTATATCTCAGAGAGTTTAAAGAATGGAAAATATTCCAATATTCCTTATTGGTCACTTTCTTGAAAATTCGTTCCATCCCCAGAATATAACATATAAAAAATGGATCCGTCACTTCCATTGCTCATCAATTTTGCTTTGTATTGGCATCAGCTTATATTTTCCCCTTTTTCTTCTTTCACAGAAGTGTGGATGTTTTTTTATATTGCAGCAAAAACTTTCAGTAATTTACTAGCCAGTAAGAACCCAAAATTTTTAAAATAAGGTTATTGTGAAATGGTGAAAGTATATGTGTTTATGGACATAAATATAGGTTATCGATTCAATAGTTGATTATTAATATTTATTATTGCATGATGGATTCCAACAAACTTATCATTTAAATCCCTCATCCTCTGGTCAGTTTAATACATATTTATTAGTTTCCCTCTTTTACTATTGGTAGTGGAACCTGATGTGCAATCTAGTTCTAATGAGTCATACTGGTTAATTTTGTAAATGGTGTTGCGCAACTAAACTGAATCATAAATCATAATCGAAATATCTCCATGTGTTATTTTCATATTTATAACCTATCTTCAGAAAGAACAACCCTTGGTAAAATCTTCTTTGAAATGCATTTGACCACTGGCTTGATAAATTATCTGCACAAGTTTTCATATATTTGTACAAATGCCAGAGCTTGTTTTACCAATTAGATTTCCTAACTTCTATAATATTTTTTTAAATTGATGTTGATTTCTAACAGGATACCTGATCTACTGATGCTTTTATCTTAAATCTGCAGTTCACTCAGGTCAGGACTGGAGATCCAACAGCATACTACAGTTGCGATGACCATTTTATTATTATTGATAAAACCGTAGATTATGGTAGAAGAAGAAGAGACCCTGTTGAAAAGACATTGCCTGCTATTGAAGACAGGAGGAATTTCTATTCAGTTCCAGTGCCGGATTCGCAAGGTATTGATGGTGGGGGATTAGTCAGTCATTATGGTGTTTCTCAAGCTTACTTCGTCACACAATAAATATATCTCCATGAAGGACCATCCATACAAAATGACTGATATGATGAGGAACACACAAATTCTGTTTAGTTACAAGATCTGGCCAAACCAACTCGCTCAAATGAGTTTTTGTGAACATTATATTTTGCATGATATCTAAAAAATGACGATTTCCCCCCCCTCTTTTTTAAGGGTGGGTGGTGGGGAGGAGAACAAGTTGCATATAGTTATGAACAAATTCTAAGCACTCCTCGATTTGTGTTTGCTTTGTAGCAGCATTGATGATGGTGATGGATGAACCTCCAGCATGTTTTTTGTATACAGACAAGTGGTTCCAACAACTTTAAACATTTTAACTGCAAAATCGTCATATAAATTTCAATCAAACATGTTGATGAATGCTTTGTAATTAGAAGACAATTTTATTCCAGATTGTTAACATGTTCCTTCAAATATCACTCTAATCTTGGATAAAAATTATTGTGCTCTACTTCTATCTATTTAATGAGGCAACAAAGATTATTCACTCAAATTATGTGAGATCAATCACTGGCTTATTGTTTGCAGACAATTTCGTAAAATACCTATTTACGAGGTCAATGTCTCTGCTCAGGTACTTCACGTGTCAGTAGACAGAACACCATGAAGGATGAATCAGATGATATGAGCTTGAGGGTCTTTGCCAGGGTGCTGGTGGCTTTTCTGGTAAAATTAGTATTCACCCAAATTTTAGGTGTTGGCAGTAGGAGAGTGGTGGGGACAGTGCATCCCTCCATCTCAAGCGAGCCCAGCCAGGACGATCACGTGACTGCACAAGCAGTTGAGGAGAAAATTATCCCCTGTTTAGAACGTCTTCAAAGGCTTGAGACGATGCTCGGGGAACTTAGTGCAAGGCCTCTGGAGATTCCCTTGGAGAAAGAACAAATGATCATGGAGTCGTTGGATAGGATTAAAGCTATAGAGTTTGACCTTGAGAAGACAAAGAAGGTGAGTCTTTTTGACCATGTCTTTATCTTTTGCAGACTTTTGATTTCTCTATTGTGCGCCTGCAATCATACTATCAATTGATGCCGAAATGGAAGAATTTTTTTTTCTTCTTAAAAAATTGTTATAAAGACTGGACATGGTTTCAACTTTAGAATTTTTTTGCATAAAGTGGCCGCTCTCAGGATATGGATACCAAAATTTTATTCTTTTAGCCTGAGAACTTTATATTTGCTCAAAAATGCTCCTATTGATTGATGCCAAAGTGACACATCGAATCATTATTTTTTCAAAAGTATTGTTATAAAGACTGTACCTTTAGCATTTTTGTTGCACGAAGTGCCCACTCTCAGGATTCGGAAACCAAGATTTTTTTTCTTTTATCCCGGAGGGCTTTATAATTGTTCCAAACGATTACCCCTCTCAGAAATTACCTTCCTAAGGTTGCTTAGAGACCCTTAACCATTATATTGGATCTTGATAGTTTGTCTGATGAAAGTTGCAAAGGATTTCCCACACCTTGGCATGAGAAAGCTAAATTGACAAGGAAACAGTGCACTCCTCAGAGGAACATGCACAACATTTAAATGCTGTACTGAAAGGGTCTATCCAGTTATTAAAATTTTGAGTAGTGCTCTTCTTATGTGATGTTATTCAGCTTAATTATGAACTAATCTTCCTTAGGATCACTAACAGTAATCATGGATATATTCGGCTGATTGTGACTGTTACAGAAAATGGCCATAATAATAGATGATAAGATTCAACCAATTCCTGGAGTTATTCATTTTCTAATGAGCATATGTTTTTTAATCTCAGCATTTGCATGTGACGATGACAAAACAAAATGAGATTGCCAGATCGATGGAATCCGCTCTGGAACCAAAAGTTCAGGTGAGTCACATTATGAGAACTGAAAAGCTTTGTTCCTCATTTTTTTTTTATGCATCCCCAATTTCTTGTACATTTTAGTCGAATGTATTATTTAAGTTGAAAAAAGCTTACTTCAACAGTCCCATCATTCTATGCCAAACTATTGATCTATTCTGTCTTTAAGTGAGAACGAATTAAACGTATCATAACTATGGTTATTTGTTTATGTGCAAAATATTGTGTTATTGATGTTGCATTACTCGTGCCTTGCATGACTAAACTCCTTACTTACCCATGATAGCAAGCTTTATATTGCGAACATTTAATCACAGTGATTGAAAGATGGGGAAGAATGATGACTAGTCTGTCCTGTTATATTACAGAGGAGGTCCTGCTGGGAGTGAAAGACAATGATGACATCGTCATCTTCAGACGATGGCATCCGACATCAGAAGAAATAATGGGAGTGTGGAATTTTTCAAACTTTCAGGTGAACGCGTACATATGTGTTTCGTGCCTTCTCTTCTTTCTTTCTTTTTTCCCTTTCCTTCCCGAAACATCACTTTTGATCAGATTATACCCAGCTAAACCATGGAGCAAAAGAAAAAAAATTTGTTGGAAATTATGCATTGTAATGTAGATAGGTTCTTTCTTTTGGTGGAGGGGTTTAACTGTTGATTTTTGGATCTTATTTCTCTGGGTATTGAGGGCTTTTTTTCTTTTTGGTCTCCATGGTGTTTTTTTTTTTTATTTGTTGGGAGCCCCCGAAAATTGTTCCAACTCAATATAATTTGATTGATTGATGCCTGTTTGTTCTCTGATAAAACTTTGATTGTTTTGTGTACATACCAGAGCGTGTATGATAGTCAAATTATCAACTTTTTTTTTATTTAGCAAAAATTATCAAAAGATCTTTTTGTTTTTTTTTTGATGTAATGAAAAGATCATTGTTATGGTCACAAATCTGTGATTTCATCTCTTTTCAAAAACTAATATTTTGTGAAAAAAAAATCACCTTCTGTAGTCCAATACAACCGACATACATTTTGATTTTTTAATGTACATATTTGGTTAATGAATTGTGTTCTTTTATATGAAAAATGAAGTTTGTACCTGTATAAATTGAATTTAGTTTATTAATTAGTTTTTAGAATTTCATGGTTGAATTGTAAGCCATAAAAATCATAACTCTTTCAATATATTTGAAAAATATCCACTAATTCGCTCCGAATCCACGCCTAAAAAAAAGAAATTATTAGATAATTGAATATGCAAGTGATGATATAGATAACAATGCACATGTTATCTAAATCAGACATATATTGTGAAATTATATATGTCTAAAAATTCAATTATATAGAAATTCAAATAACTAAAATCAAAATTGTGATTTCATTATTGGTATCTTAATATATATATATCTTATTCTAAAATCTATATCTTATTTATTTTAAAACATTTGAAACCGTATCTAATGAATTTGAATCCAATCAAGATCGGCTTCAGACTATTATGTCAGCATTGAAATACACAACTTATTAATTGAACTATATAGTATATAAATCGATTTGCACAACCAATTGTTAGATATATGTTCTATTTTTTTATTGGGTATCGATGATACTCAATGATTCATGTTTTATCTAATAGATGACTTGATCTAATAGGAAAATGGAATATGTACGTAACAATTGACTGTGCAGTTCAATTTATATGTTGTGTAGTTCGATTAATAAGTTATATAGTTTGATACTGACAGGACTGATCGAAGCCAATTCTAATTGGATCCGATCCTATTCAGTACTGATAATTTTCTAAAGATTCCTTTCCATAGACTTCCCATTCTCAGTGACTTCTATATGTGATGAAGTAAGGGAGTGGCTTCCCTTTCTTAAGAGTAGAATTCCACTACGTTGATTGTGATGTCCATTTTGGATATTTTGGTGTCTGAATTATTGTTGGGCCACCAGCTTGACCTGGTAAAAACAAATTGGAATTCTCAATTTCTCATACACGGTCATATCAATGAATTAGATGTGGATCAATTTTATATCATCAGATATATTTATGGTACTATTTATCATATAAATATATCATTTCATACAATTTTATATCATCAGATATATTTATGGTACTATTTATCATATAAATATATCATTTCATACAATTTTATATCATCATAAATGCTGGGTGCTGTTTATACCAGATCCATTTTCAACCTCAATTCCAATCTTATATGCGTCGATAGATTTCTATTGACGCATATGTTCACGTTAACAAGGCATATGCTTCAAAATAATTTTTTTACATTTTTTATAAATGGATCAATACGATTCATTAGAGTATATGTTTCATTTTTTTATAAAGACATGTACCTCATTAGATGAGATATACTATTTTTAAAAAATTCAAAACGCATGTAGACTGAAATTGAGGCTGAATGTAACATTATCCCATAATAAAATTAATCAAAATTCCTAACCGCGTTTTTCAACCTTTTTTTCCTTCCACTTCTCCATGTATACGTGCGACCCACTCCCATAATACATATTAATTATGTTTGAAACAATTTTACATATAGTTGGCTAATGTTTTTATTTTTAAAAAATAATAAATCTCATCAAGTCGTATATATTTTAATGAAAAATGTATATTATTTTGTTTTAAATTGAATAGATTCATTTTCAATAAATATAAAAATTCAATAATGATTTTTTAGCTCAACTTATAGACCCTATCATAGACCTGCATACATATAATTCCCTATTTACCCTGAATTGTTTTTATTTATCTGGTTCATTTCCTTTAATGTAGGAGGCTGTTACTCTTTGTTTTTTTTTTTTAAACCAATCTAATTCATTGTTACTGAGATGAGTTTTTTTTTAAACAACCTAATGATTCACATTTTTTTTCGATTGATCATTTATAAACTTAAACATCAAACAACAAAATGATTTTAGTTATTGAGAGGAGTTCCAATTTTGTATTTGGATCCGAGATTTTTTTTGTGGTTTTAACAATGGCGATCTCTTTAGTTTTGATTCTTTAGATTATCTGCTTTTGATTATATAGATTTAATTTTGATATAAAATTAAACACTAAACAACAATCCGCTTTTAGTTTTTGAGGGGAATTTCAGTTTTGTTTTTTTATTCGAGTTATTGTTTTTGTTTCAATGATGGTGATCATTTTAGGTTTGATTTATTTGATTTTTTTTTATTTTGCTTAAATATGTTATAGATTGTGGAGCTTGATGATGTGCGCAGAAGATTGTTGGCGTTACGCAGGGTCGGACGGGGGTCGAGCTCTCTGCAGAGCTCGCGGGGTCTGGGGGCAGCGCCCTGAGAATTTTTTTTTTTTTGTGTCTTTCGTGTTTTGACTTTTTTACCCTTAATAAGATGTCAGTATAAAAGGGCATCTCATGTTTTTCATTAGGCTCTAGGGGTTTTTATCTTCGGTGTGACCACTGTAAAAACTTCTCATTGATAGTGGATTAATCTCTGGTGTGCTTCGTGAACGTAGGCAAAATTTGTCAAACCATGGAAATTTTTATGTCTTTGCTTCGATTTGTTTATTTTGTTTAATTGATTGCATCCCAAGATCCGAAATCGTAACAATATAGATGTTAATACATATTCATTTATTTTAGATACATTTTTAATGTATTTGAAAAAACTTATGTGATGTATCTGAAAAACTAATATATGGTTATATCTAAATTTGTATATGTAACTCAAAAAACTAATATACTCATTTGTATCTATATTAGAAATTTTTATATAAATTTTTCTCATCTGTATCTAATATGTATTTGTATATGAAAAAATTAATATAGGACTGTATCTAAATCTGTATCGATTAAAATTTAGAGACACTAATTTTTTATATATATATATATAAAATCATTAATCTTTATCTCACAAATTTATTAGGTTATATAATTTATCTTTTATAAAAAAAAAATATCTTAATATACAAACAAATGTAAATTACCGTATGTAAGGGCAGCAAGATCTATTTTTTTTCAATTTTTTTGGGAAATTTGCATGTATACCCCTGATAAAGATGATATTTTGCGTTATACCCCCATCAAAAAGCTAATTGCATCTATACCCCTAGAAAATTCTTTTCTGTTGCAACTGTGCCCCTGAGGTTTAGTTCCGTCCTTTGAGAGAGGAATATGCCAGGAATATTCCATTAACGCCGTTTAGCCTATGTTGAAATGTCCAAATTGCCCTTATGACCGTTTGAGCTTTGAGAAATTACACCCACACCCACACCCTTGCATATAAGATCGTCTTCAACCTCTCTTCTTCTGCTGCAACGGTCGGCTTCCACTGCAACGACTTCTTCTCCAACGATCGACTGCTTCACCAACGGTCGGCTTCCACTGCAACGACTTCTTCTCCAACGATCGGCTGCTTCACCAACGGTCGGCTTCCACTGCAACGACTTCTTCTCCAACGATCGGCTGCTTCACCAACAGTCGGCTTCCACTGCAACGACTTCTTCTCCAACGATCGGCTGCTTCACCAACGGTCAGCTTCTTCTCCAAAGGCCATCATTAGCTCTCGGCAACCCGACTCCAGCAGAGATGAGTGAAGCTTCATCTTCCTCTGTCCATACTCTACGAAACCCTAATTGTCGATGCGGGGTAGCCACAGTGGTGCTGACATCCAACAGAGAAGCTAGCAAGGGAAGAAAGTTTTACAGATGTCGACAATGGAAGGTAAATGTTTAATTTGGGTGTTTATGTTGATGACAATGCATTTGATTTGGTTGTTTATGCTGTTAAGGTGTTTATATTGATGACAATGTATTTGATTTGTTGTGCATTATTTCAGAGTTCAGAGGACTGCCATTTCTTTTCTTGGGTAGATGAAATTGATCCAGGCACTGCTGCATTGAAACAACAAATTAACAGATTCCAAGAAAAAATGGATGAGAATGTCGCTGTAATGCGAAATGTGGTTGAAAAAATGGAAGAGAAGATTGATGACATGCGTAAACAGATTTGGTTGTGCCTATTCATTATAGGGTTCTTACTTATTGTATTATTGATTGTGAAATAGTTGATTTAACTATTTAGTAATGAAATTGGTATGTAATGAGATGTTTGTTTGTCAAGTATGAAGCCAAGAATGTATGTGTGTAATATAAGATCATTTTCTGTAATGGGAATGTGCATGGTACAAATGGTAAAACCAACGGCGACATGTATGTATAAAGAAATTGATATAAGCTGACAGTTTATAAACTGCCTATGTATAAAGAATATGACACACACATACAGACATATATAAACACACAATAAATTTGTCTGTTTATAAACTCACATAACATCACATTATATCAAGCAAGCTAACATTGTTTTCCTTACATCAAAACTGCAACAGCCACACAAATATTGTTTTCTTACACACCTCAGAAACATTATTTTGTTACAATAACAGACCACAGAAACATTGTTTTGTTACAGATCACTACAACCTACTACAACATCAACCTGACAGACATCTTTTGCATCACATGCAACTACCACCTCTCCTAAATCATGAACTACTTGCTCCACCTCTTTTTGGTTGCAATGGCTTTCCCCTCAAGCCCAGTGACCATCTGCTTGTTCCTCTTGTTGAATAATTGGATGGCGCATACAAGCCTCTACCAACAGTGCTTTGACCTCCCTCATGTGGTGGTGCAGCTGACTCCAGATTAGTTGCAGATGGTCCTGCCTCATATTGAATTGTCATTGACCCTCTACCATGACCTGATGATATATCAGAGAAATATTCAATAAAGATCTTATGCCAACAAAGATTTCTTTATTACACTCAAATATAGCAATACTTCTCACCTATTGCTATGCCTCTGCCAACTGAAAGAGATCCTCTTGATTGTTTTTTTGCTGGTCTTCCTGGAGGTCTCCTCTGCAAACTGCATGAGTAACATCAAATTGGTTGTTAGTAGTATAAAATGCATCATCTTGACTTCAAATACCATGACCTTTTTACCTTGAGCTTTCAGTAGATTGCTCTTCACTGGTCCTAATTGGATTTTTACATGTTTTTTGATGATGACCAACTTGTAGGCACCTTCTGCATCTATGGACCTTCTTCACTGTTGTGCTACTACTAGTCTCTTCATCAAATGGACGAATTCTTTTTTTCTTTGGCCTACCTGGTGGCCTAGTGCACTTTGGAGGTAGAACAATGTAGGTTAGGTCTACTGCCTCCCACATCGACTTGTCTGGTAATGGTGAAATCTCTGAGGCATAGGCTGCCTTATACCTATCAACAAAACATGTGGTCTTCCTTAGATTCAGTTGAAACATGAATATATTGTGTAACAAATTGAATATAACTAATATACCTATCAACTGTGTAACAAATGTCCACAAAATTTTCCCACTTGACACCTCTGATTGATGAAAGAACTGCTGCAGCATGTTTACATGGTATGCCAGTTACCTGCAACATTAACAGACAAACAAGGTCATTACAAGGTATGCTTATTATCTACAGCTGAAACAAACAAACCTAAACCTAAAACAATATAAAGTATGCTTGTTACCTGCCACATTCTACAGCTGCATTTTCTTTCATTGAGCATCACATCAAACCTCCCTTCAGGTCCATCAACCTCAGCCCTCACATCAGTTGATCTCTGTACATCATATCCTCCATTACCTTTGCTGAGCTCATTAATCTGTTTCTGAACATCTGGAACCAGAACCCCTGTTCAATTGACAAAGTAATATGTAGTGAGTAAAGTTCAATTCAAACAGATGAACTACTAAACACAACAGCCTATGTAAACACAACTAACCTGTCCATTGTTGTGCTTTTATCCTCCTATTGTGCATTATTTTCATCAACTTCTGTCTGATGGCATCAATGCAATAAATTATGGGTTTGAATCTTGCATCCCCAACAAATGCATTGAATGATTCTGACATGTTATTTGTGAGGTAATGACATCTTGCTGTTTCTCCAAACATGGCCCTACTCCAACAATGGTCTTTCTCAGCCAACAAATAATTCAATGCTTCCTTTGATACCACCTCAATCTGCCTCATGAATTCTGCATGCCACTGTGGGGTATAGGCTCTAGCAGCTGACCAAACTAATCTCTCCAGAAACTCTCCAGGGTACTTTCTTTTGAAGTTCTTGTATAAATGTCTCATGCATGCCCTGTGCTCGGCCTGTGGAAAAACAATCTTCACTGCATCATCAAGCCCTTTACCTCTGTCAGACATAAACACAAGACCATTTACATTTCCAATGGCCTCATGTAGATACTCTAAGAACCACTGCCAGCTACTACTGTTCTCCCCCTCAACTATTGCATATGCCACTGGAAATAGTCCACTGTTCCCATCCATTGCTGTTGCTGCAAGTAGGGAACCCAAATACTTGCTCTTCAGATGACAACCATCAAGGCCTATGAATGGTCTACAACCATTGATGAACCCTGAGCTACTGGCCTTGAAACACACAAAAAATCTTTGAAATGAATGATCTACATCATCAACTGTGTAGTGAATAATGCTATCCTTATTTCTTTTCAGTAACTCAGCCCTCATAGAAGGCACCAGAGCATACAAATCCTCATAAGATCCCCAGATCTTGAAATTTCCTTTGTCTTTTCCCCTCCAATACCTATGATATGGTACATTATCAAGCCCATATGTCCTCTGCAACCTCTTCTTGATATGTGAAATGGGAATATCACCTTCATGCCTTAGCCAATCAACAATTTTGTTTGAAATCCACTCAGCAGAGGCCATGCTAGTACCTCTCCTGTTCATGGAGGAACAGGTGTGTGTGGGGTTATGGGTCTTAATTTGGAAGGTCACTTTGTCATGCATAACTGAAGCATGAATCCTCCAAGGACAATCTGGATCTGCACACTTGGCTGTCACCCTTGATGGCTCACTTCTAAGATATTTCATAGAAAACTCTTTTCTAATGGCATGCTGCCTCAATGCATCCCTGAAACAATCAATATTCTGGAATTTGATCCCTACATTGATGTTGGGATCCTCTACATCATGATGATCAAATGGACCATCATTTTCTGTCACAAACTGTGCAGTGTCAGAGCTATACAATTCATGATAGCTTGACTCACTACAAACATTCTCACAGGCTTCACCTAGTTCCCCATCCTCTGTCCTCACCCTAGCATCCCCCTCTGTATCTTTTTCTGCCTGCATATCACCCAATTCATCTGTTATAACTGTTTTTCCTTTATCTCTCTTCCTCTCATCCCCCTCCCTAGCTTCTGTTTTCTTTGACTGCTCTAATGGTTCTTCAGCCTCAACATCAGCATAATTCCCATCCACTGCATCATCAAAAAGTGCATCCTCAAACAGAGTAGGATTGCAATTACCCATGCCACTGTCACTCTCATTAACACTATCAGAATCATCTAAACTTTCCTCTGCCACCCTTTTTTCCCCTTCAAACTCATCTGGTGTAGGTAAAACATCACAATTGCCTTCCACATTCTTCTCCAGTGTTATATAAACATCTATTTGTTTGCTTTTTTTATGAATAATAAACATTCTCATGACATCAGCATCAGAATCAAGTAAAGCATACTGATCTTGATCTGGGAACTTGTATTGCATAATCATATGATCATCTGGACCAGACTCCATGAACTTATCAATTTCCACAAGTATATCATCCATGTTACAACAATCAATTTCTACCCTGACCTTCTTCTGCCTACCTAACCTATATGCCCTTTTCCCTGACCCCTTTTCTGGCTTCCAAAATCCTCCATATCTAAACATTATGTTAACATGACTGTCCTCTTCTAACTGCATAGCATAACAACATACAATCTGAACAAGTTCTACACATCATAACTGAACATACATAAATAAAACAGATTCCACATTGATAATTTTAAAACATTATCACATTGACAAATTCCAACAGAACTTAAAAAAATCTAACATTATCCACATTGATAAATTCCAAATACATTAACAGCAAACCCTAAACTCAACATTATATCTAAACATTATGTTAACATGACTGTCCTCTTCTAACTGCATTTCAAACAACAATATCCACATTCATAAATTCCAATACTACAGATAAGTTATCAATGCAATACTATTTACATACATAGCATAACAATATATTCTCCACAGCATAACAACAATAGAAATTTATTTATAACATTCATAATCTGCATAGCATAACAACATACAATCTGAACAAGTTCTACACATCATAACTGAACATACATAAATAAAACAGATTCCACATTGATAATTTCAAAACATTATCACATTGACAAATTCCAACAGAACCTAAAAAAATCTAACATTATCCACATTGATAAATTCCAAATACATTAACAGCAAACCCTAAACTCAACATTATATCTAAACATTATGTTAACATGACTGTCCTCTTCTAACTGCATTTCAAACAACAATACCCACATTCATAAATTCCAATACTACAGATAAGTTATCAATGCAATACTATTTACATACATAGCATAACAATATATTCTCCACAGCATAACAACAATAGAAATTTATTTATAACATTCATAATCTGCATAGCATAACAACATACAATCTGAACAAGTTCTACACATCATAACTGAACATACATAAATAAAACAGATTCCACATTGATAATTTCAAAACATTATCACATTGACAAATTCCAACAGAACCTAAAAAAATCTAACATTATCCACATTGATAAATTCCAAATACATTAACAGCAAACCCTAAACTCAACATTATTCCTCAAGTTTCTGTTAACATGACTGTCCTCTTCTAACTGCATTTCAAACAACAATACCCACATTCATAAATTCCAATACTACAGATAAGTTATCAATGCAATACTATTTACATACATAGCATAACAATGTATTCTCCACAGCATAACAACAATAGAAATTTATTTATAACATTCATAATCTGCATAGCATAACAACATACAATCTGAACAAGTTCTACACATCATAACTGAACATACATAAATAAAACAGATTCCACATTGATAATTTCAAAACATTATCACATTGACAAATTCCAACAGAACCTAAAAAAATCTAACATTATCCACATTGATAAATTCCAAATACATTAACAGCAAACCCTAAACTCAACATTATTCCTCAAGTTTCTGTTAACATGACTGTCCTCTTCTAACTGCATTTCAAACAACAATACCCACATTCATAAATTCCAATACTACAGATAAGTTATCAATGCAATACTATTTACATACATAGCATAACAATGTATTCTCCACAGCATAACAACAATAGAAATTTATTTATAACATTCATAATCTGCATAGCATAACAACATACAATCTGAACAAGTTCTACACATCATAACTGAACATACATAAATAAAACAGATTCCACATTGATAATTTCAAAACATTATCACATTGACAAATTCCAACAGAACCTAAAAAAATCTAACATTATCCACATTGATAAATTCCAAATACATTAACAGGAAACCCTAAACTCAACATTATTCCTCAAATAAGCAAATAAAAGTCAGATTAAAGGGGTTTACTTACAATGTCTGTGTCTAACAAGATAGGATCATCAATACTCGTCCTTGGCAAGCGACTGGCCGGACCACGGGGTACAAGACGCCCATCAGGAGTCCTCACTACGCTCCTCAATGAGTGTTTATGCCTCCACATTGCTGAAAGACGTGAAGGATTTGAGATATCAAGAGGGAATCTTCGATTTAGGGCTAGGGTTTTGGGATTTCAACTGGTTTTAGGGCTAGGGTTTTGTTCGGCTTCGTGGGGAAGAAAGGTTGAGAGTGTTTACGTTTTGATTTTCTTTTTTTTTTTTGGGGAATTTTGGTTAGGTTAGTCAGGGGTAAAAGAGGGATTTCATATGGTATGGTTAGGGTTTCAATCATAGTTAGGTTAGTCATGGTAACAAACACAGACGGAAGGGCACAGTTGCAACAGAAAAGAATTTTCTAGGGGTATAGATGCAATTAGCTTTTTGATGGGGGTATAACGCAAAATATCATATTTATCAGGGGTATACATGCAAATTTCCCAATTTTTTTTACAAAAATAACCTGACCGTAATATAAATATAAATAAAAGATAAATAAATCACAAAACCGCGTCTTCTCTGTCAGTCTCACGGTCTCACGACCCCACGTTTTGAGTCTTCGACGGCTTTGAATAACTGTTCAATAAAAACCTAAAACATTAATTTGGGTCCTAATTCAAATAACTAATATAAAACGAATGAAATACTAAATTTTTATTTTAATATAAAGTTTTGAAACTAATAATTCACATTGTAATAATCAATATTTTCACAAAAACGCGTAATAAGTCTTCCGCGTTTGTCGCATTGGCAGACCGAACCCTCCCACGTGGGTCCCTTCACCACCATCTTTTATAATTTCCAGCTCAAAAAAACTGTCCCAAAAACCCCCCAAAAATAACCAAAAAAATAAAAAAAAAAAAAAAAATCTCGTGAAACTTCTCTCTGTGTCGGAGAGAGAGAGAGAGAGAGAGAGAGAGGTGGTGGTGACGATAATGGCGTCGAAGGCATGCCTCCTCTTCTTCTTAGTCTTCACGGTGGCCTCCGCCAGTTACATCTCCGGTGAGTGGTGACCGTTTTTGGGTCCTTCGTTTTTGGGATCTGGGTTTCTCTTCTTTTGATTTGTTTTGGCTGAAATTTGTGTTTTTGGTTACAGATGGTGTGTTCGAGTCGCGTGGATCCACCGCTCGGACCCTCCTCCAGGCCAAGAAGAGTACGCACCCCAAAACCCTCTCTCTCGATCTTTCTTATTCTAATTTGAATCTTTGGAAATCCAGGCGTGTTTTCTAACTGTTGATCCACAAAGACACCATTTTTATCCTGTATTTATCATATCTTCCTATTTGGGAACTGCAGTTGCCTTTCCTGATCACTCCATGATTGAAATTTGATGTGTATTGGATTTGCTTAAAGAGTGCCCATTCTGGGGAGTGTGAGGGATTTTTTTTAATATTTTTTTCGAATTATTTTGATTGGATACGTTGGTTATGAGTTTGGTCCATGTGAGGTTAACCACAAATTTGTTTTAAACTATGCTGTTGTTGGGGTCTGTTTTATGTTGGTGTTTGGTGGAAGGGAGCTTTTTCTTTCCTAAAATGGATTTTTTTTGGGTATTAGATTAAGAGTTTGTTTGGTGACCATGGTACAATATTAGAATTTTCCTCCATTGGGAATCCAGTTCTGATAGATTCCATTGGAAGGAGTAATGAAGGGCATTTTATTTTGAACGCTTAGATATGGTGATACAGATATATGATTCGAAATACTGTTTTATCTGGGTGCTCTTACAGAAGGATAATGTGAAGGGTTACCAAACTGGCTTAAACTTTCTAATTTATAGTTGTTATTCAAATTTGGATAATTTTATCTTTTATAGTCAATAGTTGCCTTTTCTGGTTTAGAATTATATTTGTGTGAGCTTATAACTGAACATGAGCTTGTAATTCCTTTTTCTGGTTTTCTTGGGAGTTTTTGTTTAAATCTTTTACACACAACTCCCCTGAGGCCTTGCTTATGAGGCGGCGTATACTCTTTTTCAATATCGATTAAAGAAGTAGCACTTCTACCTGTTTCATTTTCAAAAAAAAAAGAAAAAAAGAAAACATTAGAATGTTTTTGGACCCATAGCTCAATGGATGACAACTAAATTTGCAACCAAACTACCAACGGATCATGGGTTTGAGTCCTATGCTAACCTAACAAAAAAAAAAAGAGAATGTTTTTGGATCTTAGAATCAACAAGAATGTGTTGGAAACCCACCTGAGTGTGATTGAGCTGTGCATCATGGGTATGCTGTTGAACCTGAGTTAGTATATGTTGGGAAATTTCCGTGTGGGTCACTTGGAGTATTAGTTTTTCCCTCGAAGGGTTTGGAATACCTCTAGGAATATATCGTGAAAGATTTACACAGCTTATCAACAATGTACTTTCTCTTCTTTAACTCTGAATAATGACCTTTTTTTTCCAGTGCTACTACATTCCCATATGATGTGGTTTGCTGATGAACCCAATATCTCAGAATCTAGTTTGCTTCAAAGGGTTTTTTTTTGGAAAGTCAATGCACACTTGAATGTTGATGGTGTGATGTGATTATTCTCTGGTTTCAGTCAGTAGACTTCTGAGCTACTAAATTGCTTTTACTCTCACTCTCTCTGTTCACTTATTTCTCCTTTCTACCCGGAATTGTACCCTTATTTTCAAATATGGTGATAGGGTTCCTACCTTTTCTCTTTAAAAAAACATAATTATAAAAATGAGAAGAACAAGAACTTTGAAAAGCTTGGGAAGTTGCTATACCATCCCCATCACAAACCTGAGATTATAAGTCTTCAGGTGCATAATGATCAATCAATCATAATCATACCATCCACTAATCTTTATTTGAGATTTCCATGAAGCAAAACGAAACTCAAAGACCTTGTATATCGCTCTCTTTCTGTTTTTGCAGACTGTCCGATAAACTTCGAGTTCATGAACTACACCATCATCACTAGCCAGTGCAAGGGACCCAAGTTCCCGCCCCCCTCCTGCTGCGGTGCCCTCAAGCAATTCGCTTGTCCATATGCAGATCAGTTGAATGACCTCAACAACGACTGCGCCTCAACCATGTTCAGCTACATCAACCTCTACGGGAAGTACCCACCAGGCCTCTTCGCCAGTGAGTGTCGTGAAGGCAAGGAGGGACTCTCATGCCCCGCTCTTGCTCCACAGTCTGCCGACTCCAACTCCAGTGCGGCCCACATCGTTCAGAGGTTCTCTCCTCTTTTGATTGTCTTTTCATTCACATTGGTGTTCCTAAGTTTCTGATCCGAACATGGTTTCTGGCATGTGATTCTTTTCTTCCCATGTAACCTAGAGAATGTATTTATTTGAAAGCGCACGGAAAATGTATTTTATAACGATTTGTTTTGAGTTGTAAAATGGCTTCAGCCACTTGTTTAATGTGACATTGAAATACTACTAGTATATTTGTTTTCAAGGTTTTTGGAACTAGCTTAAAATGATTCTCGGTATGGTATTTCTTGCATAAAAAATCTGTCATTGTGAAGTTTCACCATGATAGTGGATCTTTGGAAGTCTTTCATAAGGATTCGGGCAATGTCTGGTCATTGAATCACATCTACTTATAAACTCTTCGAAAACTGAGGCCTGTTGGATAGTAGCGGCTCCAGGAATTTTTACAAATAGGGTCAGTAAAATAAATAAATTTTACAAAATTTTTAAAAGATCTATTCTTATCATATATTTATTAAAAACATAAATTTTTCTTTTAAAAATAGAACAATTTATATTAATAAAAAAATAAACCATAAAAAAAAGATATCAAAGATTTTCAATATACAAACTTTTACAATTGTCCTCGACGAGATTTTATATTTTAAAATAGTTGCATGATAACTTCATTATCAACTTTATTGAATATGTTTTTTTCAATTTATGTGACCAAACAATCATTCATCCACTAATCTCCCGTTCTGTTGAAGGATTTTATTTATTATTCATACACAATTATACAATGATAAGGGAAATTCATATTATCATACAAAAATGGTGAAGAAAAAAAAATCAAAACCAAATCCATGATTGGACACCTGAAGCAGAGTAGGAAGAGGAGATTGGGAACATGACTAGCGATGATCGGCGCGGTCCGGCTGTGTGTAGCAATGTAGGTGATCGGCTAGTCCATTGTTGAGGAGTACCAAAGGTTTTTTTTCAGGGAAAAATTCAAATAACCCCCTTTAAACATATGAAAATCTAGATAACACCTTGCAAACTTCCAAAATCCAAATAACCCCCTATAAATGTATTCAAAATCCAATTTACTCCTTCTGTTAGTTTCTTTAACTCAAGGTTAACCTGGCTTAAACCCAATGCAAGAAGTTATTATTATACCCTTCCCCATTTAACCCAATTGAGGAACCCTAAAATTTAATAAAATTTTTCATCACCTTCATCAATCTCCTCCTTCGACGCCTCTGCTCGATCACCCTCATCGTCGCTGCCCCATTTGAACCATCCACAGCACCCACGCCTGCGGAGGCATCACGCATTTGGGCCACCACTAGGCGTCGGTCTAGTGGGTCGCCAACTCCGTTGAGGAGAGCCTCCGCGAGGACCCGCATTGCAAACCCAAAGACATCCTCGAAGAGATTCACAGGGTCCATGATATCACCTTGTCTTACACGGGGATTGTCGTCGACGAAGAGAGCGACCTGATTTGGATGTGGTTCTTGTCGGAGATGCAGGACTTGTTGGAGGCGAACACGGAGAACATGCCGAGGCTGACCGTGCTGTCCAATGCAAAAGGGGATCATCGAAAGCATCGATGTGTGCTTCCTCACCACCTTCCACGGGTTCTGCCCGCGCCTCCTCAACGAGAGCTTCCGCATGAAATTCAACAACAATGCCATGCTTGTTAGCCTCTTTTGAGAGGCTGTGCACACGACGACGGTGCTCGAGTTTGAAACGGTTGATTTGGGGGGGAGGGGGGGAGGGTTCGAGGAAGAAGAGGGGGGTGGTCTGTTGAGTGGAAGGGTAAAACAATATTTGACAGGGGGGTATTTGGATTTTTACCGGTTTACATGACCTAAATACATTATTGTATTTTGATTGGGTTAAGATAACGGAATATTTTAAAAATATTTTAATTCCGTTGGTGTTAATTTAACCGAGGGTGGTGATTTGGATTTTGAATATGTTTATTGGGGGTTATTTGAATTTTTATATGTTTGTAGGGGGTTATTTGGATTTTCCCCTTTTTTTTTTTTAATGTGGTGTTTGTGTTTTAGGGTCCCACGTTTTTTATTTTTTTGTAATGAGGGGAGGCAACGGGTGTACACTGTACGTGGTTTTGAATGGGCTGGTTTGTTTTTGACATTTTTGATGGGCTGGTTGTCTGAAAAAATATGTAATGGGTCAAAACACTAAATCAAGAGCGCTGATATACCCAGTCCATTTTGCAGTCCCATACATTATGATAACGTAATATATATTGTATTATTGTAGTGTATGAGGTTCTATCATAGTATATGACTCAAATATTTTTTTTTATTTTTTCACAATGAAGAAGATACACTAATACGTTTCCATATATACTTTATTTTATATAACAACATGCACTTTGAAGAGTGAATGTAAGATTTTTTTTGAAAAAAAAAATGGGATAGACTGTAATTGAGGCTGCAATGTGGGCTGCGTGTATCAAAGATAGTGGGTTGCTTTTTTTTCTTTTAAAAAATTTGATGGGGTCATTTGACCCCATGACTGAAAGACTGGTGCCGCCCCTGTCATTGGATATGCATTTTAGAAGATTCTGTATTTGGGAAGCAAAAGATTCTCAAATATGGATCTAAACGCATTTTTAACATTTAACTTTTTGCCTTTTCAAACCACCATCTTGCTTTATCAAGTCAAAAAATTCAACAATTGAAAAATTAATAGAACAATATTTTTCAGAAATTGAATTTGAAACGTAAGATTTAAAGAATTATAGCATTGTAACGGCCAACAAAACAATTTTTCTATTTTAAAATTATTATTTATCACTAAATAGCCTATGTCTTAACTCTTAATCAACCTTTATCACAAATAATTTCAAGGAACTTTAAACTATCTTTAAATTATGTGAGAGTTATAAAAGGTTTAATACATTCTACTGTTAATCATTATTAAATTGAGTGGTGATACCCAGGCCCCAAAATATAAGCCCCACTAACAAGCCCCATGAGGTGTCATCACCTTATTGGTTGTTAGTGGTTGGCTTATTGATTTTTCAAAAAGGATAAAATAGAAAAATACAAATATGTCCTTCATTAAAAATATGTCCCATTAACCCAAATCCCCTCATTTTCTATATTCGGTTATTACCTTTCCATGTAAATCTTAAAATCCATTTACCTATTTTAAATTTTAAATTTTGAAATCATTACCTAAATTACAATTGAACTTAAATTACACTAAAAAAGTTGGATATTTATTGTATTCAAATTTAAATAAAAAAACACATATGATTACTATATGAATTAGTTACATCAAATACCTTTATTAAATATTTACATCTCTCACAACGATTTGTTACATTGACATCAGAACTGTTACATTTACATAAATATAACAAACAATTTCATTTATCTACCTAAATATTTTACATTCCATGCAATGTTTAAACAATTTAGAAACAGATTATATTTTCAATAGTCAGTTACATTTTATAGAAAATGTCAAACACTTTTTTTATTGTGTGATACATTTAATAAACATATGTATATGACTGTTACAGTAATAAATGTAACAAATATAAATTACTATTTACATTGAAACAAATGCAATACACGAATGAATGTTACATTCATAAATGTAACAAATATAAATCAATACATGTATGCGGTTGACTGTTACATTTACGAATGTAACAAAAATAATACAGATTTGAAAAATTACATTGTCAACAATGTAGCATAACATCAAACAAACTACTCATATATAAAATGTAACGGTATCGAGTGTTACATTTAGATATTGAAACAAAAACAAATCAAAATGTGATAAATGACATTCAATACATGAAAAAAATTGTGTTTAAATATTTAAAACAAAAAGCAAAACACAATTTTTTTACGAATCTAATAATGTCAAACCTGATCCGAGAGACATTGATGTGAGATCCAAAAAAAAAAAAAAACGATTTCGTGCCTTCTCCTCAAAAATAGAATTTCTGATTTGCTCCCACGTATTCTTCATAAACAAAATCAATTCCGTAATGCAAAACCTCCTCATTTCACATACAACACAGATTTTCAATTGTTTCAACATCAATAGTTTCTCCGATCCCTCTCACAATTCTCCTATCCGCACCGCCATTCAATCCACCGCCCCGCCTTAACTTCGGCTCTCTTTCACGCTTTTCAATTCCCTCTCCAAACTCCACTTTCCGCGATAGAGAATCCATGATTCCTTATTTGAACCCATTTGTTCCAATTAATATTGTTGCAAGATTTTAAGAATCCATTAATGGTGAATAAATACATAATTTTTAAAATTAAATGATACTCCACAATCATAGGGATACATGTTAAGGTAGTTATCAAGTAAATGGTATAATAGACAATGTACACTTGCCACATCATGGGGCTTGATTTGGAGCCTATGAAGTTGGAGCCTGGGAATCATTATTGTATTAATTTATCATGATTAAAATTAATCATAAGTGTGATTTGACTATTATATCATTCATAATGCAAAACATGGTGATTAACAAAAACTTATTAACTTGTGTAATCACCTTGTGAAAATGTAAAATAACAAAATCTAAGTAATATCTATACTGTACTAAATACAATATATAAACCATCCTTATAATTACAATTGTTTGAAATATAAGGAAAAAAAAACAATGGAGTAATGGACAACAATAACAAAAAAATCCACAAAAGAAAAAGAAAATGAATTTGATTGGAGGCAAGTCCAAAATGGGATGCATGGGAGAGGAAGAAGAGATAAAGTAATAACAAAGAGAGAGGAATAAACTCTCCCCAACTTTGCAGCTCGTCACAGGGCCCAAAGACAGCCCAGGAAAAAAATGAAGAAAAAACCTCCACCGGGAGCAAAAACAAAGAATACATGATCCAGAGTGACCCTCCCAATTTCTAAACTTACTCTGAGATGAAATGGGACGGCAACATTTAGTTTTGCGATTGAACAATTTTTGTATTTGTAGAAAGTTGATTATGCAATTGTGTAATCAAGCAGTTTTGTAATTGCAGTTTTTCGCAGACAGATCTTAAACAAATAATACTTAAAAGATGTTATTGGAGAAAGCTAGAGGAAGATAACTTTAAACCCAGCGTTTGTACAAAATCAGTTTTACAATCCCACTATAAAAAGCTACTGTAGATTCTTGTAAATTTTTAACGTAAAACTTTTGTTGATTAAAGAATTTGTCATTCTATGTTAACTAGATTGTCCACAATGCCGCTGGGATGACGATGTGAGAACACGACAGCAGACTCTTGTTTCCTTACCTTGTGAAAGACATTATCCCATGTGAGACTATAATTTTAAAATCATTATCTATAATAGCTTATGTCTCAACTCAAACTCTCAAAATAAATAGCTTATTCAGCTGAATATTTAATTACCCTCGTATACATGTGTATAACTTGGATCCCCACTCGGGAGTTTCTGTCATGTTTGAGATTCCAATCAAAGATATCCGATGGATTCATTCATTACGTAACTTGCTGGGTCAGATTTTAGTATAAGCTTATCCTAAAAAATGCATGTGATGACGTGGCATTGCCATTATTTAATCTAGATAGGCACGTCTTTCTTTTCTTTCCAGAACTACCCTTCACTTCCGACACCTTTTACAAAATCAGCCTTCGCGAGACCTCTTTCAATTGAAGCCAGATTTCGGCTCGCATAGTCACCTCCGGTTATTATAACCTTCCATCTCGTAATAAACATGTGTGTTGTAGTCCGTACATTTTCCTATCTGGGGCAGAGATGATGCGGATTAGAGTGATTGTTATGTAAAGCGGAACTCGTGATGCTCCCATGGAGAGATCAACCGGGACTTTGTGATAAACCATCCCCAGCCGTCCAATTCGGTGAACCCACACCATCCCCACTTAAAAGGTGAACCGTCGAATCGCGAAACTGTATAATTTGGGTCACTCGATCTCGACCGGCCAACTAATGGGATCTTTCTTGGGTTTCTTCCGCTTTGGTCCCTCAAATCTTCTACATGTATGATGAAGTCCCTTCAATCTCTTCTATTGTTTTCTAAGTCCCCGCAATTACAAGTATCATGAATTAATTAACGATCTATTTCAATCTCTATAAAAAATGTAATGTACGGAATTCAGGTTCGTTCTTCTTTCCTGGAATAGTTCATGTCGTTATCAAACATGAGCTTAATTTTATTCATGTCTTAATACTCAAGGACATTTTAGTTTTTTACTTTTACATTAGCTTTTTTGTCGATAGTTTGATTATTTATGAATAGCTTGGATTTTTTCCTTTCTTACCAAAAATCATCTTGTTGTGTATGATGAATAGTTATTCAGTTGCTAAATTTAACTCCCACTGTGCTAAAGATATCATGGACTTAGAAACAAAGGAAAAAATAGCAAAAGAAAGAGCAATTGTTATACTCATTTTTTTTTTTTTTTTTGTAGTTTGAAATAGAGTTTCATGTTTCTCGTTAGCTTTATCCATTTATTATAAAAAAAATTATATATCTCATTGAAAAAAAATACCATTTAATTTATAGGTTTTTTATTTTTAAGTCCTCATAAAACCATAGGATTTAGTGATCGATCCCTCACTTTTTTGTATTTTGGTTTTAGTCCCCAGATTTAAAGGATATGAGGGACTAAAAAGGAACATATCCTTTAAATCTGGGGACTAAAACCAAAATACAAAAAAGTGAGGGATCGATCACTAAATCCTATGATTTTATGAGGACTTAAAAATAAAAACCCTTAATTTATTTGAGTGTATATATCATCTTTTACCAAAATACATGTATCACTAGATGAGATATATAAATTTTAAAAACATAAAATTGTGAACGAACTACGGTTTGTCCTATAAACAGGACTTACTGGAACATTAAAAAAAAAAGACAGATGAAGACTTTTATCTCTGAGGATGTGTTTGTACAAACCATGAAGGGAAAATAAATAAAAAAATGAAGAAATTTGAGTATAAGGAAACTGATGAAAAAGAAATCATTTTTTTTTTTACTATTTTATATATCATTTGTGCATGTTATGAAAAGTGATGGAAAATAAAAAAACTGTTTGTGCCTTTGACAGAAAATAAAAATTGTATTTTGTGTTTGTGATGAAAAATAACAGAAAATAAAATACATTATTTGTGTTATCACATAAAGTGATGAAAAATGAAAAAAAATAAAATATGTTGTTTATACTCTAACTTACTATAAAATAATTTAACTTATCAACTATTTTTAAACAAATAAAATTTTAGAAGATGATCAACAAGGGCACGCCACATAACAAGTAAAATTTTTAAATAAATATTTTTCTGGCTCTATCATAAAATAAAAATAAGAACGAAAAAATATTTAATATCACCGAACATGTGATATTAAAATAAAATAAAAATAAACTCCCTTTTCTCAATTTCATTCACCTTAAAGTTGAAGAAATCTTTTATTTCACCATCAAAAAAAGCTACATGGGGTATGATCGTAATATTCTCAAGAAGTTATTGCTATAAAAACCGAAACTACTTTTTTAATTAATGCATGTCCCCATCATTTTATTTGGCGGTCGGGGTCATTTGTGCTAAAAAAAAAAAAAACAGAGATAAACAAAGCAGAAAATTCGAGTTGATCGAAAACCGATCCGAGAAGTCATCGGTTCCGACCCTCACAAATCGCATATCGATAGATCCGGCCTTCGATCGTGTTTTCGAGGAGCGATTAGGGTTTCGGATCCCTCTTTTTGGAAGGTCTGGAAGTCGATCGGAGGGATCCGGGAAATTTTTAGGGTTTCGATTTGTCCGTGCCCCAAAGGTGTTTCCTTTTTAGTGTTTTTTTGGAAAATCTTTGTTTGGGTTTCCATTTTTCTCCCGTTGTAGGTCGGTTTAGTGATTTTGTTTGATTGTTTGATTGAAACCCTAAAAGATGCTGTCTTTTGATAGATTGTATGGTTTTGATGCACGTGTGTATCATCAAATGTGTCATTTTTTTGCATGGGCACCTGTGAATTAAAATCTAGTTCATGTTGTTATTAAAAAAAGTTCAATTTGTGTTTGGCTTTTTATATTCAATTTCGGTTTGGCGTTTCAATTGGCATCAAGATGATATGTATTTTTTAAGTTAACACATAATGAATGAATGGATTTGTCATGTCTTTAGTTTCCATATGTATTGGGGACGTAGGGTTAAAACTTAAATCCTATATACTATGTCATTTATGTTGGAGTGATACTTTATGTTTTTCAAATAGCTCATGTCAATTTTTATTCATGTGGGTTGCTGTTGAACACACATTCTATGCCCTTGCTTCGGGCTAGAACGAAACTCAAAATTATTATTCCGCCATTCCATGGTTCAGAATTCTGTTATACTCTCTTCCCTTTATTGTATCATTTTTTTTTTTGTTTTGAAGAAAATATGGACTCTTATTGATTATAATAATTTAAAACTTTTATTGATTATAATAATTTAAAACAAAAGCCCCCTAGAATGAAAGACGAGGTATCTCCATAAAACTAAACAAGGATTGAAAAAGAAAGGAAAGAGCAAGAGAAATCATCAATCCAACAGCTGATCAATAAAAACTAAAAAAATGAGTCCTTACATGTTGGCCCAAACCGGAATCCACCCATGAGCCTTTCAGGCAACTATACACTCAAAAGGATCTTCTCCCAATATTGCAGCAGTGTGGTTATGCTCGCTGAAATATTTTCAATGTAAGCCGGCCTTCCTGTGAAGATACATTCATTCTGTGTGTCAGTTTTCCACTTGACTATGAAATCTTGTTTTTATTAGGGTAGAAGTGTCCTCATGCAGCATAATGACATTCATAATTACTTAACAACATGCATGCTGTGTGGAGAGGAGTATATTCTTCTTGGTCTTCTGTGGTTCAAAAGAAAATAAGAGGACCATTTTAGTGAAGTTAATTTAAGTTTCTGTGGACCCAATTGCATTGCATTTTTTTCATAGTTGTCTAGGCGGCCAAGAAAGCCTAGGTGGTGGCCATGCGCCTAGCCGCCTTGGCGGTGCTTAATTATGAAGATTGCATATATATTTGAAGATTGCATGTGATTTATTAATGTTAATTCGTTAATTGTTCATGCATTGTTTTTCTATACAAGTGAATTTGAAATGAGAATGCTATATTTATAAATCAAAGTATTTGGTTAGAATGCAATGTGTGTTGGAGGAAGGGGACAAACCTACCATCGAGCTACTACTTCTACATGATGTTACTTTCTCTAATTTTTTTGTGCTTGTTGGATAGTAAAAAAAGGCGAAAATTACTACCCTATTGGTCATGACTCACTTGGCTATTAAAATAGTTTGATTAATCAATTTTAAATGAATATTTTGGTTTTTTTTTCTTTCATGAATCAATAAATAATATATAGAAAAAGTTTAAGTTGGTTTTTATAAGCGAAACAATTAGGTTAGTTATCCATTTATGTTGTTTTGATTAAATCCCAACTCTTGTTTCAATCTCATTCATTCATAAAAAATAAGCCATGTTCATTACCCCCCGTATGGCATGGAACATAAGGCAAGAATAATGCAGAATAGATGAGAATGGCTAAAAAAAGTTGTTTGTTTTGATAGAATAAACCCCGATAGTTATGTCTGGATAAGCTAGAATAAGGCCTGATAACTATTCTAAGGAAATTGTGGAATTGCTTATCAAGACTTATCTATGCCAATGGATAAAAATACCCTACTATGTCATTTTAAAAAATTTATCTCACCTAACAGACTCATATAGATTTCAAAAACTGTCACATCTATCAAATTAATCATATATCTCTCACACTATTCCCAGGGGGTATAATTGTCATTTAAAAAATCATAAACTCTTATTCATTCCTTATCAACCATTTATCATCACTTTATTCAAGATGAATCAAACAACAAAAAAGTCATTTTTACGTTTTCCAATGAGAATAACAAAAAAGACAACTAAACAAAAAATTGCTTATTCAGCCTGGATTGTTATTTATCCCAGTATAGCTATCAAGAGCGAATAACCTAATGTCACACCCCATACGGGGGGTACGTGTCTGCCTCGATCCATTTATTACGCCTAGGCGGGAAAGGTGATGCCTAGTCATGTATATAGGCCCATGCGTTCACATATTGCTTTTGCAGATGAATGCCTTCGTCGAGATGGAATGACTAACCGCCTAGGCATCGCCTAGATAACTATGATTTTTTTGTTCCTTCACAGTATGAAAATAGTGGGTCATGCTCAGGTTGACTGCAAATATACTTCTTTAAGCCATTTTTTTTGTGGAGGGCTTATATATACAAATTTGACTGGTTGTTGGCAGAGGCATTTGGTTCTTGTTCCAGAGAGGATCATGTCCCAATTTCAAGAGGAAGAGGTTGACTATATGGCAGAGGATTATGAAATGGCAGAGATGGAGGATGACTTGGATGAAGAATTTCATGGTCGAGGGATGGGTGACTCAGACTCGGATGAAGATGAATATGGCCATGCGGTTTGCTCTATCCCTCCTTAACATTCCGTGGATGCATATTAATATAATTTGGTTTTGTAATTATTCTCTCCATGTTTTATTTCATTGTATGTAAAATAAAGATTGGCAATCTACTCATGGTTTCTTATTGTGATTGGCATTCTGTTCATGAAATCATATTGTACACTTTGCAGCCTAGCAAAATAACAGATACCTCTGCCGCACAAGCGAGGAAAGGGAAGGATATTCAAGGCATCCCGTGGGAGAGATTAAGCATAACGAGAGAAAAATATAGACAGACTAGACTAGAGCAGTACAAAAACTATGAAAATGTTCCCCAATCTGGTGAAGGGTCTGAAAAGGTATATAATGTAATAATGTACACATGATTCTAAAGAAAATGTTAATGGTGTCTTCATCTTTTCCACTACCTTGATATAAATGTTTTTTTACATGCATCTAGGAGTGCAAACCCACAAGGAAAGGTGGAATGTTCTATGAATTCCAGCGTAATTCAAGATCCGTGAAATCAACCATTCTTCATTTCCAGGTAAGAGCAATTAGTTTCTCTCATGGAGCCACGTGTTTTTGTTGCATTTATTTTACATGTGATGTAATATTTCATATTTAGATTGGATCCTTTTTTTTATCTTTGATAGTTTTGTAATCACACTAACTATTTAGATAAGGGGATAGTAATCCATATTGTTGCACTAGACTTGGGTGGGTAAGAGGAAACTTTTAAATGAGTTAGGAGTAGCTGAAACTAGGTTGTAAAGATGGAAGATGAGGAATGCTGGGTTCTCATATGAGTGTGTTCGTTGAATCTTGGGCCTAGCAGTAGGAAATATTTATTTATTCTTTTTTTTTTTAGAATGTTGTTCCCCAAAATATGATTCCTTGACCTCTTTTACAGAGGTGGAATGTGCTTATCGACTTAACTAAAGCTCCTTTCGCAAAGTAGGAAATAATTTATTGTAGTAGTTTTTTTTCCCCGTTGAGGAGAAAGATAAGAAGCCCACCACCAAAATGTAGTAAATATATTAGGAGTTACAAATTAAAGCGGTTGTTTATTTGAATTTTGAGAGAAAAAGTTAGGATATTTTGTTTTAGGTAAAAGGTGGAACAAACTTTATCCCCATTTTTAAGTGCATTTTGTAAAACATAAACAACTTTTGTGATTGCACTATCCAAAAAAACAAAAACAAAAATTTTTATGAAACCATAACCAACAATATTGATGCCCCATTAATAGAAAGGGTAAAGTTGGTATTTTTAATTTTTTTTTGAAGTTATCCGATATTTAGATCATGTGATCCAAATGAAAAGTTGAGGATAAAAACACAAAAAAATGGGGATAACAAAATGCATTATCAAATGTAAATCTGGTTAAAAATAGTGGTCTTTTTATCCCCATAAATTAGACTAACTTATCATTAATATTTATCCCTTTTATCAAACAAGGCCTAAGAGTTGTGTTTAAACCTGCAGCTAATATTAGAGTTCTGTGAATGCAATGATTTATTTCATTTTGGATTCTGAGTTGTGAGGTTCTCTGTATGAATTTAGTCAAGATATCCCTTGCACTTTTTTTAAAATGGAGGTGATGAAAACAATTACACATGAATCCAATTAATTCCAGGCAGTAGAATATTTTCCTCGTACAATTTGGAAGTATGCAAGGCTGTTGGATACTGAGCAGTAGACAGGATGATAATGAAAGACGACTGGATGTGAAGGAAAGATGAAAGAGGATAGAAATGAACAAAGAGGCCCTTAAATTGTTCAGTGCTATGTGATGTCATGAATTGGGCTTCTTCTTGTTCGTATGAATTGTAGCATATTACCTGCAGACTGTAACATTGATGTGATATGTGATGTCTCCTGCTCGACTATAACACTCCTCCAAGAAAGTCATGGCTTTCTGAAGCTGATTAAGTTGTATCATTTATATAACTACTATAACACAGGCCGCAAACATTAAAATCATTACTCATAATAGTATATAAAAATTATGAAAGATGTATTTTATGTGTTTTTGCTTCACTTTTAAATTATAAGTTGCCCCAAAATATCAGGATAAAGGCTTTGATGACATTGTTGTGAATTATAGGTTGCTTCTATGCTATGGTCCTTCTGCTCAATCTATTTTGTTATCCTTGTTTTCATTTGATATTATTCCATCAACTTTGATCATAAAAATATTTGTTTCTTGAATAATATCTGCCTTTTTTACTTTAGAGGGAAGATGTATGCCTCGGAATTATATGGATGCTTCCGTTTTAATCTTCCAGTTTCTTCTATTCTGTTCTTGCAGCTGCGGAATTTAGTCTGGGCCACCTCAAAACATGATGTTTATATGATGTCGCATTATTCTGTGATCCATTGGTCCTCATTGACTTGTAACAGGTCGGAGGTCCTCAATTTTTCAGGGCACGTGGCTCCGCGTGAGGTGCATTCTTCTCACAATTATTTTTTTGAATATTCTTTCCTACCTTTGGTATAGCCTGTGTTGTGTATAATGTATACCATGTGGGGGTCCTTTTTTTCCCCTTTCTGTCAATATTTATTTCGTATTTTCCTTGCAAAAATTACACTGTCATTGCTATTACAGAAACACCCTGGAAGTCTATTAGAAGGTTTTACACAGACCCAAATTAGCACATTGGCCGTAAGGGATAAATTGCTTGTGGCTGGAGGATTTCAAGGAGAGCTCATTTGTAAGGTAAATTGGTTTATTCATTTTAAATCACCCTGATTGATCATGATCATGATCATTTGAGCACTTTCTTTGATGTGCATGTGCCATACCTTGCATCATCTTAAAATATTTAACACAATTCATGCTACCACAGCTTAGAATAGTTGAAATCCTGTTTTGTGTCCTATCCCATAGTGTGCTCCTGATATCTTCTTCTTCTTCTTCTTCTCCCATTTAATGAAAATTTGGACGTACTTGACATTCAAATTTATGCACATTACATATGGTATTAAATTACATTTGGACTAGAAGACACTGTGGAAGACCCTTGCATAAATTTACTGTTCAGTAAGTTCTTCATTAAATTAGTGAGTTGGATTTCCAGAACCATATAGGAGAGCCATCCGACAATTGACCTTTTTCCCCTTTGTGGAATATCCAGTATCTTGATCGGCCTGGAATAAGCTTCTGTACCAGGACAACTTATGATGAAAATGCAATCACAAATGCTGTAGAGATTTATGACAGTTCCAGGTAAATGAATTTTCTTCTGTACCTTGACTTTTTTTTATATATTATTATTCTCAGACCTCATTGCTAACATTATTCATATGCTTATGCAGTGGTGCCATTCACTTTATGGCATCTAATAATGATTGTGGAGTAAGAGACTTCGACATGGTAAAATTTCAGCTTGCCAAGCATTTTCGCTACCCTTGGCCAGTGAATGTAAGTATTCAAATTCCTTTATGTAAATATATTATAGTATCAGATCTATATCAGTATCACTAATATACCTATTTTGGATAATCTCTGTCTGAATGTGTTGCATTTATCATACAAGGTCATATTGTGCAGTGTATCATGGTTGTCTAAATTTGTTGATACGGAAAGAATAAATAATGAAGTTGGATGGACTTCTACTGTTTACTGGCAATACTTGCTTCCCAACTGACAAATTTTATTATATTATATAACCCTTGAATCTTGATTATGATGATATCATGATTTTGTTGTTTCAGCATACTTCGTTGAGTCCTGACGGAAAGCTTATTGTTATTGTGGGGGATAATGCGGATGGGGTACTTGTAGACTCCAACACTGGAAAGGTATTCTACCTTTTTTTATCATTTAGTGCATTGGACCTGCTTAGTTTTGTGTTAAGTATGATATATGTTTGCATTTTAGAAAAGGAGTTCTGCTATGTCTGGTTGTTTCTTACCCCCTTTTGCACCATATTGTTTAATATACAATATCAATTTTTTTATTTTTAATATACACTCTCCGGCAGATTATATAGGGAGAGTATATTTTATGGTTCAAGGTTAATAAAAACTCAGTTCGAATACTTTTCTGTGACATGCGGTCTCTCACTGCCTGCCGCGCCCCATCAGTTTATATACCATTTCAATACTGTATAATACAGCTATATGTTTTCTTTTTTTCTTTTGATAATATACACCCAATGACAGTTTATATACACTGTGAAGGGTATATTTTATGGTAGGGTTTAGTATACTCTTTTATCCCCTGTTTGTTTGGAAAATGAGAGGGTGGTTAATTGAAGAATAGGCTTATTCTTCAAAATCATGTTTGTTTAGTATGGATAAACTATAATACTTAAGTTAGAATAAACCATGATAATTATTCCTGGGGAGACAGCTTATCCATTCAGAAGTATAAATATATTTAATAAGACAAGCACAAAGAACAAAATCGAGAAAATAATAGCTAACCAAACAAAAAAAACATCTAATCTTACACTATCCTGATAGCTATTTTTTATCTGGATAAGCTATCCGTGAACCAAACATGGGTTTGGAGTGTATATTATTAAATGGACCTTCTCTGTTGACATAGATCTCCAGCATTTTTCCTTTAAAAATAAATTTGGGGATCTTTGGATAAGGAATTACCGTTTACATATGAGATTCTTACTTCTGCAACATTCTTAATAGACGGTTGAAGATCTGCGTGGTCACTTGGACTATTCGTTCGCCTCAGCTTGGCATCCGAATGGCCTCACTTTCGCCACAGGCAATCAGGACAAGACCTGCCGAGTATGGGATGTCAGGAACCTCTCCAAATCGGTCGCAGTCCTCAAGGGAAACCTAGGGGCCATCCGTTCAATCCGCTTTACATCCGACGGCCAGTTCATGGCAATGGCAGAGCCCGCGGACTTTGTGCACGTGTTCGATGTGAGGGGCGGATATGAGAAGCAGCAAGAGATCGACTTCTTTGGTGAGATATCTGGCATGTCATTCAGCCCCGACACGGAGTCTCTCTTCATCGGTGTCTGGGACCACACCTATGGAAGCCTTCTTCAGTATGGCCGGAGCCGGAACTACTCATACATTGATTCACTGCTCTAAAGATGAAAAAAGGAAACCCATAGGTGGATGTGGTGCCATGTCAGTTGCAGAATTTGATACAGGCATCCACCCCAAAAAAAAAACCCCTTTCCCAGAATGTGCAGTAAGTGAAATGGAGCCTATTATCTGAAATAAGATCTAATTTTTGGCATTTAATGTGGGGGGTTTCTGGGGTTCATCCTGTGTAAATGGAGAGTGAAATTGAATGTACAGCAGGGGTTGGAAGTGAGAGGTATCCATGTGGGTTGGTGAGAAATCTTAAAAAAAAAATTGGGACCTTCATCTTTATGAAATGAACTCCCAGACTAGTTTTATTTTGTTTGTGTAACTTTATGCTGTTGCTGGTTAAATTTGAAGTTTTACAGAAACTGAACTCTGCTTGTTAAAAGTGGCTGATGCTAGGAATTTCTTTTCCTTTTTTTCGTGTTGCTTTGTGTTTGTGGTATTTCCCACAACTATACTTAAGAAAAAGAGCTTTGGTATACTCATCTCTAAAAATTGTCCTACTCAAACAAAATATACAAGATGATTTTTAATGCGAACTTATAGTTGGGTGTATTTTTTTTAAGAAAAATGTTAGAGACAATCATTTTGCAGTTTTGATATATTTTTGAATTTTTTGAAATTTTAATACGTTTTAAATTTTTTAAAGGGATTTTTAGTTTTAAGTCTATGTAAACATGTCTATTTTTTTTTTAGTCCTCATATTCTATTTGGTTTTTAGTTCCTCTGTCGAACGTCCATTCACGCATGGTTAATTTGTGAAATGTGATTTTATTTGTAAGTCCATGTAATTATGTTATTTAGTGATCAGTCCCTGAATAACATAGTTTACAGGGGCTGATCACTAAATAACATAGTTTACAGGGACTTAAAAATAAATCACATTTCACGAATTAACGGTACATAGACAGACGTTTGATGGAGGGACTAAAAATCAAATAGGTTATTGAATACGGGAACAAAAAAAGAAATATGAAGAAGTGAGGGACCGATCTCTAAATAGGCATGTTTACAGGGACTTAAAAATAAAAATCCCTTTTTAAAAATATATACTTAGATTGATTAAGTATATATTTTCACAAAATAATAAAATATATACTTGAATTGCATCTATCTATATTACTTATTAAAAGTGTTTTTATTATATTATTTTTGTTATTTTTTTTTTATTAGATTTAAATTGAGATAATTACTGAATATAGGTGATAAACAGCTAATTGTGGGTTAAATATGAGTTCAACGTTTAATCTCACTTTTCATTAAGAAATAATTATTTTTGTAAGAAATATATTTAACAGTCATAAGTATGCATTCAAAAGCTCTTTCCAACGAGTTATTGATTACTCCAATCAGAGTTATACTTGAAAGATTATGAATTTTTAAAAAATTTGAAGAATAATTTAATTCTTTTGTATCTATATATAAATTGAATAATATCATCCATACCCACCGAATCTTAAGGGATTTTATTTGTATATATCCCTTTCAAAAATCCCATTTTAGCAAAATATACCTGATGATTTATTGTTTCCAATAACACCATTCAAAAGGGTTTAAATTGATCGCATGCCTACCATTTTATAAAAAACAGGGGGCTTAAATTGTATATAAACATCGTTTTTTATATAGTCAAGTAATATTGTTAATTTTAGGGTTTCAAATAGAATATTTTTACAATATAGGTTGGTTGAGGAATATATATGCAAAAAAAAAAAAAAAAAAATCATTTTTAGTTATAATAGCTCTTTTATGGGTAATTTCATAATAAATTTTACTAACGGTTTATTTAATCATCATTAAAATTTTTACTATATCATTCATATATATATATAGCATTATATTCTATAGTATATAGTGAATTGAAAAAAATTGAGAATATTTATTGTGTGCAGTTATTTTAAAATATTTTTTTTATTTACATGCACGTCGTACGTAGAGAAAACTAGTTTATTCTAATCAAGTATATAATATGCATATTGGAGCATATATGCACTCATCAGATAAATCTTATATTTGGTCAGTATTGCAAGAATTATTTGCAGAGAGGCAGAGATGATATCAGTTTTTGTAATGTTTCATTTTTCCATTATCATCCTTTGTTCTCTCCACCACAAAAACATGGTGTGGTTTTTAAAGGGTTCATTTTCCACTCTCCATTCCTGAAACACTCTGTCGCCATCCTCAGCATCCAAACAGCCTCTTAGATTCTCTACTTTTCAAGTTGCTCCATGTTCTCAGGCTTTGCTGGGAAGGCTCTTGTCTCACTTTCTAAAGTGTTGTGAGCATGTGATGATAAAGAAAACGGAAAAATTCACATAACCCTTTGTAAGCTGATCGAAATCCATATAATCCCCTGAATTTTTTTTTAAGTTCATATAATTTTCTGAAAACACCTATGTAAATCTATATAACCCCCTGAATTTTTTTTTAAGTTCATATAATTTTCTGAAAACACCTATGTAAATCTATATAACCCCTTGAGTTAAATTTTCATTCACAGATAAGAAAAAATTTATTTGACTAATCATGACTGAAAACACAGTATACTAAAAACAACTTATAATATGTTAAAAATGTGAAAAGTATTATATAAATGACAATTTTACCCCTCCAGATAGGGTTTTATAATCTACTTGAATGGATAGAATCATCATATATAGAAGGTTTTCTGTATTTTTAACGCATTGTAAATTTTTTTTGATATATTGTGTTTCTATGAGGGTAACCAAACAGAATATTCACGTAATATTCTTAATCTGTCAATGAAAATTTAACTCATAAGACTATTTGGATTTACATAAGTGTTTTTCAATGGGTCACATAGATTTCAAAAAAAATAAGGGGGTTTATATGAATTTTGGACAACTTTCAGAATTACATGGGGTTATTTGAATTTTCCCCTCATTCTTTTAGCTTTATGTACCCACAGTATTACGATTTATGATCGGGTGCCTAGCTAATCATATTATCATAGTATTTTGTGTTCATTCCCTTTTCAGTAAAGTTTCGTCGTCCTATTTTATCTAACATGACATTGAATGAGACGTTTTGTTTGATAAATTATGATTTTTTTTCCAACGGATATATATATTGCTATATATATATTTTGCAAAGTTATATGCTTCCAGCATTAAATATACATATTTAAATAAAATCAGACTATGTGAGATTAAGGCCGGTAAATGAATCAAGCCGTTCGGGCTCGATTTGGTTTGAGTTCGTTCAGACTTTTTCAATTAGATAAATGAACGAATTTGAACATTTTTTAAAGCTCGGTTAGGCTCGGGACCTGGATCGAGCTTTATTTTGTGTTCAAACTTGGCTCGTTTGTAATATAAAAAACTTAGTTGAAGCTTAGCTCAACTTCTTTGTAAAATTAAAACATTAAATCAATATAAAGTTATGCTCGTTTAGGCTCATGAGCTTGGCTCATTTATGCTAAAACTTAATTTTGAACCCCTTGAAAACCCTAAAATAAAGAAGAACATTAGGCTCGTTGAGGTTTTTGAGCTCGACTCGACTCGACTCAGCTCGTTTATAAACGAGTCGAGCTTGAACATGTTAAAGCTTGACTCGTTTGACTCGTTTACCACCCCTACGTGAGATTAATAAAAATTACTGCATATAAGAATTAGATCACATTTTTTCAGCAAACATCATTCTAGAATAAAAAAAACTACCTTAAATTAGACACCAGGAGAACTAAATTCTAAATTAGTATGTTTATAGGGACCTAAAACTAAAGAACCCACAAAACTTAAAAGAAGCCGAAAAAAAAGAGGAATTGTTCAAATATCCCTTGACTAAGGGTCAAATTTTTTTTTTGTCTCTGAATTTTATAATACCCAAACTATCTCTTACAGATAGAGTTACATAAATACAGAAATATAATGTGATACATACAAAAATTATACACACAATTACAGATATTTAATAGTTATCTACAAACATATTAAAGTACGCAAAGATGTTTATACACAAAATGATCATATATACATTCTCAATGTCATTACATCATCATTTGTAAATACATTCAGTGTACACAAAATTGTTATAGATACAATCTCAAAGTTTTGTTAAAATAGACACATCAATTGTTTGAATTACTATGTTTTCTTCAAATCTTAATGATTAATTGTTATCTCCCCCTTAATCCTCTTTATGTCCTCTTAGGTAAAATGAAACAAGATTATCGAATTAGACATTCAATGTACTTCATAACGAAGAATGAATTTTTCAAGTTATATAAAAAATACAATAATCAAACACTTAAATAAATTTTTGTTTAGCAATATGAACAAAATTAGTAATAGCATGAATCTGAACTGAAAATTTATGAACAATTGTAATATTTTAATAAAATTACTTCTTGATCCATGTACTTAACAATTACTGAAATTAAAATTTACATAACAACTACAACAAAAACTACCAATGTGATGCCCAATGACATAATCTACTATTTACATAATAGAAATGTAATATCTTTTATTATTCTTATAACAATTACAACAGAAATTACAAAAACTATAATTTACACAACAAATATGTAATATCATACATGGAACTAAACTAACAATATGTAAATTATAAAAATATAATAATTGATTATAGAAATGTAACGATCAATTACAGAAATGTAATACTAATTTACAGATGGGGGTGATTTAGATATAAAAAATGAGGTGGCACAGGTCGAGGGGCAAAAAAAAAAAAAAGACCAAAGGGGTAAATAAAAAATAAAAAAAGTCTGGGGGTAGAAAAAAAATTAGACCCTCAATCAAGGGGTATTTGAACAATTTTCCCAAATAAAAATATGTTTGTTGGCCGCCGATACACTCATAATTCATGTGGTTCTAATAATGAAATCTATCTATCTATCTACTAAGGGAAAATGTTTAAGTTTTCATGTTAGTTTTTTTTTGTAACATTTTCATTTTTTAAATATACTTTGTTATTAATTATCTTTGATTTTAGATTAAGGTTAAGAATAGAAAAATATTTTTATTAATTTTACATTGGCGTAAGGATAAATATATATATATATATATGTTATATATATATATGTGTGTGTATATATATAAATTGGATAATATCATATTTATATCCATCAAATTAATCTCAATATTTTTTGTTATTATTTTTAATATATTTAGGGTCTATTTGGATATGAGTTTAGGTAGATTCTGTGTTTGAAAAGTTAAAAATTCTCAAACTCAGATCCAAACTATTTTCAGCGTTTAGCTTTTCAAACAACAATCTTCCTTATTATGCTAAAAAATCTTGCAGTTGAAAATATAATAAAACATAATTTTTCAAAAGCTGAGTTTGAAACATAAGATTTTAAGAATCTCAGTATTTCAACCTCATATCCAAACATACCTTTAGATTGAGATAATAATGGAATATAGCTAATTTTGGGTATGAGTTTCAATGTTTGATTTCATTTTTTAATGTGAAATAGTAATTTGTGTATACCTATTACACGATCATAAGCATATATCTAAAATTCTTTCCAACAATAAGATATTAATCACTTATATTTGAAAAGTTATGAATTTCTAAAAAATTTCAGAAATAATTTAATTATTGATTTTTTTTGTACCTATATATACATTGGATGATAACATCCAAATCTACCAAATTTTAATAATTTTTTTTTGTATATATACCAACAAAAAATTACATTTTAACAAAATATCCAAGATTTACCTCAAAAAATAAAAATAAAAAAATACTCCTGATGATTTGTTATTTCCAATAACATTATTCAAAAGAATTTAAATTGTACATAAACATTATTTTTTTTTATCCATTCAAGTAATGTTGTTAGTTTTAGAGTTGCAAAATGAGATATTTTTATAATATATGGTTGGTTGAGAGGTATATATATAAAAAAAAACTCATTTTCAGTTGTAACATATTTCTTTTATGTGTAATTTCATAATAAATGCAAGTGATTTATTTAATCAATTATTAAAAGTTACATTGTAAAATTTATTTATATATAATATAATATATTATATTACATACAATTGGTTGTGGGCATATTTTATTTATTTATTTACATGCACATCGTGTTGTCAGAAAAATACTAGTAATATATTATGTGAATATATACTATTAGAAAAAAGTAACACCATATGCATTCAATATAATAATAATGTATTTCATCTTTTTCTGAAAGTGTTATTTAAAACAAACTGAAAACGTATTGATACTGCAAAAGTGAGAATAATATTTTCCATGTTTTCAGATAAGCTCAAAATGAGGATTCTAAAAACATGAAAGGGATATTATTAAAAAAAAAAAAACTGAAAGGGACAGGAGGAGGAAAGAAAAACCATGTACTGACGTCAGAGGCCCCCACAAGTGATCCTCCTTATTCTGGAAATTTATTCCCACTTGGGTTTCTGGAACTGATGAATAATTATTTCCAAGTGGTTCCTTTATATTCCCCTTTTCCCTTCATTTTTGGATTGTTATATATGATTAATATATTTATATATACTTATGCGTTGTCCGCAAAAATAGCTGTATAAATGATTAAATATAATATTTTATAGAACTAAATCGGATCTAGGGTTGAACATTATAATAAAACAAAGACAATTTATATTAACAAATACAAAGAATTTAGATATCTAAGAAAAATTATATAAACAAAAATGAAGAAAGATGGAAAAATCACCTGTATGAGTATGACATCCAAGCTAATGTGATGATGTGTGCCTATCATTTAACAAAATCAATTTGATAACTATAGTGATAAAAAAATGAGGTCACTGGATTAAGACTCACAATTATTATTATTATTATTTTGTTTTGAAACCAGAAAGGTAGGACATGGGGACCTTTGTGCGTGTATTCTGAGGACTACTTGGACAGAAAATGTTCTAACAGGGAACTATTTGTCATTTCCCCAAAACCTAGGTGGATCATTACATTATTCGAAGTAAAATAAATAAATCTCCAAAAAAATAAAAAATAAAATAAAGGGAAAAATCCATACAACCCCCTGAAATTGACTAAAATCTATATGACTCATTGACTTTTCTTAAAATTTATATAACCCCTTAAAAACACCTACTAAATCCAAATAACCCCCTGAATAAAATTTTCGTTAATAGATGATGAATATTTTATGAATATTTTATTTGATTACCCTTGACTGAAATCATAATATACTAAAAATCATTCCAATGTGTTAATAATATGAAAAATCCTATAAAAATGACGATTTTATGATATATTATAAAACTTTATTCAGAGGCCCCCACATCGTTATTTATAAAAGATTTTTCATATTTTTTAACACATTATAGGATTTTTTTGGTATACTGTATTTTTTTTATCAGGGTTAACCAAATATAATATTCACAAAATATTCATCATATGTAAACGTAAATTTTATTCAGGGGTTATTTGGATTTATGAGGGATTTTCAGGGGGTTGTATAGATTTTAAGAAAATTCAGGGGGTTATATGAATTTTAGTCAGTTTACAGGGGGTTATATGGATTTTTTCATAAAATAAAAATTGAGGGCAAAGATCTATTCATGGAATCCTTATCCACCAACTGACCGCCACGTGGACTTCACCCCCCCTCTATGGGGAACCGGAATCTCTCTCTCTCTCTCTCTTTTTCTCTCTCTAAATTGGTCCCCAGAAGTTCGCCATTAGAGCTTCCTCAGAAGCTCATCAGATCGGATTCTCTCTCTTTCGGATTTCATCTCCTTCTGTAAGTCATGATGCCATCTTGTGCCTTTGTTTTTTTTTTTTTTTCGTGAAAGATTGGATTTTTATTGTATCTTTTGAGAAGTTTGTGATGCTTGTGTTTGTTGTATTATTGGTTGTTTTTTGGAGGCTTATTGGGCTCTTTCGGGTGATGGGTTTTTCTAATTTTTGGAATTATACGCTCCTGATTGGTCAAAGTTTGGATTTTTATTCTTATGGGGGATGAATTTGATCTTGGGTCTTTCAATTTACATGATTTCGTTGATTTTGACTCAGGCCTGTTGTTTCGAACTGTGAAAATTATCTAGCTTAAAATTGTAATCAATGAAGCTTTAACATTTTTTTTTTTGGATTGGTGTATGTTGTTGAAGTTAAGGATTAGTTATATTATGGAGCTAATATAGTTGTCCTGATCTTTAAATTTACATGATTTGTTTGATGTGGGTTGTTTATCGTTGAAGTGAAGGATTTGATGTATTATCGAATCAACATATTTGTCATTGGTTCTTTGGAAATCAAGGTGTTGATGTATTGCATCTTCTAATTTGTTGTTGACTATGTTGATGGTGATCTCCTAGCCACTTGTTGGATTAATTGGGTTCCTCTACATGTAGATTGTGTTTTTTTGGTACATATTTATGTTATGTAGATATTAGTCAACTATTTATATGTGCTATTATATCTCTCCCCATTTGGTTTGTGAATAGCTTATCCAGACATAAAATAGTTATACGAGGATAGATGAGAATCAGATAATTTTACGTTGGTTGCTTTTCTTTACTCATTTTGATTAAAGTTGTCTTTTCTGTATGTCTTGTTAGAATATATTTATAATTTTAGATGGACAAGGATAAACTGTAATTGCCCTCCCTCCAGGTATAGTAATCGTGGTTTATTCTAACTTACTAGTGCATTATTATTACAATTTAGTCATGCCAAACAAACATTTTTTTATGAGGATTAAGGTAGTGGTTGGAAACGAGTTTGAATGACGACTTTTCACTTAGAAAACAGTCTTTGAAAATATCTTTTCAGAAAGTATACTTTTGTAAGATTCTTGGAAGCTCTTCTTTATAACTAAAAGTTGTTTTTTGCTAAAACTCTAGTCACTGGAGGAGTTTGGAAACAAGCTTGAATTAATAAGTATGACTCCTGCAAGCAGAATAAAGCCGCCCAAACTCATTTCAGACGCATCCTAAGTCTATTCTATCCTTATCCACTCGCTTCTTCGCGAAACGGGGGCTTTTTTTTCCTCTTATGTAGGAAGCATAATGGCTAGCAAGCGTATTCAGAAAGAGCTCCAGGATTTGCAGAGGGATCCACCTACTTCGTGCAGTGCCGGTCCTGTTGGGGAGGACCTCTTCCACTGGCAAGCAACAATAATGGGTCCTTCGGACAGCCCATACTCGGGAGGTGTGTTTTTTGTGATGATTCATTTCCCTCCAGATTATCCATTCAAGCCTCCCAAGGTCAATTTCCAGACCAGGGTAAGCAGATACATTCCCTAAATCACAATTTTCAATTATGAAATTTCGATTATGAACATATAGCACATAATTTTTCAATGTGCTGCTGATATTTTAGTTTTAGTTTAAGGTTAGATCAAGTAGAATTTACATTCCAGTTTTATGTATGAAAAAAAATGACATGATTTAAATCAAGGCTGTAGAGGCAACATCTAAACATATTTATCGACTTGGATGAACCTTTGTTTTTTTATGTGTGGATGAACTGTTTAAGAAGGTACGCGTTAGTGAAGTCTAGAACAAAGTGCTCATGCAGGTAATGGAAGATTATTCAACTGTGTCAGCAAATACTCTTCTGAGCTATCTGTATTGTGTCTTTTTTTCTTCTTTTTTCTTTTATAGTAATAGCCATATAGTTTAGAAAAGTGTGCCACAAATTTTTTTTGGACAGTAGATATTTCAAGTGCATGTATTTAGTTTGACTTGGGAGAAACGCGTAGAATTGGGCATGCAGAAAAAAAAAAACAATTTGTGGGATTCTGAACAAATTTTCATGAAAACCTTTGAGAAAGTATCACATGAAACGGTACAAGCATAAAGCAATCTTGGACTCGATAGCCCCTCTCCATAGAAATCACAGTGACTTCAATATTGGCATATTGTTATTTTAATAGTTTAATTTGATTGCGCAAATGACATAATTTGTAGGTCGGGGGGGGGGGGGGACATTGTTTGGGAGTTTTTTTATATGATTTGCTCATCTTTAGATGCCAAAATTTTAGGTTCTTTTACTTGTTTAGTATCTAGTAACATCCATTGCCTGTTATTTTAGCTTTGTGGTTACTTCATAGCCATACAAATTTTTGTCTCCATTGCAAATGCAAATAATAGTTTCATTTGTTGACCTTGCTTCTATGTCATTTTCTGACAGAAAGTTGAAATTTTTAGTCTCTAATCCTTTGCTTTGATAATACAAAACGGTGAGGCACCTATAGTGTTGGTGATTGATTGTGATTTTTCATTACCCTTACATTTCACATTCTTAAGCATAATCATGACTCAGTATCTGAGTACACATACCTCTGTGCATATGTGTGAAATTCATCAGTTGTATAGGTTTTATGTCATTTTCTGACAAATACAAACAATATTTTCATTGTTGAACTGCATACTTTTATGGTTTCTGCTGATGAGCTTGTGTTTAGATTTCACCATAAGATTTCTGATGATCTCATTAAACACAGTTAAATTAATTTCTCCATATCTTCTCTCTGAACCACCTTGGAAAGTGAAGTGTTTGGTGAACTTGTCATGATAATATAATAATAAAATTTACTGGTGATCTTATGCACTAGTTTGTAAGTTATTATGTGTACTTGCTTCCTTTAGTTTATACTCTGATTAAAAAGTATAAACTAAAGTATGGATCCTTATTACTAAAGAAGCATCTTCCTTTAGAGGTTATATGCACCAGATTTCTCACTTGGTGTATGATGTGATTCTGTTGTAAAATTGATGGTTAATTTGCTAAAAAGACATGGATCTGTGAAGTTTGTGCTGTGGTTCTCTTATCTTTGCAAAATCTATGTGTTTGCATGTGCAAAACTTGCTGATAGCTGTCAGATCTCAAAATTTTGTTACTGGATCGTGCATAATTTCACAAAAGCCTCTAATGTGATGACTTGTTTGTTACACATGCTTTCTTAATATTAAAATCTGAAAGGCAATATATCTATATATTGTGTTAATCCTTTTGATTGCATGTAAGAGCCTCTGGTTGGTTTTTTGCTCAATATACCGGGCTGGGGGTTCAACTGAGATCTGACCCCAATTATTGCAATGGCTGGAGACGACGCAACTGGTTTACCAACCTGAACAAATATAGGTCATGTGGAGGAATAAAGACAATTGGTATAAGTTGGTTTGGCACAAGTTGTCTGCTTTGCATATTGAAGAATAAAAAAACTATTTTCTTTTCTGAATCATGATATATGCGTATATGTAATGTATTATATAAACAATGTCTGACCATGCTTAACTTTTCAGCGCATTCCATGTTAGAATTATGTCAATATGTTTGTCTGTTTGGTACATAGATAATGTAATTGATATATAGTATATGACATGGATAAGTTGACCACATGAAAACTAGACACACTAAACTATGGAACATATAAAAAGCATAACATATTTGCAGAGCACACGTCTTGGACATAGTTGGACTTGTTAAAATCAAACCCAGATAGGCAATGAAGCCATATCATCCATGAAATCATATTTTTTTAGACTGATCTGGACAAATTTAGTACATGTACATGATATGGTAGTGAAGTTGTCTTGAAGTCATCATCATGTGACAATCACACAGAAGCTAGTTCAGACATAACACCTTTGAGTTGTATCCTGTAATGTCATGCTCCGAGACTCAAGACCGATAGGCACTTGTTATATACATAATCATTACCAGTTTGAGTGGTGGAGACATGGTGTATTGTGAACATATGTAACCAGATCAGGCTTTGATTCAGGTTGCTCATGTGCTCCTGATGGAGTGAATTGTGATTCAACAGGCCCCCTGTGAAGGCCTTGGCAAAACTAACCTGGTTATTATTCATTCATATCAAATCCCTTCAATATATATACATAACTAATTGTGTCATATGCAGGTCTACCATCCAAATATTAACTCAAATGGCAGTATCTGCCTGGACATCCTCAAAGAGCAGTGGAGCCCGGCGCTGACGATCTCAAAGGTCCTCCTCTCCATATGTTCTCTCCTCACTGATCCGAATCCAGATGACCCCCTCGTCCCAGAGATCGCCCACATCTACAAGAACCAGAGATCACGCTACGAGGAGACTGCGAGGGCTTGGACGCAGAAATACGCAATGGGTTGATCATATATATGTACTTTGGTCTAGTATTGGGAACCTTAGAAATGGGAAAGCTAAGTCTTGCTTTGTTATTGATAAAAATCTGTTTTAACACGGTCTGCACTTAACTAAGACATATTTTTGCCAGGTGTTACGTTGTTGCCACTAGGAACGTTGGGATGTATGCACCCCTCACAATTTGTTGTATAATGATATGGTTATCTTCACTTTTGCAGTCATTCATATGTGGATGCTACGTCATCTAACGCAGTATAAACTTCATGATGTAAATAATATGAAAAACATAAAAATGTATGCACTCAGTTCATCTTCAATTATTTTTAAATTTCAATAATCAAGTAAATACTTCAAAAAACAATAGATCAAGTGCTCCTTTGTTGGTCAGTGTGGGGATTCCCTGAGTTCGTTGCACCGTAGATACAGACTCTACGAGTTATTAATATATCCAAATTCTTTGTGTTTGGTTGAGTCCTGGATAGTTAAACCCTTGATGGAACAATTCTGGAGGAGTAGGTTAGAATCAAGGTTAATAAATTTTTTATTTTATTTTTAATTGCTTTTCTTTCTATCAGAGAGGAGTGGGTGGAATTTTTATCTCAATTGTCTTGTTTATAATTTATTTATAATTTTGTGTGGATAGAAGCTAAATAAACAACTTCAGTTGTCCCATAAATTATCATCTGTTTACACTGATCTTATCCAGTTGAACTATCATACTTTATAAAAGTCATTAGTCATCCAAATGTTTTGAATAATGGTCATTCAACTCTTATTCAGAGTCTCTCATCCATCATCCAATAGGAGAAAACAGGCCCTCCCTCCATCCCAAGCAATTGCACATCAAAAATGGGATAACATATTTTAGATGAAGTCCATCTAGGTAAAATAGGAAGACTGAATTGATCTAATGATCACTTTTAAGAAATGAAACCATACTAGATTATCCCGCATTGATTTCATGTAAGTATTTTTTTTGGATAAATTACCTGGTGTAGTCAAGCAGAAAACCAAATTTGAAAACCCACACAAGGTCCAAGTTCAAGGAACAGAATGGATAATTTAAGCTGAAAGACTCTAGCATGCCCTTAAAGACATTTCATGATGCATAAAATAAGCAAATATAAACATCGAATCCAAATACTAAAAGAGGCTAGAAATGAATAGCCTACCCATTCTCATTTATGTATTGGGGAAAAATAATACATCATTACATTCTACTCTTGCCAAGTTCACAATATGGAAAATACAGATGAAACAGGTTCTACCACTATGTAACTTAAGTGGGTACAACTCCAATAGAGGGAGACCAAATATGCATGACAAACAAGCCCAACGCGATGCAAAGCAGAACAATCTGCATAAAACTACACATAGTTGCCTTACAAACTTGGTTTTGCAGCTTCAAAAGCTCTTCAGTCCCTAAAAGCTCTCTGCAAGATGCCTCAAGTTCTTCTGCTTTGCTTGTCAACAAGATGGCTTTGTTCTCTGAGTCCCTAAATCTGATCATAATCTGTGCTTGGTCCTCAACCAAGGAACTTTGTTCCTCAATGAGAGCAATTTGGCTATCGGCCGTTTCTTGCAATTCATGAATCATCCTTGTCACAATCAGAGACTGTAAATTGGCCTCTATTTTCTCTTGAAACAACGTCTCCATCTCTATCTCAATTTCTTTTATTTTAGTTTCCAGTGACTGCATGTTTTCCTTTTCTGATCTTTGTGTACCATTTAGAATGCCTTCCAATTCTGACACTCTCGATTCCTTTACCTTGACAGTCATTGTTGCATCTTGTAATTCCTGCTCAAGAAGGCCTACCTTCTCGCTTAGTTTGATTAACTGAACCTCAATAGGTGGAGAGCTGGCTGTTTCTGTTTCTCCAAAAGCAAAGACATTGCCACAAGAGTTAGATTCTTGACATCTTCCGTTTGCAAGTTTGAACTCATCATGTGAATTCAACTCAAGCCCTTTTCCAATCTCCTCAAAATTTTGGATCTCTGCAAAAAAAAAAAAAAAATATTTAAGAGCTCAGATGAGTGAATAAAATAAAATCAGAAAGCATCGGAGAAATGTCTTCAAAAGAATTGTTAATGCACCATCAATATTACATGGCTCAGCTGGTGGCCGTGATGTAAACTTGCCATCGTTGACTATCAATATAGATGGAAAATCATCCCTAAATCAGAAAGTTAGCACCACTGAGTCTTATGATGGCAATTCAATTATTTCACTGATGTATCAATCATCAACTATTTCACTGATCGCCAGTTCAACCGAGTGGATCACACTCATGGAATTTTTGTTTGAACAAAGTGACTGGAAAAATAGTTGATTACAAGATTCAATCCTTCAAGACTATTTAGATATCAAATTGACCAAAGATCTTAAGGAGGTGAAGTGAACCATACAGTACACACTAGATATAACTACGGGATTTTCTCAACCTAAATTGAAAGTCATACAACTCAGAGCATCTGCTTCCTTGTACTGGGCGCGCTCCTTTTCTACTAGTGTAAAAATATGGCACGTATAATAAGTAATTTAAGTTACTCACTTAATTTTCCCTCACCCTTGCACAAATAATTATAGGAGATATTTAAACAACATACATATAAATGTAACCCCCTCACCAGGGGGGGGGGGGAGAGCATCGCAGATTACTTATTGTAGGGGTAAAATCCTTATTGAGGAATAGTGTCTATGTTGTTATTTTGGGCCGATGATTGGTAGAATCCTCTTCTACCATGAATCAGTCCTAGCCCTCTTTGGGATGTTGCTTTGTAATTGCTATTCTGGGCATATGCTCTGATATTAATACAATCATGGCACATGCCAACCATGCTTTAAAAAAAAACATACATATAAATGTATCATTCTGACACAAGGTGGATAGTGGAATTCAAGTACTGATTGAACTGACTCAATGTGGCATTTTTGTTTGTTTTTGTGTTTGTACCAGTGAGAACAGGTGCTTCCGAAGTCTGACAGATTGAATTCACATTCTGTTTAAGCTGGATCCAGGATGAGAGGAAAAACTCTTGAATTTGACTAAAATAGAGGAGAAAAAACAACAAAGCTTCCAGGCTAAACTCAATGCAATATCAATCGTAAGTCCCTCCATCATTTCTGTGGATGACAACTAGAACAATAAATCTACGAAATATTTACCAATTTGACAGAAGAAAACAGAACATATTTTCATAGCATGTTTTTTTTTTTAAAGAGAACCCAGCTTTGGTCTTCCAATTGATCCATCATGGTTAAATTGTCCTGCACAACCATCAGAAGAAAAATGCTTTTAACTAATGGGAATCCAGTACTGTTGCCCTTATTGCACACCCTGCTCTACAATCACCTATACATGATACCAGACTGCAAATGATGGATTTCACTTGTGTACCGCTGGACCTATAACACACTTATAGACCTTTGAAGTGACCAAAAAGTATCTTCTAACTATGCCAGGAATGCACCATCTAGCTACTTGTAGTTGCTTGCAACTATCTAAGGTCCCATTTGAATCAATTGTTAAACAGAGTATGCTTTTGCAAAATCAATTTTCAGATAATCGGTTCTACATGCATTTTTTTTAATCAAGCATTTGGTTTTGGATCTTAGTTTTTGTGTGTTAAAAGTCTACAAAACAACTTTTATGAAAAAACTGGTTTTAGAAATTGGTTCCAAACAGGGCCTAAGAAACAATGCAAGGACACACTTACTATAAATTTAAAAGTCAGTATCCAACATAAACATAGCATTCAAAGAGAGTACCCTCAAAATGTTAAGCTAAAATGGCATGACCATATAAGCCAGATTTTCCATCTAATATAATTTCACCACACACAATTACATAAAATTAAGCTGATTTCAACTATACATGCTAGCAAAGTTGAAATGATTCAAAGAAAAAGAACCCACCTTTCTCAAGGGCTTCTCGCGCTGCTTGTAGTGATCCAATAGATTCCACCAATGGGTCCCTATCCGAATGAGATCGAAAGCTCTCCCTCCCCCCCTCTTCATCACTTCCATGTGTAATCTCTCTCGTTGAGTTATCTCTTTCTCCATTACCCACTCCATTCTCCTTGTAGTAACTTCCCGCGCCCTCCTCAAAATTCAATTCCCTCTCTGTCCCCTTCCCATTTCCGATCGAACCGCCCCAATTTGAGATATTCACATAAGAGCTCCTCAAGTCGGATTCAACACTCGACATCGAGTTCTCCTTCTCGAACCGGACCCTATCTCCTCCACGAATCTTCTTCATTGAATCAACGCTCCCGCTCTTCCCCCTCTGCGCAGCCTTCGCAGCCGCCACACTCCTCGCTCCCCGCGCCGACCTCTCCCTCGAGCCCCCCGTCCCAAAGAGGCTCCCGTGCCTTGATTTCTGTGCATTCACCGAGCTCCGGTCCTCGCTGTTCTCGGAGTCCATCGCGCCCAGCGAGAAAGTGATCGCATCGGGGATTGGGATGCCCATTCCACGGCCATCAATGGATCCGGAGTCCCTCGAATCCTTCGCCGAGGCGACCGAGGCTTCCACAGGCGACAACGGCGTGTCATCGTCTCCGGCACCGGCAACGGCGCCACCGCGGACCTTCACAGGCTCCGCGACTGCGTTGGGGAGACCCCGCTTCAGAGCCCGGTTCGGATCTCCCACAAAGGCTCCATCTTTGCCGGGATCGCTTCGAGCCCTCCTCCTCCACCTCCTCAAGCCCAGGCCCTTCGTCGGCGTCTTTGCCTCGGAAACCGCGACCGAGGACGGCGATCCCGTCGTTCCAGCGACGGACACCGTCTCTTCTCCGTGCGTGGAGATCTCGGCCGTCGGTGGGTCGGGGTCGTGGACGAGTCCACCGTTGATTCCTTGCTCCTCGCCCGGATTCATTGAAAAACAACCAAATCTTCCTAAAAAAAACAGCTCAAATCGAACGTCACGACGAGATCGGTTCGGATTTCTTGTCAAGATCTCATTTTGGGATCGAATTATATGAGAAATCTAGGGATTTCTCCGAAACCCCCTTTTGAGCCGTCGAAGCAGTAAATAAAAAAGAAGGGAATTTTGTGCATATGTTGTGATGATGAATTGAGGGAAGGATCAACACATGGATTTTGTATTGATTGGGTCCCACGCACGTGGATTTCTGCTGCCGGGGACGGCTGGGATATTTCAGATTCCGAAATCGCCCTTGATGAGATGTGTTCGCTGGGCCCATTTGGGTGGGCTTTAACATGATTTTGTATTGATGGGCAAATGAGACTAGGTATGGGAATCAGGGGATGTTGATGTTTCCCATTAATAAATACATGATAATGGTCTCACTGATTAACAACGCATATGCTTTTCTATTTTTCTTTATAGTAGAATATATATATATATATACACATACAGATTTTTCTTTTTTTTGTATAGGGTATTTGATAATTTTATATATTATATTAGTTAATGTGATGTTCGTAAAAATGATTGAAAAAATATATCCGTGTGATAACATCTTATCGATGATATTTTTTTAGTGGTTGGGGTTTGAATATTATTATTTTTGAAAATTTTAATCACCAATTTTATAATTGATCTGAGTCGATGAGATTTGATATTGCATTTTAGTATTTTTAAAGCCTAACTGAAAAGCAAAAGACATAATATTGTATTTTCTAGGTCAATTTGATTACTCTTCTCCCACCTCTGCTAAAACATCCAGATAATTGATGTTAGAATTCTTCACTCTTGTAACAATTCCTTGGTAGCCTAGGCAAACTTTCCTTGATTTTTCCTTCACATGAAATTTATTAGAATTAGATTTCTGTATAAGAAGAAATTCTATCTCAACTAGAGTTGCTAATTACCTTTAATGTCTCTTCAATGTTATGGCTAACCGTAATTTTTTTAATTGGGTATATAGATAATTTCTTTATGGATATATAATCTATTTAGACACACAATCAAATGTAAAAGATCATCACAACATTTTCTATAGGTAATCGGTTTTTTTTTTTTTTTTGCTTGGTAATAAAAACTATAGATAGTAGTTGAGTTATCAAATATATATAATAAATTATATTTGTCTGTGAAAAGAGATGAAAATGAATATGAATGTGTACATAAAAATATGTATATCCTTTCGCTGACCTGATGATTTAATATAATATTTTCTTTACCAAAAAGATTATTTTTATAAAGATTCCATGAAACTAAACTGTTTAGTACAGGGGAAAAAGGATAATGTATTGTCATTTTTGACCATGTGTGACTTGGTTTATCAGTTATATTATGGACTATCTTTGCCTAAACAAAACATTTAATAATTTTGCAAACCTTATGATCATTTACTCATCAAGCACGCAATAATTGATGCAATTTCTATAGAGAATGTTCATTTGCTAGCTAAGTCTAGGAGTTGTCAATCTAACTCATCTTAATTCTTTTTTATCAAACAATTACACAAAAAAATCAATCCCATATTCAAGTTTGTAACATTTACAATCCAATTAATATTGGAGAGAAACTCAAGAACCTACCAAGAGAAAAAACAAAACAAACGGTAAAGAAGAAGGGAAAAAAAAAAGAATACATGGAATTCATATATGATCTTGAAATTAAAATAGAAGATGCGCTAACACTTCAAGTCGTTGTACCATGAGAGATTGTAACCATGAGTCCATGTGGTATCTGAATTGGTCTCTCATAGAGATTTCATATGCACATAATCGCTCACAAACCCTGTGTATCAGATGAATCTAGGAGAATTCAAACTCCGGATTCATATAAAGCAAACTCATGATTCTAACCAGATAGCTAGAGCGACTCAAGTAGAAGATGACACACTAGTCTCCCCTAGTTGTGTGCCTCCCAAACTCTCCCCTTCATGTTGTTCATCAACCTCTTCCAAACCACCCACAATCCTCTCCAATATCCACTCCTCCTCCGTCGAGAGCTGCTCCATCGCTTCTTCGAACGCCTCGATCAACTCCGGGTGGAATGCATCATCATAGTCTCTACTATCACTCTTCTTCGAAGAAACCGTCTCTCCAAATTTTGGGGTGGCGTAAGCCCCCGGAGAGAACACCTGCCCTCCCATCTCAATCCACTCTCTGAGGCTCCCGGTCTTTGAGAATTCGAAGTCACCAGAGACACTCAGCTTCGACAACTTCCTCGCCATTGCCTTCCTACGCGAACCGGCCTCCTCTGGTCTCTCTTCCTGTTCTTGTTCTTGTTCTTGTTCTTGTTCTTGTTCTTCAAGGTCCGCCATTAGTTCCCACGCGTCGATCGTTTCAGGATCATCTACGCATTTGGGCGATGGCGTTAGCCCGGCACCACCTTCGCCTTCTTGTGGGGCGAGTGGGGCCACGGACCGGGGTTTATCTAACAAGGCCAACATATTGTCTCCATTGCCACCGCTGCCTCGGCTGCTGCTCTTGGTGGTGGTGAACAATTCTTCCAGCATAGGCAGGCCATTTGTTCTCCTTTGCAAGCTTAGGCTCAACTCCTCGCGGAAGCTACTTGATTTTCTTAATATTTTTGAAGAAATGCATCCCATTTTGAGCAGATATTGGAAAGCCTGTGAAAAAAAATGGATCAACTGATCATGATTGATGTCAAGATTAGATGGAAAGATTGTTAGCTATTGTTGATTTGACAATGGTACAAGAAGAAAAGTAGGATATTGGAAAAAAAAAATAGTTTGATTGCCATTTGTCCCTTTATAGATTTGATTCAAGTTTTGGAAGATATCTGAAGTCAAGCAAAAAAACAAGCAACAGAAGATATGAAAAATTTAATGATGTCTTGAAATATAAAAGGCACCCAAATCAAATGAAGATTCATACATGTGGTGCCAAAAAGTTTTTCGTAGTGATTGGGAACCAAAAATTGCAACAATATTTCAACTAATAAGGAGAAATTCTACATACCTGTTTGGTACTTCTGGTCACTGTGTCAAATTAAGCCTCTGAAAGTACTCCTTCAAAGTGATTGGATAAAACCACTCTTATGAGATTGGTCTCTACAAAGAAGAAACATGATCTTCTTTTTTTTAATATTAAAGATGAATATATTTTGTTCTTCCTTGATTTGAAGAGAATGAAAAGAGAGAATTTGATGCCAAGAGTTCCCAGTCAATCAGGCTTTATGAAAAAACAAAAGTAATCTTTATTTAATCAAAGAGGTCTTCCAAGGTAGGTGGTGAGAAGGCAAGAAACAAAAAATCAGCTACTTGATTTATTATAACCTTGTCTGCTGTAGGCATGCCCTTCTGTCTTCAACTAATTTACCAATCCAGCCATCTCACAAAAAAAAAGAAGCTAGGTGCAGACTAATTATCATGAGCTTTCCATTTTCATCTTGGTATATGTTTGTTTTCCATTTGTCAGGATTAAATCTTCTTAAAAAGATTCAAAGTCATTCTTACAAAGTTCCCTTCAGTTAGCCTCACATACTTCCATTTGGTAGTTGGTTAATCTATTTAGTATGGTTTTGTTTCCTCTGTTCTTTTTTTTATCCTCAATTTGTGATTCGCATATTAAAGAAATGTAGCACCATCTACACTAATATGGGTTTTTGGATTGTTCATTTGATTATGAAACCAAATAGAACTTGGTTGATCTAATTTGTAATACGTGTTACATATTTAAAAATCAATCATCTATGCCTTGAGAGCTAGGCTAACTCCCGAGGGTCAAGCTTTCAGTCTCAATGGCCATCTCTTCTATCTGAGATGCATCCACAATCCTAATGTACAGCTTGGGTACCTGTATCTTGCCTCCATCTCAATTTTAAATTTGTAACTTTTAATTCAGTTAATAAAATCAAGTAACAAATTCTGCCATTTGCTTTGAATGACAAAATTTGATTAAATTATAAATTATAATGGGAATAAGATATTAAGCCCCTATTTGATTGGGAGATAATTTAGGTTGAAATGTGTTGTATTTTTAGGGCAGTGGCATTATTGAGATTTATATTAATCCTAGAACTATTTAGTTAGGTGCCCATTTAATAAACCAGAGTCGGCTACAAACACTACAAAGTCAAATAATGTCACAACCAAACGAGAGGCGCACTCTTCTCTGACCGCGCAAATGGACCGCTATGATGCGTCAAATGTGGGCCACCTTCGCCGTTTCAAGTCGCTGTCCCCACCTATTATACAAAACTGCATCTCGACCGTCCATTCGATGGGGTTAGGACCACCCAGTGAAGCGTTGGGATCGGTCCGATTGGTGGTTCACTTCATTTTGATCTGAACGGACGAGATCCTTTGTCCTACGCGGAGTATAAGAAATCTCGGTGTGACAATATCAACCGTCCTTTCGTTTTGAATCTTCTCATCGAGTGAGCTAGGGTTTTTGAAAGAGCTTCTGATGAAAAGTCTCTCTCGACATGTGAAGCTATTTCACGCACCGACAATATAGAAAGCTATGGCTTTTCGATGTCTCATCGAACGGAACCTCCGATCGATCCCATTCGCGAGTTGTCCGTACAAAATTGGTTCAACTTGTGCGAGGTACTTTTGGCTTCCATTGATTTGAACCGCATCAGATTGTTCAATTAGCTTCTTTTTTATCATCACCTTTTGATGTTATGATTTGGTTTGCTATTAAACAAAAAAAATCCGAATTTACTGTCAATGTTATGCAAAAGAGGGATTTTGAATGAACTAAATCGGTGGAGGTGTTTCAATGAAATTCCGTATGTGAATTGGATTAACAGTAAGCTTGGCATGTAGAAATAATAAACAGATTGAAGAATTTGTTATTGTTTTTTTATCACAACAGTGAACTGATATTAGAATCAGAAAAAAAATGTAAAGTGATTATTTGTTTGTGTAATACACTACTTCTAGTTTGGATTGGACAAAAAAAGGGGTGTCATCACTTCAAATTAGTGTCTATGTCACCCAGGTGGGTATGGGTGAAATCCAGATTGATGATTCCATTAAGTCTCAACTGGTTGAGCTTACTTGGTTTCGGTTAAGTGACATGTAAACACGGTGATGTCCTCCGTAATGGAGAGTTGGAGTCAGTCATCAGTGGGTCACTTAGTTCAATTTCTTCAGTACTTTATGCTTTGTTCATCGATTTAACAAATGATTTTTATGATTTGCTTTTTTTTTTCGGGAGTGAATTTTATTCCTCATCCACGATTGTATTTTCTTCCTTTATTTCCCCTTCTGAGTCTTTGTGGGAAAGGAGGCATTTTAGACTCGCAGTTCATGCACAACCCTCTGCTTTATAATCATTTCCATGTGGAATATAAGAAAATTCAATAGAAGAGCAATAATAAAATCAAAATTCTTGCTTTCCCATTAGTGCTGTGAAGGTAGTGGATAAAGCCAAACAACTTATATGAGCAAAGTTCGTATGCTTTGATTATGGAAGGATTGTCAATGGCTTTAAATGGGATATTTGTTTTTCGTCTGATTGGTAATGTGCTATTTTCATGTCATTATAACATAAATTATAATGCTGGCAGACTGTGATTTTATTTTCTTGGAGTGGTTTTCATTCATCATTTTCATTTTACCCTATAACTAGCTGAGCCACATGTATATAACATGCTATTAGTCTTTGCAGGGAGTCGCAATATTATATAACACCAAGCTCCCTTTTGGCACAGAGTGGTGTGCCTGTTTCTTATTTTTCTACAAATTTTTGCCCGCTCCAACGAGATTGTGAGAATGGTTTGACTTACCGGCCTATTTCTTCCTTCTCTGTACAAAAACAAAGTCCGGCCCCTTATGAGCCGCTTTTGGTAAAGTGGCAGCATATCAGATTCTTCAGCAACAAATCAGTGACTCTAAGAGCAGATGATGGCGTGACCAGGTTTTATCTTGATCAACCGGATCCCAAAGTTGTTGCGTTACGGATAAGAGAAGACAAGAAGCCAAAGAAGTTTAAGAAATCTCGGAATGCAAAACGTAGTGAACTTAGATTTTACCGTCTAAAGGCCAAGAAGAAGATGAAGTCCCTGAATCCAGAAGTCAGAATTAGGTACAAGCTTGAGAAGGTTGGATGCCTTTGTGTGTGTCCTGTCCATCTCATTCACAGAAATAGACTCCATTTTGTAGAATTATGTTGCATGTTGAATGAATTTTATTCTCATCACAGGCTAAAAGAAAAGAAGAATGGTTGATTGAGAAACTGAGGAAATATGATAATCCAGCCCTAAGAACTGAGGACCCAGCAGACGACCCTGAGATCCTCACCGAAGAAGAAAAGTTTTACCTCAAGCGTACAGGAGAGAAGAAGAAGAATTATGTTCCGGTTGGAGTACGTGGAGTATTTGGGGGTGTGGTTTTGAACATGCATCTCCACTGGAAGAAGCACGAGACGCTCAAGGTCATCTGCAAACCCTGCAAGCCTGGCCAGGTGGATGAGCACGCAAATGAGCTAGCACGGCTCAGCAAAGGCATTGTGATTGATATAAAGGCCAATAACACCATATTAATGTACCGTGGCAAGAATTATGTGCAGCCGGAGGTCATGTCACCCACTGAGACTCTATCAAAGCGACAAGTATGTTCTCTTTAATACATTGCTTTATCACTGATAAATAGTTACACACGCCCATTCAATATACACTTCAATTCACTTTCATATATACTTATCCTATCATTTCTACTATATCGTACAAATTTGCTCTTAGAATGTCTTAGTTAATCATATTGCAATGTGGAATCTTCATTCCGGCAATTTCTGTCATCAATAATGTATTTTCTTATTTATACATATTTTGGAATGTATCACAGGCATTGGAGAAATATAGATTTGAGCAATCACTGGATCACACAAGCCAATTTATTGAGAAACTAGAGAAGGAGCTGGAAGAATACCACAACCATGTTGCCTTGTATAAGAAAGGAAAAGAAATTGCCAGAGAAACCAGTGAAGTAGTGGTGTCTGATACTCTACTATCTTCAGAGGAAAGCCATAATTGAATAAATTCTTTCAAAATTGAATGTTTTTCAAGTGTTAAGATTGGGATTTTTGAAATCTATACTAGACTTCTTGTCTTTACCATGTACAATATCATTATTTGTTGAGCTTGTTGAGCGCTCTTACACGCGTGCTTATAAGCCACCCTAACTACTGTAATCCTATGAAATGTTCATTAGATTATATACGTCATGAGGATCAAAATATGTGGCATACACCGTTTTGTAATCCTATGATCAAGTCAGTATAAAATTAGCTTATCGTATTTGAGACTTGAACGTGGTACATTTCCACAAGAATATTGTTGTGTCAAAACTTTTTTCTTATGGATATTGTTTATGCTCCCTTTAAGATAAGTATCAGCATAACATTTAAAATGGATATTGTTAATAACCAATTTATATACATATTTTTCGAATATTCATGATGGTTAAGGGGAAAATATATATGGAAGGATAATGTTAATGGCAGACTGGCAGTCTTGTGTGTAGCTCTCATGTAGTTTTCAAATGTTTGAATTGTTCTAATTGTATATTTTATGTAATGAAACATGTAGCTACACACACACACTGCAATGGATTGTGTATATTCCCTGGCACAAAAAAAATCACATGTTTTATTTAATTAAGATATTTATCATTGATGAAATGAAACTAAACACAACATATAAGAACGACATATAACAGCTCCCCTTTATATGGAATCAGTTTATTATATCTCAAAAAAACCCATGTGTCCATGTATGGTGCGAATATGTTGGATGGCCATAACATGGGACTTGGGAGATAGTATGGTAGGGATGTCTTTTCTTTCTCAATCCCCGTTTCATTTGTCATAGTTTGATAAAATGATAAATATTTAGAATAAGTTAGTCTAATTTATAAAGATAAAAATATCATAAAAATATTTTTATCTATATTTATATTTAGTAATGCATTTTGTTATCTACATTTTTTATTGTTCTTATCTTTAACTTTACATTTGGATCACGTAATGTAAAATATGAGATAATTTAATTTTTTTTTTAAATACCAAGTCTACCATTTCTATTAAAGGGGTAATAATATTGTTGTTTTGATTTTTTGAAGTTTTTTGTTTATGTTTTTTTTTTTTTGAAGGGTAGTCATAAATGTTGTTTATGTTTTATAAAATAAGGTTAAAAAATTAGAATAAAATCTATTCCACCTCTTACTTAAAACAAAATATTCTCACTTTTTTTTTCTTAAAATACTGATAATTGTCCATGTTTTATCTTTTTTTTTCTTCTTATGTTATATAGGATAACATGTGATCTAATCCAATTACTTTTTTTGTCCTGATTCATTATCGCAATGTTAAACCATGCCTTAAAAGAGTACAGAGAACCTCCCACATGGATTAAGTAGAAAGTGTGAAAGTCTTGTCATACTGTTACATGAAAGAGACGTGCATCAAAACATCCTTCATGTTAGGATTTCTTTTTGTTTTTCTTCCTCTCCATGTTTCTGCCATAGCTAAATGTCTCCCCTTTTATTGATAAGCTGTTCATGATTTTTGTTATATCTCTCATACAACTCACGTGCATAAAATGAGCAAAGATAATACAGAATTTGTAATGTTTTATATTATATTATATTTTATTTTTTGCAATTCCACATAGAGACCATTATTCAAGTTTAAAAAAAAATGATTCATTGAATCAAAAGTGGTTGCTACCATTGTTAGTTAGCTGTACTATTATAAGACCATCAAAGAGAGAGGTCCCCCCCTCCCCTCCAATTTGTTGGACTTTACAATAGGTCCTGATAAATTCAAATGGGTGGCTTTTGATTTGTGAAAAATAAATCAAGACTACCCACTTGGTGAAGTTACCAAACATTTGCCATGTGAGAGAGTTGGAACTATTCAAGCAACCCCAATAAGAGTGAAAAAGGCCACGCTTTCTGTTGCAGCAAATCTTATTCACTGAATTCAGGAAGGTCTCCACTTTGCATGGTTCTTTGAAAAGCACATTCATGTGTTGTTTTGATTTCCATGCAGTCAAATGAACAGTATTAACCTTTGCTTATTTCTTTGTATTTTTTGGTGAGAAGAACAGTATTAACCTTTATGATGATGATGATCTTCTTCAGTATGCCAACGCCAGATGAGAATCCTAGTCAGACCATGACTCAGATTGCCTCATCAGCTAGGGGAGAGAGACCCCACCAGTGCAATTGTGATTTGAAAGTTGAGGGGGGGGGGGGGGGGGGTTGGGGCTCAAGCTATCTTTGGTGTTGCTGTTGGACTGGTCTTTGGTCCAAATTACAGTGCAAAGTCCACTGTCAGATGAAGGAACAGATGCAGAGGTGTCTCTGCATGAGTGAGAGAAATAGAGAGAGACAATGAACCTTTATTAGCTTTGTTTTGTTTTGGGATTCTGAAGCCTCATTTACACCACAAGGTCTGAATTCTGGTTCCTCTCCCAAGGTGCTACCTCTCTCTTTGGTTTCTGTGACCACCACCCAAAGTTTAAATTAATGTTAATGAAGCTTTAATGTGGGTGATTTGAATTAAAGAAAACCCACAACACAAGAAGACAAAATGAGAGTTAAAATGCATATTCTTTTTTCAAAACACTGCTTGAAAATTGAATTATTTATTCTGAAAATTTATATATATTAAACAATTTTTAATGCATTGAACAGATCAGACCCGTGCATTAGATTCCCCTGTTGCCTCTTGAGATTTACAGCTTGGTTTCAGGTGGAGACAGCACCTCCCCTCCCTCTTCTCTTCTTCCCCCCTCTTTTTTTTCTTCTTCATATAAATTTATTTATTTATTACCTTCAATGGAATCTAAAAAAAATGTCATCTTTATGTGATTTGCAGCTTTTGATTTTTCTTTTTATGATGTTTCTTTGATGGGCCCTTGATGATCTAATCTTTCTTTGCCTCTTCAACTTCTCCTACAACTCCCCCTTCAACTTTGTCCACTATTTATTTGTATGAGATAATAGAAAGCTCAAATCTTTACATGTTCTTCTACCCAACAAAGATTTCAAGTTGCCGAAAAAATTCCTTCTTTTGGTGTACTTTCTTGATCTAGAATCTGCCATTACAGCAGAGCAAAATCTCTCTTGTTTTAACTTGAGAATCCCGACAGGAGATTTGCTTCATTTGTAAGTCCTCTCTCTCTCTTGGTTCTTCCTCTTTCATATCTCACTTTTCACTCAAGTGGGTCTCAAGATCTTCCATTAAAGCTAACATATTTCCTCTCCCTCTTATCAAACAATGTCTCTAAAAAGTCTTGTAAGTGTGATTTGTTTTTCTAACAATCCAAAACATCCAAACATTTGAAAACCACTACCACCACATTGTTCATGGAAGAACCACCACCATCAATGCCACCATCACCACCATCATTTGGCCTCCCCCAACAGATCCCAACCTCGGATTCCTCCATTGACCCCAATCCAAATCCCCCCCTAACCATAAAAACCTCAATCTCCGCCGCCACCACCGACCGATCGAACCCAATATCCCCATCAATCTCAATCAAGCTCTCCCCGGAGTCCTCCTCCTACAACTCCCCCTCCCTCATATCCCCGCCTTCCTCCGCCTTTGTCTCCGCCTTACAATCCCCCTACATTTCTCCAAGAGCCTCTCTTTTGCCCTCTGATCCCCCCAATTCCGCCCAAACTGACACCCACCCATCCCCTCCGGTCTCCTACTCTTCCCGCTCCGACGACGTCCCGAGCACCTCCTACACTCCCCCCTCCGAAAGGTACGATTTTTCGATCGACCCACTCGATCAGAAGCCCAAATTCACCCCTTGCGGGGTCCCCCCATCGTCGGACCCCGCATCGCAGCAGCCCCGCATCTCCTTCTCCTTCCCCGTCCCGCGCATCTCCTTTGCCAAGTCCTCAGTGTCCTCCGCATCGAATGCGAAGCTCCGGAGCTGCGACGTCTACATCGGCTTCCACGGCCACAACGCCAACCTCATCCGCCTTTGCAAGTGGCTCAAGTCCGAGCTCGAGCTGCAGGGGATCGCGTCGTTTGTCGCGGACCGCGCGAAGTACTCGGACACCCAAAGTCACGAAATCGCGGACCGGATCATCTGCTCGGCGGCGTTCGGCGTCGTCGTGGTCACGGAGACCGGGTTCTTGCACCCGCTCACGGTCGAGGAGGTCCGGTTCTTCGCGCAGAAGAAGAATCTGATACCGCTGTTGTTCGACACGGGACCAGACGAGATTCTGAGGCTTCTGGAGCGGAATTCGTATGACAAGGAGGCGAGAGAGGCGTTCGACGGATTGGTTCGTTGTCATGAATTCAAATTGGAGGCCAGTGACGACAATTGGAGGTGCTGCGTTTCGAAGGCTGTGAACATATTGAAAGCCAAGCTGGGCAGGAAGAGTAGTGTTGTTGTTTCGAGTGAGGTTTCCGAGGAGTTCCCGTTTCCAAGGAACAAGTTCTTCGTCGGGCGGGAGAAGGAGATCGCCGAAATGGAGAGAGCCTTCTTTGGGTCCAATGACTGTGGATTCTCCGATGAAGGCTTCGCGGACGAAGAGAGTGACACGGTCCGAAACCCGCCGAGGGGGAGGTACATTAGTCTCGAAATGAAGAAGTGCAAGGAGCCGACGCTGGAGGCGTGGATCGAACCGGTGATTGAGATCAAGAACAAAGGGAGGAGCCTCCAGAAGCAGCGGTCAAAGCACCACAAGCGGTCAAAGAGCGGAGGAGGCGGTGGGGGTGGCGGCCCAAACAGAGGCATTTCAGCGGTCATTTGCGTGAACGGGGTCCCGGGTATTGGCAAGACCGAGCTCGCATTGGAATTCGCGCACAGGTACTCGCAGCGGTACAAGGCGGTGATGTGGGTCGGTGGCGAGGCGAGGTATTTCAGGCAGAACATTCTGAACTTATCGGTCAAGCTCGGGCTCGACGTGAGCGCGGAGTCGGAGAAGGAGCGGGGGAGGATCCGGGGCTTCGACGAGCAGGAATTCGATGCGTTTCAGAGGGTGAAGAGGGAGCTCTTCCGTGACGTGCCGTATCTGCTCGTGATCGACAATCTGGAGACCGAGAAGGAGTGGTGGGAGGGGAAGGACTTGCACGATTTGATACCGAGGAACACCGGCGCCACGCATGTGGTGATCACGACCCGTTTGTCGAAGGTGATGAGCTTCGAATCGATGCAGCTTCCGACTCTTTCGTCGCCCGAATCGATGGCGCTCATGCGCGGGTGGCGGATGAAGGACTACCCGCCGAAGGAGTCCGACGTCCTCTGCAAGTTTGACGAGCGGCTCGGGCGCCTGAGCTTCGGATTGTGGGTTGTTGGTTCGCTTTTGTCGGAGTTTTCGATACCGCCGTCCGCGCTGTTTGAAGCCGTCGAAAAGATCTCTGCCGCCGCGAGCGAGAACAACAACCTCGCTTTCGCCGCTGACGATGGGTTCTTCCGAAACAATGTATTCCTTTCAAAGCTCCTTCTTTTCTGCTTCGCCGTGCTGGACCAAAGAAGCCTCGCATTGCAAATGGCGTATGTGGGCGCGTGGTTCGCTCCGTCGCCCATTTCGGCCGCCCAATTAGCTGCGGCGGCGAACAAGCTCCCCGCGAAGAAGAGCGAGTGGAAGACGTGTTTGAAGATGTCGTGCCTGGCACCGCAGGCACGGAAAGACGAGGTCGAGTCGGCACTCCTCCTCGCGAGGCTCGGGCTCGCGAGGAGGACAGACGATCACATCCAGTTCCATCCGATCACGCAGGCCTTCGCGAGGAGGAGAGGCGGGGTCCAGACCGCAAAGGCGACGGTTTTGGGGGTGCGAAAGCTTGCAAGCCCCGTGACATGCGCGGACCACGTGTGGGCCTCGGCGTTCTTGGTGTTCGGGTTCAAGTCCGAGCCGCCGCTCGTGCTGCTCAAGCCAGTGGATATGGTGGGGTTCATCAAGAAGACGGCAGTCCCACTCGCCGTGAACTCGTACGCCAAGTTCTCAAGGTGCAACGCGGCGCTGGAGCTGCTGAAGGTGTGCACGAACGTGCTCGAGGAGGCGGAGAAGTCGTTCGTGTCGCAGATACAGGACTTCAGGCGCGGCGGGGGTGGTGCACGGTGTTGGAGGGGCAGGTTGAGATCGAACGGGCGGGGGGTCGACGAGTACGTGTGGAGGGACGTGACGCTGTTGAAGGCAGCGCTGATGGAGACGCGGGCGAAGCTGCTTTTGAGAGGGGGTCTGTTTGACGGGGCAGAGGAGCTCTGCAGGACTTGTATTAGTATTCGGACTGTGATGCTCGGGCACGCGCACGCGCAGACGCTCGCGGCGCAGGAGACGCTCGCGAAGCTTGTGAGGCTTAGGAGCAAGATTTGAATGTTCTTTTAAAATTTTGGATTAGTAGTAGTGATTGGTGTTTGTACATTGTGTGGGGTTTTAGATCAGTGAGATTGGCCTCTCTCTTTTGAAGGTCGGTAAAATTTTCCAATCAAATGAAATGATGCTCAAATTCTTCTGTTCTCATCCGCTAACGATGGATTTTGATCTGGTCATAAATGTTTCCCATTATTGATAAGTCCCTAATGGGAGTTTAACATTACATGAGAGAGACTCTTTGCGAGGAAAATCATTCAGTTAGATTCATGAGTAGTCCATTTTAATACAAGGTCTAATTCAGTTGGTTACAAAAAAAAAAAAAAAAAAACACTTCATTTTCTTCTTATTTAGTTCGATTGTTCGTACTATTTTGTTATTCAGTTTGATTCACGAGTGATTCAATTCGTTTTAAGGTATGTTCAATTGAATAACGAAATTTACAGTTTAATGTAAAAGAGTTTATTTTGATATCAAATTTGATTCTTGAATTATCTAGTTTGAATTATGAATTTAAAACTGACCCTTGTTTCATGTGTCCATTCTCTCTGCTCTTGACCAGGTCCGGTCTCATCAATAGACTGAGTTTTAAGGCCCCTGATGGGTCAATTTTGGGCTGTATTAAGAGCCCATCTCGATAAGGCCCAATTTAGTTCCTCGTCCACGTTGATGGTGGCACGTGCATCGATTTCGCGCGGGAGAACCACGCATTTAAAAAAAAAAAAAATTAAGTCACGCCAGACATACATTGTTAGAATGACCGAACTATCCTCATCCACACAGAAGATTAACCCCACGAGTAGGGGTATTTACGACCAAAAAGAATACCGGAAGAAAAAGACAAAAACCCACGTGGCAATAATGAAAGATTCGTTCGGAATTTAAATCCCCCCCCTCGACGTTTGTGAAATTCACAGAACGGCCATTAATGGGCTCCGCAAAGCACTGACCCTCCGATTGATGGTCCTCTCTCTTCCAGAATAGGACAGCACATCTAAACCGTTGGTTATTATTTTCAACGGTCTAGATCCACTCATTCACGTGCGTATTTTTAGATGACACAAAAATCGAATCAAGACAGTACAATCACGAGTCAATCATTACTCGTCATCGCAAAGTCACATTGTTTGGACGGTCAGGATGAGCCGAAACACGTGATCTGGTAAAACCTCGTAATTAACGCAAAAACAAGGGGCTGGTGTCAGAGATTCAAAGTTTTTGTGTTTCTCCTCCAGTGAAACCATTAAACAAAAAAATTCAAATTTTCAGTCTTCACCGTCTGAAGCTTTGGAAACCCAAAAAATGGCGGAATCGAAACCTTAATTTGTCCCTCCCATGGCGTCGGCCGCCTTCAAATCCACCACGAAGAGGTCCCAAATAGGCGGACCGTCGAAGGCCACCTCCTCCGATGACGCCACCTCGTCAAGCGGCAACCGGAGGCTCCGCCGGTCGAGGAGCCTCAGCCGGAACCCCGTCCGCCGACCAAACGCATCGATGGCGGAGGACGAGTTGAGGATGCGTAAAGGCAGGTTTGTGAACTCCGAAAGGGAGTCGGAGTTGCCGGACATGAGCCTCGACGACCTCGCCGACGAGTTTTTCATGGCGATCGAGAGGGACAGTGGGGAGGAGAGCACGAGATCGATCGGACGGTTGAGCCGATCCGCGGCGGCGTCGGACTCGGTTCGGAGGAGGGGGAGGTCGGATTCGAGGGGCAATGGAGGGGGGTTTGGGGGGAGTGGCCTTTTGGTAAATAACAGGGGAGGTAAGGGGGAAATGGAGAATAGGCAGAGTCGGAGGCGGTCTCTGTCCGTCGCGCGGTATCAGTGCAGACATTCGGAGGTATTGTAAGATTAAAAATGTGTTTTTTTGTTAATTAGTGTGAGTTTTGTTCATAAAGATGGTGCCTTGAGTATTTGAGTTCTGTCTTTTTATTTGTATTGTATTGTATTTTTAAGGTAGGAGCATTAGAGGGAAAGAATGGTTTGATTCGGAAAGGCGTCTCGGATGGTGATGCGAGGAGAAAGCGTTCTGTATCTGTTGCGCGGTATGGGCATAGTGACTTAGAGGTACTCTTGTTTGGTTTATCAAGCTAAACTGTTAATTTAAGCTCTTTTTATATCGGTATGTGATGTTGATGATTCACTTTGAGGGGAATTGGCCTCCTTTTTGGGGAGGGAATGGAAGCACTTCCAAAAAGATAACAATCTTATTAACCAATATTCTTGATTCCTCCAAGCCATACAATAATTTACATATATAGAGATTCTAACTGGTACCTCTACAATTAACTCGAACCAACTTTTATAACATTTAATCACCTCACTAACACACTACTTAACCAACTCAACTAAAACTCTACAATACCATTAACACATGCCTAACTGATTCAAACTATCAAGGACTTCACAATTACTCACCTATTACAACTCAACCCATCCAAATTACAAAACAACTCAAGGCAATAACCTTCCAACTTCATTGCATACATGACCGATGCATATTACAATCTGCCTGCACATAACAGAGCACTTCAAGAGTAGTTGAATGATGATATATCCAAAGTTTCTTAAATTTTCTTTGTAAAAATGTTGTATACGAGCAATGGATTTCTGAATGTTACTAGTTATTCTGCGTTTTTTCAAGGTACGAGAGTTAGATGGGAAAGGCATTCTTGTTAATAACGGGGGAATGAGGAATGTTTCTGATAGTAACTTGAGAAGGAGAAGGTCTTTGTCTGTTGCACGTTATCATGGAAGCGATTCGGAGGTAGCTCTTTTAGCTTCCATCATTGTTTCAATGATGTTTGAAATGTTAGTTTGTTGTGATAATTGAATCGGAACCTTGAAGCATGTGCTTGAACCTTTTCAGAGTTATTCGTCTTCCCTTACTGAGGATGAGGGATGGCATGTTCATGCTGATAAAAATGGCTTTGAGAAGACAATACGTGGTGTATATGCGCAAAATAAGGTCTGCTGAATTGAATTTTTACCCGATTCCATTGCAAAAACTGTTGAATTTTTAGATCATTGATGAAAGCTCAATGTTGGATGTTCAAATTCATCTTTTCAATTAATCTAACTGGCTAATTTTATTTTCAGGTAGATCATTTGATTGGTGATAGGGAGGAAACTGGCTTATATGAAGCTATGCGTGAACAAGTACGGCATGCTGTTGAAGAAATGAGGACTGAAATCGAGCAGGTCTGTCTACATATGAGGATGACTTTGTCATGTTCAGAATTCCACCATGCATGACATCATATAAGACTTTAATTGCTTTAAGTTTTAACCATTTCTCTACTTTTTCTTAATTGCTTTTGCAGGTGATGGGAAAGGGACGGTCTAATGAAATAACCAATAGCAATGGTGTCCAATCAAGGAATTCAGATATTACTAAAAATGTAACCGAGATAAGAAGTTATACCACAGAAATGGAACAGGTATTGAATAAACTCCCGGTGGACTCGTCCCACTTATTATTGTTTTTTTCTTAGAAACATTGGCATTTGTTATTGTAATAACTATATAAACTCTTAAATATTGTTTGAAATGCAGAGAACTGATGAACAGACATGGATGTCTAAGCGTTTGAATAAGGAAGCTGAAATGTATTTTGAAAATTTTATGTCAAGCGTTGAAGACACAGATGTTTCATCCTTCGATGGAGAAAAGAGTGATATGAATTCGACTCTTGGGGGAAGCATAAACTCAAAAAATCTACTTCATTGCGCTATAGATGAAACAGCAGAAAATCTGGCAAGAACCATCTCCTCACCTGTCGATTCGGATGGGGTTATACTTCCATGGTTGGAGTGGGAAACCAGTAGTGATTGTTCTCCTTTGTTATGCAAGAGCAACACAACAGGGAATAACTTGCTCAACTCATCCCTGGTAATCTCAGACTGCTAAATGCACATCCATGTTTTTTTCTTTCTAGAGCATTTGATATACTCAAGACATTTCTATAGATGTCACGTAACGCAATATATGATATATCTAATAGAGTATATACCATGTTAGTACATATTCTATTACTCCACTTTCTTGAAAATATAAACTTTATTAGAAAAGTCTATACTTAAAAAAAAAAAATCAAAATGTGTACAATATGCAGAAGTGATTGTAGGAATGACTCAGTGTAACATTTTCCTTTCTTCATTCTGTATAATATTATGTATAGGTTGATGGATTTATTCTATTGTTTTATGTTCCTTATCTAATGCTTCTAAACATTTGATGAAATAAATTTTGCATGTATAAGGAAACAAGCCCTGCATATAACAATAATAGCAGTTTCACAAGCAGTCATGGGAGCTGTAGTCCTGGTGGTGATGACTGCCCTTCCATGGTGTCGAAAAGCGAGATCATCAGAGACTCTGATGAAATTGGCTGTCATATAAGCACGAGTCGTCGGAGTAAATCTGTGTTCAACATGGAAGACTACTTGCAGCTTCAGCGCGGTGAAGATCTCCTCCTCGAGAGATTGAGACTCAAGCCGAGAATAGAAAGCGGTGGACTTGTTTTCTGTGGGGCAGGTTTTATTTGAAGATATTGTGATTTCTATTTTGCATATTATTCACAGGCCAAAAACATCTGTTATCAGATGTTACCATATTTTTTTCCAGGCTTCTTTTACTTTTTTTTTTTAAGTATTTAAGTGAGTTTTGTATATGGAAAATGCTTGGGGTCGCCCACAATATTGAGTGCATATATTCATCTTGTATATGTCCCTGTGAATGTGTGTGTACACACACTTATCTTATATACCTTAACGTGAATGTGTAAATATTGAGTGTATACACTTATCTTGTATACAAGGTATACCTTCATTATATACCTTCCTAAAATGTCTGCTTCTGACATTTAAAAGGTTAATAAATGGACCATATATTACCCCACTCTTAATGGACTTTTTATTTTTCATTGCTAGGTGCCACCCCTTAAAGGGTTCCTTTATTTGTTTTTCTGTACTTGTTTTGTGCTTTGATCAATTAGACGATCATAAATTCATCAAATAAAATGGATCTATTTATTTATTCGTGATTTGATATATTTATAACCGTGTGATTTTAATTGTGATGATGTAGTAATCCTACAATAAAAGTCAAGTAAGATATAAGCAGAAAAAAAACAAGCAAAAGATTCAAACCCTATCACTAAACCATGGCATGTAGCCCTATAAATTTTCCCCAGAATTATTGGCTTATAAAAATATAATAATGTTACATACAATTTTATTTACTCTGTTATGATTCTCACATGCTTTAAATTTTTTAAAGATCAGTCTAATGAACTGAATATACTCTTTTATGTATACAAAAAAAAAAAAAATTATATACTGCATCTGTGGAAATACATGTACCTCGTTAAAAAAAAAAAAGACTAAGGGAATTTCTTTTGTTATGTTTAGTCTTAGCTAGTAACTAAAACCAAGGCTTCTCAGAAGCCACAAGATCCTGTGAAATATCCTACACCAACCAGGGTCCTCAAAAAATTGGGATCAGCAATCCCCAACCAGTGGGTCACACGCTTCCATGTGTCACACCATCTGGAAAAATTGAAGACCACAAGATCCTGATATCTAAAATGAATCTAAACAGGTGTGCATCTCCCATTGGCTGGAGAGATCATTTCCTCATCTCCCAAGACCTCCACTTCACAGCACTTCCCCTCCAGATTTTCCATGCCCCACACACACAACCCACCCTCAGCATCCCCATATGTAACATTAGTTCCTGTTAAGCTTTCAACACACCAACCTCCATTTCCAAGGAGAGGAAAAATATTTCACAGCTTTCTCCAAAGAAGTTGAGGCAGGCAGGCATGGCTACTCAAGCTCTACTGTCCTCTTCAATGGAGGCTGGGAGACAATTTTTGGGGGGAAGACCTCTTGTTCCCACCTCATCTAGGTCTGTTGGGTCTCCAAGAAAGGCTTCCTTTGTTGTCAAGGCAACCGCTTCACCACCTGTCAAGGTCAGTTAACATTCACCAGCTCTGCGAATCCAATACATATTATACACATCACAATTTCAAATCTCCTGACATGTTTCTTTTTTTCCATTTTCAGTCAGGAGCAGACAGACAGCTCTGGTTTGCATCCAAGCAGAGCCTTACTTACCTTGATGGAAGGTAATGTTTCCAAAAACTTTACATTGTTTATGATGTGTCACTGACATGATATGTGATATGTTAACACATGAGATGCTGTTGTATCAGCCTCCCAGGTGACTATGGGTTCGACCCACTAGGCCTCTCCGACCCAGAAGGCACCGGTGGGTTCATCGAGCCCAGGTGGCTTGCCTACGGTGAGGTCATCAACGGGCGTTACGCCATGCTCGGAGTCGTGGGCGCCATCGCACCCGAAATCCTAGGAAAGCTAGGCCTCATCCCCGCCGAGACCGCCCTCCCATGGTTCAAGACCGGGGTGATCCCCCCAGCGGGGACATACGACTACTGGGCCGACCCATACACGCTATTCGTGCTAGAAATGGCTCTGATGGGATTCGCCGAGCACCGGAGATTCCAGGATTGGTATAATCCTGGGTCAATGGGGAAGCAGTACTTCCTCGGGTTCGAGAAGTACTTGGGGGGTTCAGGAGACCCTGCGTACCCGGGAGGGCCAATTTTCAACCCGTTAGGGTTCGGGAAGGATGAGAAGTCCATGAAGGAGATGAAGCTGAAGGAGGTGAAGAATGGGAGGTTGGCCATGTTGGCTATATTGGGATTCTTTGTGCAGGGGCTTGTGACTGGGGTGGGGCCTTTCCAGAACCTGTTGGATCACTTGGCAGATCCTGTGAACAACAATGTCCTGACCAGCCTCAAATTCCACTGATGTGGGTGCGTGTATGTGGTGGAGGGAGGTTTGGGATCATATTTTTCTCTCATTTATCTTTCTCTCTCAATCTTTGTAACATTATGTGGAGATGTTGTAGGTGATGTATTATCTTGTGAAATGGTTGTTCTGTTGAAATCCTGATATTAGTCAACCTAAAGCATGTCTTCATAGAACTATAACCAGGAGTTGAAATTCATATGCAACTATGCACGGAAATTGTCTATAACATTATCCAATACATATTAGATGGAAAAAGATAATAAACATGCTGTCTGTATACAAATAAATCATGGAATACATTCATTCACCACAAATAAATGGTTAAAAAAATAATAATCTGGCTTTATACCCAATTTACATAAACAAAAAGTTGGCATGTTTTTATGCTTTTGATTACTCAAAGATTCAGATTAACATCATATTTTTCAATAAAGTACACAACAAAAATAGAACCATTTAAGAGCAGTTGATCGAGTATCCTCAACATGATGGAAATCTAAAGCAAATGCACAATATCAACAATCATGCTGCTTCAATTTTCTGCCCCAGCTTTAGCTTGCATCTCCTCGAACTTGGATTTCTGAATCCCCGCTTTGACATAGATCTCATAGCTACAAGCTGCAACAATCAAACAAGAATTTACTGATCTTCTAAAGGTTCAGCAAGTGCATAATGTTCACAACAATGTTTAAGTCATGAATATAATGAGACAGAATGTTTAACATATTCCACAATTCCAAAGATTAGGGCTGCCGAACGAACCAAGCCACTCGGGCTCGACTCGGTATGAGCTCATTCATGCTTGTTCAATTAGATAAATGAGCCAGCTTGAACAATTTTTAAAGCTCAGTTAGACTCATGAACTTGCCTCATTTAGGCTAAAAAATTTTTTCAACCCCTAAAAACCCTAAAATAAAGAAGAATACCAGGCTCGTTAAGGTTCGTGAGCTCGGCTCGGCTCAGTTCGTTTATAAACGAGCTGAGCTTGAACATGTCAAAGCTCGGCTCGTTCGGTTCGTTTACCACCCCTACCAAAGATGATTCAACCAAGTAGAGGAGAATTAATTAATATGCATATAAAGGCCCAAGTATATCTTTAGTAAAATTGTTATGTTCTATTGAAACTATAAATGAACATTTAAAAAAAAAAGTGTAACAACTCATCTGACTTGAAAGTAGGCTCTATGAGATATGTTCAGATTTTTCTGGTTGTGTGATCTGTTAAATGGGTACAGAAATGCATTTCTCCAACAGACTAAAGAATTGTGTTTGTAGGGCCAACAAGGTTGAACACTGGACTTCTAGGAAAAAAGAAATTGTCCCCTTCAGAGAAGGGCAGCAAAACCTTGGTATTGGTACCATTACTCTATATAATTTACATTAATTTGAAGCCGGTATAGTGCATTTCACTTCACATGATCATCAAACACCATGGACTTGAATGTAGTCCACTTAAAGTTCACCATTAGATCATATATAGGTCAGATAACCAAATAAGAATGTCAAAGTATTCCTTTCACCCCATCCCTGATGAAGAGGCGAAGGTATAGATGTAGAAAATTCAATGTCCGGCAGGTGGTGGTGTGGACAGGGGTCTCTGTGATGGCTGTGGTGGTGGTGTTGCTGGACACTGTGGTGGTTTCGGTCTTGGCGGGGTGTGGATGTCAATGGAGGCTTTGGAGGTGGATCTGGCCAAGGTGGAGGCTTGGGTGTTGATGGTGGCATGGGAGGCAGCAATATCGAGGTGTTGGTGGTGGAGGAGGATTTGGTGGATGTGGAGGTGGTGCGCCTGGTGGCGGGGCTGGTCGTAGTGGAGAGTTCGGAGCAGGAAGTGGTGTAGGAGACATAGTGGGAGGTGGTGGTTTGGGACAAGATGGAGGTTTTTGTGGTGGTGGTAGTGTAGGAAGTGGTGGGGCACCGGACATATTCACAAAGCTCATGTATGGTAAATATGTTCATGAATGATACTGGATAATTGCGAAAAGTAAATAGATAATTAAACCATTTTCTAATGGTATTCTGATAATTAGTATAAGTTGTATGTGAAAGGGAGAGGGGAGATGTGGCAGTCACAATTAAATCTTTTTTTTTTTTTGGGTATCAGAGGGACCCCGGGCCATGGAAATTTTTTTCGAATAATCACTAAAAAGTCTATTTTTTTTTTTACTTATGAAAAATGTGGACAGATTAAATGGATATTCAGATTCTGAATGTACACCTAATAGAAGTTTGTTCAACATACGAGCACGGGAGCTATCCAATCAGAGAACCTTATGGAACATTGGCATGATTTCATAAAAAAAAAAAAAATCCTAATTTTTTATTTTATTTTTAGTTTCAATGTTAAGTTATTCCTGCAAATTCCAACACATCCCGCATACCCAAAACATAATCATCAATCCACACAAAAAAAAAGTAACTAATCGCACTTATTCACCTCTCAAGCAACCCAAAACATAAAAAAACATGATCCAAAAATTCAACGAGAGGGGGACCAACAACCTACCGGCGACGACCACAACGAGGAGGGCGTTTCCGATCTTCTTGATCCGTCGCACGTCGGCCTTGTTCAACTTGAACTTCTTCAACGTGGGATCCTCCTCCAGAAGCTGCGAAAAACGAAACCCTAATCTGTCAAAGAAGATCGGACGGCCACAAATGTATCACGAATAGCATTTCATCGAACACTGACCGCCTTCTCTCGGACGCCCGGCTCTACGTGGAATCTGCGGTGGAATGGCGTCCCGTCGCTTTGGATCTGCTTTTCGCCCCCAAAAAATAAAATAAAGGATCGATCGATGAATCAAAAACAGGTCACAACATAATCAATAGATCAAGAATGATTGTTTACCTGAGATTGTGATGTTAGTTTGGAGAAGAGACCCATTTCAGAAAGACGAAACGCCATTGTTTTGTCGTTTAAGTGGGAATAATAGTGTGTGATGTTCTTGACGATGGGCAAAGTTACTCCCACCAATATAAACAATGTCCCCACCCCGTTTAAAAGCTTACGGTGCGTTTGGTTACGCGATTGCGCAGCGTTTGCTATTGCAGGAAGCTGCGTTTACAATCGTGCAATCAAACAGTTTTACTGTCGCAGCTTCCTGTACACAGATTTCAGACAAATAGTATCTAAAAGCTGCGATTTCAAAAAGCTGAGAAACTGAGCTTCCTACAGAATCAGTTTTAAAACCCAGATTCCTACAGAATCAGTTTTACAATCGTGCAACCAAACGTTAGAATAAAAGAAAATGCTATTTCAGGGCCTGTTTAGAAATGAGATTTGGGATACGTCTGTGTTGTTTAATTCCATCAAATGCTAATCTTACTTTCAAACGTAACTTCACGTTTTGTAAGTGCAAAAGCCAAATGCAGGGGAATATACCCTTTGCATCTTGTAAGTGCAAATCATTGTTTACAATGCCACTAGGGAAATACTTGTAATCATTCACTCTCCATAAGTTGAACACATGTAATATAATGCAGCCAAAACACTCCTTTTCATGTATGTTCAGTTGTGAATAACAGAATAAGCGAGATATTCCATGCCCATATTAGAAACGCTGCGTATGCGAACAACAGAGATGTGATTGTGTAAAACACATATCCAAACAGACACTTGGTCTTTTTTACTGTCACAAAAATCTGCACAGGGCTTTTTTTCAAAAAAATTATGCATATTATTAAATGAGATATGTAAATGCATATTATTAAATGAGATATAATTTTTATAAAAATTAAAGTATATGCTCAATGAATTGAATAATATCATTTATTAAAAAAAATGTTGAATTTCTAATGAGGTATGTATGTCGTTATGATGAATACATTCTAAAAAAATTATAACATTTGATCCCACCATTGTATATAAAAATTATTTCTCGCCGTGTTAACTCACTCCATTCATTTCTCTCCACATTGCCTCCCTTTCCTTGCATTGTGTCTATGCCCACATGACCCACCTCATCGTGCCACACTGCAGCTATGCCACCACCACTGTCGCTGTCTCACACAACCACCATCACCACTGCAAACCACCGCGCATCGTTGACCACCACCACCACCACCACACGCAACCACCATCCACTCTTTTTCTCTTTTCCTTTTGTGTCCTTAACCGTGAGACACCGTCGTTGTGTCATCCTCTGTCATCGCCTCCGCCAACACAACAGAAGCGAGTTTTACTGGGGTGGGATTAAAGAAATGGGGTGGGGATAACCGCGTCCAACATTTGATGGTCTGTACGGGAGCGGGTTCTGTTGTTTTGATGGTTGGGCTATGATCCAATGATAGTTTGGTTGAAGAAACCCATTACGGCCCATTCTCAGTTACCAAATGTTAACGTGTCCGCTCCTCTTGAGGGCTTTTTTTTATTTATTTAGTTGGATATATTTCAATATAGAGATTTTAGCAGGAGAGATTTTTCTGTATCTCATTGGATTTTAAATTTCTGTTATAGTTTTATTTTTTCTGTTTTTTTCAAACGGTTGGGGGATCTATTTCAAAATTTAAAGATCAGTCTCACTGATTGATGTCAATCCCGAAGTTTTATATACGTGACAGTATATATATGTTTGATTGAATTTGTTATGCATTTATAACAGTTGAGTTGGTTTTGAATTTTTATATGTATCGGGGTTTATAAATAAATAACACGAAGAAAACTCTTTCTTTCAAGCAACCCAAAAGAAACTCATTGGTTGTTTTGAAGTAAAAAAAAAAAGAAAGAAAAAGAAAAGAAAGATGTAGATACTTCTGCAGTGAATAAGAAAAGCAAAAAACAGATTCAATATGGGACTTCGTTTCATGCACTTTGCATGTGAAAAAGAGAAAGCGAATACGGACTGGATACAAAGTACCATCTCAGAAGATCATGAAATATATACGTTATATATATTCATGCCTTCACGTTTGTCGATGAGATCCATTTGTAGTTGTTCTAAAAAAAAAAAAAACACTAAAAAAAGTCATCATTCAATTATATGTTATGGATGCATAATAAGATTTATTCTGTTATACCAACATAAATGGATATAATAGTAGAATAAGTGATTTTGTGTTTTTGTTGTGTTTTGAATTATTCTCATTAGAAAACGTAATAATAAATTTTTTTTGTTATTTGAATAAAATGTGAATGATTTCTAAAAGGTAAAAAAATAATGACAGTAGATTTGACATGTGATTTAGAATAGGTGATGATAGTTGATTTGACAGTGAGTCTATATATTCTTTAGGTAGAATAACCTGAAATAACTTTAATTCAAAGGGTTGGCTGGAATTCATATACCATTTTATACCAATTTATTTTGATATAGGTTATCTCAGAGTATTCACTGCACCTGAACATCAAAAATTACTTATTCTATTTTATTCTAGCTTATTCTATGGCCTATTCTGTATTCAAACAGGGACTAAATACATCAAGGCAGATTCAAACATCTTTATCGCTTCTATGATGGTAATATGACCTCTTACGCGTAAGTCATTTTAGCTTGAATTTAAAATATCTATAAAAAAAAATGTTTTTTCAATGCAGTGTTGTGACCCTTTAATTTTTTCAATGCAGGCGTCCCCACGACGGCCTTAATTGAGTTTGGATAGTTTGTTTGAGGAGCCAATGAAGTTCAAAGTGATATATGACTAATTTTTTTGGTTTGAAAGAGGGATGTTGGTTGTGAGAAAACAAAAAAGCATTTATATAATTATAGCTAATTATAGTCCTATTATTTTTATTATAATATATTATTTATTTATTAATGATTTAAATGATATCTTCTATAAAAAAAAATAAAAAATATATAATAAATTTAAGTAACATAATATAATGACAGTGAGTGAAGATGTTAGAGAACAAAGGTAGAAAAAACTGTGTAATTGATCTCTTTTTTGATACGTCCTACCAATGAAATGTGACATAAAATATGAGTGACTTATATTTAATATTAGAAAACATGGCAGTGTACTAAAATAATTTTTTTTTTTTTGTACTTCTTTGTAAATCTGTATTGATAACCAAATTCACACCTTATCTTATCCACAGAAACTCAAAAAAAGGCATCCCAAAATAAATATTCATCCATAATTCACACCAACCAATTCTCAAACTAATTCCTATTTATATTCCCTTCCAAGGATAAACTACACCTCTCTCTCTCTCACACACCATTTTTTATTTTAATAATCATTTTTTAACGTGGAGCATCCCATGAATTCCAAGTGGAAGAAATGCTGTTAAACAGGCTGGAACCCCCTAATCGTCTGTCACGGACATCAACGACCAATGTTGTGCCACGTGTCGTGGCAGGCCGACATGTCATCCCCCTCACAAAGCCAACAGGACCTCCATTAAAGCAACCTCATTTTAAGCTTTAATAGATAAAAATATATATATAATAATAACAACAGGAGAGACGGATTTCCTTATATATGTATAAAAAAAAGCCCTGTTTTTTATTTTGTTTTTAAAGGCTTCTGGTCTTCGGTCAAACGACCCAACATTTCTTTTATATCATCATCATCATCATCTTTGTTTCTTTGCATGACTGCAGAGAAGGGGACAGAAAAGGAGAGATTTTTTTTTTAAAGTTTTTCAGTGCTACCCAAATGTGTCTCTTCTTAAAACGATTTGTTTTTAGTTATTTCTGATTTTTTTTTATAGAATCAGACTCCAACCCAATCATCTTCAACAGACCCTCTTCATTGGTTTTTATGATGGTTGTTTAATTTTGGTTTTTTTGACCTGATAAATTATTTCTTTGTATATATTTTTTGATATCGTGTTTTGGGTGTTATTGTTCTTCATTTGAAATCCTTCATGCAACAGTGGATTCAGACATTTGATGGGTCTTTTATGAGAAAGGCTTCGTCTTGTTGTTAGATCTGCAAAAAAAAAAAAAAGGTTATTATTTAATTAATCCCCATTTTTTTAATATTTTGAAATTTTAAATTTTAGTTATACTTTCCATTTTAATAGGATGAACTGAACAGATTTCTACAGATCTATGAAGAGTCCAAACTGACCTGATTTGTTGCCAAGTTTTTGGTGAAAAAGGAAAGAAGAATGTGATTGATTGGGTTCTTCAATGGCTGGTGTTGATGGAGATTGGACTACTGTGAATCAGAGTCCAAGGACCTTGTTATCTTGCATCATAAATGAAGATTTTCCCACCAAATCATTTTCAGGCCATAATGGCATTGATGATGACGAAAAGCCCAATACAGCTGATGATGAAGAGATGGTGTTATCTGGAAATGGAGATCCACAGCCCGAGAATCGTTTCTCTGATTTGGGTCAGAAACCAAGCTCTAGCCTTTCGGAGCGAATTGCTTCGAGAGCGGGCTTTAATTCTCTCAGACTGAATACCGCGAAGGTTAGATCGGTGGATCTCATGTCGCCGGAGATTAAATCGCATTTCTTCACGATTCCACCGGGTTTAAGTCCTACAGCATTCCTGGATTCGCCGGTTTTTCTCTCCAATTCAATGGTATACTATTCAGTTTTATGTTGATTGAGAAATTTGTCTTCTTGACTTAGAATATGTGAGAATTGTCTCATGTCCCTGCAGGTTCAACCATCTCCCACCACAGGCAAATTTATGTTCCCTCCTGTTAAGAATAAAGATCATATAATTGAAGATGCTGATGCCGAATCATCATTTGCCTTCAAGCCTCATTTGGAGTCAAATTCGATGTACTTTAAAAATGAAGTGAGTAAAGCAATGCTGATATACGTTTTATGAGTATAGCATATGTCAATGGGATTGATAATTTATATACCAATTGTTATATCAACTTTTTATAGTTTTTGTATGGGTGATATTTTTTAAGGAATCATAATCTGCAATTAGTTATTTATATATTAATAAGTCCTTGCTACATCCATATCCAAATTTTTCGGACATGTCACCGTGTCCATATCGTGTCATGTTGGTGTCCCATGTCTGTGTCCATACACCATAGAACTGTCACTTAAAAGAGGTGATTCGACAAGTTTATAGGTCTGCTACTATGAGTGATTAACTATCAAGGCATGTTGCTGTGACACTCTGTCAGGCTCTTTCAGCTCTTGTACATAAACATTGATTAAGTTGCATGTTATTGTCATTCCTAATTCTATTAGGATGTTTTATCTGATTTTTTTTTACTATTCCCCAAAAGACAAATCTTTGAATACAGGTACAAGAGATAACCAATTGCCCTATCTGGTTATGTTTTTTGTCTACATGGAGAACTTTCCATAAACATAAGAATACGTGTTTGTGCACATTGTAGAACTGCATTTTTTTTAATTTTTTTTGGTTTTTTTTTAATTTTTTTTTCATGATGCTCCTGCATCTGACCTGTGAAATTCCATTTTTGTGGCATAGTTTTTCCCAATTTGTGATTCCCTACATGTGATTCGTGAAGTACTAATTATTGTTTCTTATATATGTTTTTCTTCCCATATGATTATAAATATCTGGATGCTAAATAGATAAGAATGTGATTTCCATTCATACGGAGATGTTCTCATCTATTATCGGAGGCCTAATTTGAAAATTCTTGTTTCTCCTCTGTTGTTAGACCTGATCAGATTTGAGCAAGGAAGACGACCAAATGAAAAGCAGAAATATTCTGCCCTAAACAGCTGCAACCTCTTGTTTGTTTGCTCCACATTGACTGTTTCCATTTTTTAAAAGTGGTTCTTAGCTTAATCACAAGGTTTGTGAATGACTGATATTCGGAAAAGGTTCAGTTCAATATAGTAAGTGTATATTTGTAAATGATATGTGATAAGTATGTTACAAGTATATAGATATTAAATTGTCTTGTTGGTGTATTCTGAACATTAGTACGAGAAATACATAAAAAAACTATTATGTTGGGTGTGAGGGCAGCAATAACAATTAGATCTAGTTTTTAAGTTATATTAAACGCACAGTTCGACAAACAGAAACTTGTTCGGGGTAAGCATGGTTCTTAGAACATTTGATATTTTTGTCGTCCTAATAATCATTAATACTAAACATTTTCAGGTGAACTCTGCTGTTGATCAGCCACAATCCGAACCCAGTGTCAAGGTTTCTGTCCGACCGGAGAACCCCATTCAGTCCAATAATCTCGAGTCCAATGGATTTCCGTCTCAAACTCAACAAGGATTTCATCTTCAACTGAGTTTTCCCGAACCATCCGACACTAAAGACTTGGTGGGGAATGTAAACTTCAATCCTCAGCCATCTGATTCCATCATGTCTAACGAAAACTCTCCACCACCTGATGATCAACCTGATGGGGAAGGAGGAGATCGGAGGGGCGATTTCTCATCAGTGGCAGTTGGTGCACCTGCTGAGGATGGTTACAATTGGAGAAAGTATGGGCAGAAACAAGTGAAAGGCAGTGAATTCCCTCGGAGCTATTATAAGTGCACGCACCCAACTTGCCCAGTGAAGAAGAAAGTTGAAAGGTCACATGAAGGCCACATAACTGAGATCATATATAAGGGTGCCCACAACCACCCAAAACCTCCACCAAACCGAAGATCGGGAGTTGGGTCATGTCAGCAGATAAGCGACATGCAATACGATGGTACGGAACAACATGATTCACAGGACAAGTCTTTGTGGGGAGCTTCACAGGGCGGGGGTGTTATTGGCAATGGCCGACCTGATTGGAGGTCGGATTGTGGCTTAGATGCTGCAGCGCCTTCTGCTGCTGCTGCTTCTGTCGGTCCTGAATATGGTGTTCTGGCTACCTCCATGCAGACACAAGATGGGCCACGATTCGAAGCGCATGATGCGATAGATGTGTCATCTACTTTATCAAATGATGAAGATGAGGATGATCAAAGGACACCAGGAAGCATGTCTATGGGTTGTGATGGTGATGGTGATGGTGATGGAGATGAATCTGAATCAAAGAGAAGGTAATTTTCCTTGTTATAATAAGCTTTGGAGATATTATGGGCATATGACACAATGGTACATTGTTATATATATTAGGAAGCTTGAGGCTTGTGCAATGGAAATGAATGCGGCCTCTAGAGCTCTTCGTGAACCAAGAGTCGTGGTTCAGACCACAAGTGAAGTTGACATCCTGGATGATGGGTATCGCTGGCGCAAGTATGGGCAAAAGGTTGTCAAAGGAAATCCGAATCCCAGGTACAGACCACTTGTTTGATTAGTTTCTAGAATTTTTGGTTGGCACTCTGCTTTGATGAAAGAATATTAGTGTCTAATCACATGTAGTCCATGCTTAGAACTCAAATACATGTGATACTTGTTCAAGAATACTTCAATGCCACTAAGTTAGGGGTTGTCTGTTCAGCTGGAGGCATGGGTTTCCCCCCCCAATCCCCATAGATCTCGAGTTTGAATCCCTGGGTTTATATTTGATGTATATGGGCAGTGAGAAGTTATGCATATAAGGGGTTTTCTCAAAAAGTCTAGACCACATATAGTTTATAAATTGCTAAAAAAATGTGTCTTTTGAAGTAAGCTTAAGATAGTTTTATGTGTGTGAAACGGACGTCCAGAACTTTGGTCTAGGCTATTAATTACACACAGATCTTCCTTGCCATTTCTTGCAAAACCTGTTACCCGGTTGTCAGACTCTTTATATCTTATTTTCCTGTCCAAACATCATTCCAAAGTGATTTATAGTTACGAACTTCGTGGATGACAGATATTGGGCAAGTGATCCATTCAGTACGGTATGTGTATATTTGTATAACTTATGGGATAAGTATGGTAAAAGTTTGGAAATGATTTAACCATCTTCTACATATACTCTTTATCTTTAGTAATCCTATGTTGGGTGAGAATGCAACAGCGACAATTACGATTAGCTTTTAAAAGAGTGCTTTTCCAAACATTAGGAAAAGTTCAGAGTACTTTGTGACCATAGTGATATATTGTAAAGTTTTCTCTCATGCCTTTACAATCACCAGTTTGTTTTTACTAGGAGAGCGCCACATAGCACTCTTTTACCTTGAATAAACTGTTCTTTGTTTCTTTTTCATTTAACTGTAGGAGCTACTACAAGTGCACGAATCCGGGCTGCACGGTGCGGAAACACGTGGAGAGGGCGTCCCATGACCTAAAGTCAGTGATCACCACATATGAGGGCAAGCACAACCACGACGTCCCCGCCGCCCGTAACAGCAGCAGCAGCCATGCTAACTCGGGGGGCCCATCCAGCACAGCCTCTGCAGCATCCGGTCCGACCCATATTCACAGGAGGCCTGAACCCAGTCAAGTCCAGGATGCCATGGGAAGGTTCGACGCTCCGCCTCTGCCGCCATTCGCGCCTCCTTTTCCATTTGGGATGGGCCAGCCCGGGCTGGCAAACATGTCCATGGTTGGGTTGGGAGCCATGCAAATGAAAATGCCAGTTATGGGTGTTCATTCTTATTTGAGGCCACAACACCAGGTCAACGAGGGTGGGTTTGTGATGCCGAAAGGGGAGCCCAAAGAGGAGCCTATGGTGGAGTCTGGTGGTCTGCCCATGCCGAACAGTGCGGCGTCTGTGTATCACCAGATGATGGGCAGGTTTCCTCTTGAGCATCAGCTTTGAATAAAAGGTGAAGAAAAAAAATAAGTATTGGTCCTTTTGTTTTCATTTTCTGTTTTAACATGTACATTGTTTGAAGCAACAAAGAATTTTTTTTCTTTCTATGATGCTCTTTGCATGTAATGACTTTTAGTTTGGATCCATTGCTTCTGAAACAGAAGAATAGTATTTTGTCTAATTGAAAGTTGTTAACGTTGGTCTTTTGTGTTTGTATTTGAGACAATGGTAACATCTGTTTTGAAGAAATTTAATGGAAAAGCAGGTGTTATATTATATGTCTGTATGTACTTCCTCTACCCTCCTCCCCCCCCCCCCCCCTTCTGTCTCGTAGCATGACATGCACATTAAATTTTTTTTTTTCACAAAGGTAAAATGAAAATGTCACTCCCTCACATTAGGGCACCACTAAATATATAATCCAAATGAAATTCTCCTCAGCATATGTAGATTTTAAAAGTTTTAAACTAAATTCCTGACTTGAAATTTTGTTTCAACCTAAATGCCTGACCCCAGACATTCAAGACTATTATTGAGTATGAGCACTGACCTTAATTGGTGGACCCCATTGAACAAATAAATAGTCTGTTTTATAATTTCACTTACAATTGATACATCACTGATACATTACATGAAATGATAAAATCATCTAACACAGTATATATTATACTATGTTAGTATACATATTTCTTTATTATTTTTTTAATATTTATTTTAAGATTATATTACATTAGACAAAAATGATTGCAGGAATGACTACGCATAACATTTTCTTTATGGAAATCACATATATGAACCATCACTCTGCAACAAGGACTAGATTGTGGTCGAACCCCGCCACGGCTTGCAGGACTTCAAATCCTTCCAGACATTCTACAAGCGTAGGCTCCGGTTCATCAGCAGAGCTTCCCAACCCGAGTCGGCCGTTTCTGCCGCTTCCCCACGCCCACAACTCTTTCTTTGAAGTGAGAACGATCGAGTGAACCCGCCCACCGGACACAGACACAGGTCTCTCCCCAACCAGACCTTCAACCAGCCCTGGAAGGCCATCGGGACCCCGTCGTCCCAGCTGGGAGCACCCATTCCATCCCCACGACACGACTCCAATGCCAATCTCTCCCGTGGTTTCATCCGAGGGAACCTCACACACTGCTAGGCAATGACCAAGTCCTGCTGATATAGACAGGGGTCGGAAACTCATCTCAACTGGGAAAATTTTTGATCCCTCTGTGACTCTGCCCAACTGATTGTATGTGTTGTCTCCACAGCCATATATCTTTCCATCACCTGAAACCAGAAACACTTGTTCAATCCAAGTAAAACATTCAGTCATCCCCATAGTCATTCATGTAGTCCTAAGTATATGAAATCTTTAATCGAGTATATACTCTGCCAGGTGCACTCAATTACGGAAAATGAATGCAGAAGTATATGCTTCATTAGACAAATTTAAAAAAATTCAAGCAAAATTGATTGCAAGGATGATTGTCCCTAACATTTGCTGACAAATCCTTACAACAAAGCATGAGAGAATGGTCGAATCCGCAAGCCACATCAAGAAATTTGAGATGCTGCAATTCTTGCACGAGGCTAGGCTCCCAGATGATGGGCATATTCTTCTCTTTTTCCATCTGTTCGGAGACAATTTTCTCTGCCTCATCCAACATTGAGCTTCGGCTATGCGAAGTTGCGGGTGAGTTGTTGACTAAAGGTGGTGGTGATGATGTTTCTAATGCTTTTCCCATGTCTCCCAACCTTCCACCAGCAGAATAACCCCATCCATATACTCTCCCGTCCTTGGTCTGCGCAAGAGCATGCCCCCATCCGAAAGACACCTGGTTGAAGGAGTAATCATCATAAATAGTTTCTTTGGGTGTGTTTGGAAATGAGTTTGAAACAGGGCACTTAAAATAGCTTGGAAAGGGCAATTTCTTAGGAAGCACACTTTTGTTAGATTTTTTAAAAGTTTCTTTTTTATAACTAAAAGCCATTTTTTTGCTTTTTGTCTAAAGTTTCGACTGCTATGAGCATTTAGAAATGAGTTTGGATTAAATATGACTTGCAAAAGCAGAATTTATAAAAGTTGTTCAAACCTGCTTCCAAATGCACCCTCAGAAAATTACAAGATAGCCTTTTCTACTTGTAAGAGGATGAATTACAATATCCTGATGAAATTCGGAAGATTTTGAAAGACTGATTGAAGATGGCAACAATAATCTTGATATATGGTCTGTGCATATTGGTGGAGAGAGCATTTGATATTATCTTTTCAATAAAATAAAATAAAATGCCAGAATGATGAATCTGTACCATGATTAATTCAAAATGCACAATGCATACGATAATCAAAGGCTCATGATTGATAGTTGACACGAAGAACAAGGTTTGGATTTGTTATGTAACTATCATGAAATGACTTTATGAACTCTTCTATGGATCGTGGAGGAAATGGAAATCACCTTAACAATCTCTGTCCCTGCAAGTAGTTCAACCTTAGAAGGTGTCATAGCATCCATCATACCTTCCGCTAGACCAAGCTGACCACGTTTAGATTTCCCCCAAACCCACAAAGAACCATCATCTCCAATAGCTGCAGAGATGACACCAGAAGCAGATGCAGCTTTGACTCTAACTTGATCCAGTCCTTTAACTCTTTCTGGTTGGTTCCATGTGTCTCTGTCGGTGACCAAATCATAACAAATTGAGTATGAGTGTATAAGCTTAGGCAACGCTCAGAGATATAGGACCGCCAACTTTACTAAAAAAATGCATGATAAAGAATATTCCAAAGGTACATTGGCTGCTGTAAGTATAAGGTTCAACTGTTTCAGCCACGAGATCTTCCATAACAGAAGGACTTCCTTGTCTTGAGTTTTGACAATCTGTTTTTTATATTTCAGGGGGACATTTGAGACTGATTCAGGAATTTGCATCAAATGTAAAGTATTTAAAAAACACATGAACATAGACTCTCAATTGCAAAGTACAACAGAATAATCTCAAAGTAACAAAACTCAAAATCAACCAATTTCAAAGCCAATATTCACAATTCTAAAACATGGTCACACAAATTATACCAAAAATATCCAACCTTAAAAACGAAAAAGGCCTCTTAGCATCAAGCTATGACAGGCTTAGATGTAAATACTCCAAATTTTTGACAAATTCTAGTGATGATGTCTTTCTGCCATGGATGTAGGATTATTCATTTCTTTTCCGTCATGTAGATCCATCGACAAGAGAAGCAATTGGTTCGCTCACAATTCCTTTGGAATCATAAACAATACTGAGTCACTGACACGAGACACGCAATACAGTTGAGTCCAACTTCCAAATGGTAAGTGCAAATCGTAGAAGCACATTTATTCAGGAAATCCAATCAAATTCAAAACATATCAGCATTAAGAAAACATGATATTTCCAATATGAAATGACAACAGATCATCCTCAACCAAACACAAACTCAAATTTTGATTGAATCTAAGACTTGGATTCATGAAGCCTGGACCAAAAAGACCCAACCTTGGAAACATATGGGTCAAAGCATAAACAGATCAAATCAACCAATCCAATCCATTATTAACGCAAAATAAAACAATGGGTCTTGAAATTGACACCGAAAAGGTCCAACCTTGGAGAAGAAACGGGCCTCCCAAGCTGGCCCTCATCGTTGCGACCCCAAGCCCAGACCTCCCCGTCCCTGGTCACGGCGAGGGAGTGGTAGTGCCCAGCGGCGATGCTGGAGACGTCGTCGGGGAGCCTCGGAATTCGCGTTGCCTCGTAAGCATCGACGCCGATGATGGAATGGTCGCCAAGCGCGCCATTGCTGCCGTCGCCGAAGCTGTACACAGCAGTTTTTTTCAATACAGTGCTGTTGGTGCTGAAGCAAAAGTGCCTTCTGATGCTTGTTTTGAAGGAGGTGTGAAGAGAGGCTCTCTTTATCAGAGAAAACATGAGAAAAACAGAGTTCAGAATTTTTTTTTTTTTTTTTTGCCCCCTCTCTTGGTAGGTTGTAAATTGTAATGTAACAATTGCAGCTGATCAGTTTTTAGGATGACAAGGGGACGGGCTACATGAAAACCTAGACCAGATAGTATGAATATGTTGAATCCATTTCATTCGGAAAACGTTACACTCAGTCTCACTTATATACTCAGTTTTAAAAGATGTATACATCAAAATATAATCTTATATACATCATTAAAAGATGTAAATACTTCATTAAATATTTTTTTTTGACTAAGGGTCTGTTTGTTTGGCAACGAGTCGAGGATTGCTGTGTTGGTGGAAGAGAGGCTGAATGTGAGAAGAAAAATTACTCATAAAATGGGAAAACCCGTTTGGTTGGAGGTTCTGCATTCGAGGGATGGGATAACATGCTAACGCTGTGAGAGGTCTATCCTAATGGACCCTTACTAAAAGTGGGTTTATTTAACTCGAAATGGAATGATATTTTTTTTATCAAAATATATACATCATTAAATGATATTTATTATTTAAAAAAAATAAAAACACAAGTAGTCTGAGTTTTTGTTAGTAAAAATGATTGGATGTAACATTTTTCGTCTTATAATATAGATTATCATATTGAACACATTTGTGGGGGTAAATGGGTAATGGGTTGAAATAGCAATACATCTGTAAGTCTAAAAAAATCTCATAATGTAGATTATCATATTGAGCACATTTGTGAGGGTGATGGGTTGAAATAGCAATACACGTGAAGTATCTCCAATGAATATATTAACTGACATATTAATATCATATTTTACATAACATGTAAAAATGTTGCTCAAATGCAGATGTTAAGAGAGAGCTAAATGTGGATCCAATGTGTCAGGTGTTATCTTTCATGCTAACTGTAGTTAGTGTTTTAACTAGCCAAATGGACACCATGTGATAGTTCTCCTTAAAAAATTAATAAAAAATACATTTGAAAGGTTGAGTGAGTGGAGAGGTGGGATCCCTTATTGATTTGGCTAGTTTATTTAACTAGTCCATTGGAACAACAACCAACTCAATAGAGATGTAGTAAATGAGTGTATAATTGAGAAATAAAATGCTGACATGATATTTTAACATCTTATTTAGTTAACATACATATTAGAGATACTTTAAATCTAAAAAACATCCATAGCTATGAGAGTTCTACACTGTGCCTAGTGGATGGGGACACATGCACATGTTTATATGTGTGTACATTTCTTACACCTTAAAATGTATACTAAAGCCATGAACCCATTGAAAGAAAAAAACTTGTTTCGTCATATCAAACATTGTTATGTAAAACGAGTGAAACGCAATTAGACTGTCTGGTCCACATGACCTTCTCTTCCTATGATGACTCGATTTATTAATTAAAGTTGTGATTTGATATTTTATATTTTTCATAAATAAAAAAACATATACATTTTTACATTTAAAAAAAATTATAATGATATAAAAATAAATATAATATTTTTAATAGTATATAATTAAAAAAAAAAATTGTGCGGACAATACAATCACATTTTCCTAATAATAGTAATAATAAAATCCAGGTCAAATAACCCAGATAACTCAGTCCAATACTTGCTCCAGAATTAATTAATTCAGGTCCATTACCATTGATAGCGTGGAATTATTATGGCCGTACAGTTGTCCCAATAAAAATTCTCTCGAACTGGTTTTAGTTAGTCCAATCTCTTCAGATCCAGACAAGTATCTGATCGAATCCATCTCAAAGTAATCATTACAAAAACCCTCAATTTGATCAACCAAAAATTATAAAAAAACAAAATCGGAATCCAAGTTCGTTGAATTCGTTTAAAAAAAAAAAAAAAAACTAGGGTTCTGAGAAGGGGCCCTATCAGGAATCCTCGTTGACTCAAACCCTTTTTTAGGGTTTATCGAAGCAAACGATGCATCACGGCCGGCATCGGAGCCCCGCCTACCATCAGACGGTGATCGGACCGTCCCACGGCGGCCCCTACAACGCCGACTACAACCGCAGCTTCAACCGCCGTGCCCCCCCGCCCAAACACTACCTCCCACCGCCTCCGCTGCCGCCGCCTGTGGCGGCGCCGTCGCGACGCGCCGATGTGTTCCTGGAGGCGGGCCGGCTCGCGGCGGAGTATCTGGTCTCCAAGGGTCTCCTCCCCCCGGACTCCCTCCCTCCGAGAGGAGGACCACCGATGGTGAGGGATTTACGAGGCGACGATCGGGAGAGCGCGTTCGTCGAGGGTCGAACATCGGCGTTGGCCCGTCTCGGCGGGGCCGTCCCCGATGCGGGCCCGCTTTCGGGGCGGAGGAGGTACAACGAGGATTTCGGTCGGCCGAGGAACAATTATCGGGCGAGGAGGCGGTCGGGGCCGTATAGGGGCCACTACGGCTCTGATTTGGGGCGGGAGAACGGAAGAAGTCGGGGTTTTGATGATGCGATGGACGGTGAGGATGATTTCATGCATGCTGAGTATCTCGGTGATCACAGAGGCGGTGGTGGCGGCGAGTATATCAATTCGGGGGGACGAAAGTCTTCTTTTGAATCGTCGGCGGCGCCTTTGAAGAGTGGGTCGGAATCGGATCTTGAGAAATTTGAGTTCCCTGATGATTCGGGGTCCAAGGCAGCTTCTGATGTGGAGTTGAACAAGGGACTGATTGAGAAGTCAGTGTCAGCTGATGTGGAGACTGTGGAGGAGAAGGACAGGGAAGGTGATGGCTTGATAGACGAAAATGGAGGAAACGTGGAGACGGGGAAAGAAGTAGTGAAAGATGTCGTTGAGCCGATTGGCGAAGAACAAGGGGTTAGTCTGCTAAAGTTGTGTGGCTTTATGAATGTGCCCACAAGGGCACGATCATCGTTGATGCATAAGCCATTTAAATCCAAAACTGATCAAACCCCTGCTAAAGAACCAATGAATTCTATGGAAGAAGTTGTTGAGGCATCATCGAGTGATCCGAAAACTGGTGTGGTGAATGTTGAGTCCTCTAATGCTTCCTCGGAGGAGGTTTCGGACCCATGTAAGCCAATCGGTGTGGAAAGTTCCGAACAATGTATCACCCAGGATGATGTGAACGAGGAACCTATTGATGAAGATTGCCACATTCATTGTGTCTCAGAGGTTATGCAGATGAACTTGGCCGAAGAAGTAATGGTGGATGTGGAGGGGCCTGGATATGCTAATGAGTCACCAAGAGTGGAAACTAAAGATGATCCTAAGTTGGGAGAGGAAAAGCAGGAGTTCATGGTTGCGTCATTCAAAATCTGTGATCTTAATCTGATGGATGCACCTGATATTACTGAAGTCCCTGATCATGATCCTGTTATGGAAGAAGCTGGGAAGGAGGCATTGTTGGATGTTGGACTTTCAATGGCTGGTAATAGGAGTAGTATTGATAGTGACAACGGTGAGGAAGACAAACTAATTCAAGTTATTGACTTAGAGGTGGAAGACAATCCATGTGACTCCTCAAATGAAAAGTAAGTTTTTATTGTAAGTGATTGATCTTTCTTTTCTCCTTATTTGTTGTGGTTTGCTATTGAGGAATTAAAAATGTTCATAATACAGGGGTCAGTTGATGTATCCCAGCATTGAGAGTTTTCTGAACCAGCAAGTTAACCCGGATGGTCTTCCTGAAATTCAGGATGGCTATGGTCTTACAATACCTGAGTTCTTTGGAAGTGATATTGGCAATTGTTCGTCAGTACAAGCAGATATTAACAACCTGCAGACTGGAATGACTCTTCATGGTGGACAGGTTCTTTGACTACCATCCGTGAATGGATTTTATTAGTTCTTTTAAATTTTCTAATGAGCAATGAATGATTTATGGATTTTTCGTTGGACTACAAGTTTGCCAATATTTTGAAGTTTTGATCCCTAAAATTTTGTTTTGACAGAGAATTTGAATTGTGGCTGACAGTGTTTCTTTTTTGTTCTTTCAGGTGGCTCCTGGTGTGGATGATTCATTATACATATCCCTGGGAGAAATACCTCTAAGTATGTCCAATTTTCAGTCGCATAGTATCATTTCTTGCTTAATTTGACTGCACTTTTTATTGATTGATCTGGGTTGTGGGAATAGCAGAGCAAAATTTGAAGCACATTCAAGACAGCATTTATGCAGTTACTTCATAAGAGCACTTATTATACATTCAAGGCTGATATGAGCATGTTAATGGACGAGCCCCCAAATGTGTCTGAACGATTGAAAGCTTTAAATGCTTGTTAATGTTATATAAAAAAAAATAACAAAGTCAAATATTCATGTGCACCTATGGTCAGAGGTGAAAATTTTGTTACACCTGTTTATATAGTTTCTATCGAACAATATGTTCTGCATAACTTTCTATGAGTAAATGAATAAGTGCAAAACATAACGAACAATGAATGAATTTTCAAAGAATTTCAACCTTCATTGGAATGCTAGTAGTTACTAGAACAATGTATCAATGATAAGTGCTCATTGGGTGTCAGTTCTATTGTGAAGCAAAGAGTTGGATCCTCACATAAATTACATATTTCATGAATTATATTTTCTTCCACTTCTGGATGGACTTGATCTTGGGATGTTGCTAGTGGTTCTTTATGGAAGGTTAATTCTCAAGCTTTATCACTGATGCAAGCTGGACTGCAAAGAAGGGAGGTATATTGTTCAGATGGAAACCCCTTTCACTGGCTTCTTGAATATTAGTATTGAATGGACATTCATGGATATGTTTGAGAACCTCCTTTAGTTTTGCTTTTGGGTTGGTGGGTGGGTGGGTGGGGAGGAAGGAATTATAATGCGATTATTTTGCTGCTCGGTGGGCTTTGAAGTATTCAATGTGCGTGGTGGTTGAAGTTTAGCCATAATATTAATACCGTCCAACCAGATATAGGCGATTCTAAAGATGTTTCTGGTTACATGACAAAGCGAAGCCTTGTGGTAGTTAATATATCTAATGAGTGACATGTACATGATGGAGAGGAATTGGGTGTGTGTTATGATATGCACAGCACTACTGGGAACTCTTTATTCGTTTTATATGCAAGGGCGGTTAGTGTCACTGTGGTGACTTGTGTGAGATTGGTTTGCTTTTCATTCTTGTTATGATAAATACAATAATTTTATTTCATGGTTATTGTGTGATGTGAAATGCAAAGTGGTATGCTTCTAATGCAGTTGTTAGTTTCATAAGGGTGTATTTAATTTTGATTCATAGCTCTGTCGCTTCCATGTTCTGTCAAAGAAGGAATTATAACTTTTTTTTGAAGCTCTAGTTTATTTTTTATTTTATTTTATTTTATTTTTTGGGAAGAAATCTTGTCTCCTTGAAATGATTTACAGTGCTCCTTATTTTAGATATAGAAGCAATTAATCTCTTTTTTCATTAATGAAGTACTGCCTATGTTTCTCTGAGTCTGCTCTCGTTTGCCCATTCTAAGTTTTTGTAATATTTTCTTGTAGACTATATGGATATGGAAGTCTGGGACCATCCTTCTCTTGGGTACGAGAACCATCCTTCTCTGGAGTATGAGAAGTTTTTTTGATCCTGTGCAATGAGGTATGCAACTGGCAGCAAGTAGTTCTCTTGCAGCTACCTGTAGGTTTTCTTCAAGCCAATATCCAGGATTGGCCCAATAAATGTATGTACATATAAGTGTTTCTCATCGTTAATTAATGAATTAATGAGACTGGTAAGGTTTTCAGTCTCCATTTCTTGACCACTTTTCAGCTTTGTGAACTAGTGATTGTTATTTTACATGATAAGTGAAGTTTCCTGTTATTTTTAAACCTGAGCCTTTTATAGATGTTTCTGTAATTCTCGTCAGTCAGGCACAATTATTCTTGCTGCTGCTCTTTTTTCTTTTTCTCCTTTTTTTTCTAATAAATTTTATTTAAGTTTCCTTTACAAATGTGCATGAAATTGAAGCAATGATGAAACACATTGCTTACCTTATGTCACAAAATCAATGTTATTACTCGAGGTGCACTTCCCATAAAATTTTTGAATATAGGAGCACTCAGTTCTGTATATGTATCAGCAAACTGAATGTGTAATTGGCTAAGAGATAAGGTTTTATTAATTCAGAGAAAGAAGAAGAGAATGCAAAATGATTCACTAACGTGCAACCTATAGAATGTTATCCTTCTTTTCTCCCAGTGAAATAAAAGCTTTCTTGTGTTAGATCATTAGGCCTGTAACTGTTTCCAACAGAACATTTAAATTTTTTTTTAATCAAATTTTTTTTGAATATTTTAAAGTTTTATGGGATTATGGTTAATAAGTAGCCCCATGGATCACAATTTGCATGAACTGTATGTTTGTCACTAATAGAATATGGACCCTTGCTTCTGTGAGGATACTCAGGAACCCCTAGTTCCAAGCTTTGCATTAACCGGTTAACCCTTTGTGTCATAGAGTAGGTGATGGTGATAAACTTGTAGCAACATCTTATCTATGTCTGTTCAGTCGGCGCTCTGAAGCGGATTGAATTGGAGTTGTGGAATTTGATTTACATGCTATAGCTGTTGTTCTTAAGAAACGAGTTCTGTCATGCTAAGAAATTGTATTTGATTTATAAGCAGACTCCAATACCATGGATCTCTATTTCCAATACCATGAATTTGATTTACATGTTATAACCAGAGTTCTGTCATTCATGTTATTAGAATTTATTAGCTCAAATGGAAATTGCTGGTCAGCTTTTCTGATGCAGTTGTCTATAACAAAGTTTGTTGTTGTTCTCTTTCATTTCATATTTACTGCTCTTCAATTAAAGTGTTCTCTTTCACTAAAATTTCTGATAATCCTTCTTCCCCATGAGTTGCTTATCATCCAGAGATGCCTTGATAAAGCCTATCATGGGTAATCACTAATCAGTCTCTCCTGTTTTAATAGTAAACAATATACTTGATTACAATGCCTATAGAAATGCATTGGAGATAAGTAATGTTTGGTGGCACGACAATTTGGCTAATGTGAGCTTCGCTGTTGATCCTTGGCACTCTGTTGTTTGTTTCTGAAGCAACTTGGAAGCAGTTATTCGGCATTCTTAATGAAAGATGAGATGCAATATTTATGTCTGAGAGGGTACATTCTACGTGATTGTGGATCTTCTTTTGAGTGTCGGTTCTTCAATCACACCAAACTGTTATTACATATGGGTGCCACATCATGCATGAATTACATGAAGTGGATCATGGATTTTGTCTTGGGCAAAACTGCTTTGTGTGTGAACACTTTGGAAAAAGCAGTAGTAAAGAAGAAAGTCAGCTGCAATTATATAAAAAAAATGGATGGCTAGTCAAGGTTAATGGCAGAAAATAATTAATGTGAACACATATATTGACTGATGTTTATCTACATATAAATTTAGTTTGTAACAGAACTTCTGTGGAAGTGATGAAGTTGCCCATCGTGGTCTTCTTCATGGGAAGCATGGTTGGGAAATTCATTGCATTTGACGTGTACATGTGAAAATGATAATTACACTCCTATAATAATATTGGAAGGATGAGAAGATGGAGTGGAAGTGGTTTCTATGGTCATGGGTATATCATCAATTTATGGGAAATTTGTTAGAAATCACTGTGAGGTTTTAATCTAAGTATCTAACTCACTATTAGATAAATTTGCCATCTTTCATGAACCTTAGAAGCTCTTGGTAGGTCACTATTCCCATCTATTGATTGATCGATATGTTTTTTTTATCTCCTTTCAAACTAGGAGAGTTATTGCCATAGTATGTTATGTTAGCTGCATGTTAGTTAGGACATTAACATCACAATGTTGACATCAATTAAAGGTAGAAAGCAATGTCTTTGAGGTCTATTTTTGAGAAAATGAAATGAATGACTGTATTAGTTTTAGGTTTGATCATTAAAATTAGAAGATATTATGAAGAGTTAAGCCTTAGAAATAAAGAAGGCTTCAGGGATGTGATTGTTACACTAATCCTATACTGTGTTAAAAATCAGAATACTTGTTTGGATGAAATAAGCTCACTAGATCCTTTTCAGTTCCTATGACTTTTCCTCTCATCTAAGGATGAGACTATCAATGGTTTTAAGTACACGTAATTTTTTTTGGCAAGATGGATGACTAGCATAGGCAATATTTATCTATAACAGTGTGTGTTTGAAAAGACTTGCAACTACCTGAAGAAGTGATCACTTTAGTGTATGATGGGAACTTGGAATCTTCTTGTTTAGTTTGAATATGTGGAGGTAAACCCTTGCCTTCCTTTCTTTTCAAGCCTTGGTTTCTCCATCTAATTACATGATAATAGTTGTTTATTTAATGACAATTTTATGTAATTTGACTGCTGTGCTATGCCTGTGATGAATCAGGATGCCCAATTATCATGGGAACCATAGTGGCTATTCCTAAATAAATGATTTGATCTAAGATGTTCATGCTGATATATGATCGGCTTCTATCTCCCAAGATTTAATTGATCTTTTTTTGAATCTTAATGTAATATAAACTCTTTACTGCTTTTGCTGCATGTGTGATATATAGTTTCCCATATAAATGGTTGTGCTTTACCGAGAGCTCTGGAATTCACATTTGAATGTTTCAGAAGATACAATGGTGAGTCTCCATCATTGACTAGTCTTTAACAGCTTTATCTTGTGATAATAATTGATCCCTCCCAAATATTTGATGGCATATCTCAAGATATCACATTGAAATTAAATCTCTGACTGAAAATAATTCCTGCTACATTGTAGTCTTATTTCCAATGTTGTACATGTTTTCCTAATTACAAGGAATTGAATAAAGAAGAAAGTTTGTAAAATTCAAAGACTGTTGACATACATGAAAAACTTTGATAAGGGGACAATATGTTTTCCTGGACCTATGTCAATTTTAAGTTTGAGACAACATTCCATGTGCAGGTTCTCCAGCTTCTATGGAAATACTTGATAATATGCAGGCCAAATAATGGAGAACAATGCCAGCAAACATTCTGTTCAGAAGTCACCCCCAGAACATGTTTCTTTTATTTCACCTACATTATTTTGGTATTAAATACATTCCAAATTTTAAAATGATGTTTAATTTCAAAATGACATTTATTTATTTATATCGTGCCTTTGCTGTGTCCAAGCTCCATAGTGAATAGCTGAGTAGAATATTCCTTTAAATGTGACAAGTCTTGGTCATATACTCCCATGCACTAGTATAAAAGCATAGAATTGAATTATAATGAATTCAGTAATGTCTTCATTACAGGCAGTCAAATTAGCATATTCACAAAGGACTGATGACATCTATTTTGTTCAGATACTGGGTGATGAATGGACCATGAAAACATGATTGATCATACATTGATAGATTCATGCAAAATATATACCTCCACGCATTAGTTCATATCAAAAGAGAGGGAAAATAAATAAATTAAGATCCTGTTATCTATTCATTGCATTTGGTGTGGTAGACCCATCAATCCAAATCATTGGAACACAACACCATGACCTGGTCATTCATTGCAATTTTCTTTTCTAATATTCAAGTAGTTTAGACTCATTGAATGCTCTACCAAACAGTCAATGAGGAACCCAATTAGAAGAAATATATTTTGAAATTCAAAATTTTGAGAATAGAGAGGAATATAGTTGAATATGATTGAAAAGTTGTTTGTTTGTATGGAACCGGGAGGGGGGGGGGGGGGGGGGAATTATAATTATGTTAGAATATGTGAAAATAAATTAGTATTGGTATTTTAAGTCTTCCATAGAATTGTGTTATTTTACTCAATCTATTCTATTGATATAAAAGAAGAACACATGTCAAATCATCTGCCATCACTCCTATTAAATCAGAAGATTCACATGTTAAATCAAATTTTTACATTCTTTAAATAATTATTTATATCTTATTTATTTTTTATCCACAATTCATTCATTATCAGTCAAACAACAAAAATTCATTATTACATTTGCCAATGAGAATAACTAAAAACACATTTAAATAAAAAATAATTTTTTTATCTATATTAAAATAATTATCTATCTCAAATAGTTTATGTCCCTATCCAAACAAACACGGGTCTTAATTTGCTTGTTTGGACTCAGGTTAAGTTCAATTTAGGATCTAAATGGGGCCAGTGGAATTTTCATCTTATGATGAACACATCATCACGTGGGAATCTGGGATTAAGCTAGTGAAAATTCAATCCATGTCAGGTGAGGTGTTATGGATTAGAACTCCCAATATATAATTACAAGTGGATTATGATGACTTTATCATTTCAAGTACAACATGTTAAGGTGAATGCATTTAGGTTCAACTGATCATGTCACAGTTTTCCATGTCAGGGTCCCATTTAGGGCGTCGTCACTCTCTGTGTCGGCATCAGTTCACTATTTTTTTTTATATTTTATTTTATTCGATTTTTTTACGTGGAGTTCTAACATTCGTTGGTAAAAAATAAAGAATTCAATATTAATTTTTTTTTAAATTGATAAATCTATAAACGTTGCTATCACAATTTTATTAAAGATTTTAAAATAAAAAAAAATAAAAAAATATGAGATGCATTAGAAAAAAAAAAGTAAAAAAAAAAAATTAATAAATAAAAATAAAAATAAAATAGAAACATGAGAAAAATGGAGAGGGAATTCTTAGCGGCAAAGGGTCAATTAAAGATATTTTACCGGGCTTATCACCGAGAGACCCTATTAAATCACGAATCTCAAGCACCCGTTATCAAAATGCCATGAACCTCGCTCCCAATGTTACCATGATTTTATAGGGTTGTTTTTAAAAATTCTCCTATTTTTTATTCCAATCAAAGGAGATTCTAACTTCAAGATGCATTTAGATTGGAGATGTCAAATCCAGCGTTTATAATACGCGGCGATTGAAGGGAACACCAAAGCCGGGGTGCATCAATGAAGCTTTCCATTGACGTTTTCTGGCTATTTGACTACCTTTGTGGCATTCTTGACGCTGCCAGTCCTTTTTACCAAAACACCCATCATATGATGTCCCATTCATTATATGAAATTGACGGAGACATGGGATGAGACTTGGGGGAAAAAAAGCATGGGTAAGAAGGTCATTTCCCTGCCTAGGTGCCAAATCCCTTGTTTTGGGGCGTTAGGGAATCTATGACAGTGTTTGGTTGCACTGTATTCGTACAATCAAATAATTTACTGTAGTAACTTCCTGCAGACATATTTATGATAAATAGACTCCAAAAACTACGATTTTCAAAAGCTAGGGGAGGGGGGTGAGCTTCCTGCAAAACCATTTTTAAAATCGTGTAACCAAACGCACCCTATATAAAATTACATTGTGAACACAAACACGTGCATGTGATGTCCTCAACGCTAAATATTGTTTGGATCTGGATTTTTATCGTTTGTTTGCATCGACGTTGCATACGCAGAAAATTTGGCCATCCAAATGGAGCCTAATGAGACTTAGGTGGATGAAACACGGTTTGGGCATTTTAAGTTTTGATGATGCAAAATGATTTGATATGTTGTCTCCCTCACAGAGAGGGTTGGTGCCGAATCGTACTCACTGGTAGTACCACTGCCCTACGACCTTCTCACGATGACGAACCCGTACCGGAAATACAGGTCCCCGGCCGGGGGTTTCAGAGTGGTGGACATGGTGGGTCAGGCGACTAGGATCTTCCAACATCATCAATATGTACACTCATGTAATGGACATCAGAAGGTTTTTATATTCTCCCCTTTTGGACCACTTATAGCCCAATATGTTGGATTAGTTAATGTTCCTTGTCATGGCTTGATTGTATGTATTGGGTCATTCTTGGGTTCCAATTTTAATGTGGATTATTATTCTCTTTTAACCAGTCAACCAGTGGAAATGATTTTTTCTTTTCTCTGTCATAATATAACAGTGATTGAATCCTTTACATGACAAACACAGGGAATTTCGAGTATGAATGAACAAGACATGGATCATATAATATTAATCCATAAAAGGGTATTTCATGAGGTAAGTAACAGGAAAGGAAAAGAAACTAGAAAAAATATTACAACTAGCTAATTTATTTGTATTTTTATATGCCAAAAAAATAATTAAGCAAACTATTAAAAAATAATGGGTTAAGAAAATAATTGGGATTAAATATACTTCTACTTGTTCTCATTTTAGTTGATATTTTACATGAAAAAAATCATGCCTGTTTATCTTAAATATATAGTTTTGTGCCATCACACAAAGATTATCCCAGTTTTCGAATACAGATAAATTCATTTTTTTTCCTACCTTTTCTCTTGAATGGTACTCTACAACGAGGTGTGGAGGTCGCTTTCCTGAGCATAAATTGTTCACAAGTTGTGGTGGATATTAACCCTCATCAATTATTTTTCTTGTGATGAAGAGAGATGACGTTCTCTCTAGGCATCCTCCACTCTCTCTATATCTATAAATATATGGAGACCTCAACCTTTCATTGGCACATCAAAGTTTAGAGAGACTTCAATCCCTTTGGAGAGATGGGGTTGGTCTCCTTCATCTTCTTCTTCTTCTTCTCTGTTGTTCTCTCTCTCCTTCTCGTCGCCGTCTCTCCCTCCGGCGGGGCGGTCGACAAGTCCTGTGATGCTCCGTTCCAAGGTATATACATATTTAGCTCTCTCATGAATCTTGGTTTTGTTTGTTTGTTTGTTTGTGTGTGTGTGTTTTTTTTTCCTACCATGCAAGTTCTTTTTTATTATTTCATTTGCTAGCTATTATTCAGTCATATAAACTTCTCTATCAATTCTCCTCGATGCGATTCAGTACAACGGAAATAAATCTAAAGATTACACAAATATAAACAATACTTGAATGTTTTTCTACTTCCTTGAAACACTCATGAAACTGATTTTCATTGGAAAAAAGTAGTTTTCTTCACACAACCAAGAAGATTGCATGATTGAACCTCTTGGAAATTCACAAAGTTCAAAGACATATAGTAACAACCAGTGACACAACGGTTCAGGGCTTAACGGTGTTACCGATAGGTTCTGAGTTCGAGTTTTGGTGTTGACTTATCCACCTGTTTGTTGACAATTATTAGAAAGAATTTTCCGTGGGACCGAGGCAAACAGATGGAGGTAGCCTTTCTAGCTCGACTGTAAAGTTAGCCACGGAGCCCCTCCGATATAAAAAAAAAAAAAAACAATTAGTGACACAAAAAAAAAAAAAAAAATTGAACAATAAAGCTTAAGAATATATAATATAAGATTAATGAACAAGTAGAAGAATATAAAAATCTCAACATGTTCCCAACCACACAGTGGAAGTGGAACCACCTGTGAGGAAAGGAGCCGTTATTTTAACCCCACTTAATATTCAACCCACCCCTTAAAATAAAAAAAATTCTTTTTTTTTATTTAAGAACAACCCACGCGCCCGGTCCGCCTCCGATTATGTCTGCTCCCTCCGCCACCACGTTGCCCTCCATCGACCTTTGATCCACCTCCTCCGTCCCCACCCTCCTGCACGGCCACCACATCTCCCTCTCCCGCCAAGAACGAGATCCCGACGGCGATGTCAACGGCGTTGCGGTGGTCCTCCTCAGGATCTTGGAAGGGCACGGCATCGCCATCCACGGCCTCGACAGAATCTTGTGACACAGGGACAGAGACGTGTTGACGCCCTTGACATCGACAGAGACGTCGCCGGGGTCTCGTTCTTGACGGGAGAGGAAATGTGGTGGCCGTGGAGAAGGTTGGGGACGGAGGAGGAAGAGGCTGAGCTGGATTGGAGGTCGACGGAGGAGAGGCGGCAGAGAGCGACGTGGAGGGAGAGGGAGCGGACGTAGTCGGAGGCCATGTCGACGGAGAAGACGACGGGGTGGGTTCCTCTTAATAAAAAACATGAAATTTTTTTTTTGGTAAGGGGTGGGTTGAAGATCTACAGGGGTTGAAATAACGGCCCCCCGAGAAAAACATGTTTCCTGACTTGGGTTTTTTTTTATTAGATATAAATAGTGAGTCATAAATCAGGATCGTAAATTTTGTTGTCAACCGATGAACTTTCGTGTGCTCACACTTTTGTAGTCAATTTTACTGATGTACCATCATTTAACATACTATATATTTTATTACGTCAGTATATATTTGTATAAGAAATATAAAAATATATATATTTAATTTATTTAATCATATAAATAAATTAAAAAAAAATTGATTAGGTAAGTATATATTTCTAAATTTTTTTTAAAAGTAGACAATAAAAATAATCATCGGCGAACCCAAGTCTAACATTTTTCTTTGTTTCAAGCAGGCGAACACCTCAATAGCTCCGGCCTTCACCTGACACTCCACCACGCACACGGCCCGTGCTCCCCCTTCTCCTCCACCCCACCCTTACCATTCTCCGAGATCCTCCGCCACGATGAACTCCGAGTTCAATCCCTCAACTCGCGCCTAACAAACCCCAAAACCGCAAAGCCCAATAAAACCCCCCTCCTCGACTCCGGCCCATGGTCCACCTCCTCCATAAACGTCCCCCTCACCCCGGGCCAGTCCATCGGCGTGGGCAACTACGTGACACGCATCGGCCTCGGAACGCCCTCCAAGTCCTACGCCGTTGTGGTCGACACGGGCAGCTCCCTCAGCTGGGTCCAGTGCCGGCCGTGCGCGGTCATGTGTCACCCCCAACAAGGCCCGATTTTCAACCCGACGGCCTCAACCTCGTATCAGGTCTCCTCGTGCAAGAGCCCAGAGTGTCTGGGCCTACAAACCGCAACACTCAACCCCTCCATGTGCAATAAGCGCAACGTGTGCATCTACCAAGCGAGCTACGGCGACGGTTCCTACTCCGTCGGGTATTTAAGCCGCGACACGCTCACCCTCGGCACGGGGCAGCTTTCGGGTTTCGTCTATGGGTGCGGTCAGGACAACAACGGGCTGTTCGGCGCCTCCGCGGGCCTGGTGGGCCTGGACAAAAACAGGTGAGCGCGGTTGTATATATCAGTGTTCTAAATTTTGAACTATAAAAATAATTGAGTCTAACATTTTTTCAAAACAGGCTATCCATGCTGGCCCAGCTCAGCCCAAAGTACGGCTTCACCTTCTCGTACTGCCTCCCCACGTCGTCCTCCACCGGGTACCTCTCGATAGGGGGGACCGGCGCGTCGCGCGCGGCGTACACGAGGATGTACGACAGCAGGGGACTGTACGCGCTGAAGCTCACGAGCGTGGTCGTGAACGGGCGCGCGTTGGGCGCGTCGACCGGCGGGACGACGATCATAGACTCGGGGACGGTGATATCGCGCATCCAACCCGCGCTGTACGCCGCGCTGAAACAGGCGGTCGTGCGCGCGCTCGCGGGGGTGCCGCGCGCGCCGGCTTATTCTATATTGGATACCTGTTTCAAGGGGTCCAGGCGCTCGGTGCGTGCGCTCAGGGTGAGGTTGGTGTTCGAGGGAGGGGCGGCGTTGGACCTCGGGGCGAGTAACGTGTTGTACGATGTCGATGGGAGCACGACGTGCTTGGCGTTCGCAAGCGCTTCCGGGGTTGCAATTATAGGGAATACTCAGCAGCAGACGTTCACGGTCATCTACGACGTCGGTGGGTCGAGGATTGGGTTCGCCCCCGGCGGGTGCAGTTAGATGTATATGTGATTGATTTGTTGCATGGATTTGTGGTGTATATCTGTGTATGTGATTCGACAGGTATACTGTTCTGTTTCTCACGTATCTTTTTCTGTTTTTGTTAAAAAAACATATGGTGGGTTGGGCGTTTGTAATTCATCAAAAGATAACATTAAGCTCATGTTTGGATAATAACATAAGCTATTTCATGATAGATAATTATTTCAGCATGGATAAAGAATAAATTAATTTTTATTTGATTATGCTTTGTTAATGGATCTAACACCGATTGAATGGAATCTCTATATTTATACATGTACATACGTAACAAGGAGGGACAACGATGTATGACTAAAGTCCACAAATTTGGGACTCTTATCAAAATCCAAATCTCTCATCACATCCATATAAAGAATAGTGGCTCAGTGAGGCTCCACCACCACCACTAGTTGAGCATACAGAGCCCCCCTCCCAAAGAGAAGAAAACAAGACATGATGTGATCAATCTAAAGAAAGAAAGAAAGAGAGAAATCAATAGGTACGACGTCAGTGTCGGATGCGCCATTGATGAAATCGGTCACTCTCAAGAAGTGTGGGCCGCGGAGGTGGCCGTAGATCAATGGCCGGCGACATGTAAACATCTCTGGCCCCCACAGCAGTGGTGGTCCTCCGGCCCCCATCACCATCTTCACCTATGGTAGTTATAAATTAATTAATTAATGCAACCTTCCCCCCACCAACTTTAATTAAATCCCTCTCAAACACGTTTCGTCTATGATTTATTGATTTTCGTATTTGTTGGTCATGTATAAGTTACTATCATTATTCAAGTTAGCTAGGTCTTTTTTTTTATTATTGATTAATATATATGGATTCCATGAATCCTGATACATGAGCTTTCTATGTATCTTGTTAATCCCTTCCGCTCACTGTAACATGGTATATACCTCGTTGAAATTTTTTTATATTTTTTTATATATAAAATATCATTTAATTTATTAAAGTATATATATTTTTCTTTTTATAAAAATATATGCCTCATTAAATAAAACATGTGATTTAAAAAAAATAAAAAACACGTGTAATATATATTTTAAACTATAAGATTAATTGAGTGTAACATTTTCAAATACTTTTTTCTCATTGACAAAAGAAGGCCCACGTAATAGGGAAGCAAAGACTGTGGACATCATTGTCGCATAGGAAATGAGACCAATGGGCCGGCCTCGTTCTTGTACACCATTATACCCATGAACTTAAGTAAAATAACTGCAATCCCATCGTAATTCACATCGATTTTTTTTATTTATAATTATATACTATTTTATTGAATTGTATATTGTTATATGACATAAAATATATATTGAAATACAATAATATATATTTTTAAAAAAATAGAATTTTTTTATTACATATATTATGATAAAACGCTGTACACTATGATACGCAATAACAGATTGAGTGTATCAACGCTCATTAACTCATTCTGGATTCTTGCGTGAGTTTAGGGACAACGTGCAAAAAGGAAAATGTAAGGCACAATTGCAATTCCATCATTTCACTATCACAATGCTAAAAAGATGTTTGTTGGAGATGTCTTGAAATTCAAGAGGAGAGGAGAGGAGAGGACTAGAAAAGAGAGAATGACATATCTTGTATCCCAATTATTTGTAAAATATAACATTTTATGCATATATTACTTTTTATGTAAGCAAACACTCTATTAGATAAGTGTTTGTGTGTTTCAAAAAAATAATTTAAAATGTTATCAGACTGAAAAATTAACAGTAAGAAGATTCAACATAATAACTCTCACACCAAAGCGTACTCACTCCACGCATGATGATTAATATATAATTAATAATGACTTCTTTTATTGGTGTTTTTAAATTATCACCTAGCGTATTCTGTTAAACAACTTAGTCAACAAGATGAGCTTGTGTGCGTTGCATATCTTAATTCATTAACATGTATGATTAAACAAAACATTTTTCAAATAAGGCGAATCAACACTTTTTGAGAGAAAAAAAAATTGATCAGTTGATGAAGTAGGAACGGTTTATGTTGTTGTCGCACACCCTGAAGACTCGTTTCAACTCTATAAATAATAAATAGTGCAAATGATACTTTATAGCTACAACAATTAAATGAGTCACCTATTTTTTTTTTTTTTTAAACAAGGTAGTAATTGTTATATACCATCGCTTCTATTGCTAAAAGGGTGGATACAACACTGAATTGGGGATGGGAGGGACTGATTAATTAGGACACGAACATAAAATCAAAATCAAACCAAATACAAAAGTGAGAATGGCACAAGTAAACAAGGTGTCACCTATTTATTTACCACATTATATGTTTAAAATGTGTCACACTGGCTCAAATAGTTTCAAATTAGCGATGGTAACATGAGTTCATTTTAATATTTTATTGATTAACCATGATTAATGACATCAGAATATCACACATGATATTGTTTGCTTGATTTTATTTTATTTTTTTTGCACAGATTGATCTTAGTTAACATAATGAGTTGCTTTTATACCTGAAAGAAAAATGTTAGGGACACTAATTCATATGATCATTTTCACCGTTTTTAACAAATTTTAAAATTTTATAAAGATATATAATAATACTCGAATGATATAACATAGATTATATATATTAACCTAATAACCAAGTATATACTTGCTGTACCCTACACAACCATATGTGCAGATTGGTACATAATAAGCTGGCCAATAAGGTATTGTTTGTCAAGGCATGCTTTTTCTTTGTGACTTTAATTTTTAGTTCCCCATATGATGCGCTTGCATGAGCTTTAAGGTTGGTTTTCACTCTAATATATATTGAATGATGAGTGATACAAGTTAGGTTGAAATATTGAACATGAGATTTGTTAGGATGACTTATGAGGTCAGGGCCTTTAAAGCTAAGTTGGATGGATCTCTAGCTCTATCTTTCTCTCTCTCTAATTAAGAAAGTTTTTAATTTTACTTTAGGGCAAGATGGCAATCAAATCTCATCAAAGGTGAATAAAGTTGAATATGACAAGGTTTGTATATTGATTCTTTAGGTAAAGCACATTAGAGCAAGCCTTTTTTTTAGTTGATTTTGTTTTGTACCACTAAATAAGTACTTTAATACTGTTGAGATAAGATATCGGTACATGCCAAAGGAAAGTTTATATCCCAACTATGGAGGTATGGTACCACATGTGAGTGACATGCCTGCATGTGTTTGTATCTATGTGGGTGTTTAAGAAGGAGGGGTCTGGGAAAGGATAAAAAAACTATGTATTTTTTTAAACAAGTTAAAAATATAATTTTTGAAAATTTATTCAGAATAAATTTGCTATGGATTTTTTCAATGTGGGAATTAAAAAAAAAAAAAAATTTGAAAGAAAGTAAATGTTTATTACTTGATTTTATTAATGAATTCGAATTACAAACTCCAAAAGATAAGAGAAGAGAATACAGAGTTGAATGAAAAAAAAATTGAACAAAGATGATGCACTTTTTATTGTTCTGACAAAATAACATGACAGAAAAAACTCAGATTATAGTTATTAAATAAAATAACATGACTGAAAAACAAAAATTATGATAGACAAAAATATGTTATTAAACATCTTATTATAGATAGTTTCACAATTTTATTGAGTTTAACCCTAATCCTAGATGAACTAGGCATCCTTTGAAGTCCCTAAATTCAAAAAAAAAAAAAAAACTTTTGTTTTATCAACAATTGCGTTGACACAACAGCGTGGGGGGTAGAAATCTTTGCGTATACTCGCTTTTTTGTATTTTGCTCGATTTTCTCTCACCACCATTTTAGATATTGTCAATTTTAAACAAACATATTTGGAATGGATATACTCAAAATTTCGCTCCAAAAAAAAAAAAAAAAAAAGAAAAAATTGTGTTGATACTCACTAAATTTTTTGAATATAAATGCATACATGGCCAATTTAGTGGCTCACCTAAAACTTGGGTTCCGATCGTCTGTAGCATACTACAAGCTCCTTCCTGTAGCAACCAATACATTGTCGTCACGTCTAAACCTTTATCGGTAAGAGACTCTGTCATCCATTCACTCTCACAAAACAAAATGAGACTCTTACTGATAGGAGTTTACACATGATGACAATGTATTGGTTATTACATGAAAAGTCTTAGGGTGCGTTTGGATGTGAGGTTGAAACTCTGTGATTCTTAAAATCTTATGTTTCAAACTCAATTTTTGAAAAGTTATGTTTTATTAGATTTTCAACCGCAAGATTTTTTTGACCTAAGAAGGAAAATTTTGGTTTGAAAAACTAAACGCTGAAAATGTGTTTGGATTTCAGTTTCAGAATTTTTAGTTTTTCAAACACAGAATCTACCTAAACTCATATTCAAACGGACCATGAGTACAGTGTGCTACAGGCGATCAGATCCCCTGGAATCCCAAGAGCATCCTGACTCATTAAATGCAATTCGGTGAAATAGAGAGAGGTACACACACACACACGAGGGGCCATTACTTTGTAGATGGTGATGGATTCACACGGGAGCTCGATCTGTTTGGCTCTGCTACTTGCTTGAATGGAAAAACCACTCAAAATTTTCAAAAATGCACTAGTGCAAATGATCTATAATATTTTTGAACCAAGAAAATTAAAACCCAGACTCCTTTGTATAATAACATCTACTCAAAAACCAAGTTTTTTTTACAGAGTCTAATGTGGCAAAATAGATTGCCGACCTCTAAAATAATAATTCATAAATGTACTCCAAACAATTAGTCAAACTGCACGTGCAAGTCACTGTTCCACCATGTGATACCTTGAACCTCTCTCCAATACTGTTTTAAAACCAGTTCTAACCCGGTCCACTGAATTGGTTAATCTTCATTTGTTTTAAATTCTTATTCAATTTATTTTTAAAAATTGAATATATAAAAAAATGGATAAAATCTAAACAACTCATCGAATTGTAATGATTTTGTGAACCGATTATGAATTGCTCTTTATTTATATAAATTGTGATTAATTATTTATTAAAATATAAAATTTAATAAAAAAAATTAGATTTTATATGCTAAAATAAAGTTAAGTAAAATTTAAAATTTAATATTTTTATTTAATAATAATAATTAATATATTTAGTACATAATAATTATATCATAATTTAAATCCTATCAATCTGACGATCGAATTTGATTGAGCGAAAAAAAAAAAAAGGGGACCATCGTCGACGGTCAAGGTCGTGGGCCCCACAGTTCTTACTTTGGTGGGCCCCGAGAGGTCCAGCGAAAAAGGGACCATTGCATCCCTGGCCGTCCACGTGTGCAACTGATAGAGGCCAAAGAGAGTCTGTCCGTCCAACACGTGGGACCCACACGTGGTTTGGTTCTTAATTAGGATTGGTTACAGGGCGGTTATAGCCACCCCACTACTTATCCTACCCACCCCTATTTATTTAAATAAAATTTTTATATCTAACCCATCATACGAGTTCGACATAGATGATGTCTTACGTGACTAAACATGGATCATGTCGTTAAGAACTAGAAATCTTAGTCACAATATAATTCCAATTCAACATAGACGATGTCTTTTTTGTTCAAAGTGGTTCGACATGTATCATGTCGATCGAAAATTAAAAACTTTGGTTCGTTCCTGTTTGACATAGATGATGTCTTATATGTTTAAGTTGGTTCAACATGGATCATATCGAACAGATACAAAAAATTTCTGATATGTGATCAACATAGTTACTGTTGACAAATTGATACCAACTTGACTCTTATATTGACAACTTAGATTTACTTTAGTAATAAAGTGTTAAAATATTTGATGCAATCAAATCCTATTGAATTATAATGTTTGTGATACAATCATCAACATGTTTATCTCATGAATCTAGAAAATAAAAGTGGGATAAATATTGTTTGTGATTAATATATTATAACCAATAGCCACATATCACTTTGCTTGACTTTGTTCATGAAAGTCTATGATTCGTTCAACACATTTTAGCCCTCCAATGTTTTTATCAGTTAACGACACCACAAAAAACAATCGCCCTACACCTAAATGAATATAGGTTATCATATACATGCGTATTAAAGTAGAACAAAAAAAAATTATTACATCATACGTACATTATCATTCATGATCGACATGATCCATGTCGAACAATCTTAAACACAGAAGACATCATCTATGTCAAACTCGTTGGGTATGTTAGATATGAGATAAATCAATTTTTTATGGGGTGGGCAGGATAGTGGGGTGACTATAACCGGCCCCATGGTTATAAGGGAAAAGATTTAGTAACATAAAATTTGACATTTTTATTTTTTACTCAAATGAAAAAAAATAACAACACGCATTCCAAAAGTGACAAAGGTATCATGCAGGGGTGGCATCACATATAATGTGGCCGGATCAATTGAACCCATCACATTTTAAAAAAAATACCCAAACTTATTGTTACTCTTTCAAACCATGATACCCAGACCACTAATTGACAATGATGCTCGGTCTAAATTTTATATTTAAAACCCTCAAATTATAAAAATTTATATATCAGAAATCCTTCATCTCATTTCTTTGATTTTTTATTATTATTATTAATGTAAGTTAATGTTCTATTTCCAAAAAAAAATATTTCAAAAAAAAAATTGTGTTTTTGATAAATATATGATAAAAGTATGTTTTTTAAAAGTTTTATGGAATTTATTTTTTTAAATGGCTCATCTATAAAAATTCATAGAACTGCAACTGGTATGATGTCACCTTCTCTAAAACGAGCTTATTAAATATTTTGTCATAAATTGGATCAGTGGATCAACACTCTAATTTTAAATAGGATTGATTATATTTTAAACTTTTAATTAATTAGTACCAATTGAATTATGGTTCCTATATAAAATGCATTGAGCATAAAAATGTTAATGACAACGTATATGTTTCTATATTTTGCCTCTTCGGAGGCATTTGGCAACATGTAAATAAGATAATTCTGTTTTTAATTAAGCAAAAAGTTGAAAAGTGTTATCAAACGTATTTTAAAAACTAATTTAATTAAAAAATTACGTTCAGCTTTTAGTACAGAAATGTTGCTTTTTAAAAATCACAAAAAATGCGCTTTCCAATAATTTTATTCAAAATCTTATTTTTTAAATATATTTTCAAACGAATTTGAATTCGACTAAAGCTGGGACTTGTCCCCCCATTACATATAAATCTTCCAACCCAGGAGGACACAGTCCCCATTGCCCTTTTTTAGTTATTTTATTTTATTTTATTCATTTTCTTCTCTTTGGCTTCCGTTTCTTATCTATTTTTTTCAGACTTTATAATTCGATTTCAGAAAAATCAGATAACAAAATCTTTATATATATATATATATTTCATAGTGTAAAAAAAAAATTAGTCAAACTTTAAGAATGGGTGAGTTGAGTGTTTAATGAGAGATGTAAACAAGATTTTTACTATTTTAAGAACGTACAATTAATCGTATTTTATATGTATAAGGAAAAAAAAGTTTTGTTTTTTTGGTTGAACGAGAAAAAAGCAAGAAAGCAACGTATGAGGTGGTTTTAACTTTTTTTTTAGGAAATTAATTAGAGGTCCCTGGAGACATCTATGTAATAACAATAGATCCCTTGACTTTTTTTTTGTTTTTTTTAAGTCCCTAAGTTAATGGTGGTATTTTGTTTAAGTTTTTCCATCTATTTTATTTTTTTTCTTCCTCTTTTATCCCTAAATAAATATCATTTGCCCCTCTATCTCCCCCAACCTCTCTCTTTCTCTCCAAAACAACTCAACGAGTTGTGAGACGACCTCCACCAGCCCCCCATTGCACCGATCTCGACCCCAACACCGATTGCGTCCCCCGACCTCTCCTAACCGTCTCCCGCGTCCCATCTGCGAGCACAACCCTCTTCTCGCGACCCCATCCGTGAGCCCAACCCCCTCTTGCGATCCCCGTCTGCGAGCCTAATCCTCTCTCGCAACCCCGTCCGTGAGTGTAACCTGTTATAGGTATAATAGTGTATAAAATGAGTGTAACAATGTATGCAGTGTAACACACAGAACATATAACAGGTATAACAATGTACACATTGGGTATAACAGTGTGCATAGTATAACACAAAATCTGATATCTGTAAGAGGTATAACAGTGTACACAATGTGTGTAATAGCGTATGCAGTGTAACCAGGGCCGGCCCTGAGAATTGTTTTTTTTATACGAGGCCCTAGACGAACTTTTAAAGCGGAGCCCATATACATTCACAAAATAACTAAAAACTAAATAAGAAAACACTTATAAATAATCATACAAAATTAGATCCATCCTAATATCAGTTAAACAAAAATGTACAATAGCAAAAAATAATTAAACCCAATAAATATCATTGGAAAATTATTCTTCTCACATTTTGAGCAACAAAAGTACTAATTAAACTTGTATAATTAGCTTTTTCTGCTATGTTTTTTTCAATGGATAATAGAGCTAATTTATTCATCTTTCTTGTGACATGATAGACCCAAGATAAGATTTTATTAGTTTCAACTTTGAAAAACTTATTTCTGCAGAAGCAACTGTAACTGGTATCGTTAATAATATTCTATAAGCAATCCACACATTTGAAAAACAACCATTTCGGCTATCACAAAAAAAAGAAGCATCTAATTAAAAAAATACCTCAGCTACTCTAAACAATACAAACCTAATTAAAACTTGAAAAGCAATAAAAAAAAAATCTTAATAGAATGAAAAAAATAAAAATTTAAAAATACCTTAAAAGAGGGTTTGATTGCTATAATAAATCAGTAGTGAGAAATTTTGGGGGTGATTGGGACTGGGAGAGATCGAGACAGAGAGACAGAGAGTATGAGAGAGGGAGAGATTTCTTTGAGAGTTTGAGTTCGAGAGAGACATAACGCATTTAATAAACAGAGAGATTGAAAGAAATATATTTATACACCAAAAATTGAAAATAAAGATTCAAATGTATAAAGAGATAAGAACCTTGAATGCTTGATGAAAATCTGTGCGAAGAGAGACGTTGGAGAGATTTTGGGGATGTCAAACGGCACATAGGGATAACAAAAGGGAGGCATGGTTGATTGGGTGGGAGAGTTTTTAGGGATTTGTCGATTTAATGGGCGAGCGTTTTTAGGGTTTTGATGGGAGAGAGTTTTTAGGGGTTTGATGGGGATGAAATGTTGGAAAAAGAAATGAAATAGTAAAGTGGGACGTATGGGTTTTGAGGGCTTGGTTTATGCCATTGGGCTTAGAGAGTTGATGTCAAAAAAAAAATTTGAATGGGCTTATGGGCTGTACCTTAGACATTGCAGGGCTGGGGGCCCTCCCTGGGCGGGGGCCTAGGCAGTTGCCTTGGTAGCATCTGTCCAGGGCCGGCTCTGAGTGTAACACACATAACCTGTAACAGATATAACAGTGTACATATTAAGAATAACGGTGTACACAATATAACACAGAACCGGGAGACAACTCACAGACGGGACGTGGGACACGGTCGGGAGAGGTCGGGGGACGCGATTGGCGTTGGGGTCGAGATCGGCACAATAGAGAGCTAGTGGAGGTGGTCTCACATCTTGTTGAGTGGTTTTCGGGAGAAAGAGAGAGTTGATGCCATTAGGCTTGGTTTATGCCATTGGGCTTAGAGAGTTGATGTCAAAAAAAAATTTTGAATGGGCTGTACCTTAGACATTGCAGGGCTGGGGGCCCTCCCTGGGTGGGGGCCCTAGGCAATTGCCTTGGTGGCCTCTGCCCAGGGCCGACTCTGAGTGTAACACACATAACCTGTAACTGGTATAATAGTGTATATATTAGGAATAACAGTGTACACAGTATAACACAGAACCGAGAGACAACTCACGGACGGGACGTGGGACACGGTCGGGAGAGGCTGGGGGACGCGATCGGCGTTGAGGTCGAGATCAGTGCAATGGAGAGCTAGTGGAGGTGGTCTCACATCTTATTGAGTGGTTTTCGGGAGAAAGAGAGAGGTTGGGGGAGATAAAGAGACAAATTATATTCACTTGGGGGTAAAAGAGGAAAAAAAAATAGAATTGATAAAAGTTGGATGAAGGATCTAAACAAAATACCACCACTAACTGAGGGACCAAAAGAAAATAAGAAAAAGTTAAGGGACCTATTGTTATTAAAGAGGTGTTTCCATGGACCTCTAATTAATTTTTCATTTTTTTTAATTTTCGTTTCTTTTTTTACTTTTATTCTGAACTTTAATAATGCTTATGAGACGTATATTGTCCATGTTCCAAGTATTCGTGCATCAATATAACGGGGCTTTTAAATTTTTATTTTGTTTTTTTATTTTATTTTAGGAAAAAGATCTCAATAACCCCTTGTAAAATGTCTCAAATGCATATAACTTTTTGACTTTTACTAAAATCGATAGAACCCTCTAAAAACATTTTTATAAATTCAAATAACCTCTTGAGTTAAACTTTTGTTGACAGATGATGAATATTCTGTGAATTTTTCATTTTGTTGACCCTAACTAAAAATATAATATATCAAAGACCTCTTATTATTTGTTAAAAATGCAAAAAAATTTATGTACATGACAATTATATGTCTACAAATAGATTAAAATCCTATCCTTAGGGGTAAAATAGTCATTTACAGAAGATATTTTTACATTTTTAACACATTGTAAATGGTTTTTGGTATATTATGTTTTCAATAAGGATTGACAAAACAGAATATTCACAGAATAATCCTAATATGTTAATAAAAATTTAACTAGAGGTTACATCTTACATGTATGTTTTTTGGGGGTTACATAAACTTTATAAAAAGTGAGGGGGTTATATGGATTTCAAACAGTCCGATGTTATTTGAATTTTTTTTCCTTTCTTTTAATATTATATACTTTTATGTACCTGACAGTGAGAATGAGAGAAATTAAATATGTATATATCATATGTATATTTTTTTGTGGCCCGTGTTTCAAATCATCCATCCATCGTTAATGCTCTCTTTTTAAAAAAATTCAATCATCGTCTCATCGATAGTAGACGATTATTAATATACAATGAATCTGAAATTTGACCGAATATAATGTCCCGTTTAAAGAGTGGCTTAGGTGATAGATGCAATTCGGTCCGTATGACCATTTTTTGTTTGATTAATCCTAACCAAACTGAATTTGTTAAACATTGATGAGTTAGTTAGGGTTTTTTTGGGTTGATTTATAACTTTAGATAAATATCAAAATTTTATGATTGATTGTATAAATTAAAATATTCATATTTTTATAAATATTAATGGTATAACAACAATATAATTTTTAATATTTTAGTCATATCTGCCAGTATGTGAGTTATGTGGGCACTGACTTCGTTGCTTATTGAGGATTGGGCGCGCGAGTTAGTGGGTGTGTTTTGGTGGAGGGGGGGGGGGGACATCGAGGTTATCCCATAGCCATGGGGTGGCGGAGGTCGCACGATCAGTGTGTAGATGCTGCACCTACTCCCGGTCCCATACCCTTGATTTTGTGGTGCTCTTCACTTTTTTTCCAGATGCTATCTTGTTTTTATGTTTTGTTTTACGTTTTCTATTTTCCTTCACCCCCTTCAGATTCTGTACTAATTTATTTTTGTAATGAAATTGGTTGGTGGAGTGCGTTTACTTTACTCTTTTTCAAAAAAAAAAAAATATAGTTTTTAATATAAAAAGAATTATTTAAATGAATATTGATTATAGATAATCATGTGTTTAAATTTAATTTTGTTCAGTTTGATTATTTCAACTTTTTTTTTTAAAAAAAAAACAAACCCAAACCAATCTAGATCGATTTATTAATTTTTCAATTTAGACCTAAATCAAACTATAAAACTATTGACCCAAACACGATAAATATCGATTTGAATCGGTTTAGATTCAATTTAACCGACCAAAGTTGCACCATAGTCATAGATGAGAAAAATTAAATAAATAAGTTATTTTTTGTTTGATTATTTTTTTTGTTATTTTTATTAAAAATGTAAAAAAATAATTTTTTTATGGTTTGATTCACCTTAATAAATAAATTGAGAGGTGAAAAAATATTTGTAATTTAAATAAAAATTATAGCATTATATCAGTTGATTGTTTGTGAGAATGTGTGTGTGGTGGTTTGTTACATGAGAATATTTTAAATGGCATGAAATGATATGTATTTTAAACTATCGATATAAATGGACTGTTATAGTTCATATTTAAATTATTATATAGTTTTATTATGAAAAAAAAAATCTTTTTGGACTTATCAGACTTTCTCATATCAAGTCTTGTATGAATAAATTTGGACTTATAATTTGCTCCTTGTATAATAAAAACATAACGAGTATGTGACTAAGTCTGTCAATTATCCGAAAAAAATATCCGTATCTGATCCGAATCCGTATCCGAAAATGCAGAAAATATCCGATATCCGAAAATCCGTATCCGTATCCGAACCAAATAATCCGTATCTGAAAATTTTTGGATCGGATCGGATAAAGCCTATATCCGATCCGAAAAATATCCGTATCCGAACTGTTATTTTATTTATATATGTTAGAATTAGTTTCAACCCTTAGATGAAAATCCAATGGCTCATGATCTAGGACAAAACACAAACCTATTTAACCATATTAAATACTTATTTAAATATATTAAGATTTATGTTTTTATGTCTTTAGTGGATACCTATTTAACTATGTTAGGACTTAAGATTTTATAAATTTTTTATATTTTAATCTGGTTCGGATATTTCGGATATTATCCGAATCCGTATCTGAATTTTCGGATCGGATACGGATATGGGTTTTGGAATATCCGTCGGATATCGGATACGGATATTTTTTCGGATATTCAATTCGGATACGGATACGGATATGGACCTATCCGATCCGTATCCGTCCGATTGACATGCTTATATGTGACGCTCTCTGTAATTGGAGTACAGTGTCATCATCACTCAGTGAAAAGTTTAGACACCCATTCATTATTTTGAGTCCTATAAATGTGTGTAAATTTTCAACCAATAGTTTTATGTCCAAATTCTTTAATTGGGCACCACATATAAAGGGAACAAGGACCAAATTGCTGCAAATTAAAGTTTTATGTCCTATAAATGTTCAACTTGGGTACGGTGTGACATAGACCACTACAAATGAGATGCTATTAGGACTGAAAGAATCAAAATTTGAGTCTTAATTTGCCTTTGATGATAGTGGGTTGAACTCCATTGAAGCTCTAATCTTTTATTTGTGGTAATTTACCTCTAATTTATTAATTTTTCGTATACAAAATTGACTAAATGGTCATATTAATTTCTCTTCAATATCATATAAATACAAATAAGGATTGTTATCTATTTATATATTTTGATGTTTACATATGATGTTATTTAGGTGCATTTTTTTTTTGGGGGGTTTGGATAAGATGATTAGTGTCCAGGCATGCATGATTGAGATCTATAGATCAAATAATTCCGGCCTGTTTCACTATTTAGTTAGACTTCATTCATTTTTTATTTAGTTGAATGAAACTAGGTATTTAGGTCCATCTTGTTATATTAATAATAAAAAAATCATGTTTTTACTCTTGTCTTTAAATTAATCCATCCCTTGGGGAAGGCACCTAGCATTATATATATGATAGTGGTACTGCAAAAACAATTGCACAATGAGAGGCAATGAAAAAAGGGGGAAAACCTAACAAGAGTGTGGATAACTTTAGGAAGCTGTCTTGATGCACCAAACCCTATTCCTTGAGCCAAACCCTTGGAAACTTATGTACATGATTTCATTTGAGTAATATATATCAATCACCTTTATATTTCCAAATCATGGTGCTTCAGGACCATTCGCTCAAAGTGCAATGTGATTTCTTTTTCAAGTCACTCTCACATGCTTTCTTCTTATCTAGAGATCACTTGCATTACACATGTATTCGCCTAACTAAAAAGAAATGGTGCTAATATGCAACTCCATCCGTAGTTCAGATGTGCTTTTCAAATTCCAAGTCATCTATACACTTCACCAGTAGAATATATACATATATACTGTACCTTCCAACAACATCATTTACACATGGTTGAAACTGAAGGGAATGTCTCTTATACATAGTGGACATCAACTTTTGATGTCAAGAAATTCACGTCTCCTTCAAGAGGATGTAAAACCAATTTTTGGTCTAGATATAAATAATCTTATTCACATAAAATACAAACAATATTTCATCATCATCCACCATTTGGAACCTTCAAGATCTCATCTATATCCAGTTATATCACAACTCAATTTTTTTTTTCTTTAGAAAATAATAAACTATATAACTTTGCTTTAAGGGATTATAATAGTCTAAAAATTTATTTCAAAATAAAAAGAGAAAGAAAGGAGATAAGAAGGGAAACAGGAGTGCTCCTACGAATTGTGTAGAACAATCTTTTTCTATTAAAAAAAATACAACAAAAAGATATGAGATTGCAAGGACTCGCAAAAGATTAGATCAAACCAAGTGCGAGCGACGCAACTCAAGTTTTTTTCCAAGTAAAATCGAAGGGGAAGGTATATTTATATCAATAATATTTAATTGTGCATGAAAACATGATTTTGAATGAAATGAAACAAGTGTCCTTGCTAGGAAGGAAACTTAACAAATAAATTAACTCTGAATAGATGTACATTGAATCTAGTTCTATAATAACATCCATAAAAAAATCCTCTTAAAAGCAACAAAAATCTTTTTTGGGTGTCATCTTGTCTTTATCTATATGTAAATGTATATATATTTTTTTCCGTAGATTTGTCACTTCACGATAAAGTTCAATAATAGATTTATCAATTTGTTTCTACAAAAAAAAAAAAAAAAAAGCTCAATAATAGATGGAATTTTTTGTACACCAGTGTGTTTTCTTCCCCATCATAGGGGTCCCATTTGAGCTCAATTTTTCAAAACCTACACCATACTATATATTACAATGGAATCACCACCACTTTAAGCTGACTCTATAAATTTTAAACCAAAAAAAAAAGGATAAAAAAAGAATAAGGACCAGTTGGTTGTTCTTAATTAACCCACCAAACAACACCAACCACACAGATTTTCATATTGGGCTATGATATGATTAATTAAATAATCCAATTAAGGTTAAAAAAAGTCATTAATTTGAGAGAACAAAGTAACCCAAAAAAAAAAAATTAATTTATGTCATGTCATTAATGGAGTGAACAGTGAAGAGGTAATTTTAGTGAAATACAGGGGGTAAAATGAAAAATCATTGTCAGATGAATGAAGGAAAAAAGCTATACATGTATGCAAACGATAGAGTTGGAATAAGAAAGGACAGCTCCCTGTGAAGAAAAAAACTCTTTCTCTCTCTCTGTCCCTCCCCTTACTTTCTCTCTCTCTCTCTCTCTCTCTCTCACAATGGTCGCTCTGAATGATAAAAGCCTGCTTTGATGCGTGAGTGGGTTGTGCTGTTTCCTTGAACTGTAGTTCTCTCTCTCTCTCTCTCTTATTTTTCTTGTTCTTCTTCAATGAAACTCTGAAAATATCATCAACTCACATCTTTTTTATCTTCTTTTCATTTCATGCACAACCCATCTATGGAAGAGCCTGAAATTGGTGGGTTTGTGTGATATCACTGCCTGTTTTGTTAAAAATCAAATCTATTCTCAATTTTATTGATCCTTTGTTTAAGAAATTTTGAAAGTTGTAGGCTTTTAAATTTGGTGTGATGAGGTTTTTAGATTGACTGATGTTGGGTTCATTTGGGGGGTTTTTCTTCTCCTGTGGTTTGCTTGTTCTTTCATTGCTCATGTTCCCATTGTTTCATTTTTTTTTCTCTGGATCTTTGATTTCGTGTTGTGGATGGCCTGTTTCCAGTGAATCTGGACATGGGTTTTCAAAAGATCTCATTTTTTTTCCAAGTTATTGACCCCCTTCTCTTTTGAGGTTCTCTTGGTCTTCCAGATTGAATTATTTGTTCTTTGCCTTTCCACATTTTTCCAGATACAAACCCATCTAGATAGTGGCTCATGATTTGTGTGATTTCATGACTTATGTTTTGAGCTTTTCCTTGTTTCATTCATCCTCTCCCACTATTTCTCCCTCTTTCATGCAATCCCCCCCCCCCCCTCTCTCTCTCTTCTCAAAGAGCTCAGTTTAATATGTGGTTTCTACAGTGTCTTCCCCAATCATCAGATCATGGGTTCTCTTCTTTATTTCATTGAGATTTTTGGGCATTTGAAGAACTCCAGAAACTATATCTTGAGATTCTCTGATTGCCTTCGTATCCTCTCTCTACTGTGAGATTTCATGTCATGGATTTCTTTAAAAAAAGACCCAATATTTTAGGTTGTTTTAATCCTCTCCAATTTCTCTTGTTAGTTACTAGTACAACCTCTGATCCCCTTTTTAGTGTCTTTGGCCACATAAAATAACAGTCTTATTAGATACCTGTATCTGCCTGATCTACCATGAGCTCCATCTTTCTTAATATAATATTTAACTTTGATTGTTTTAGAAACCATTTGTAGAAGCACATAAAATCATGTTTGTAGAAGCCTTTACAGAGCTGATCACCTTGTGTTCCTTTGTGGGTTCTTGTTTTTGTTTTTTCAATCACAAATAATACTTATTTTTTTTTAACAACCTGTTGTGTTCTTGCAGGCATCTGATCAAGTGAAGGGAAAAAAGGGAAAGTAAAAAGAGGGCATGTTATTTTTCTTCCCTCTTTGTGGGTTTTGGATATTATCTTTTCTTTTGTTTCCCCTTGAGAGGGACTTGTTTGGTCCTGTGTTTTATTTCAAAAGCACTTCTGTTATGCTGGAGGGTAAGCACAATAAGAGAACTAGTCCCACTTGCAGTAGAGCTGTTGGGGCTGTTATAGGTAGATCCATCACAGTAGCAAAGGAGAAGGCCCCCTTCAGATGTTATCCCTTGAAGCCCCTCCAGACCATTCATGCTCTCTCAATCTCTCTGGTCTGAAGACTGATGAGAGGGCTCAAGAAGGACTTGCCTTGAAAAGGGACAAAAGAGAACATCACCAGAACTGCTTCTCCATAAGGTATTCATGGATTGATAGATCTATTCATGTATGGTCTTTAGTTTTTACCTTTATGAAGACCCAGTTGGATGCTTTGGTCATCAGTCCATATATTTGATCTGTTTTTTGCTTCACTTGGTTGAGACTTCTATTTTGGCTAACATGAGAGGTTGATTATGAAGTCTAATATATATGATTTAGTCTTATTTTGATAATTTTTCATCCGTCTATTTGATTTTTTTTTTCTTATTTTCCAAATTTGTACCTAGCTGTGAGAACTGCAACCCTCTTTCTTTTGCCTTTAGTGGGAAACATCTTTTTTTTTTCTCTGTGGTTTTCTTGAAGTTTATGAGATCATTCATGTCGTTTGGTTCCTGTATCTGACTCATCTGGTCATCCTCCAATACATTTAGTACTTTGCATACTATTATTGTTAATCAGTATTGGGTATTCTTTTTGAAGGTTTACATGCAATATAAGTTTCTCAATGGATGAGGAGGATCTGTTTGATTTTTTGTTATGCTCATATTTTGGTTCTGGATTATAAATTTGTGGCATGTGACTGGCTTAAATGATTAGATCTATAATGTTTAGTGGCCGGTATGGTACTGAGAATGATCTGAGAGAAACTTTGTTGTTGCTTCTATTCCAGAGATTATGTTTTCGCATCACGGGGCAAGAATATCATGACCAACTGGCCTTTCTCAGAGAACTCATTGCAGACTTGCTTAAATCATGGTGTTCATGATCTGCTGCCTCCATTCGAGCCTCCTGATCGGTTGAGATCACGTGTTTGCCGGAGCGTTATTAGATCCGACTTTATACAAGGTGAGGGATCTACTGAACAAGTTGATTTGGTTGAGTCAAGTGGTCTTGGCCTTTCGAGTAGTGGAACTGATGGTATCAAATGCATGCCTCATTTTCCATCAGATCAATCACTCTTAGAATCGGTGGATCCTTCTGGATCTCCAGTATCGGAGGGCAAGTCGAACACCAATCACAAAGCTAAGAATTTGTGTAAGTCAGCCAAGTCCTCTCTGTCAACTGAGGGTGCTCCAAAGGCTTTCCATAAGAAGAGCATTTTGGAAGCGTCAGGCAACCCCGAGACAGCAACAACTCCTGCCTTGTCTACAAAAACTGAGAAGAAGTGTAGGCTGATTGTGAAATTAAACACGGTTTCTGATTATAGGAGGACAGAAGACATCGCATCAAATTCTAGTGCCATAACTGATACGATGGCTTCGAAAGTTTGCCCTGTTTGCAAAACATTCTCGTCTACTTCGAACACAACATTGAATGCTCACATCGATCAGTGTCTCGCAGAGTCGTCGAATGCCAAGGAGGTTGCCGCTAAACCTGTCAAATATAAAGTGAAACCAAGGAAGACAAGGTTGATGGTGGATATCATTGCGACTGCCCCACGTTGCACACTTGAATATCTTGATAGGAGAAATGGTTCAAACTGGGCTTTGGATCCAACTTTGGTGGCACCTTCCAATGTTGTATGCACTGAAAACAAACGGCCGAAGCTCATCCCAGAAGATATTGATGAAGATGTCGCAGAAGGTGCAGTATATGTTGATGCAATTGGCACAAAGATTCGTATATTGTCAGAATTGAATGATGCACCAATAGCAACGGTGAAAGAAGACCTCAAGCAAAGAAAGAATACTAAGGCTATTAAGGAAGGAAAGAGCAATTCAGTTGGCAGAAAGAAACATTTCTCAAAAAAATATTTCAAGTATCTGAATGTGAGGCCCCATGGAAAGAAACCAAGGTCTTTCAAGCCACATAGAAGTGAGGTATATAACTTGCCTTTTTACTATAATTTTCTTTCGTCAATCACATCAGACTATCATTAGAATGGAAGTAAACATAATTTCCATTTAAATTATTCCAACTCCTCTCATTTAATACATTGCAAAGCACTATATATCAGGTGAGGTGTAGTTCCATCCAGACATGATACTGAGCATAGTGCTATGCCAGTGGTTTATTTTTTTATTTTTATTTTTTTGCTTGACAAAGATTAGGCATTCACAATCTTATTCACCTCAACATAGTCTGTCATGGTTCCTAGCATGCTTAACGAAACCATTCCTGCTGGAGCATTGTTTAGGATTATTTTTTTCACTAGATAATAACATTACCTGGATTTTTCAACTGGAGAGTTATTTTATTTATGAGTTTAATTGTTCTTTTCAAATACTATAATATCAATATGTAATTTGATTGATCACCAAATACTATAAAAGGATCCAAAATAATAGATAAATAAGAGAGGAAGTGGACATATACTAATGCTGCAAAGCTAATTGTGACATATATCTCAAATGACTACACTAAAGCCATGCATGGGACCTCACCATATTTTAAGATGTAGATTGCAGGAATCTATAGTGGATGTAAGTGTGATTCTATAATATTATTCTGAAATAATGTTACATCATCTATGTAAAGTTAGAAATATAAGTCAAATGAAGAACCAGTTCTATCTTTTTTCATAGAGTACACTGGACTTGATACTTTGTGTATCTTTCAAGTTTTTTTTGTTACGATATAAATTTTCAATAAAAAAAAGTAGAACGTACTATATGTGAGTTTATGATAATGTGCTACTTACCCTGCTAATACAAATATAGGATCTTCTATGATAAGATTTATGATCATAAGATTTATGATCCATATACAAAATGATGGCTTTCCTTGTTTTTTTTTTTCGGGTACATCAGATTCTATGAATTATAATGTTCTTCTTTGCAGCATCAGAAGGCTGCATCAGTCATAGTTTCTAATATTTGTAGCACATTGCCATCAAATCATATTGCCACATATTTCTTAGACACATGGGTGGTTTGATGCTCTCCAAGTTGCATTTGTTTTTTAAACAATTAATAGCATGATATTTTCTTATTTGATGATCAGGTTCATAAAACAACAGAAATAAACAATCATTCAAATGATAATGAGGGGGAGGGATCAACATCGCAAATATTGAGCTCTTATGATCCAATAAAAACCAGTGAACCTGGGCCTTTAAAGAAGTGGGGATGCTCCAAAAGGACAGATATATTGAAGAAGCCCCGCACCAAAGATGCCAATAGATGTTTGAGGCATCTGGGACCTGTTTCTCAAAACCAAACGGGGGAAGGTGTCAGACAGAATTCGGTTAATTTTTCTGTTGTCAGAAGTCACATTTGTGAGTTTCCAAGTTCATCTGAAGTTTTCACGTCATCACCAAGAAACAAGAGCCTGTCTAATATAGTCCAGAAGATGAACAGTGTAGAGAAGTCTGTGGACCTCACCAAGACCATCATCAAACCTAAACTTACAAAGGGATTGGGAGATTGTGCCTCATCCCCAAGCAAGGGAGTGGAAATCCAGGCTGGTGGTCCTCCTGACAAGCATAAATTATCGAGAAATAATCATGACTTGATTCCAAGGGCTGAAAGAATATCAAATTTGACGAAGAATACTTCGTTCGTAAGACCACCTTCCCAGGAAAAAAATTCAATCTCCAAGAAATTTCGGAAGGTCAGGTCCTCTGTAGAATGCAGTAAACGAAGTTGGGAGTTTTCCTTGGATGCTAATGATGAAGATGGGAGTGCAAAAGCCAGGCACTTGGAGAAGTTTGATAGTCTTGAAGTGGGAAATACTGTAGAGAAGATTTCATCGGGCAGATCAAAAGCATTGGCCCCTAAACAGGGTGAAGAAAACAGATTTGCTTCAGAAAAAAAGTCTACTGATATGGGAAACATTGGATCTGGAAATGAATGTTCCGGTCATGAATTGGTGGCTGTAGATTCTCAGATTGAGGATCCAAATGACGATGGAAGATCTGTCTTCAGATCACGTGAAATTGTAGAAGATCATCCATCTAGTTCTGATGTCATGTTTGGGCATATGACATCAATTTGTGGAGCCCAAGCAGAAAGTGATCCCTCAGGACAAAGATCTTCCAATGGGGATAGAAGCTATGAAATTATTGTTCAAGAAAATCAGTCAGCACTGGAGCATATGAATGATGGGGTTCACCATGGAGTAATTGATGACCCAAAACAATTTGGTGTGTCCTTGGCAAGTGCTACAGCCGATGCTCCTCAGGAGAACTCATCAATAACTTCTACTGGCCATTTATCTGCTCAAGATCAGCCCATGCAGATTGATGGAGAGCCATCGGTTTCCTCTTTTTCAGCCACCTCAACTGTCTCCCCTACATCAACACCACAGTCCGAGTTCAGGAATTCAGAGCCTGACAAATCATTTGGGCCGCATGTACTAGTCCAAGATAAACCAAGCTTGAGCATTTTAAACGGTACTTCATTGTCGAAAATGGATAATGAAGTACCCAGGGAAGATGTTCTAGCTATAGCACCTGCCCACCAGCCATGTTGTTGTTCAAGAAAGGAGGAGACCAGGCCTAGAATCCCACAGATCTTGAGAAAAAATACTTCTTTCGGTGGGACTATGAACGTCTCCTCACCTCTTGTTGCGCGTCATGTTGTGGGAATGGAAGGCTTGTCTGTTACTGTACCAGGATTACCAAAAGATGATTCTCCTCTGATGGTGTCCGCAGATGCAGCTTTGAAATTTCCGGCCTCCAATGATATTTGTTCAGCCAGCCCATCGTCTGGGGCCCAAACTCTCAGACTGATGGGAAAGAATTTGACTGTGGCAACCAAAGACGGAGAAGATGAGATGATGAATCTTCCAAATGCTCCTCCTGTTGCTGCTTCAAGCAGTCTTATGAACACAAAGTATCTTTCACTGCTTGGATTTCCCACTTCTAATGCTTCTTTGAATCAGTCTGCCAATGATTTTCATGGTGCTAACATTAGCCTCAATTCAAACTTACATCAAAATATGTGGGGAGGAGGCAGCAGCAGCCCTGCTTATGAGTACACACAGAGGAGATCAATGCATAGAAAGCCTGGTTCTGTGTTTTCATATAACATGGAGAGAACGACCTCTGAAGATGCTGTTCCTGAGGGAGAGGTGATTGTCATCGATGATTCATCCGACCTAGAACCTCCGAGAGGGAACATGATGTCCCAGGTTGGGATTTCACCTCAAGTCAAGGCCTTCTCATGTTTACCATCACAGAATATGTTCTTGCCAGAAGAACAGTCAAGAGGGACCAAGCCGATGTCAAACAATATAGTGAGGTGGGGAAAAAACTCTGAAGGTTCTCATGCTATTCCCTCTCGACCGTTTATATTCTCATCACCTTCACAGTATTATTCTCCAACCTTGCGATGAAGCCCTGCTTACTCGAGGAGATGTACTTTTGAAAGAACATGGGTCTCTAAATGTGTCACTTATAAAGCTGTGTCATCTGCTGTTCAGTGTGGAAATTCCAGGTGAGGAATATTGAGCTGTCTTGTGCCGGTGCTAATCGATGAGCATGTAAGTTTTCACACATCAATTACTTCACTGGTAGGGGACATGTGGCTTTTTTTTTATAGAGGAAAAGCAAATGGAGGCTAGTTTAAATTTATCATCAGTGAATTGACTGTGTATCAAAAAGTGCTACCTTTCTGCAAAATCATTGTATACAAGTTTTCAATATATGTTCATGGTAACATGGCATAACACGCAATCGTGATTAGCTCATCAATTTGAGTTCAGACTTCACAAAATAAAGCAAATGGTTAGAGGCTTGAGTTTCAGAAGATTCGTAAATCCTATATTTGTTGTTTGTGTTTCTTAGCAATGCAAGATTGATCAATGAAGATCATTGTCATCACCAATCTTAAAAGTTTCAGAATTCCATGTCCATGTTTCACATTTCGCTTTTAAAATTTAATTACAAAATACTCTACCTTGAATGTCCCTTGAGGTTGGGCTTACATGCAATTCATGACTTTGTAGTTTGAATGTCTTGTTTCACTTTTTGGAAAATGTTAAGATACAATCTTCCTGCAATCACTTTCACATGAGCCTATCGATCAGACAAATACGGATCTGTCAATATCCATATCTTAATTTTTGGATTCGGATATGGATAATCTTTTCGGATAGAGATCGGATATGGATATTTTTTGGATAATTGACATGTTTGAATATTAATATTAATTTGGATAATTAAGTGATATTTCAGAAAGACATCAAAATAAAAATTAAAGTTTTAAGGCTTATTATCTCTTTTAGATATCATACATTGAAAATTTAATAGTATTATAATATATTATTATTGTGATTAATCGTACAAGATAACAATATGGGCAATATATAATACAAATATATATATTTTTATTATATATGTTAGATACGGATATTTTTCGGATCGGATAGACTGATATCCATATCCGCGCTCCGGATCTTCGAATATCAGATATTTCTGATTTTTCAGATACGGGATTCAAATCGGATTCGGATTTTTTTTGATAATTGACAGGCTTACTTTTTTTTGGATAATTCCCAACACCAACATGTTTTGATTTCTTTTGAAAAAGTTATATACTTGTATGATTATGGGTTTTTTATTTTGAAGTCCCCACGGAGTATAAGATTTAGTAATCGATTGCCCATGTATTTCTTTTTAGTCCCTGGAATCTATTCTTCAATTATTTGATTTTCTTTTTAGTTCCTGATAGGGACTAAAAAAAAATATATCTTTTAAATTTGGAGACTAAAATCAAAATATAAAAAAATAAACAATTAATCACTAAATCCTATAGCTCGTGGAGACTTAAAAATAAAAAATATATATATTCATTAAAAAAATATTTATCTAATAAAACATATACTTCTTACGAACGAACGATGATATATAATCAAACAAAGATATTGTATACATAGAGAGAGAGAGAGAGATGTGGAATGGGTCAAACATTGTTGGCTTGCTAATAGGAGGATCCGCTACATATTGGGTCTGTGTTTTCATTCGTCCATTGTTAGAAATACAGTTCTCTCTCTCTCTCTCTCTCTCTCTCTCTGCATGTGTGTGTTGTTGAATTGCAAAGCAAATCACAGAATGGACCATCAGCAGATCCCCTACGGCGGCGGCGGCCCCTACCAACCGAACCCAATGGTCGTCGGCGCCGCATCCGTGAACCAATTCGGCATGGGCGCCACCGCCTATCCTCCCCCGCAACAGCCACCCCAATCGTCGTCCTCCGCCGCTGCCGCAGGTGAGCATCAGCAGCAGCAACAGCTGCACGCATTCTGGGCCGGGCAGTACGCGGAGATCGAGGCGACGACGGACTTCAAGAACCACAGCCTCCCACTCGCGAGGATCAAGAAGATCATGAAGGCGGACGAGGACGTGCGCATGATCTCGGCTGAGGCGCCCGTCGTGTTCGCGCGCGCGTGCGAGATGTTCATACTGGAGCTCACGCACCGCTCGTGGGGGCTCACCGAGGAGAACAAGAGGCGCACCCTCCAGAAGTCCGACATCGCCGCCGCCATCACCCGCACTGACATCTTCGATTTCCTCGTCGACATCGTCCCCCGTGAGGACAACCCACCCAAGGACGACGTGCAGCCCGGTAGTAGCGCCGTGTCCGCGGGGTTGGAGTCCGTGCCCGACGCGGCGGAGTACTATTACATGCAACCCGCGTATGTGGGTGCACAGCAGATGTGGCCTAATGTGCAGGAGCCGAGCTCGACTGGGGATGCTTGAACCTGATGTGGCCTCATGTCCAGGTTAGGTCTAATGTGCGTTTCTCAACGGGATAAAATCAGACGGTCACGCGTGTTACAATTAAATTGTCCAATACGCGTTGGACCTAACATAATCAATTTTTGAGGGTTTTTTTTTTTTTTATTCATCGGAGAGGCAATTTTTGAGGTTTGAAAACTAAAAAATGATAATAATAAGAAGAAATAGTGATAATTTGATTGATTGTTTGTTCCTTGATTTATAGCCTTTTTTTTTTTTGCTATTGTATGTGATACATACTTTGATAGATGATCTTGTGGGTGAATTTTATATGAAAAAAAATTAATGCACACAAAATTCAGGGAACAGATGTGATTTATTAGGTGGTTTTTTTAACTGTCTCATGAAAATTCATTCAATCGACTGATAATGAGATGGTTACAGTACATAAAGATAGGAGACGTGGTTAATGTAGGATATAATTTTATTGTATTTATATATTACATAATGCAATTGATATTGGCCTGCAAAAGGTAATGCCATATTGCCATGAAGTTGGAATTAGCATAATTAAGCGGGTATAACTATAAAAGGAAGGAAAATGTAACCATGTTGTATGTGAAATTGTAATCCATGTTGTAACTTGTGTAAGTGACTGGGAAACTCCAAATTGGAGTTGGAACAAGTTGGAAAACCTTTGCAAGGCCAGTGACAATGGTTTCTGCAGATTTCTAATACCTGGCCTGTACACCAACTACAAGAAGAGTCACTACCAAATGTAATCAACCAAACTTGATGTACTCTTCCTGGAGCCAACACTTGGATATCTATCCAAAGAGGCCCTCGAGTCTCAAATAAGTAAATAACACATGGATAGGGTGGGGGTTCAGGTGAAGTTCTTTTATTATGACTTTAGAACCGTGAATCTATTAAGAGGCAAATCAAACAATATCTTATGTGTAATTTTAAGGCGTTATAAAATATGCCACAATGAAAATTATGATTTGCATTGTTGCTAACTTTTAAACATGTAACTATGTAAGAACCTAATGAATTAGAAGATTTAATAAAAAGTGAAGTACAAACTAAAATAAATTATATACATATATATTTTTATATAATAAAATATATATGTTGACATACTGACACATAGTGCAGTACATTTTTTTATAAAGATGGAGCTACGAACGCAGAAGTGCCAATGGTGTAAGCTTCCCTTGGAACTAAATGAGAGTGGGGCCCAACCCAAATGAGCTCCTTCACAGATATACAACCCCTTCACTTTCATCATTTCTCAATCAACAACTTGATTCCATGAGAGGGAATGTAAAGAAAAGAAAAGAAAAGAAAAAAAAAAACCCCAACAACATTTATTTCTCTGCCCCACGTTTGCGTTTGACCAAGAAGGTAGAGCCATCAAGAATAATCTACTCTCACGTGTACGTCATGACCCACACGTGCAAGTAAAGTGAACATTTAATTTTTTGAATGAATAACCCCAAGTGGGGAAACAATAAATATCAGTATATCACTATCTGTTCATGTACCTTCCAAATTAATCAATTAGCTCATCAACCACTACCAACCCAATTCTGAACTTATTAGAAAAAAAATTTCAAACATGGGTTGGATTCGTGATTGTCTCTTTCCTTTCTTTTTCATTTTAAATTTATAAAAAAAAAATCACTTCAGAAGCATATGTAAAAGATCACTTCAACAAGGATAGACTCTTGATGACTCTTTTTTTTTTAGGGGTTTTGCTTGAATTGCTTGGTTTGTGCAACTTATGGTAGCAAATATGCTAATCTTTTAACATATCAACATCCCCCTTTTTGCGGTGGCATGAATTGATGTTACATCTATAGAAAAGAAGCTCACATTGATATAAAATAAAGCTAGCTGGGCATGTTTCAAGATTTTGTAAAGATTTCTGAATCACGTAACAATCAAACTGAGATTCCAACTATACAAATGACAGAACAGTTTGTGTTGCAATCAATGAATAATGGGAAGTAAATAACAAACTTTTTCTACAATTCTCTACTTTGGCAGTCAAAAAAACATGTTTCAACAGTTCTATTTACCACAAACACAAAACTGTGAGAGAGAATTTCACAAGAACTCAGTATTCAAACAGGTAACACCACCTTCTCCCTCCACGATTCATCGAAGACGCTGAGCCCGTCGAGGATGACATCGCTGTCTCCGTCGATCTGCAACTCCTTAAACATCGCCATGACCTGAATCATCGTCGGCCTTCGGAACTGCCTATCGTCAAGGCACTCGCACGCGATCCTCAAGTACCGGAGCAACTCCGCCTCCCCCACCGACTCGCACCCGCCCATCAATTCTTGATCAAACACCTCGCACCACCTCTCCTCCTTCACAAGCTGCTTAACCCACCCCACCAAATTGTTATCCCCAAACTCCGACGGGTCTATTGGCCTCTTCCCCGACAACAATTCGAGCAACACCACGCCGTAGCTGTAGACGTCTCCTTTCGTGGTGCACCGGAAGCTCTGGTAGTACTCGGGCGGGACGTACCCGGGCGTGCCCGCGAGCGTGCTCACGCTGAGGTGCGTGTCGAGCGCGTTCATCAGCCTGGCCATCCCAAAGTCCGATACCCTCGCCTCGAGATTCTCATCGAGCAAGACATTACTTGATTTCATGTCGCGGTGGATGATATGGGGGATGCAACTGTGGTGGAGGAACGCGAGCCCCCTCGCCGACCCGATCGCGATCTTCCTCCGCGCGTTCCAATCGAGCCTGCTCGCGCCGCCTTTCGTTCGGTCGTGGAGGACGGTTTCGAGGCTCCCGAACTTCATGTACTCGTAGACCAACAGCCGCTCGTCGCCGATCTTGCAGTAGCCCAAGAGGGGGACCAGGTTGCGGTGCTTGATCTTTCCGATGGTCTCCATCTCCGCCATGAATTCCCGGTCCCCCTGCCCGGTCACGTGGATCAGTTTCTTGATCGCGACGACGCACCCGTCCTTCAGCCTCGCCTTGTAGACCTCCCCGAACCCGCCCGAACCGATCAGGCTCTCCGCGCTGAACCCGTTCGTCGCCTCCAGCAGGTGCGCGAACGTCAGCTTCCGCAGCGGCTTCTCGAACGTCGCGATGTTGATGCTCAGTGGCTCAAGCACGCCCGACAGCTTCCAGCTCGCGCTCCCCGACGTCGGCAGGCTCTCGATGTACCCAACCCGCAGTTCCTCTGTTTTCTGGTTCTTCCTCAGCTTGTAGAGCGTCAGAATCAGCGTCGCGATGATCAGTATCGAAACCGCGATGCCGATCAGCATCGACCCCCCGAACATCCGCCTTTTGTCTCCGTAATTGTTCGATCGTGTCCCCGCCTGGCCTGTTGAGCCCCCGCCGCTGCAGGGACGGCTCAGCTGGTACCCGCATAGGCCCGAGTTGTTCTCGAACCTCGATGCGGGGAAGGTTATCAGCTGTCCTGAAGACGGGATCAGCCCGGTGAGGTTGTTGTTTGAGACGTCGAAGTCGCTCAAGAATGTGAGCGTGCCTAGCGTGCCCGGGATGGACCCCGTGAGGCGGTTGTGCGACAAGTCGAGCACGCCGACCTCCTTGAGCCCGCCGAAGCTGTCGGGGATTGGACCGGACAGGTCGTTGTGCCCGAGGTTCAGCACTTGCAAGTAGTACATTGGGCCGAACTCGGCGGGGATCGCCGCGGAGAGGGAGTTGTATGAGAGGTCTAGGTAGATCAAGCTCCCGTTGTTCGCGAATGTGTAGACCGTCATGCCCGTGTAGATCCTCGTCGACGGACATGAGTGCACGGTCGGGAAGCTCTCGAGCCGCTCCGAGCGGATGCCTGAGAACTCGAACAGCCCTCCCGCGCCCCTGCACGCCGTCCCGCCCTCATTGCGCAGGAACGCGAAATGCTTCCCGGAGACGATCCCTGGCGCGATCAGCCCGGACTGCGCGGCGAGGGTCGGGGGGATGGGACCCGCCAATGCGTTGCTGTTCAGGTCCAGCCAGATGAGGCTGCGGCATCTTCCGAGCTCGGGTGGGATTGACCCGGAGAGCGAATTGTTGCCTAGTTGGAGGATCGCGAGGCTCTCAAGGCCACCGATGCCCGGGGGGATATCGCCGGTGAGACGGTTTCCGGACAGAGAGACCCATATCAAGTCCTTGCATTCCCCGATCGACGATGGGATATTCCCGCTGATTGCGTTGTGGTTGAGGATCAGTGTCTGGAGGGCCGCAACGCCGTTCGAACAGAGCGCGTCGGGGATCTCCCCGGAGAGGTTGTTGGCCCACATGACGAGGTCGGCGAGCCTCGGGAGGGACCAGACTTCGTTGGGTATCGACCCTTCCAGGTCGTTGAAGCTGAGGTCGACCGACTCGAGGCTCGCACACCTCCCGATCTCGGGCGACACCTTGCCCGACAGCGAATTGTCGGCAAGGAGGAGCTTCTTGAGCCTCGGGAACGAGGAGCAGAACCCGGTCGGCACGTTGTCGGTGAATTCATTTGCGCTGAGGTCTAGCGCCTCGAGATTCGTGCAGTTGGCGAGCGCGCGGAGCGGGACTTGGAGCGACCCGGTGAGGTTGTTGAATGGCATGAATAAGGACTTGAGGGAGGTCATTGTGCCGACGACGGAGGTGACAGAGTTGACGTCGGAGAGATAATTGTGGCCGAGGTTGAGAGTCTCCAAGGACGAGCACGAGGTGAACGTCGACGGGAGACCGCCATCGATGAGGTTCGCGGAGAGGTCGAGCTCTCTCAGTGACCCGCACAGCCTCGCGAGGTCGGGCGGGACAGTCCCGACAAGCCTGTTCCCCGCCAGGGATAAGCGGGCCAGTCGGGCCAGCCCGACGGGGAGCGAGGGGACCGGCCCCGCCAGCGCGTTCCTCGAGACGTCCAGCTCCTCGAGATTCGGGCACCGGGCGAGGCCCGCGGGCGGGCCTCGCCCGGTGAGCGCGTTCGAGGAGAGGTCGAGCGCAGTGAGGTTGCCGCACCCGGCGAGCGCGAATCCCGAGACGTCGCCGGAGAGGTTGTTGTGGGAGAGGTCGAGCACCCCGAGCGCGGGAAGGGAGACGGAACCGAGGGTCGGCGGGAACCCCCCAGAGATCCCGTTGCGGGAGAGGTCGAGCGCCTCGAGATTCGCGCACCGGGAGAAGTCGGGGAGGCCGCCGGAGAGCTTGTTGGACGAGATGTTGAGGTGGGTCAGGCTCCGGCAGTTGGAGAGCGTGTAATTGAGGAGACCCTCGTCGGAGATTCGATTCTGGGAGAGGTCGAGCCACCGGAGGGAGACGCTGAAGGGGTGAATCCCGCCGGGGACCGAATTCCGAGACAGGTTGAGCTTCTCGAGGCGGCCGCACCCGGAGAGGAACCCGCCGGTGACCGCCACGGAGAAGTTGTTGCCGGAGAGGTCGACGGAGACGAAGCCGCAGTCATCGGCGCCGCCGTGGGAGAGGTTGCCGTAGAAGGAGTTCCAGCTGAGGTCGACGTCTCGTAATTCGCGCAGGGGCATCAGGTGGTCGATCCGGAGACGACCGACGAGACCCAATCGGCCGAGTCGCAAGGCCGTGACGCGGCCGGCGTCGCAGACCACGCCCCTCCACGAGCACGAATTCCGAGACGAGGAGGTCCAGTCGCGCAGAGAACCGTTTGGGTCAACCTCGATCGAGGATCGCTTGAAGGACAACAGAGTCTCTGATTCATCCCCAAAAGAAGCAGAGCAGAGTATCAACAGAACCACAACAACAATCACTGTTTGTGAGTTCATTATTTGTCAACAAAAAGGGGTCTCCTTTACATATCTGAATTCTGAAACCAGCTTTGGAAGGGAAACTACAAGAACCTGTTAAGAAAAAACAGAGGGTATAAACTGGGTGAGATTTAAAGAATGAGAGAAACCAATGATAACAAAAGGGGGGGAGATGAGAATCTGACCTGAGATTGAGTGATTCCTTTGAAGAATAAAAGTATTAGCTTTGCTTCCTAAGAGTGGAGCATGAATTCTTTTTTAGAGTCTCAGGAGTGGGTGTTTAAAGAAATGAAACAAATCAAGTTCTTCTCTTGGAATTACAGGACTTATAAGCCTTCATTCATGGAACTGAAAATAATATTAACAAGGGTTGCAGCGGGAGGGGAAGGGAAATCGAGAACTTTGGTTTTTGTTGGGTGGTGGTATTATATTATATATTGAAAAAAATATATATATCGAAAACCAACACATGATTTTATTTTATTTTTTCTTCACAAAATAAGGATCTCAAATTGCGAGTCCAGTCAAACTTAGTATTTGATTCTCTCCCCAAGTATTTGCCTTTTTGGCCTTTCTCTTTTCTTTCCCTAACACACCCCCCACCATCAACACCACCTTTTTATTTTGTCTATTTTGATTTTCCTGTTTATTTAAATTTATTTTTTTTGTTTTTTTTTTTGGGTTTCTTCACTCGGAATCAAATTCGATTTTGAATGAAATTTTTCTTTTTTTAATCATAACGTGGCTTACGCTTTGAGGTGTCCCATACATATAGAATATATCTATATGGATTTATTAATAGTCCAACCTTTCTCTTTCTATGACTAGAAAATTTTGTTAGGCTTTCAATTTTTTCTTGCCTAGGACACGGGCCTATGTCTATGGGAAGGTTCTTTAAAGAAAGAAAGATATGCCCATGTTTTAGGTTTTTATTACAGAAGTACCAGCATTTGAATTTGGATTCGGTGAAATGATTTTTTTTTTAAGAAACTGTAGGCATTGCTATCTTGATTGTATTTATAAATCGATGTTCTGTTTGATTTGATTATTTCAAAACTGATTTTATTCACAATTGGATTGAAACAATGTGTTAAACCTAACTTTCATGGTACGGGGGATGAAATCTGACTCTCCCCTTTTGGACCGGATTTTCTCGAATCCGGGCTTTGGATATAGACCCGAGATAATGTGGGCTTGTCTTCCTCCTCGCGTCAGTTCACCACATCCTTTGATCTCTATTGTCGTCTGGCTCTTCCTCCTGCTCATTTCTCCTTCGGGTACCTGAAACTCACACCAGTGTGGTGCCAGCTAATTCCCCTCCGACGCTCAAGTCAGAATCCTTGAATTTTAGCAGGAGAGAGAATCTGTGTTTGCATACCTTGAAAAGGAGGAGAAGTCCCCCCTTTTATAATCAACAGGGGCGTGCCGAGCTTGGCATTGCGGGGTGATCATATCATGATATGGAATCTCCACGTGGCCTCAAGATCTGTGGACATGTGGCACCTAGGGATCATCATCATCCTATAACTGTTTTTCTGACGCCCTATCATTTTCTAGTGTCAGGGAATATTCCCTTGGTTAATCGTTTTTCTGCAGGGGAGGGCTTATGGCCGACCTGCCTTTCTACTCAGGCAGTGCCTTTTGGACGGCTTAATCTTAAGGTCGGGCACTGCTTGACTCCTGTTCTGATACTAACGTCGTATGGCCGTTTTACCTTGGTCGGGCTTAACTGTTTTCTCGACCTACCTCGAGTAGTGCCCTCTGAACGACTTAATCTTAAGGTCGACATTGCTTGGCTCCCGTTCTGATACCATCATCGTATGGCCGTTTTACCCTGGTCGGACTTAATTGTCTGCTCCGGCCTTCGAGGGAAGGCGGGCTTATCCAAACTGCTTATCCAAACTGTTAATAAAATTTCGGGCCCATGGGCTCTCCTTCTTCTAGCCTATATTTTTACAAACGGGGGTTAATCCTTGTTCAGTCCTTGCACTTATTCTTATTCGACATTAATTAATCTGATCACTTACACATGGTATAATTTAAAACATGATTATTATAACATTTTATCCTAACTTCATGTTCAAAATAGACAAAAATCAAAATAATTTTTTCATCTATTATTCTTATTATCCATTATAATTCATCAAGCTTTTTCAAAAGAAAAAAATTATTACGTTGAGACTAGACACAAAGCATGATTAGACATGGATAAGATGAAATCCACAAGTGGTGGTCGTTTAGTTAATAAAGACAAAACCAAGGACCATTTTCAAATACCCACTCGCCAATTTGTCCGCACGTTTCGGCTCCATCATCAAATAGAAATATAGAATATAATAAACTATAGTTTTTTGAAACTCAAAAATAATAATTAATAATAAAATTTGTTATTTATATTTTATTTATGTCATTCGATGAACGAAACAGCGGAATCCTCGCATGAAATCGGCGATTACGGACCGTCCTTTCCAGATGAAACTAGCCCATCTAATCGTCCATTCCGGTGGGGCCAACTCACCCTGCTAATTGCACCATGCACGTGCGGGTAGGTTTTTTTTTTGTCAGTCTGTCTTTGATGACCCGTTTGATGGTGCAAACATACTTTGATACGTCAAAATATAAAAAGAATATGTTATGCTTAGTGCGGATTGAAAATGAGTTTGGGAAAGTTTTTGATTTCCAAGTTATTTTTTTTAAATTTATTTTCAAATATAAAAACTTGAACAATAAATTGCAGACATATTTCTGTAAAAAAATATCCAAAACATGAGTTTTTCATAACATACGGAGAAGCAGCTTTGTAAAAATCAGTTTTAGATATAACTTTTGTCTAAAATCAGTTTTACAATCGTTCAATCAAACCAATCTCAGTATATTTTATAGTCTTTAAAACACACAAAAAAAAAACACGTTTTTTTTAAGCATATATGACATTTAATGAGGTATTTACTTTTATAAAATGTGTAGTATATACTAATGAATTGAATGATGTTATTTATACTGAGTAGGTGAAATATGACCTTTTGAAACCAGTAGAAACCTTTTTTTTTTATAGAGTTATCGTTTTCTTTCAATGCTTTTCATGTAGTATGTACTCTATTCCTCTCACCCCCATTTCGGGCATTCACTATTTTATGCTATGAAATAGAAGTGATCACAGTTTTTACATAATGATGTTATTTACAGCAATGTGAAATTTTTTTAACGAGGTATACATCGCTATACAGTAAGTAGAGGGGATCAACGAGATATATAAGACTGCATTTAAAATTGTAAAATAGACTAAATATAACAGAATTTCATATAAAAAGTTATGTATTCAATTTATTATAGAAAATATCTCATTTTTTATAAAAATATACATTTTGTTAAACAAGTATAAATCTTTTTAAAAAATTTGGAAGACATTTTTTTTAAAACAAAAAATGTAAATGGTGCTACTTCAATCAAAAATGATAATTGAATATAAAGTCAGAATGGGATGTGAGAAGATCAGAGAATAAAAGTATAGGAATTTATATAAGTACACGATAAAACAATAGAATTGTTTAATTGAATAAAGGATATATCTACCCTAGTCGTCCAAAGAAAGCAAAAAAATTGGCTAGTCGACCAAGGAAAAGAGTGGATATCCAACCCAAACCACCTACATTTTGGTTTTGAAAGGTGTTGACAGAGCATAAATGATTGTTTGGACATGGAACATAATATACATTTATAAAATTGAAATATGTATTGTAATAAATTGCATAGATCTAATCAGATAAAAAAATTATATGTTTTAGCTAATAAAATACATGCAGAAATACAATCAAGTATTGCATGTCATATCATCCAAAAAGAAATAAATAGGTCTCATCAACTCATCAATCAAGCCTATGCTTGCCTTTGAATTGATGAAGGGCATGCGCAAAATCAATCTTAACCAAGGTACTTACAACCAGTCATTTTTTTGAAAAAAGATAGACTGTATATAACTGATCAATAATATTACATAAGTCTGAAAATGATGTTACATAAGTTTGAATTTATCTCAAAAAACGTGGTGGAGGGGAGAGAAAAGCGTGTAGACGAGAGGGATGAGTGAATATAAGAAAGAAAAGTCTGAACTTACAACCAGTCATTGATGTTAATATTTTTCACTGTTCATCAAAGGAGGTTGTCACATGTGGCAGAAGGAAATCATTTTGATAAAAAAAAAAAACCAAAAACATGTAGCATTGACACATGAACATGCGTGCTTGTAATGTATTTGACCTCCTCATAAACATTTTTTTATTTTATTTGAAAAAGGCAAAATAAACACCCATCATAGTCCATAGGGTTTTATATATAAATTCTTATTAAAGAAATTAGTTCCATCTTTTCAAAAGGGCATTGGTGTAAAATCAGAGTGGACTTATTTTGTGTCTCAGGATTATCGTGGACCCGTAAATTCGGCCCATAAGTTTTGGGCCTGGGTTTCTCTCTTAAATAGGGAAAATGACGTTACGATAGTGAGTCTTTTTTATAGTTTATAATACAGTCCAGTCCGCATCGATAAAAATTTAATAAAACATAAGTATTATTAAACAATATATATATTTAATTAAATTTTTCTTATACTTATTAAAAATAAGTTCATTCAATTCGAAATGAAGAAACGATATTTTTTATCTGAGCATCTATCTTATTAGACGATACTTACTATTTTTTTAAAATTAAATCATGTGTGGTCTTTTTAAAAATCATATACCTTATCTAATAAAGTAAATATTTTTTATAAAATGTGAAATATATACTCTAATCAATTGAATGATATTATTTATTCAGAATATGAAAATTTTTCAATAAAATAAATACCTCGATACAGTAAATGAAATAGGCTAATGAGGGATATAGTATTACATTTGAAGCTGTAAAAATGATTGATAGCTCTTCTATTTTAAATTAATCAACTTGTGAGGGAACTCACGTGTGGGATCCCTCACGTGTGCCAGTATTTCTTTCTTAGCTTGCACTATAAATAATTAAATACATATTCATAGCAAAAAAAAAAAAAAAAAAAAACAAACCAACTGGTCCACAATTAAGAATAGCCCGTGCCGGCCGACACAACTAAGAAAGAAAAGCAAAAAAAATGGTATTAATTTTGAGCACGTCAGTTGAGCAATCGTTACATACATGTGTCATGTTAATTTTATTATAATGTGATACACATAGATGTTTGTTATATTTGGTGAGCTTATGTGAGTCCCTCTAATTGCGCGTCACGACCAAAATTTCGGTTTGGACTCACCTATGCATAAACAATAATATATATATATATATATTCATGATGTCATGATCAAATATAAGGAATACAGAGCAAGTATTTATTTCCCAGGGGCGTTTGGGATGTTACATATGTTTATTCATCTTTCATAGTTACATTAGGATAGATAATAATTCATGTTGAATAAGTAAATTTTTGTTTAGTTTTTTTTTTTAGTTATTCTCAATATAAAAGTGATTTTTTTTTGTTTGGTTCATCTTGGATAAAGTGATGATAAGTGATGCATAATAGATGAATAATAGGTTATGATTTTTTAAATAACAACTATATTCTTGAATAATTGTGAGAGATGCGTGACTGATTTGATATGTATGACAGTTTTTAAAATGTGTGTGTGAGAATATTAGGTGAGACAAAGTTTTTAAACTGATAGAGAATAGTAATTTATCTATTGATATAGATAGGACCTTGAAAACAATTCAAGCATTTCTTTATAATAGTTTTCAAGACTTAATTAAGCTTATCCAAACATAGCTATCAGAGTTTATTTATAGAAAACAAACAAGTTATTCTTCAGTATTCACCCATACGCTCTGTTAATTCTCCACTTGGGGGCAATATAATTGTGATTCTTTAAAATGGTTAATTAAGCTGTTTGTTCTCATGTGGCTAAATTTGGAAAAACAATAAATATTATTATAAAATGGTAGGAATGGGTTTTATGTAAGAAGTCGTGACATGGACATTGTAATCGATACAACTGACCACACACACGTGCATGAACTCAATTTAGTTGATCTTGATTTTTAGGGTGCGTTTGGTTGCGCGATTGTAAAACTGATTTTGCAAGAATCTGCGATTGCAAAACTGATTCTGCAGGAAGCTCACTTTCTCAGCTTTTTGAAATCGCAGTTTTTGGGCACTATTTACCTGAAATTTATGTGCAGGAAGCTGCTACAGTAAAATTGTTTGGTTGCACGATTATAAACGCAACTTCCTGCAATCGCAATCGCAGTGCAATCCCGCAATCAAACGCACCCTAAGTATATATTTGTGAAAGAACATACATAGACTCCCGTTTGGTCTACGACACAGACATAATATTATATCACAGTTAACTAAATCTGGATAGTTAACAATCAAAACAGTATAAATAAATTTTATATAAATACATTGTTTTATGAGTAAATTAATTTCAAGTTTTTTTTCAACCCCTCTTTTTTTTTTATAGATCTTTGGATTTTTTAAGCTTTTGAATACACTCATTTCCATTCTTTAATTATCTCCTAAAATATTAATTGTACATTAATATCATGCATTCTGTGTACACAGTTAAATCTTGTATATTGTTTTCTCTTCTATAATTCTATCTACATTGTTATATATAACATGTATATATAAACGGTGTTGAATGGAAAAACCTTGAAAAAAGATGGTAGAACAGAGGTGGTACATATGCATCATATTTACATAGTTTTTATAAGGTAGCATAATAGATGTGGAATAATTAACAGTAGATAAGGTGGAATAAATATGTTTGATTTGAGAGAATAATGTGGTATTGGTATGTCGAAAGAGAAGAACATAAGCTAAGTTTTCAAAGAATGGGATGGCTGTGCAGTTTCACCACAATACTCCCACTTGTAACTTTTATTTTTATTTTTTATCACTCCCTTCGAGGAAACCGTATATATAGGTAGCATCTCTCAAGTTACCATTTCAATTTTAATTTTTTTTAATTCACCCTAACCTATGGTTTTGTTAATCAATGGGTAGACAATATCACTGGGGAGAGATTAATTAAGTCCCTTGTTGATTTGGAAGAGACTTTTGTGCCCATTTCATCTTATCCCATAAATACATCACTTATATAATATTAACTAATTATATAACCGAGGTTTGGTTTTTCCAATATCATGTCACACAGATACACGCATGCATGCATGGTCTCTCTCTCCCCCTGAATTATTGTTGGTGCTCATTGTGACAAGTTCATTAAAGTAGATGAATTGTGCACGAATGTTTGAGCTCCTTGGGAGTCGATGGAAATCTAGGGTTCATGATATATATATATATATATTTCATTCCAACTTTTATTTTTTTATTGCCCCCCAAACAAATAAAGGATTGCTTCTCCATAAATCTAGGCAATCTAGGAATTGGGTGTCTCGGAATATGTATCAAAAAAATGAACACTTTCTTCTTGTTCTCATCTCACTCAAAGAACTTATTAATTTATATGTGTCCATAGGTAGGCATGAAGGGGCAATGGGTATTAAAAACTTTTAATGTTGTCTATTCTTTAAAATATGGTTGGTTTGTAACACTCAACAGTGCTATTTCATGTCTTTGGTACGTAAATATATATCCTACACCTGAAAAATTAAAATCCGTACAGCATGTTTTTTCTTTGTAAATGAACCCTGTATGCCCTACACTAACAAGTACCATAATTGGCTTTCACTTAGATGACAAAGATACCATTAAATGGATTGTATGGTTTTATAGAAAATCAATCATTTTATATTATTCTATCTATGAAAGTATATATATATGTAATTAATTTCCCCATTACATATGCTCGCTTTGGTAGTGCATTCCATTATGTCTATGTTTTTTTCCCATTTATGCTTACATACATTTTTTTTCCCATGTAAATAAATAAATAAAGTTTTAACTAAATCTTGGTACCATTATTCTTATATTTCTCCTATACAATTATGCTATACTAGCAATATGTACACATTAATTTATGCTTGTACCTTAATCAAAGCTTAGAAATGAGAGCAGCACAAGTTTAATTACAATCTGAATTTAAAATTCAGACCAATGTTGGATATATACAAAAAAATTACACAGATGTATATATATTGTGTATATAAAACTTGTATTGGTATATGTATAGTAGGCATAGCTGGCCCTAAATATGGGTGGATTAAATGGGGATCTAAGTGAACTCGATCCTAAAATGTAATGCCACTTATGTACAAATTAAACAAAAAAATATTCATAAAATATCTATTTATCTATCTATATATATATTTAAAATAAATGCCCATATATTTTGTTATTTGAATTTGAGTTTGCTAGATCAGACCCAACCTTGTTGTTTTAGTGTTGCCTTTGACAATTTTCCTACTAGCTCACGTGTGCTTACGAAATGTTTAAATATGTGTTTATCTTTGAATATTAGGTTATTTTAAATTTCTTAACGTGGGGTTCTATGCATCTTATAGTTCCCTAATTGTCTAATAAACAAAATTTTAAAAATGAATATCTTGCTAATACAAGAAGTACAACATATGTTTACGCATGCTACTTTAAGTTATCATTTGCCATTGGTTACATATATTTTATTTGTTTTGCTTTCTTCTCCCAAAGTTACAATTTTAAACTAAGCTAATTTTCTTGAGATTTCAAACAAAGTAAATAATGGCTATGCTATGCACCAAAAAAATAATGGCTATGCTAGCATGGTAGGCTGAGTCATCATTGAATTTAACAATTATTTCTCCAAGTCATTTCACAAAAGCTCCCTGTGTCTTTCGATATTTAGATTTGAAATCCCTGCTGCATCTTTAATTTAAAGAAATTAAATTAAAAACAAACACCTCCTCTTAAAATTTCTTCTTCTTTTTTTTCTCTATAAAACTCTACTTTGGCATCTCATAAAAAATACTCAGGAACATATATAGTCATACTTTGGCATCCATATGGGGCTTGGACCCATAGGTATATGGTTGACAATAAATTTAGAATCATGATGTTATAGGTGTAAGTCCTAGCTATTGCTTACCTAGAAAAAAGGGATCCCCTTCAAAATTTATCATAACTTTGTAGATGTACTGATGTACATAAATATGAATATAGGTACATGTAGCAATACATATATGGGTATCAAAGGATCCATAGCTATGTGGTAGAGCATTATCAAGAGGTCATTGGTTTGAACCTGGTTGGGCCCTCATTAATTACTAATAATTATTGTTTTTTTTACCGGCCCAAAAAAGATTAAAAAAATTACATGTATAGGAGAAAAGAAATGGCGAGCCCATGAGTTTTTAGGCTCTCCAATATGCATCATTTTATGTATGTGCATATGCTACATGGAGGTCAATTTAAAAATTGGTAATTCTCTTAGGTATTGTTAATTTAGTTATGATGTTAATTATAATTGTAATTTTGGACATCCACGAAACCCATTTGTACATCACCATAAATTTTCACAAACAATGTTAAAAATTGAAGAAAAATGAACAAAGTGAACTTGTATTTTATTATAATCATAATTACCAATTAGAAATGAAAAATAAGTAAGTAATATGAAGTCTATTTGTATATACATCACCATAAATTTTCACAAAAAATGTGAAAAACTGAAGAAGAATGAACACATGTAAACTTGTATTTTATTATAATCATAATTACCTATTAGAAATGGAAAATAAGCAAGTAATAACTTTGTCCATTGGTATGTGCCTAACTGACGGCTTTAACAGTAAAAGAAAAAAAAATTATCTTCATGAAAGAGGTCAAAGTATCACAGAAATACTAATTTTCAAAAAATAAAATAAAATCATTCATTAAATTTCCTTTAAAATATATCAAATTATAATTTTTAAAGAAAATAAATAATATATACACATACACAATAGTATCTACAAGTGCTAAATTCACATGGTGTATAAGGTGTAACAAGAACGCGCTCAATAAAAATTTTATTTATATTTTGTGATAGAATATTTAAAAACATGCAGTATATATAATGCATGAAAAATATGATTTATAAATATAATATTATAAAAAATAAATATATTGATATATAAAATTTTCTAATACACTTTATAAAAAGATAACATATATATCTATTATTAATTAACAAATAAAATATCAATCACAAGTTTCTACATCAAAGTCACCTTAACTTATTGTAAAGTTAAAACTACTTCTCTTTATATAATATAGATAAAAAAAAACATATAGTTATGAGGCTGAAATTATAATATTAGGGTGACCCTTCAAGTGAGGAAGGATGGCAAGTAGACTGTTGAGTAGATCCAAGACTGTCCAATCAACAGTTCAATAGATGGTCCAGATCATTCGAACTGATGTGACCATTCTTTCAGATTGGGTGATCTGAATGAACTGAAACTTGAATGAAATCCCAATCAGAGCAACACGTGCAACCCTCAAATGGGGGGTGCTTAATGATGGGTATAGTAGGGACTCAATTGTCTCATTTGGGCACTCCAACTTGACTTTTTAGTTATAACAGTTTTCAAATCACAGTCTCAAATTGATTTGATTTTTGTGTATACTATTATTGTCTTTTCTGATTGGAAAAGAAAACACCACCACAACTGCATTTTATTCCAAACAATGGGATTAGATGGAAGTTAGAAATGTTTTTATTAATGATGAAGTGGGTAGCCTAAGTAGGCTGAGGCTCCCTCTACTGTTCAGTTTTCAACATGAAATAAAATAAGATCTTCAAAAGCAGCTTCTGTGGAGGTCCCCCAAATTGTTTTCTTTATTTATTTTTAGTCATGTGTTCTCCACGATCAAAGTTTGCATAGGGAATCTTTTGAGATTTTATTTCTATTATTTTGACTATGAGGGCCTTTTAGTATTATTATTATTATTATTATTTTTATATACAGTGATCCTAATATATATTATAAAAATTTGTGTCATTACTAATCCACACAATAGACTATGAGAACAAATGCCCATTATATCAACCCTGCGAGTTTGTCATATATATATTTTTTATTTTGGACAATCGTCAACGAGACTTCATGCATGATTGTTTCTCAATGAGAGACGTGTCCATCTACCAATGGATCATCAGTTTATAAGACATAAGAGTCTTTCAGAATTTGATCATTTAAGTTATTTTATTTTGTGATACGTGAGTCATATTTGGTGTTCTTAGCTTATGAAACTGAAGAACTGCACTCTTCAACTAATTTTTTCTAATATCAAAAGCAATTTTTCAGATTTTTTTCTACCAATGTGTGTAGTTTACATTCAAAAGGATGCCAATATAACCAACCCCAAAAAAATAATATATACACAAACTGTAATTTGTGCAAATTTCAAAATTCTGATAATTTGAAGTGAACTTTCAAAATACCTATGTCAATTTTTTTTTTTTTATTAAAACAAGACTCAGTCCAATCGTCAGAATATAATTTGATTTAGGTTTGGACCTGTAGGATATCATGTTTGTAATCAAGAGGTTTTAACTCCAGTATATATAAAATAAAGTAGCATATATTCAATTTCCTTCTAGCTTTATAATTACATTGTGTCATAAATTCAATCTCATTAATCAACCAATGCTGAACAACTCACAACACATGCTTCGCGTGTGAGAACCTTTGTATTGTTTGGGTATGTGTCAATCCCTACTATCAGAATCATCTCTAGAATTATAGGGCCTTCTTGAAGACCAGTGCAATAATTGTTTTCCATTAAATGCATTGTAATCAGACAAAGTTGGAGGCATGAACATGTGCACCAACATTAACTTTTTTTTCTTCACCAAAATCTTGCAAGGGTTGCACGTTGGGTAGGCATTGCTAGCAGTACATGATTGGATTTGGATTGGAGTCTTGGAGACAATCCATAATGATGGGTAGATCAGTAGTGTGCATTTCATGACACAAGTCACGTTTTGCCGCAATTTCAGGGCATTTGACAATGTCATATGAAGACAATTATTATTGCTCATGCTTTTGTGTGGTGCTTATATGACTATCATCTATCACATACTGTCTCCATCCCTACTGCCAAATAATACAATTTCATTGAGATAATAATAATTAGGCAAGTCAATCATGCAGAACAGACAGTTCCCTACCAAAATCTTCATTAGCCTAATAAAATATCAGCCTGACTATTCATGAAAGAATAGGCAAGCCTGAATTGCAACTTGGTTTAATGAATTGTACATTACATGGACAAACCATTCATTTTCAATTTCCAACTCTTTGATATCATGATTGGTAAGGTTTTGATAACTCACTTTCCCTGCTAATGTGAATTTGTCCAATCGAATCCTCGAAAACCATACAAAAGTATCTGATCTAAATCCTTAAGCAGCCATACATGTTGAGGAACCATCACAGTGAACCTTAAAACTATAACAATTCAAAACTAAAACAATCTCTGAACAAATAAACCAGCCCAAGAAGTGCCCCTCCCTCACAGATAAAGGAGATACAATGTAGAGAAAGTATCCAAGTTACAGTCATATACGGTCCCTGAACTTGAATTGAAGAAGCTGTTCATGAAATCCAACTTCGAGGCCATGCTGGATGAAAATGTTTAACAAATCCAATTTCGAGGCCATGCTGGATGAAAATGTTTAACTGTTATTTTAAGCAACTTATTGCATCATCGATTGATAGGGGTGTGCATTCTCTCAACAATCTTGTCGACCGCGCCTCTTGTCATCACAAGTGTGTCATGTAGTAGAATGCTATACACATTCAGCCCCTGAAACAAGTACATAACACCACAGATTATCAAATTAGTTACACTTCATTTGTTTGATCACCATCACAGAAGCATTAGAGACTGCCATAGTCTTTTTACGTGTTGATAGACAAACATATAGCATTTAAATTCTGCATGAATGTGAGGGAAAAGAGAATAAAGTGCTTCCAAGGATGTGAAAACCACTACTTACTATCACGGGTAAAACATTCACATAGTGCAGGTTCTGTGTGGCCAGCTTGAGTTTTGCATCTATTGGATCACCATCGACAAGCAAAACCTTCTTTGTGTTATCCATTTGGGATACATAATTTACAATGTTCTTTGTCTTGTGGCTAGGAATCTCCAGATTTTCAAACACCAGAAGCTGTTTTAAAAATCATTTCTCCTTAATTAGATTTTTCAGATGAGCTCAATAAATTCTGAAATAACATTCATTTTCCTACACAACACAGAAAATGCAAAGTCAAAGATATAATAAAATGTGCACCAACCATGCACAAAAAATAAGCATGTACAAAGAGGTGCAAATAAATTATATGCGAAAGAAAAGAAAAATATGCCCACAGTTATGATTATAGAATCATGGCATCCTATCAGACTGAATATACACAAAGCAACATTAAGGTTCTATAATTCCATTCATGTGTCATTTGGAAAAAGAAGAAAAGCACTTAGCCTGACAAGGCATTTAGAGATAACAGGGGCTTTATTTTAAAAAATATGTGTAAAATTATAGACGGGTATCATATTATGACATCAACAAAGGCTTGCCCCTGAGTGTTAATATTGATGCAGACACTAACACCATCCTTTCCCTCTCTTCCCCATCCCACAAATTGTGGGAGGGAGGGAGGGTCTTGTGTGTTTGTGAGGTAGGTGGTGGACAACAATACACTACAAGTTCATTCAACCCTTACTCCCATAGCATCTAACTGCATTCATAATTTCCTCATTATAATGATGTGAAGTGCGCAGAGAACAGCGCTAATTATAGGTTACCCATTACATACAATCACTGTGCTGTCTCTTTTCCTACAGCCGACAATGCAGGTTCAGGCCTATTGCCCAATTGGCTGAAAAGCTACATCTGCAAAGAAAAGTTCTTTGAATGAAGCTCTAACAATATAAAAATGGCAACATGATCACGCACAGAGAAGAAATGCTAGCTGACAACAATACCAGATATTGTGTGAAATAGTGCCAATTAATCAGTAATCTCAATTGACAGATTAGCGCCAATTAGTTTATAGCAACAATCATGGAAACGAGAAAAGAAAATGCTTGTGTTACAACAAGCAGAAACATATAAATTGCAGAAACCAAAAGATTTCCGTATGGAAAAAAATGCCAGAAACATATAAATTTGGTTCATTTCAATGATCCAAGAAAAACCTCTAACATGGCAACACGAAGAATTTATTAGAAGATGTGAGACTAGACCAAAAAGAGCAGAAATCATTTTTATATGCGTTCCATGGATGGAAGCATGAATGAAGCAACTTGCCTTTCCTTCAGCAGTACGAGCTGACAAAGCAATTTTTAGTCCAAGGCGCCGAACTTTTTTTTGTAGCTTTATTGCATGACTTCGTGGCTTAGGCCCATGTGCTGCAGCACCATGTCTAAACTGTTTCACACATAAAATATTAATCGAGGTTCCATAGACATATATAAGTCCACTAATATGAAAGAAATCCTCTTCAAAAATTCCATGTCATTTTAGTACAAAGCAGAATAGTAATAATAACACCTGAGGTCCACGCAATGTTCCATGCCTAGCTCGCCCAGTGCCTTTTTGTTTGTATGGCTTTTTCCCTGTACCGCTAACTTCACTAATTGTTTTACTTGAGTGTGTACCCTGAGTAATTGATACAGGTAAAGTTCAGAACACATGCAACGATTTTGAAAAGAATCAACTCAACGAAATAATTAATAAAATAACTAGACAATTAGGCACACTAAGTTACTAGGCATAAATGGAAATCCAACATTCAACCTCCATGAAGGAAAAAATGAATGTTTGAGGAGGTGAAGAAGTATAGCATAGGACGAAGCGTACATTACTATAAAAAGTCAGTCAAACCAATGGTGCAATATGTAAGCGATAACCAAACATAATCTTTAGTGGTACAATAGCAGTTGTTCATGACTTCTTCCTTGAACCCCAAGTTTAATATTTTAAGTTCTTTGTCAAAGACTGATTTATCATAAAAATAAGGTAGATCGAAAAGTAAAGGCGACCGCCCTAGCAACACCTAGACCAAAGGGAAGCATTTTTATTTTTAGTTTTTGAAGAAACGGTAGGCATTCAGCCCTAATTTTATTACTAAAAAAAGGGGGAATGACCAGAGCAACAGGAAAATACCAGGCAAAACTCAAAACAAAGCAAAAAAAGATACCCGGGGAATAGGTAGAAGAGGTATATACCCCAATCCCCCCGGTAACCACGACCAAAACAAAGCAAAAAAAGATACCCGGGGAATAGGTAGAAGAGGTATATACCCCAATCCCCCGGTAACCACGACCCGGGTCACGCCTGCAGTGAGTTGAGTTTAGAAGGCGATTGCAGCGAGTATTTTGACTATCCATGAAAAGGAAAAAAAACCTCTCTCCGGTCGCGTTAGTTGAGTCTCTTTTAAATCAAGACCACATGTCTACAGTCAACTGAATGAATAGTCTTTAAGAAGTACTTTCAGTATGAAAATTTCCACAAACCAAAGATGACATAGAATAACCAGAGGACAAAACCTGAAAAACCTTTTTTTTAAAAAAAAGAATAGAACCTGAAATACTTAATGACACCAGATGAGAAAGTAGGCTCCAGAATAAGATCATGTTATACATAGCTACGGCCCTTGGATGCATGTTATAGAATGTATAGAAAGTGTGAGGGATTAAAGCAACATTCAAAGTCCAAGCCTTCGTGTGGATGACATATCAAGATAAGTTCTTAACCAATGTCAATTAATCAAAATGAGTGAGCAACATCCTGAAGATGTATCATGTATGTATCATGCAATGATGAGGATAAGACATTAGAGCAGTTTTTCATACAATTCCCTTCTCCATGGGTACTTGGTGGCATCCAAGGGATGCATGCAGCTTTAAAGGAGACTATACAACAGATGGGGGTACATAGAAGATTGAGAAAGAAGGGTTTCCCAAGAATGAAAGCCATTTTTCCTCATATCACCACACATCTAGGTTGTTGGACAATTTGGCTACTACAAATGAAGTGATTCTCAAGGGCAGCAGCTTATATCGATAGAACACTTGGGAAAGGGTTACATGAATGCATAAAGATTCATTGTGTGGACACAGAGTTAGTCAACCTTTTGAGGATGGAAAACTGAAGGTGGGATGAAGGATAAAAATTGTAAATTTCCTTTCTTTCTCACATATCCCGTTCTTGTTTTTCTTTGATGTGAGAAAGATTCCTTATTTGCCTCTTTTCCTTTGGAGTTCTCATTCAGGTTTCTTTAGGGAAAAACTTAGACCTTTCCTCAAAAAATAAAAATAAAACAATATTTTTAATTTAGATGGTAATATTATATATGATATATCAAACTAAACATTCAAAATTTCAAACTCATACTTATATAATATCATACTATCAAATTACTCAAACTCATATTTCTTGAAATGTAAAAAATTTTCTCTCCTTTGATTACATTCTTTAAGGTAGAAAGCCATGCAGAAAGGCAAATGCAAACCATTAAAGCTAGTATGGTACCTGCTGTCGTTTTGCAAGCTGCCATCGCACAACCCTGTGGATGATGTCTTTCCTAATGGGTACATCAAAAACATCACCATCCAACACCATGATTCCCTTATCCTCATTATTAAAATCTGTCACTCTTGTCACAAGGTCAGCATATTGCCCTGCAATAGCAACAAATTTTTATTCACAAGGCTACTAAGGGTCCGTTTGTATATGAGTTTAGGTTGATTCTGCGTTTGAAAAGTTAAAAATTCTCAAACCACAATCTTCCTTTTTAGACAAAAAAATCTTGCGGTTGAAAATCTAATAAAACATAGCTTTTCAAAAGCTGAGTTTGAAACATAAGATTTTAAAAATCTCAGTGTTTCAACTTCACATCCAAACGCACCCTAAGTATGATCGTAATACCATTAAATTGAGCATGATTTGAATATATATGGGAAATATAAATAGATGAATTGAACATGGAAAACCAACATGTTCATCTAACTTAAGTTCTCTTGTGGCACTAGGCTTTTCAATCTATGACCAAGAGAAATGAAAAAGGGAAAACCATATTGTGCATTAGCTATGTCATGATGATTCCTGAAAATCACGACCTGGATATATGAAGATGGCTAGGGTAAACTCCGTGCTCATTTACAAAGAAGGCACATGGCAATGCCAAGAAAGGGGTGTTTAAATCAGAATATGACCGGCAAAAAGAACGCATTCAACAAACGCAACAAGAATACTCCACATTTCAAGAAATATACAACGTATCACACTCAATGCCTCTATAAATGACAGGAGCTACATTTTCCTAGTCCAAACCAAATTCACTGCGTAAAAAAATCCATATTTTTTTCTACCAGGATTAGGTGTGTCCACTGACCCACATAAGTACATCCATGTTACAAAAGCATTCAAATTGTGAAACAACACATATACGGCATATAATCAAGAAAACAAAGAGAAGCGAATACGAATACCCAATATACGTTCTGGGGTCAAGACAGTCCTGTTGGATAGCAACTCCGGAGGAATCGCTCCCCCATTCGATTGTGGATTCAGAATAGACGTAGAAAACCTTCGGTCAGAAAGTGAGGACGAATCCCTCTGCATCCAAATCGTTTGAATGGGCACTTAAAAGAAGCGTTTGTGATCACAGAAATCAATTTTTCTGATTCTCGCTAAACAAAACAAGTTTAGAAGAAGAAGAAGAAGAGATTGATCACCGATAGATAAGAGTGTGGAGGGGACAGCTCTCCCCGCCATTGTTGGAAGCTAGAGATGACTCGAGTGCCTTTCACTGATCCGATGAGCGATCTCGCCCTCATCAGCGTCGACGCCATTTTTAGGGCTTCGTCTTTGTGAGAGAGAGAGAGAGATGGGGGGGAGAGGAAGGAAGGGTTTTTGGTCATTGTTGGGTATACCCGGCCCATGAATAAGATTGGGATATCCGGCCCATATAAAACGAAGGCCCAAAAGTGGAGAAGAAATAGTCAACACTAATCAGTCAAAGTCAAAGAGAGAGACTGCCAGCGGTTGTTTAGTTGTAATTGAACCAATGAATACCCGCCACGTCATAAGCCAGTGCCCGCCAATTCACGGGTATTCATTCATTTTTTTTATAATATATATATATATATTATTATTTTTAATGAAAAGCTAAAGCAGCAGCATTTGTGATAACTTTTTTGTGTACTTCCATTCCAAGTTGGGGGGTCTTGCTTTTCATAATTTTGATTTATTTAATACGTCAGAAACCGTTTCAAACTTAAATTAGGGCGGTTTCGTCTCTCTTTCTTCTCATTGTGGTGGTCGTTGTGGGGAGGCACAAATCCCAACAGACCCACAGAGAAAGAGATATGTATATATAGATAGAGAGGCTGATTTGGTGATAAAATCAATGTTTCTGCATCTATATTGACGACTGGATTTTGGGAAGGTTTTCTTTAGTTTGGGTTTTCCTCAATTCACCTCTTCTGGGTTGACTGGACCTCAGTCTGGTATGAATTTTTTTTTTAGTGAATTATGTCTATTGTAAAAAAATGGTTTTGTTCCTCTTTATAGTCTGTTATTTCATGTTATTGATGGTTGTATCTAATAGGCTTTATTGGGTATTGTTCATTTTTGAGATGTGGTGATTGGTTTTTGTTTGATGGGGTTGAAGTTATTGATGGATGTCTGTTTTTGATAATTTGTGGCATGGGTGAAGGCCAAGATTTCATTTCAATAAAGGGTATTCATATAGCTATTTACAAAGTTGATTGATGATATGTCAGATTAGGCAGAAGTGAAGAAGAACAAAGAAACCTGAGTGGTTTTAGATTACTAAAATAGTTGGAAGAAAACAAAGAAACCTTGTACTAGTTTTAGCTTCAGCCTACCTCAATTGTGTTCTATATTTGTATTTGGTATGTAATTTTGGAGGATCGATTGCATGTTATTTGAGTCATTTCATGCATCCAATTGCTTGACTGGGCTCAATTTGCGCATTCTTTAATCTAAATACCACACCCCCAATATTGATACTCTCTCTCTGATTTGTTTTACCTCTCTCTATTTAAAATTCTAAAATTTGGTGATTCTTAACTAATTGTTTTGATACAAGCAAGATAATTTGTTTAAATACAATTTCTTTTTTCCTTGGCTACATTCCTGTTGTGGAAATGATTAACAGGAGGTTAACACATCTTAATTTCTCAGGGTTTTAAATATATCCTGTAATTGTGGCTTGCATGAATTTCACCTGTTCCACTGTTAATGTTTAAAATCATGCTATGAACTTGGGACAAAGAAATAGCTTTATCTTGACCCCAATATATGCTATTGTATACACATTGTTTAATCATCTCCATTGGATTTTTGTCCTGTTCTAAAAGTCTTGCCTTCATGTTAGTTTCAGGGTTCCAAAAAGTTAGGTGTTCAAGAAGTTTTGTATAAATGTATCGCCGTGTTATTAAGTATTTTGATTTAAGTTCTTTTCTCTATAAGAGGTGGAATAGAATAACCCGGTTGAAGCGTAATGATCATACGTCTGTAATGCATTTGATTCTTTACACTTCATTTTCCACTTGCAAAGACAATTTGATTTCATAAGTGGTAACAGGTGTTTATTGCCCCATCCAGTGAAAATGGCAGCTTTAGCAACAGCTGAACTGTGTGATACCAATGCATCCCTCTTGCCGACTGGGGAACTCCGTGTTCTCCAGCCAATCTTCAAAATCTACGGGCAGAGCCGGACATTCTTCGGCCCTATAGTAACTCTCAAGCTGTTCGAGGACAACGTGTTGGTGAGAAAGCTTCTTGAGACGCCTGGGGATGGAAGGGTACTCGTCATCGATGGAGGTGGCAGCATGAGATGCGCCTTGGTTGGGGGAAACCTGGGGCAGCTGGCTCAGAACATGGGGTGGGCTGGCATCATCGTCAACGGGTGTATCAGAGATGTCGATGAGATCAACGCATGCGATATCGGTGTCAGAGCCTTGGCATCCCATCCACTGAAATCAAACAAGAAGGGCTTCGGTGAAAAACATGTACCTGTTCATATTGGTGGCACCCTGATCCATGATGGGGAGTGGCTTTACGCAGACAGCGATGGCATCCTTGTTTCGAAGATCGAGCTTTCGGTTTGAATTTGCTGCATAGTGCATAAGATGGTGCTGCTTCTAGTTGTAACCTGTAAGCATAATGAACATTTGAAGCTGCAGTTGGTTCTTAATGCAATCATGCCAATAAATGGTGTCCCATCAAACTAACTTGGGAATGTTTTGATTTACAGGGGAGTGGCTGGATCTTGTTATTTTATAAGGATGCATCATCAATTATCAGTTGGAATTTGGTATTGCAAAATTATGCAAATCCAAAAAACTTTACATGATAGAGATATCAGATTCATATACTTTAAGAACTAATTTTATCATCCAATACTATGAAAAAAATCATGTGTACTTTAGGTAATAACAAACCGAATCTGCAAGGTCGTGTCTATCACAGATGTGTTTGCAATATAAACAAAGTAAGTTTGTCAGGTTTCAGAACTCAAATTCTATCTATCCGTGTAATGCCGAAAATTATCCAACAAAAGCAAGTGCTGGATCAGAATTTTAAAGGCAGGATGAGCTGAGATGTGATATATGATGGTCCTCCAACTTGTTTATGATACTGCAGAGAGTTAAATGAAGTGCATCAGTCTTCTACTTACATGAGACCCAAGAAATGACTCCAAATTTGTACATGTTCTGTCAATGAGCTTGATTCATCTAAACAGAGAAATAGCATCTAAGCAAGGTCTACAATTGACATGTGGTCCACCCTGATTATCCCTGTATTTTAATTTTATGGAATAACAGTACATACCTTGAACAGTTCTGTTGTAAAAAATTGCGAAATAGACTACATGAATGAAAGTCCCTAACATTTTCCCCCAACAAAACTCACAATCAGGGATTTCCAAACTAAAACATTGAATTACATATACAGATTATAAAAAAAAATAACACTGAAAGATAGTTTCAGATAACGTAATCGGAACTGCTTTCATAAACTCTAAAACCCATGCCATCTCAAATTCCAAAAAGACAAAACAAAACAACAAAGAAAACCCAAAACCTGTCTCGTTTGGAATGGGAATATGATTTATTCTTGGGTATTCATTTATCCAAGCATAAGTGAGTATAAATAAGGATAAAGTGATTTTGTATTTGGTTGTGTTTTGAATTATTTTCGTTGGTAAACGTAAGAATAAATGTTTTGTTGTTGGGGTAAAATGTGAATAAAATATGGATAAGGATTTATAAAAGGTGAAAAAATAATGATAGTTGATTTGATAGGTGATTTATAAGAGATGATGACAGTTGATTTGACAGTGGATCTACATATTCTTCGAGTGGAATAACCTAAGATAACTTTAATTTAAATTGAGATATATTCTTAATGATCAAAATACACATTATTAAAAAAATACATAAACATTGCCTCAAGAAATTGTAGGAAAAACAGAGGTTAAAAGGAAGAAGAGGAGAACGTCGTGAAAAGTTAATATATATTATTTTCCTCACGCAAACATTGTTCGTGCCCTTTAGACTGTATTTGTAATAAAACATATGATTTCTGAGGGATATGCTAAGTTTGGTGTCATCTTATTGTGAGTGGAACTATATTTATGTACATGTATTTGTAATTTGACATTGTAAATTGATAATCACATATATGTATTATTATTTAATTTCACATTGTAATTACATATATGTATTATTATTTAATTTGACATTGTAAATTTAGAATCACATATATGTAACTAGTATATAATATAGATGATGTGATCAATTAGACACCATATTTTTTGTTTTTAATTAATTAATTTGACCATTAGACGTAATCAGATTCAAAAAATAAAGATTTCAATTTACGTACGTACGGAAATGCTACAGTTCACATAACACATTGTATCGATACGGGAGGATAAGGATGTGTGGGTATAAATCGATTCATAGTATGCTGACGTTAGAAAATACGGAGGAGCTAGCACAATTGCCTACATGTGGATGTGGTTTAAAACAAGAACCCGGAACCTTAAGAAACCAGCATGACGTAGTGCAACACGTTATTAATACTATATGACACGGCATGTTAAGATATATGAACAATTCTGATATGGTGGACATGGTACGGTGAACGAAGCATATGATATATTGAATAAACGTTTTGTCTTATTGTTATATCAAACAAATATAATGTTTTTGTGTGTAATACATTTATATTTTTTTGTGCGTATGATATTAGAAAAAATGAAGTTCAAAATTTTTTCAAATTTTTTTTTTTTAGAATTTATGGGCTGGCCCGCTAGCAGCCCTGTGCGAAAAAGCCTGACAAAATTAACTGGTCCGTTAATTTATTCAAGGGAAAAAATACATGTAACTCTATGAAAACAGGTATCAAAATAAAAAAAAGTTACAGTAAAATTAAAAATAACTACAACTACATGTGTTATTTGAAAATTATCGGATCAATCCATATCGCCATGGGTGAATAACTGAATAAATGGGCCACGTCTAGCGTCCTTCTCATCAATCATTGGGATTTTTAACCGCTTAATTATAATTTGAATACTACAATATTATGGATAAGATTTACATAACTAATGTTACGTTTCAACATGACACGTGTTATGACGTATTACACTGATAGAACATATACTACACGGATAAAAACGGATAAACATATACCACACGTATAAAACTGAAAGAACATATGTTACACGTATAAAAACGGTTTGATACTCTAACAAATACTGATAAGGGGGGGAAAAATTGGACTCTCTAACAAACATTGATGAGCTATATAAGTGGGTCCATGTATCTCATAGAGAGCACCTATATTTCAATATAATAATAATAATTTAGAGTCATCCAAAAAAAAAAAAAAATTTAATCTACCATGACCAATGAAATGATGATCGTAGGAGGATTAAAGGAGCACTTTCACTCTCTCAACAACATCGATATTCATCCTTCATATGAGAACATGCGAGAGCCTTATCACCTTCCCTCTTATTAGTTTTTAATTTTCAAGTTTCAATTTTTTTATTTATTATTGTTTGTTCGCCTTTCTGATAATAGACTTTTAATTTGTATGAGTCTTGATTGATTCTCATCATTTATTTCTTTTGAAATATTTTCAATATTTGGTGATGATCATTTAGAACTAAATTGTCAACTTGACTTAACTTATATAAATAAAGTTGTCAATTAATCAATTTCAAATTGGATGACTCTTATCAGATTTTGGTTTTATGTGCTAAAAAATCATAGAATAGATTTTACAAAATTAAAACTGATTAAGAACAATTTAAATGAAAAACTGTTTTTTATAAAATTGGTTTCAAATTAAGTTTTGATTTTTTTTTTTTTTTCTTTCGTGAGTTTGTGACAGATCATGTTACAGGAAAACATAACCACAAAAAAAAAGCCATGCAGAACTCCTAGGGATTTACAAATTCTTAGAAACAATAGCTGATTGCATTTTTAATCCTCTTATTAAAGGGGTAAGAATGATTAGTTTTAATCATGCTTAATTAATCAATAAGAAAAAGTAGAGAGAGGCATATATATAAGAATTTGTTCAAACTTTATAGGGCTATATTGATTTCCTAACTATGTTTGTAGAAGATTAAATTTTTTTTTTCTCTCATAAAAGTTTGAGATCTAACGAATATGGATAGTAAAAAAAAAAAAAAAAGAGTTACCAATATATTTTTCTGGAAAATAGTTTGACTCAATAGTTAATACAGATAAAAAAAAGTTTTTGCCTCTCTAAGGGACACGACGCAAAATTAATAAAACTCTGTAAAACTGATCAGAAAAAAAAAATCTAAAGTAAATTATAACCGATCGACATAGAGAAAAAAAGATTTAAATAACTGACATAGATAGATAAAGAAAAATCGATTAAACAGTTTGACTCTCTAACTAACAAATTAACACAGATAATAAAAAGAAAAAACTGGACTGTCTAACTACATAGATAAGATTTTATCAGAACTTTCTGTCTCTCAATACCGACCTTTCCTCTGGGAACATGTGAGTTTTAATAGTTTTACTCTTATTAATTTTTGTATCTTCAGGCGTATATGTTTCATTATTATTATTATTATTATTATTATTATTATCTATCGACTTTTGTGTTGATCGGTCTTGATTAAATCGGATTAATTTGTGATTCCTTTTATAAACTTACACGGTCGTGTTTGATTCTGATAATTGATTTCTTTTTTAAATATATTCAATCTTTAGACCCAATTCAAATATACCTGTCAATCTGATTTGACATATACATGATCGACTTTAGATGATTTGATAATACTTCAAGTGTTATACGACAGTAATTTAAGTACCAAGCGACACCAAAAACTTAAATGACATTTAAGTTTATCATAAACTTAAAATCAGTATACAAATTCTTTAATTTTTTATCCAATTTATTGATAATATTATCGTTATATTCAATCCGTGTGAAATTAAGCACATATAAATCAATGAAAAAATAGAAAAAATATATAAATATTTTTAAATGATCATTTTGTCCTAGGTCAAACTCATTTCCACATTCTTTTTCATTATGGATTTTGTCGTTATTGTTGCCTATTATTCTATTGTTTTTTTTTTTTTTTGTTTCTAATTCAAACAATAGTAATTGTGAGGATGATTTATTTATGTATTGTATTTAATACATTATATATATTACTTAAGTTTTTTATTTTACATTTTTAACACAAGTTAAAAAGCTATTGTTATTCATCATGTTTTGCATCGTAGAAGGTATAATGGTTAAACTAGTGTTTTAAAACCCGACCTGACCCGCAAACCAATTGAACTGGTTAGACCTTCACTCGCCTCGAATCCTGGTTCGATTTATCCTTAAAACCCAATCAACCCACCAGAGTTGAACCGACGGTTTTTGTGAACGCACAAGTTTATTAAGCCAATCGATTCTTTAGTCATAGAAATAATGATTAATTACATGATAAAATATGAAATATAATAAAAAAAAAAGTTTAGATTTTATATACTAAAATCATGTTATAATATTAAATAAAAAATTTATATAAAGTTTTCTAAAATATTTTATATTTTCAATTTAGTGTTGATAATTAATATATTTATTATATATATTATAATTATATCACGGTTCAAATCCGGTTGACCCGATAGTTGAACCAGTGACCCTTGACCCGGTAATTTTTTTGGTTCATTGAACGGTTCAATTTTTAAAACATTGGTTAAATTACACCTATGGTTACCATGATGGGTTAATCATTATTAATAGTAGGAAAGTATTAGATATTTCCTGTGATGTAATTGTCCAACCCTAAATTTTCAAGAACTAATGTGGGTTTATAGATGTTTATAGGAACTCAAATTTCTTTAACCCAAAATTAAATTGTAAAACTAGCATTAACTAAGTATTGTGTATAAGACATTTAAGCCTAAATTTTGATTATGCACCTCATCATCATCCATTTAATTAGTAGTATTGCTGGTAAGGGTGCAACTTTAATAGGTTAAGCCGAATCCGAATTTATATAAACCAATTTTTTTCGTATCTGGGTTAATAATTTTTCTGTTTGGTTCAGGTATGGATTAAAAAACTAATAAGCTGATTTAATTTAGTTTGGGTTTGGTTTCGGTTTCATTTCAAAAAATTAAATTAATCGAACCAAATTGAATTGAAATTAAACTTATGATTACTTATAATTAACATTCATTTAAACCATTCCATTTTACATTAAAAATTCAATTGTTTGTCCATTATACCACTATCTTCGATTCGATTTATTGGAAATACGAAATCAAATTATAATTATACTTGAAAATCGTACCGAATTTAAAAGGAATTGGAATTGCTAAAATTATAAATCAAATTAAAATTATATGATCAACTTGGACCAGTCGCAAGATTAGAATTCACCACAAAATAGATTCCCTCTTCAGACATGAGGTTGATTGCACCCCTAATAATTGAATATTATAATTTAAATGTCTCGATCACTATATAATATTTTAAAACTAATTCTGTTTTGGTACACAATGGTATTTTCAAAGACTGATGTATGTATGTTTGTTACTTTACATCTTATAGACAATGGTCGGATTTGCCAAGCCATCTACTGGAGCTCATTTGCAACCGATTGAATTATGGAGAATCCATCAAATTTGGAGCAGTCTGCAAGACGTGGCAGGAGGCTTCAGCAAACTACAACGAGATGAATGACGAACATCCATTGACGTTTATGTCAATCCATTTACCAAACAGAACATGTTACTTCCATAGCATCATGGACTGTGCAGAGTCATTCTCAACAATTGGACCTTCAGATTTCAATTACAGGTCTCCTCTTAGCAGCTCGCATGGTTGGTTCTTGCAAAGTTACTACTGTAAAAGGACAGGGGACTATCGATTCCATCTTTACAATCCTGAAGACGAAGAGGCTCCCTTGATCAGTCTCCCACCATGTCCCTCTAGCCGCCTTGTCCATTATGGTCACATAGTGCGCCCTCCCTTGGCACCCGATGGGTTCTTGATCGTGTTGGACAAAGGTGAAGGTGATCTATCGATCATGAGGTCCACATATATACGGTGGAGAGAGTTGTCGTCTCCAAGTAGTTATTTCTACAACAGATTCAAAGATATCGTCCAGATTGGAATGGATGACAGGTTGCTTTATGGGTTGGACTTAGGAGGTCATCTTTTCACTATAGATGCCTTTCGTCGTACCATCACAAAATTGCCCGTGCCTAGACTCAGGAGCCGCAACATGTATTTGATTGAATCCACCGGAAATGTTTATACTGTTTTGGAGTTTCGGCACCGAAGGAATGGCCGACTTCGCCCTATGAAATTTAAAGTCTTCCAGTTGGACCTTCTCAACTTAGCATGGGTGAAGGTGGATGATCTCGGTGATCGTGTTGCACTGCACGTGTCAGAGTCATGTTCGACACTAGTAAGAACTCGAAAAGGCATGGGGAATCGAATTTACTTCTTCGATGGAAATTTTTACAACAAACAGTACTGGAATGTGTATGATATGAAAAATAGGAGCATCAAGCGTGGACCTAAGTTTAATTACGAGCATGTTTACGGATTGTCTTGGTTTATGCCCTCTCTTAGATTGAGACAGTAAAATAATCGTTACATTTAAATTTTTTCCTTCTTTAAATCCATATGAACTATCTTAATTTGAACAAGTTAATTGATCTTTTGTGTGTGTGTGTGTGTGTTGGGGGGGGGGGGGGTGGTGGCAATGTATTTCCTATGAGCTACTTGCGGATGGCCTCCTTCACCCAACCCAGTTTGTTTGTTATTCTGTCAATCAGTGGGGGTAAACAATTATTTCACCAATTTTGAGTAATTTTGTCATTCACTGTAGATAAACAAGTGGGTAAAACATGTAATAGGTCAAACATGCTCCTGAAAAATTAAAAAAAAAAGGCTTAATTTGTTGTTTTTCCTTCTTAATCCGTTACACTGAAATGTTAGGAATAGCCAGTGGACAGTTTCATAGGCATTTTTAATCTTTTGAAATGATAAATCTTGTATAACGAGTTATACTCTTCGACGAAAAATACATATTGTTCTATTTTAAATTAAATAAGATAATTTTTAATAAAGTATATGCTTCAATAGATGACTAATGAGATACATGAGATTGCATTTAGGCTTGTAAAAAGAAATGTGTAAATGTATTTAATTGAAGGTTTGGGACAACCACGCGGACAGTTATAATTTGTTTTAAATAGTAAATCTCATCTAATTACTTATACGCTTTAGCGACAATTATACATTGTTGTATTTCAAATTAAATGAAACATTTTTTGTGAAAATGTAAATTTTTTTTAGCAAGGTGTATACTTCACTGGATGGCTAACAATATATCATATTGCATTAAGGCTAATTGTAAAAAAGAATCATGTGTGTAACAACATTGTTTTAAATGATTTATATTGTATAACCCAAGCACTGATTTTTTTCGTTTTAATTGATTATATCTTCCATAACTCAAGCACCGAAAGAATGCATGTTGTTCAAATTGATTTTCTTTTTCTCTTTTATTAGTTTCTTATCTAACATATATACTTTTGATCATTCCCTTCTAAATGGATAATGTCAGTGACACTAAAAAAAAACAGAGTCAAACCAGAAGAACCGACTCAACTTGCACTTTCTGGCTAAACAATTCAATCTTTCACCTTCGTTGGCGACGGAAGTCGAGGTCCTTCTTGAGCAGCAGATGAAAGGGTGTTTGTTTAAGTTGAGTTGGTTTTTGTTTGTTTAGGTTGAACAAGATCATTTATATATACGGGGATAAAAGAACTTTTTTTTGTTATGGTGGGTTAAGTTATTGACTACACATTAAGCTTGACAAATGACGGCAGGGGGGTTTGTGAATTAAACCCATATATAAAAGGGTTACATGAATATTCAGATTTTTTTAGGGGCTAATCTGAATATCCGATATTTTTTTAGTGGTTTACATGCATTTATCCCTAAAATAAAATAAACCAACCCTCCCCTAACTCAAAAAAAAAAAAAAAAAAAAAAAAAGTCCACTGAAAGAACCCTTTAATCTGCATGAAGAGTCCATGCTTGCACAATTTTTTTATCAATACTCTCCAGTGCACCCAATCATCATTAAATCATTTTTTTGTGTTAACTAATCAGGTTGCTTAATAAATATGAGTATCTAGTAAAACATAGGTAGGTAGCATGGTTTACAATTACATCCTAGTGTGACATTAGATTCAAATGTAGAGCAATTTTTTTGGACATATATGTAATCAAATCTAATTACTATGTAAATTGATGTATGCTAACAAATCCATATTTGTATGTAAACAATTTATATTTAAAAAGACCACCAATAATTAGAACTTTAAAAATCTGAACTCTAAGCTTAAAATATGCAAACGGACATATGGCCTGTCAACCATGTTTCGTTTGGAGATTTTAATTTAGTTAAAAAAAATTTTTTATCTTTGCGGTGGTGTACAAGAGATAATAGAATAAGAAAATTACGTAAAAGCTCAACAGTCCCAAAAAAAAAAAAAAAAAACAAATAAATTGTATATATACCCCCTGTTAAATTTTAATTTTATCAAAATACATATGAAAAAATTCACAATACAAAAATATTGAGTGAGTGCAACCGTACTCATATGCCACACGTCGTGAAGAACTTTGGATTAACCATGGTTAAAAAGCCTAACTCTTCATATATATTGACCTAAATGCCCTTACTAATTTTGAAAAAAAAAAATTTTTTTGCATAAACACCCCTCTTAAAACCCATATTTTTGGAATTACCTTTATTATTTTCACCATTACATAAATACCCCTGAAATTTTAATAAATTGTGCAAATTTACTCCTCTGTCAGTTGTTGTTAAGAACGCAGACCGAACCGTGGTTAGATTTTTAACCATACTAGCATCCTATAAAATGACCAATTTACCCTAACTTAAATCACATACCCATCTCAACCCTATATGAAAAAGAAAGAGAGAAGGTTGAAGGAGGAAGAAGGGACTAGGGTTCGAGTCGTTCGACCATCCAAACATAGCGTGATGAGGGTATTTTGAACTATTTATATGTGATTACGGTGGCTAATGGAGATATTTTAATCAATTCTCACGAACACTAACCTCAGGAACAAATTTACACGATGTATTAAAATTTCAGGGATAATTATGTAAATACGGTTTTTAAGAGAGATATATATGTAAAAAAAATAAAAAAAAATAAAAATAAAACTCACTTTAGATAATTTGAGAGTAGAAAGGTTATTTCAACACTTATAACAGAATAAAAAAAGAAAATATTAATCATACCAGACAAAATTTAATCATAGGGGCACGGTTGCACTGCTTAAAGTTTTTTAAGGGTATTTTTACGTTGTGAATTTTTTTAATGGTATTTTAACAAAATTAAAATTTAACAAAGTTATATATATATACATATATATATATCCCAAAAAAAAAATTACATCAACGGGCGATGGCGGGATGGACGAGCCGTAGCGGGATGACGTTCAAGCTGCACTCGATCAACGAATATATACAGTAATGTGTATACATACATATCGGAACGCGTACCAATACATGACAAACCAAGGTGAAGGTCCAGTCATCATTATTCAACTGTACCTACTGTTGGCCGTCCGATCGATGGACCCTCGATCGGACGGTCCAGCTCGCAAACCTCATGATATAAAATACAGCGGTGACCGCAACGAATCCGAACACGTACCACATGACAAAGTGACAAACCAAGGTCATCATTCAAACGGTACTTATCGTCGTCCCATCACTTTGTGTTTCAGTGTTTTTTTTTTTTTTTTTAGTTTTTTTTTAAAGTAGGTCATATGGTCTCCATCATATCTCTCACTCTCTTTCTTTCTTTCAGTCATCATCGTGGGTTTTAAAAAAACTTCTTCAATTTCCTTCTACCTGGTACGTCACTTTTCTTTAATTTCAATTAATTCAGTCTCCCTCCCCCAACCCTCACTCCCCCTCCCTTTTTTAATCTTTCTTTCTCTCTCTTTCTTGGTGGATCTGTCTTCTTGATCACAGGAACCATGGATACCAATACCATCACAGCATCTATCACGAAGTCAAGGGAAGTCAAGGGTTACCGATCCAACAAAACTTTCTGCGAGGTCTTCACGGTCGTGATAGGCCGTCATGAGATTGAAACTATGTTTACGGCAGACGACGAATACGTAGTAAATTGGCTGGGAGCGGACTACCTCCGACCGGCAGCTGCCGAAGGCGGAGCAGAGTCAATCTTGGTTGGTTTTGCCACCTTCAGAGGGATTCATGAAGAAAGATGGGGTGTGACTACAGTCGTCTTGTGCGTCAAAGAGCATTGTCTCGTGTACCCCGTCAACGGGAAGGAGCCTATCGAAGAACTTAAACAACTGTTCGAGAGGGCAGATGTTCTGATGGTTGGACTGAACTCGGCCAGGGACGCCGGGGATATCAAGAATCAGTGGAAGATTCCATTTAGCAACTCAGTCGACCTGCTGACACTAGTTAAAAGCAAATATTCGAACAAGTACCTCATCAACGAAGGCGAAGTGTGCCTCGAAGAGCTCGCGAGGTTGGTACTTCCTCGCGCGGACGTCGAAGACATCGAAGGAACGCAAGACAAGTCGTCGGAACATGATCTCCTGCAGATAGTGGCAATGTCTTCGAAATTGGAGAACAGTCATTGGCTTTTGGTTCCAGGTGAACCAGATCTCGAAAAGATCAAGTTGGCTACCGTTACTGTCTTCCTATCGTTGAAGATTGCCAATAGATGTTTGTAAATGCATTGATCATTAGGTTTCTTGAATGGGTCTGTTATTTGAGGTATACATTCTTGAACAGTACCTTTTCATTCTTGCTGAACACTTTTCCATTCTTGAGTGCACGAATCTTGTAAGTAAAAAAGAAAAGATATGATACAATGCTGCATCAGTTTTGATCCATTTTTAATTTTTTGTTTGAATTATTATTGTTTTTGGTCATGCGTTCTTACTGCTCGGTCAAACCATTTCGACAGACGTCGACGTACAAGCCGTACTGGACGATCTGGAGAGGCACGTGTTTGATATTCTTGTTTTGTTAATTAAAATTTTGTTTATAATTAAATTTGTTTTGTTAATTGCGTTGACGTGGGTCCGTCGGTCTATCGGACGCCTGCATGGGACCATACATGCAGAAGGACGCGCGAAGGTTAGGGTTTGGAGAGGCTCAACTGAGCAATATAATTAACGTAGAATATGTTTATTTGCATTTACGACGATGTGATTAATTAACTAGTATACAGTATAGATGATGTGATTAATTACATTCATTCATCCAGTTTTGGTAGAAGCAGACACCATTTTTTTTTAATTAATTAATTTGACCAGTTAGACGTAATCAGATTTTAAAAGTAAAAACAGAACGAAAAAAAATTCTAATAAATGGAACCAATGAATATGACGAACAGAAAGATTTTGAATTACACCCGTACGTACGAAAACGCTAAAGTTTTCGTACTGTTAGAATCAGAAATTGAAGTGCACGAATAGCCTCGAACTCAGTACGAATACGAATCAAGAATTGATATAATCGCTGACAATTACGATATTCACGATAACGTTTCAGAAAAATACCCTCCATCTGAGGATCCATAGGTGCGAGTTGATCGCAGTAATCAAACAAAAGAGAATAAAAATCACGAATAGAAAGCTCCCCTCGATAAGAAGTAGAAATGGCTTGATGTAAATAGAATTCCTGAACACCATCAGTCTGCGTGTAGAAATTTTTAAGAAAGTAGTCCCAATATTCCTTGACTATAATAAACGGCTTCAAATGTTTACTGATATTTGGAACAACCGAAGAAGCAATATAGGCTTTCAACCGAGAATCGGCCTCCTTCCATGTCAACAATGCCTTAATATATGCCTTAACTCTGGCCTTGATGGTGGTCTCATCGGAACCCGGTGGAGATGGTTCAAGTACGGGAGCCAGATAGGTGCCAGTAACATGACCCAATAGACGACGATAATCAAGCTGAAGCTCAAGACTGATAGACCAAGTGTCATAATTATTACCATCAAACTTGACATCGATAATCTGAGTGTTATCTGTAACCATAATAGCCAAACAATGAGAATAACAAAAGAATATATGTCTCGGATGGAAAAATAAGGTCACAGATATGTGCAGAACAAAAAATTGAGCAAAACGAGTACCAATATGATTATATTTGGAGTCCGAATGAGCCCGTAGCGGTCGGATAAAGAAAATACCGAAAGATCGATGATGGAGCGGCAAACTGTCGCGAAAACGGTTCAGGCCGCCGATCCGGGTCGAGTGTTGGTGCTGGAACGAGGTTGGGTGTGGAGCTGGTTCGTGCGCGAGCAGGTGCAGGTGCTGAGCCGGGCGTGCGCGAAGCGCTGGATCTGGGACGCGTTGACGCGTCTGGACTCAGGACGAATTTCTGGGAGATCCGGAATGCTATCCGTGACAGGATCCTGGACAGGATCCCAAGATATCCAGGATGATTGGCGCGGATCTGCGTTGATCACGCGACACGGAGACGATGCGCGGGCATGCGCGGGCAGCGCGCGGACGACGTGCGTGCAGGTCAGGCGCTCGCGGGAAGTGTGTGGACAGGGCACGGACGATGTGCGGGCGTGGCAGGGTGGCGCTGGACGGCGCGACAAGGTGGCAGAGCAGCGCGAGGCGGCGCATCTCAGGCTCAGGTGGCGCTGGGCAGCAGTGGGGCTGCGAGAGAGGCAACTGATTTGCGCGTGGCAGCGGCAGGGGCAGCGGATCTGCGCGGGGCAACTGCGGGGCTGCGCGGGGGTGACACGAACGGGACGACGGACAGTGGAGCGTCGACGATCTCGTGAACGGAGAGTAACACCAACAGAAAAATTAAAGAAAAAAATTAGATTCAAGCTCTGATACCATGTTAGAATCAGAAATTGAAGAGGATGAATCAAGAATATTATTAGGGTTTGTATCCAATATTTATAGTACAAAAATGGAAACGAGGAAAAGACTAATCTACCCTTAACCCTAACATATATATACATCTAACACATACCACATTGTATCGGGAGGATGGCGATCCGGGTATAAATCTGATTCATAATATGCTGGGGTTTGGATCTTCTACTTGTTATTATGTACTTGTTTTGTGCTTTGATCAATCAGACGGTCATAAATTCATCAAATAATTAAAATGAATCATTTTATCCATTCATGATTTGATATATTTATAACCGTTTGATTTTAAATACGATGATGTAGCGATCCTATAATAAAAATCAAACAAGATACAAACAGAGAAAAAATAAACGGATGATCTAAACTCAATACGCTGACGGTAAAAAATAAAAAAAAAGAGCTGACACAAAAGCCTAAACGTGGATTTCGTTCAAAACAATTAAAGGTGGAAAACCCTTCACTTTAAGAAACCAGCATGCATGACCCAACATGACACTTTATTAACACTGTAGGGCACAAAATGTGAAGATATATGGGTCAGTTTTTATGACACGTGGGTTGTTTTGACACAGCACATTAGTGATCGAGAACAACATGGTGGATGCATGAATCATATAATATATTGAATCAATGTTTTATCTTGTTATTATATTAAATACCTATAATATTTTTTTGTGTGCATAAAATTAAGAAAATTAAAGTTTAAATTTTAAAATAAAATAAAAATTATTTTAAAAAAATTACTGGCCCACTAGGCCCATGGGCCGACCCCTCAGCCGGGTGGGCCAAAATGGGAACGGTCCGTCAAAGTTAACCGGCCCATTATTTTTTCAAGGGAAAAATTTCATACAACTCTCCCAAAATTTATCAAAATAACAAAAAGGTTCTCGTAAAATTACAAAATATCTACAACTCTATGTGTTCTTTGAAAATTATGGGATCAATCAATCCCTGCTGTCACGCCGATTAACTCAGTGTATAGTTATAGAACATGTGAGAGTCGTATCAAATTATTAGTTTTTAATTTTCAAGTTTCAATTTTTTTATTTATTATTATTTGTCCACCTTTCTGATGGACTTTTAATTTGTATGGGTCTTGGTTGATTCTCATCATTTATTTTTTTTGAAATATTTTCAATATTTGGTGATGATCATTGAGAACTAAATTGTCAACTTAACTTATATAAATAAAGTTGTCAATTAATCAATTTCAAATTGGATGACTGTTATCAGATATTGGCCGGTTTTACGTGCTAAAAAATCATAGAATAGATTTTACAAAATTAAAACTGATTAAGAACAATTTAAATGAAAAACTGTTTTTTATAAAATTGGTTTTTTTATTTTTTTTTTCTTTCGTGAGTTTGTGACAGATCATGTTATAGGAAATCATAACCACAAACAAAAAGCCATGCAGAACTCCTAGGGATTTACAAATTCTTAGAAACAATAGCTAATTGCATTTTTAATCCTCTTATTAAAGGGGTAAGAATGATTAGTTTTAATCATGCTTAATTAATCAATAAGAAAAAGTAGAGAGAGGCATATATATAAGAATTTGTTCAAACTTTATAGGGCTATATTGATTTCCTAACTATGTTTGTAGAAGATTAATTTTTTTTTTCTCTCATAAAAGTTTGAGATCTAACGAATATGGATAGTAAAAAAAAAAAAAAAAGAGTTACCAATATATTTTTCTGGAAAATAGTTTGACTCAATAGTTAATACAGATAAAAAAAAGTTTTTGCCTCTCTAAGGGACATGACGATAAATTAATAAAACTCTGTAAAACTGATCAGAAAAAAAAAATCTAAAGTAAATTATAACCGATCGACATAGAGAAAAAAAGATTTAAATAACTGACATAGATAGATAAAGAAAAATCGATTAAACAGTTTGACTCTCTAACTAACAAATTAACACAGATAATAAAAAGAAAAATCTGGACTGTCTAACTACATGACGTATTACACTGATAGAACATATACTACACGGATAAAAACGGATAAACATATACCACACGTATAAAACTGAAAGAACATATGTTACACGTATAAAAACGGTTTGATACTCTAACAAACACTGATAAGGGAGGAAAAAAATTGGACTCTCTAACAAACATTGATGAGCTATATAAGTGGGTCCACGTATCTCATAGAGAGCACCTATATTTCAATATAATAATAATAATTTAGAGTCACAAAAAAAAAAAAAATTTAATCTACCATGACCGATGAAATGATGATCGTAGGAGGATTAAAGGAGCACTTTCACTCTCTCAACAACATCGATATTCATCCTTCATATGAGAACATGTGAGTCTTATCACCTTCCCTCTTATTAGTTTTTAATTTTCAAGTTTCAATTTTTTTATTTATTATTGTTTGTTCGTCTTTCTGATAATAGACTTTTAATTTGTATGAGTCTTGATTGATTCTCATCATTTATTTCTTTTGAAATATTTTCAATATTTGGTGATGATTATTGAGAACTAAATTGTCAACTTGACTTAACTTATATAAATAAAGTTGTCAATTAATCAATTTCAAATTGGATGACTGTTATCAGATTTTGGTTTTACATGCTAAAAAATCATAGAATAGATTTTACAAAATTAAAACTGATTAAGAACAATTTAAATGAAAAACTGTTTTTTATAAAATTGGTTTCAAATTAAGTTTTGATTTTTTTTTTTTTTCATTCGTGAGTTTGTGACAGATCATGTTATAGGAAAACATAACCACAAAAAAAAAAAAGCCATGCAGAACTCCTAGGGATTTACAAATTCTTAGAAACAATAGCTGATTGCATTTTTAATCCTTTTATTAAAGGGGTAAGAATGATTAGTTTTAATCATTCTTAATCAATAAGAATAAGTAGAGAGAGGCATATATATAAGAATTTGTTCAAACTTTATAGGGCTATATATATTGATTTCCTAACTATGTTTGTAGAAGATTTTTTTTTTTTTTCTCTCATAAAAGTTTGAGATCTAACGAATATGGATAGTAAAAAAAAAAAAAAAAGTCACCAATATATTTTTCTGGAAAATAGTTTGACTCAATAGTTAATACAGATAAAAAAAAGTTTTTGCCTCTCTAAGGGACACGACGCAAAATTAATAAAACTCTGTAAAACTGATCAGAAAAAAAAAATCTAAAGTAAATTATAACCGATCGACATAGAGAAAAAAAAAGATTTAAATAACTGACATAGATAGATAAAGAAAAATCGATTAAACAGTTTGACTCTCTAACTAACAAATTAACACAGATAATAAAAAGAAAAAACTGGACTGTCTAACTACATAGATAAGATTTTATCAGAACTTTCTGTCTCTCAATACCGACCTTTCCTCTGGGAACATGTGAGTTTTAATAGTTTTACTCTTATTAATTTTTGTATCTTCAGGCGTATATGTTTCATTATTATTATTATTATCTATCGACTTTTGTGTGGATCGGTCTTGATTAAATCGGATTAATTTGTGATTCCTTTTATAAACTTACACGGTCGTGTTTGATTCTGATAATTGATTTCTTTTTTAAATATATTCAATCTTTAGACCCAATTCAAATATACCTGTCAATCTGATTTGACATATACATGATCGACTTTAGATGATTTGATAATACTTCAAGTGTTATACGACAGTAATTTAAGTACCAAGCGACACCAAAAACTTAAATGACATTTAAGTTTATCATAATAAACCTATATAAGTTCTTACAAATTTAAAATCGGGTATACAAGTTCTTTAAACGACTATTGTTAGTCAATTTAGTTCATGAGTTAATTTCTTATCCAATTTATTGATAATATTATCATTATATTCAATCCGTGTGAAATTAAGCACACATATAAATCAATGAAAAAATAGAAAAAATATATAAATATTTTTAAATGATAATTTTACCCTTGATCAAACTCATTTCCACGTTCTTTTTCATTGTGAATTTTGTCGTTATTGTTGCCTATTATTCCATTGTTTTTTTTTTTTTTTTTTGTTTCTAATTCAAACAATAGTAATTGTGAGGATGATTTATTTATGTATTGTATTTAATACATTATATATATTACTTAAGTTTTTTATTTTACATTTTTAACACAAGTTAAAAAGCTATTGTTATTCATCATGTTTTGCATCGTAGAAGGTATAATGGTTAAACTAGTGTTTTAAAACCCGACCTGACCCGCAAACCAATTGAACTGGTTAGACCTTCACTCGCCTCGAATCCTGGTTCGATTTATCCTTAAAACCCAATCAACCCACCAGAGTTGAACCGACGGTTTTTGTGAACGCACAAGTTTATTAAGCCAATCGATTCTTTAGTCATAGAAATAATGATTAATTACATGATAAAATATGAAATATAATAAAAAAAAAGTTTAGATTTTATATACTAAAATCATGTTATAATATTAAATAAAAAATTTATATAAAGTTTTCTAAAATATTTTATATTTTCAATTTAGTGTTGATAATTAATATATTTATTATATATATTATAATTATATCACGGTTCAAATCCGGTTGACCCGATAGTTGAACCAGTGACCCTTGACCCGGTAATTTTTCTGGTTCATTGAACGGTTCAATTTTTAAAACATTGGTTAAATTACACCCATGGTTACCATGATGGGTTAATCATTATTAATAGTAGGAAAGTATTAGATATTTCCTGTGATGTAATTGTCCAACCCTAAATTTTCAAGAACTAATGTGGGTTTATAGATGTTTATAGGAACTCAAATTTCTTTAACCCAAAATTAAATTGTAAAACTAGCATTAACTAAGTATTGTGTATAAGACATTTAAGCCTAAATTTTGATTATGCACCTCATCATCATCCATTTAATTAGTAGTATTGCTGGTAAGGGTGCAACTTTAATAGGTTAAGCCGAATCCGAATTTATATAAACCAATTTTTTTCGTATCTGGGTTAATAATTTTTTTGTTTGGTTCAGGTATGGATTAAAAAACTAATAAGCTGATTTAATTTAGTTTGGGTTTGGTTTCGGTTTCATTTCAAAAAATTAAATTAATCGAACCAAATTGAATTGAAATTAAACTTATGATTACTTATAATTAACATTCATTTAAACCATTCCATTTTACATTAAAAATTCAATTGTTTGTCCATTGTACCACTATCTTTGATTCGATTTATTGGAAATAGGAAATCAAATTATAATTATACTTGAAAATCGTACCGAATTTAAAAGGAATTGGAATTGCTAAAATTATAAATCAAATTAAAATTATTTGATCAACTTGGACCAAAGCAAACCGTTAATGATTGATGGTGTGGATCAAGGGAGTACAAAGGACCAGTCGCAAGATTAGAATTCACCACAAAATCGATTCCCTCTTCAGACATGAGGTTGATTGCACCCCTAATAATTGAATATTATAATTTAAATGTCTCGATCACTATATAATATTTTAAAACTAATTCTGTTTTGGTACACAATGGTATTTTCAAAGACTGATGTATGTATGTTTGTTACTTTACATCTTATAGACAATGGTCGGATTTGCCAAGCCATCTACTGGAGCTCATTTGCAACCGATTGAATTATGGAGAATCCATCAAATTTGGAGCAGTCTGCAAGACGTGGCAGGAGGCTTCAGCAAACTACAACGAGATGAATGACGAACATCCATTGACGTTTATGTCAATCCATTTACCAAACAGAACATGTTACTTCCATAGCATCATGGACTGTGCAGAGTCATTCTCAACAATTGGACCTTCAGATTTCAATTACAGGTCTCCTCTTAGCAGCTCGCATGGTTGGTTCTTGCAAAGTTACTACTGTAAAAGGACAGGGGACTATCGATTCCATCTTTACAATCCTGAAGACGAAGAGGCTCCCTTGATCAGTCTCCCACCATGTCCCTCTAACCGCTTTGTCAAATGTGGTCACATAGTGCGCCCTCCCTCGGCACCCGATGGGTTCTTGATCGTGTTGGACAGAGGTGAAGGTGATCTCTCGATCATGAGGCCCACATATATACGGTGGAGAGAGTTGTCGTCTCCAAGTAGTTATTTCTACAACAGATTCAAAGATATCGTCCAGATTGGAATGGATGACAGGTTGCTTTATGGGTTGGACTTAGGAGGTCATCTTTTCACTATAGATGCCTTTCGTCGTACCATCACAAAATTGCCCGTGCCTAGACTCAGGAGCCGCAACATGTATTTGATTGAATCCACCGGAAATGTTTATACTGTTTTGGAGTTTCGGCACCGAAGGAATGGCCGACTTCGCCCTATGAAATTTAAAGTCTTCCGGTTGGACCTTCTCAACTTAGCATGGGTGAAGGTGGATGATCTCGGTGATCGTGTTGCGCTGCACGTGTCAGAGTCATGTTCGACACTAGTAAGAACTCGAAAAGGCATGGGGAATCGAATTTACTTCTTCGATGGAAAATTTCACAACAAACAGTACTGGAATGTGTATGATATGAAAAATAGGAGCATCAAGCGTGGACCTAAGTTTAATTACGAGCATGTTGACGGATTGTCTTGGTTTATGCCCTCTCTTAGATTGAGACAGTAAAATAATCGTTACATTTAAATTTTTTCCTTCTTTAAATCCATATGGACTATCTTAATTTGAACAGGGTCCCTTTGCGCAATGTATTAATTTCCTATGAGCTACTTGCGGATGGCCTCCTTCACCCAACCCAGTTTGTTTGTTATTCTGTCAATCAGTGGGGGTAAACAATTATTTCACCAATTTTGAGTAATTTTGTCATTCACGTACTGTAGATAAACAAGTGGGTAAAACATGTAATAGGTCAAACATGCTCCTGAAAAATTAAAAAAAAAAGGCTTAATTTGTTGTTTCTCCTTCTTAATCGGTTACACTGAAATGTTAGGAATAGCCAGTGGACAGTTTCATAGACATTTTTAATCTTTTGAAATCATAAATCTTGTATAATGAGTTATACTCTTTGACGAAAAATGTATATTGTTCTATTTTAAATTAAATAAGATAATTTTTAATAAAGTATATGCTTCAATAGATGACTAATGAGATATATGAGATTGCATTTAGGGTTGTAAAAAGAAGTGTGTAAATGTATTTAATTGAAGGTTTGGGACAACCACGTGGATAGTTATAATTTTTTTTAAATAGTAAATCTCATCTAATTACTTATCCGCTTTAGCGACAATTATACATTGTTGTATTTCAAATTAAATGAAACATTTTTTGTGAAAATGTAAAATTTTTTTAGTAAGGTGTATACCTCACTGGATGGCTAACAATATATCAGATTGCATTAAGGTTAACTGTAAAAAAGAATCATGTGTGTAACAACATTGTTTTAAATGATTTATATTGTATAACCCAAGCACTAATTTTTTCGTTTTAATTGATTATATCTTCCATAACTCAAGCACCGAAAGAATGCATGTTGTTCAAATTGATTTTCTTTTCTCTTTTATTAGTTTCTTATCTAACATATATACTTTTGATCATTCCCTTCTAAATGGACAATGTCAGTGACACTAAAAAAAAAAACAGAGTCAAACCAGAAGAACCAACTCAACTTGTACTTTCTGGCTAAACAATTCAGTCTTTCACCTTCGTTGGCGACGGAAGTCGAGGTCCTCCTTGAGCAGCAGATGAAAGGGTGTTTGTTTAAGCTGAGTTGGTTTTTGTTTGTTTAAGTTGAGTTGGTTTTTGTTTGTTTAGGTTGAACAAGATCATTTATATATACGGGGATAAAAGAGCTTTTTTTTGTTATGGTGGGTTAAATTATTGACTACACATTAAGCTTGATAAATGACGGCAGGGGGGTTTGTGAATTAAACCCATATATAAAAGGGTTACATGAATATTCAGATTTTTTTAGGGGCTAATCTGAATATCCGATATTTTTTTAGTGGTTTACATGCATTTATCCCTAAAATAAAATAAACCAACCCTCCCCTAACTCAAAAAAAAAAAAAAAAACCGAAGTCCACCTGAAAGAACCCTTTAATCTGCATGAAGAGTCCATGCTTGCACAGTTTTTTATCAATACTCTCCAGTGCACCCAATCATCATTAAATCATTTTTTTGTGTTAACTAATCAAGTTGCTTAATAAATATGAGTATCTAGTAAAACATAGGTAGGTAGCATGTTTTACAATTACATCCCAGTGTGACATTAGATTCAAATGTAGAGCAATTTTTTTGGACATATATGTAATCAAATCTAATTACTATGTAAATTGATGTATGCTAACAAATCCATATTTGTATGTAAACAATTTATATTTAAAAAGACCACCAATAATTAGAACTTTAAAAATCTGAACTCTAAGCTTAAAATATGCAAACGGACATATGGCCTGTCAACCATGTTTCGTTTGGAGATTTTAATTTAGTTAAAAATTTTTTTTTATCTTTGTGGTGGTGTACAAGAGGTAATAGAATAAGAAAATTACGTAAAAGCTCAACAGTCCAAAAAAAAAAAAAAAACAAATTGTACATATACCCTTGTTAAATTTTAATTTTATCAAAATACCTATAAAAAAATTCACAATACAAAAATACCTCTCAAAAATATTGAGTGAGTGCAACCGTACTTATATGCCACACATGGTGAAGAACTTTGGATTAACCATGGTTAAAAAGTCTAACTCTTCATATATATTGACCTAAATGCCCTTACTAATTTTGAAAAAAAAAAGTTTTTTTTGCATAAACACCCCTCTTAAAACCCATATTTTTGGAATTACCTTTATTATTTTCACCATTACATAAATACCCCTGAAATTTTAATAAATTGTGCAAATTTACCCCTCTGTCAGTTGTTTTTAAGAACGCAGACCGAACCGTGGTTAGATTTTTAACCATACCAGTATCCTATAAAATGACCAATTTACCCTAACTTAAATCACATACCCATCTCAACCCTATATGAAAAAGAAAGAGAGAAGGTTCAAGGAGGAAGAAGGGACTAGGGTTCAAGTCGTTCGACCATCCAAACATAGCGTGATGAGGGTATTTTGAACTATTTATATGTGATTACGGTGACTAATGGAGATATTTTAATCAATTCTCACGAACACTAACCTGATGAACAAATTTACACGATGTATTAAAATTTAAGGGATAATTACGTAAATACGATTTTTAAGAGAGATATATATGCAAAAATAATAAAAAAATAAAAATAAAACTCACTTTGGATAATTTGAGAGTAGAAAGGTTATTTCAACACTTATAACAGAATAAAAAAAAAATATTAATCATACCAGACAAAATTTGATCAAAGGGGCACGGTTGCACTGCTTAAAGTTTTTTAAGGGTTTTTTTACGTTGTGAATTTTTTCAATGGTATTTTAACAAAATTAAAATTTAACAAAGTTATATATATATACATATATATATATATATATATATATATATATATATATGTGTATATATATACACACACACACACACACACAGAAGGGCTCTAAAACGGGAACGGGCGCCCGTTTAAGAGCAAAGTTGCGGACGAGTAGAGGTCCATCATTTCAAGGGCTGTGATTCAAATCCACTTATATCAAATGTTCACAGAGAACACTTAAATCAAACCAACCCCTCAACCCAAGTTAAACGACCTAACCTAAGTTAACCCAACCCCCTCCCTTTCTCTCAACCCATTCTCTGTCTCTTCCCTCTCTCAACAAAACTGAAACATAAAACCTCCCCCTCAAATCGATCGCCGCCGATCACCCTCCTTGATGACGCTGCTCAACCCCTCAACGCCGATTGATCACGCAAAGGTTTTTTTTTCTAGATCTAGGGTTTTTTTAACATGATCTATGATGTTTTAAGTTTCTCATTTTGGGATTTTCTCTATTTTATCTAGATCGAGTTTTTTTTGTTAAAGCTTTTTTAGGGGTGGGTCTATGAATCAAATAATATGAACCATTGTATTATATGTTTGAATGTGTACTCTGAGCCCTACTGCAAGGCCTAATAACAAGCATATGAAATCATAGATCTTAATATACCCTTCAGTGTAGATATCACTTTTTTTTTTGTTCTGACTGAGTCACCTTTAGTCACTTTTAATTTTTTTTAAAAAAATAAAAATAAAATCTGAACATTGCATTGACAAAAATGTAGTTTCTGAATTGATTTTTTTCACATAAAGAGTTCTTGTCATTTTGTCTCCATTGATAATTCTCATAATTATTTTTTGTAAGAAAATGTCTCTGATTATGTACTCAGAAATTGATTTAACGCTTATAGTAATTCAATTCATTTCTGATTAGTTGGGGATGGGGAAGAGATTATACACTGGACATTGCATGATATTCCATCTCATAATTTTTTTAGGGGTGGATCTGAGATTTAATTGGATCTAGACTCTTCAGTGTAGATATCACTTTTTTTTTGTTCTGATTGAGTCACCTTTAATCACACGATATTCCATCTCTTAATGTTTTTTTGACAAAAAAATAAAAATAAAACCTGAACATTAATGCTTGTGAAAAAAATGTAGTTTATGCATTGATTTTTTTTTCATATAAGAGTTTTTGTCATTGACATTTCATCATGTGAAAGGTGCTGTCTAAGGTTTGCATTTTCTTTTTTCTTCTTTTTTATAAGTAGGTTGGAGGCTTGACATGAGAGTACATATGACACTGTTTATGTGCTTATAGTCTTAACATTAAGATCAGGAGTTACATTTTAGTGGAAATGTTGTTCCCTTGCATGCCATGAAATTCAAAGAAAGAGGGCTCGTACATATATATTCATTGAACCAAGGTTCAATAATATTTCATTTTCAGGCCTTTTTTTTTCTCCTATGTGAGCTTGAATGATAAAAAAGGCATATTAAGTAGTGCTTACCATTACACTGACTAACACTCTAACAGGGGGTGTTTGAATATTGCAGGAACCAGAAAGGGCCAATGTTAGTGTTTGATTGACATTGATCCTGAAAGATGACCCTCCCCCATTTAACAAAGAGTAGAGGCATCTCAGATTGGATTGGACAACGCTGACCAGATGTGAACAGCAGGAAGACGCCGGAGTCAATGTGTTCCCTGACTGAGCAGATCCTATGATTGCAGTTGTGCATCCTGACTGAGAAGGTGATCCTACGATGAACGTGGTTGTGACAAGAATCACTGCTATGCCAGAATATAAGCCTCTCAGAGCCATTTTACTTCTGTTTGTATTTGTTTCTGTGCTGGGATTGTAAGTGCAAAAAGCTTTTATTTACTTGAGAGTGCTGAACATCGACATCCATTTTATTGGATTATAGCAGTTATCCAATTTTTTCCTCGATGAATATTGGTGTAATATTGAATGATACGTGGCAGTTACAATTTTAAAAAATTTTCTTTGATGGAATATTTCAGAATTCTCTGTTTTTTCTATCCGTGGTGTGTTAATATGGTCGGAAACATGAACATGCTTCGGGTCTGTGAAAATCAGTATGTTTATGAGTTTTTGATGATATCTCTATCAGAGGAAGTGTCTCTGTTTTCATAATTCAAGTCAGCTGTTCATGTTCAGTCTGTATGGATGTTATGTTCTAGTTCATATTGTAACAATCTTGAAAAAGTTTTTTTTTTTTTTTTGAAAAAAGTATTCCAATCAGAGCATAAACTCATCAATTGCATGTAAAGAAACTCAATTAAAAATGAAGAAAAGTTGTATCACACATTGTTTGACAAATCACAATTTCACTTCCTATAACACATCCTTAAAATGTCTTAGTCATTCTTCAGTGACTGAAAATTTTAACTCTTACATCAGTTGTGAAAAGCTCATATTTTCATTTTCTTCAGCTAAAAAGACAATTCCATAAAAAAACCAAACAACCCATGAACACAAGAAGGGGAAAAAAAACCTTTTTTCAGTGTTCACTGAACATAAAAAAAAAAATCAAACCCATAAACAAAATCCCACCTTCTTTCTTAACCTCCATGAACATCCCTCGCCGGAACCTCCGAAGATCTCAACGTAGTCGTCGAACCTCCCCACCGCCGCCGCCATGGGTGCCATGTAAGGGGCGGCAACGAATTTCGGGGGACCACCGAAGACGTCGTCGTATACCGACTTGGTGGGGTGAACCAAGCCGTTGCCGTTGGGGATCCTCCATGATGGGTGCTTGTAGTTCTCCATTTTTTTTCAAAAAAAAGTGGTTTTTTAGGATTCTTTTGAGGCTCTCTCTGTGCGGAGAGTCTCTCCGTCGGGGAGGGTCATCAGCGTCGGGAGATCCCGTCGGGGAGGGGGAGCGGCAGCGGCGTCCATTGGGGAGGGCTGATCGGCGATTTGAGGGAGGGTTTTTTTAACGGTTTCAGTTTTCGGGGAGGGCTGGTTCCGTTGGGTTGTTTTAACTAGGTTGGGTTGGGGGTTGGTTAAGACTGTGATTGCATTAAATGAGAGCACAAATCAGTGGACTTTTGGTTTTCTTCGGAACTTAATCACAGCCCTCCATTCCGTGTTCTTCTACTCGTCCGCAAATTTTAAAAAACGGGCGTCCGTCGGAGAGCCCCACTGTGTGTGTGTATATATATATATATATATATAAATCCCAAAAAAAAAAATTACATCAACGGCGATGACCGGATGGACGAGCCGTAGCGGGATGACGTTCAAGATGCACTCGATCAACAAATATATATAGTAATGTGTATACATACATATCGGAACGCGTACCAATACATGACAAACCAAGGTGAAGGTCCAGTCATCATTATTCAACTGTACCTACTGTTGGCCGTCCGATCGATGGATCCTCGATCGGGCGGTCCAGCTCGCAAACCTCATGATATAAAATACAGCGGTGACCGCAACGAATCCGAACACGTACCACATGACAAAGTGACAAACCAAGGTCATCATTCAAACGGTACTTATCGTCTTCCTATCACTTTGTGTTTCAGTTTTTTTTTAAAGTAGGTCATATGGTCTCCATCATATCTCTCACTCTCTTTCTTTCTTTCTTTCTTTCTTTCAGTCATCATCGTGGGTTTTAAAAAAACTTCTTCAATTTCCTTCTACCTGGTACGTCACTTTTCTTTAATTTCAATTAATTCAGTCTCCCTCCCCCAACCCTCACTCCCCCTCCCTTTTTTAATCTTTCTTTCTCTCTCTTTCTTGGTGGATCTGTCTTCTTGATCACAGGAACCATGGATACCAATACCATCACAGCATCTATCACGAAGTCAAGGGAAGTCAAGGGTTACCGATCCAACAAAACTTTCTGCGAGGTCTTCACGGTCGTGATAGGCCGTCATGAGATTGAAACTATGTTTACGGCAGACGACGAATACGTAGTAAATTGGCTGGGAGCGGACTACCTCCGACCGGCAGCTGACGAAGGCGGAGAAGAGTCAATCTTGGTTGGTTTTGCCACCTTCAGAGGGATTCATGAAGAAAGATGGGGTGTGACTACAGTCGTCTTGTGCGTCAAAGAGCATTGTCTCGTGTACCCCGTCAACGGGAAGGAGCCTATCGAAGAACTTAAACATCTGTTCGAGAGAGCAGATGTTCTGATGGTTGGACTGAACTCGGCCAGGGACGCCGGGGATATCAAGAATCAGTGGAAGACTCCATTTAGCAACTCAGTCGACCTGCTGACACTAGTTAAAAGCAAATATTCGAACAAGTACCTCATCAACGAAGGCGAAGTGTGCCTCGAAGAGCTCGCGAGGTTGGTACTTCCTCGCGCGGACGTCGAAGACATCGAAGGAACGCAAGACAAGTCGTCGGAACATGATCTCCTGCAGATAGTGGCAATGTCTTCGAAATTGGAGAACAGTCATTGGCTTTTGGTTCCAGGTGAACCAGATCTCGAAAAGATCAAGTTGGCTACCGTTACTGTCTTCCTATCGTTGAAGATTGCCAATAGATGTTTGTAAATGCATTGATCATTAGGTTTCTTGAATGGGTCTGTTATTTGAGGTATACATTCTTGAACAGTACCTTTTCATTCTTGCTGAACACTTTTCCATTCTTGAGTGCACGAATCTTGTAAGTAAAAAAGAAAAGATATGATACAATGCTGCATCAGTTTTGATCCATTTTTAATTTTTTGTTTGAATTATTATTGTTTTTGGTCATGCGTGCTTACTGCTCGGTCAAACCATTTCGACAGACGTCCACGTACAAGGCGTACTGGACGATCTGGAGAGGCACGTGTTTGATATTCTTGTTTTGTTAATTAAAATTTTGTTTATAATTAAATTTGTTTTGTTAATTGCGTTGACGTGGGTCCGTCGGTCTATCGGACGCCTGCATGGGACCATACATGCAGAAGGACGCGCGAAGGTTAGGGTTTGGAGAGGCTCAACTGAGCAATATAATTAACGTAGAATATGTTTATTCGCATTTACGACGATGTGATTAATTAACTAGTATACAGTATAGATGATGTGATTAATTACATTCATTCATCCAGTTTTGGTAGAAGCAGACACCATTTTTTTTTAATTAATTAATTTGACCCGTTAGACGTAATCAGATTTAAAAAGTAAAAACAGAAAGAAAAAAAATTCTAATAAATGGAACCAATGAATACGACGAACAGAAAGATTTTGAATTACACGTGTACGTACGGAAACGCTGCAGTTTTCATCTGCTTAGAATCAGAAATTGAAGTGCACAAATAACCTTGAACTCAGGACGAATACGAATCAAGAATTGATATAATCATTGACAATTACGATACTCACGATAGGTCAGAAAAATATTCTTCATCTGAGGATCCATAGGCGCGAGTTGATCGCAGTAATCAGACAAAAGATAATAAAAATCACGAATAGAAAGCTCCCCTTGATAAGAAGTAGAAATGGCTTGATATAGATAGAATTCCTAAATACCATCAGTCTGCGTGTAGAAATTTTTAAGAAAGTCCCAATATTCATTGACTATAATAAACGACTATAAATGTTTACGGATATTTGGAACAACCGAAGAAGCAATATAGGCTTTCACCCGAGAATCGGCCTCCTTCCATGTCAACAATGCCTTAGTATATGCCTTATCTCTGGCCTTGATGGTGGTCTCATCGGAACCCGGTGGAGATGGTTCAAGTACGGGAGCCAGATAGGTGCCAGTAACATGACTTAATAGACAATGATAATCAAGCTGAAGCTCAAGACTGATAGACCAAGTGTCATAATTGTTACCATCAAACTTGACATCGATGATCTGAGTGTTATCTGTAACCATAATAACCAAACAACGAGAATAACAAAAGAATATATGTCTCGGATGAAGAAAATAAGGTCACAGATACGTGCAGAATGAAAAATTGAGCAAAACGAGTACCAATATGACTATATTTGGAGTCCGAATAAGCCCGTAGCGGCCGGATAAAGAAAACACCGAAAGATCGATGACGGAGCGGCAAACTGTCACGGAAACGGTTCGGGCCGCGGATCCGGGTTGAGCGCTGGTGCTGGAACCCGGTTGGGCGTGGAGCTGGGTCGTGCGCGAGCAGGTGCAGGTGCTGAGCCAGGCGTGCGCGAAGCGCTGGATCAGAGACGTGTTCACGCGTCTAGACTCGGGACAAATTCCTGGAAGATCTGGGATGCTGTCCGTGACAGGATCCCAAGATATTCGGGCTGATTGGCGCTAATCTGCATTGATCACTCGACACGGAGACGGCGCGCAGGCAGCGCGCGGACGACGTGCTTGCAGGTCGGGCGCTCGCGGGCAGTGCGTAGACGGGGCGCGGGCGTGGCAGGGTGGAGCTGGACGGCATGGTAGAGTGGCAGAGCAGCACGAGGCGGCGCAGCTCAGCCTCAGGCGGCACTGGGCGGCAGCAAGGCGGCTCAGGTGGCGTTGGGCAACAGCGGGGCTGCGCGAGGCTGCGTTAGAGGCAACGGATCTGCACAGGGCAGCTTCGGGGCTGCAGCAGGGGCAGCGGATCTGCGAGGAGCAGCGGCAGGGCTGCGCGGGGGTGACACGAACGGGACGACAGACATCGGAGCGTCGACGATCTCGCAAACGGAGAATAATGCCAACAGAAAATCAAAGAAAAAAATTGGATTCAAGCTCTGATATCATGTTAGAATCAGAAATTGAAGAGAATGAATGAAGAATATTATTAGGGTTTGTATCCAATATTTATAGTACAAAAAGGGAAACGAGGAAAAGACTAATCTACCCTTAACCCTAACATATATATACATTTAACACATACCACATTGTATCGGGAGGATGGCGATCTGAGTATAAATCTGATTCATAATATGCTGGGGTTTGGATCTTCTACTTGTTATTCTGTACTTGTTTTGTGCTTTGATCAATCAGATGGTCATAAATTCATCAAATAATTAAAATGAATCCTTTTATCCATTCATGATTTGATATATTTATAACTATTTGATTTTAAATCTGATAATGTAGCGATCCCATAATAAAAATTAAACAAGATACAAGTTGAAAAAAATAAACTGATAGATCCAAACCCAATACACTTAAGGTTAAAAAATAAAAAAGGAGCTGACACAAAAGCCTAAACGTGGATTTCGTTCAAAACAATTAAAGGTGGAAAACCCTTCACACCTACATGACACTTTAAGAAACCAGCATGCATGACCCAACATGACACTTTATTAACACTGTAGGGCACACAATGTGAAGATATATGGGTCAGTTTTTATGACACGTGGGTTGTTTTGACACAGCACATTAGTGATCGAGAACAACATGGTGGATGCATGAATCATATAATATATTGAATCAATGTTTTATCTTGTTATTATATTAAATACCTATAATATTTTTTGTGTGCATAAAATTAAGAAAATTAAAGTTTAAATTTTAAAATAAAATAAAAATTATTTTTAAAAAATTACTGGCCCACTAGGCCCATGGGCCGCCCCCTCAGCCGGGTGGGCCAAACTGGGAACGGCCCGTTAAAGTTAACCGGCCCATTAATTTTTCAAGGGAAAAATTTCATACAACTCTCCCAAAATTTATCAAAATAACAAAAAGGTTCTCGTAAAATTACAAAATATCTACAACTCTATGTGTTCTTTGAAAATTATGGGATCAATCAATCCCTGCTGTCACGCCGATTAACTCAGTGTATAGTTATAGAACATGTGAGAGTCGTATCAGCTTCCCTCTTATTAGTTTTTAATTTTCAAGTTTCAATTTTTTTATTTATTTTTATTTGTCCACCTTTCTGATGGACTTTTACTTTGTATGGGTCTTGGTTGATTCTCATCATTTATTTTTTTTGAAATATTTTCAATATTTGGTGATGATCATTGAGAACTAAATTGTCAACTTAACTTATATAAATAAAGTTGTCAATTAATCAATTTCAAATTGGATGACTGTTATCAGATATTGGTTTTACGTGCTAAAAAATCATAGAATAGATTTTACAAAATTAAAACTGATTAAGAACAATTTAAATGAAAAACTGTTTTTTATAAAATTGGTTTCAAATTAAGTTTTGATTTTTTTTTTATTTTATTTTTTTCTTTCGTGAGTTTGTGACAGATCATGTTATAGGAAAACATAACCACAAAAAAAAAGCCATGCAGAACTCCTAGGGATTTACAAATTCTTAGAAACAATAGCTGATTGAATTTTTAATCCTCTTATTAAAGGGGTAAGAATGATTAGTTTTAATCATGCTTAATTAATCAATAAGAAAAAGTAGAGAGAGGCATATATATAAGAATTTGTTCAAACTTTATAGGGCTATATTGATTTCCTAACTATGTTTGTAGAAGATTAAATTTTTTTTTTCTCTCATAAAAGTTTGAGATCTAACGAATATGGATAGTAAAAAAAAAAAAAAAGTTACCAATATATTTTTCTGGAAAATAGTTTGACTCAATAGTTAATACAGATAAAAAAAAGTTTTTGCCTCTCTAAGGGACACGACGCAAAATTAATAAAACTCTGTAAAACTGATCAGAAAAAAAAATCTAAAGTAAATTATAACCGATCGACATAGAGAAAAAAAGATTTAAATAACTGACATAGATAGATAAAGAAAAATCGATTAAACAGTTTGACTCTCTAACTAACAAATTAACACAGATAATAAAAAGAAAAATCTGGACTGTCTAACTACATGACGTATTACACTGATAGAACATATACTACACGGATAAAAACGGATAAACATATACCACACGTATAAAACTGAAAGAACATATGTTACACGTATAAAAACGGTTTGATACTCTAACAAACACTGATAAGGGGGGGAAAAAATTGGACTCTCTAACAAAACATTGATGAGCTATATAAGTGGGTCCACGTATCTCATAGAGAGCACCTATATTTCAATATAATAATAATAATTTAGAGTCACCAAAATTTTTTTTTTAATCTACCATGACCGATGAAATGATGATCGTAGGAGGATTAAAGGAGCACTTTCACTCTCTCAACAAAATCGATATTCATCCTTCATATGAGAACATGTGAGTCTTATCAGCTTCTCCTTTATTAGTTTTTTTCATTCTTCATGGGTTTCAATATTTTTATTTATTATTTGTCCGCCTTTTTCTGATGATGAATTTTTAATTTGTATGGGTCTTGATTGATTCTTATCATTTATTTCTTTTGAAATACTTTCAATAGTATAAATAAAGTTTTTAATTAATCAATTTTAAATTGGACGACTGTTCTCAGATTTTGATTTTACGTGCTAAAAAACCATAGAATATATTTTACAAAATTAAAACTGATTAAGAACAATTTTGATGAAAAACTGTTTTTATAGACCATGTAATAGGAAAACATAACCACAAAAAAAAACAAAAGAAAAAAAATAAGAACTCCCAGTGATTTACAAATTCTTAGAAACATATGATATATATAGCTGATTGCATTTTTAATCCTCTTATTAAATGGGTAAGAATAATTAGTTTTAATCATGCTTCGTCAATAAGGAGGAGTAGTGAGAGGGATAGAAGAATTTGTTCAAACTTTATAAGGTCTATATTGATTTCTTAACTATATATATATATATATATAATATATATATATATATAATCATTTTAAAATGTTTATAGAGGATAAAATTTTATTTTTCTCTCATAAAAGTTTGAGATCTAATGAAACATGGATGGTAAAAAAAATAGAGCATTAACTCAATCTATTTTTTCTGGAAAATATATAGTTTGATTCAATAATTAATACAAATGAAAAGTAAAATAAAATTTGTCCCTCTAGCTAACGAATGTAACGCAACATTAAAAAAATTCTTTCTCTAAAATTGATTAGAAAAAAAATCCAAGTTAATTAATAATTGATCGACACCGAGTTAAAAAACAATAAAACAAACATTAAAGTATCTCCAATATATATTAGCTAAACAAGATGTTAAAGTGTCATGTCAGCACTTTATACCTCCACTACACACTCATTTGTTACATTCCTATTTAATTGATTGTTGTTGCTCTAATGGACTAGTTAAATAAACTAGCCAAACCAATAGTGGGCCCCACCTCTCCACCCACTCAACCTCTCAAATGTATTTTTTATTAATTTTTTAAAGAGAACTATCACGTGGAGCCCACATTTAGCTCGCTAAAACACTAGCTACAGTTAACATGAAAGATAACATCTGACACGTAGGGCCCACATTTAGCTTCCTCTTAACATCTCCATTAGAGCAACATTTTTACATGTTATATAAAATATGACACTAACATGTTAGTTAACATATCCATTGGAGATGCTCTTACAAAGATTGTAAATGGCATCGGATCGTATGTGGCATGCAACAAGGATTCTTTGTTGCACACCACAGACGAGCAGTGGCGGCCGAGCCACCTTTGGCCCGGGGGGTCCCATGCCCCCTTGATTTTTCTATTTTTTTTTAAGAAATGATACGTTCATTGTCATTTTCATTTATGGTCCACATTAAAAAAAAAATTTAAAATGATATAATTTTTTAAAAAATTTTACATAAGTTATATTAGAGCTCCCTATTCATAAAAATCTTGATTCCGTCTTACATAACTGATTTACTTCAATATTTAAATGGATAAGGGATTTACATAACTGACACGGATAAAGAAAAATCTATTAAACAGTTTGACTCTCTAACTAACTCACACAGGTAAGAAAAAGAAAACATTTGACTCTCTAACTAAAACACAGATAAGATTTTATCATCACTATATCATCCTCTATAAATAAGTTCAGCACTTTCTCTCTCTCAACACCCTTACTGATCCTTCCTCTGGGAATGTGTGAGTTTTAATAGTTTCACTCTTATTGATTTTTGTATCTTCAGGGGTTTATGTTTTATTATTATCATCATCTATCGACTTTTGTGTTGATGGGTTTTGGTTAAATCGGATTAATTTGTGATTTATCAACTTACACGGGTCGTACGTGTTATTGATTTCTTTTGATTTATGTTCAATCTTTGTTTGCCATTTATTAGACTAATTCAAATATATCTGTCCAACTGATTTGACATATACATACATAATAGACTTTAGATGATTTTTGGATGATTTGATAATACTTAAAGTGTTTCACGACATTAATTATTTCAAGTACCAAGCCAAAACATAAGACAGTGATTTCAAGTTTAATGGTAAAAAAAGATTAAAGGCTAAGTAACTGGAAACATCCATAAATCCATATATATTCTTGCAGACTTAAAATTGGGCTTACAATTTACAAGTTCTTTTAAACTATTATCGTTAGTCAATTTAGTTACTGAATTAACTTTTTATCCATTTTAACGTTATATTTTCATAATATTACATTCGTATGAAATTAAACACCTATACAAATCACTGAAAAAATAAAAAAAAAACATATAGATCCTTTTACATGATTAACATTTTTGCTCCTAATTAAACACATTTTCACTTCCTTTTTCTTTTGTGGATTTTACCATTATTGTTGCTTACTATTACATTTTTTTTATTTCTATTTTAAACAATTATAATTGTGAAGATGATATTTTTAACTAATTCTATTTTGGTGGACAATTGTATTTTCAAAATGGATGCATGTTCATTAATTTCTATCTTGCAGGCAATGGTCGGACTTGCCAAGCCATTTATTAGAGCTCATATGCAACCAATTGAATTATGGAGAATCCATCAGATTTGGAGCAGTCTGTAAGTCATGGCAGGAGGCCGCTACAAACTATGAAGAGATGAATGATGAACATCCGTTAATGTTTATGTCAATCCATTCAAGAGACAGAATGTGTCATTTCCATAGCATTAGGGACCGTGTAGGCTCATTCTCAATAATTGAACCTTCCGATTTCAATTACAGGCCTCCTCTAAGCACTTCACATGGTTGGTTCTTACAAAGTTACTACTGTAAAAGGATAGAGGACTATCGATTCCATCTTTACAATCCTGAAGACGAAGAGGCTCCCTTGATCAGTCTCCCACCATGTCCCTCTAACCGCTTTGTCAAATGTGGTCACATAGTGCGCCCTCCCTCAGCTCCCGGTGGGTTTTTGATCGTCATGGACAAAGGTCAAGGTAACCTCTCGATCATGAGGTCCACATATATACGGTGGAGAGAGTTGTCATCTCCTAGTAGTTATTTCAATTACAGATTCAAAAATATCATTCAGATTGGAATGGACGACAGGCTGCTTTATGGGTTGGACTTTGGAGGCCATCTTTTCACTATAGATGTCTTTCGTCGTTCCATCACAAAATTGCCCGTGCCTAGACTCAAGAGCCGCTCCATGTACTTGATTGAATCCACTGGAAATGTTTATATTGTTTTGAAGTTTCAGAACCTGAGGAATGGCCGATATCGCCCTATGAAATTCAAAGTCTTCCGGTTGGACCTTCTCAACTCAGCATGGGTGAAGGTGGATGATCTTGGTGATCGTGTTGCACTTCATGTGTCAGAGTCATGTTCGACACTAGTAAGAACTCAAAAAGGCATGGGGAATCGAATTTACTTCTTCGATGATGCATTTCGCAACAAACAATATTGGAGTGTGTATGATATGAAAAACAGGAGCATCAAGCGTGGGCCTAAGTTTAATTACGAGCATGTTTACATATTATCTTGGTTTACACCCTCTCTTAGATTCAGAGAGAGAAATAATCGTTGAATTTAATTTTTTTCCCCCTTTGATTAATTTCTTATGGACTATCTAAATCTGAACAAGTTAATTAATCTTTTTAAACTTATATATTTCTGTGGGGGACATGAATGAAAGTTGATTTATTTATTTATTGGAAAATGAAAAACCATTGATTGTTGTTATGGTTCAACTTTTACTTTATGAAGTTTATGTAGGTTGCAAACTTGCGGTGTATACATGCACGAGGTAAATGATATATCCCACCTCTTCTAAAGATCTAATTGTAGTATGTACTATTTATTTTATTCTTTAAAAATCACATAATACTCTCTCATTAAAATATATACTGTTATATGAAATGATGTTTATATTGAGACTTTATAACATATTTTTTTTATTTTAAAAAATAAACACTTCCCACTACATTTTTAAAGAACTCCAATACATTGTTAACACTCCGCAATATATTATTTACATTCGCATAATTAGGTGAGAGCATTTTCAGTATTTTTGAACAACTTTGAAAGAACCTAAACATAATTTTTTTACGTTTAAAGGATCTATAAAAAAAAATAAAAAAAAACTTAAAATTTTTTAGAATTCAATAATAGATAAGTGATCAAATCGTATATATCTGATTAATATTTTCAAAAAAAACATTTATATAATAAGAGGTAGTAAATAAAATATACACGTGGATTTACATGGGGAACGCCCCGAAATGATTTTCCAGAGTCATCGTTGCACGTTATTACCACCACCCCATCCATTATTATCCACTCCCAGACAACGTAACACATTTGAATCAACGTCACTCAAAGAACTAAATTTTCCCTTTCCCTTCTTCCAAAGCGTGAAACTAACATGTCCATCCGTACGCTTACACGATCTATACATGCTAGAACCTCTCTCTCACGGATGTGAAAATCAAATCTTGCATTTGTTTAACTTTCTTGATCATAATTTGTTTAACATGCAAACAAATCACTGCATTTCTTGCATCTTGCATAACAGGTGATGGCAACGATCATACCATCGCTCACGAAAACGAGAGAGGTGAAAGGTTACACATCAGATCGAAACGATGTTTACGGCCGACGATGCTTACGCAGGGGATTGGCTGACAGGAGACCACCTCCGAGCGGCGGAGGCCCAAGCAGGGGAAGAGTCCATCTTCGTTGGACTTTCCACGTTCAGAGGGATCATAGATGGAGGCAGATGGGGTGCCACCACCATTGTTTTATAGGCCAGACATCATTGTCTGGTGTATGCCATCAATGGGACAAGAAGGCCCGTCGAAGCGCTCGGCCAGCTGTTCCAGCGAATTGACGTGGTGACGGTGGGACTACATACGGCGAGGGACGTCGGAAGTGTGAGGTCTCAGTGGGAAATAGAGATGACAAACCTGGTTGACTTGTTCACCATTGTGAAAACCAAGTTCTCGGATGATTTGGTGACAAAGAAAGGAATTGTATCTGAGGAGATCAAAAAGGAGGTTCGCTTGGAAGATATTGCTTCGGTTGTTCTATCTTACGCAGACGTCGCACATGATGACTTGGAAGATCGCCGCCTGAATGTTATCACCATGTCTCCTAAGCTGGAGAAGAGTAACTGGTTTTTGATTCCAGGTGATAAGGATGTTTTGGAGAAGCTGAAGCTGGCAACAATGGGTGTTTTTTTGTCATCCGTCATCGCAGAGAAATGTTGGAGCTAGTCGATCGTTTTCTTTGATGGGTTTAGCTAGCTTTCATATATTTGTTCATTCTTGAATCTTGATATTTCGTTCTTGAGTGTCTTGTATTGAAAAGAGAAAAAAACAAAGAAATGAAAGATAACGCAGAGTATTAGTTTGATACATTGAATCCATTTTCAGTTTCGGTTGTTTGTTCATATTCTTGCTTTAATATGTTAATTAAATTGACGTGCATGGGTCGCCGTACATGACGATCTGGAGAAGCTCTGCTAAGCAAACAATCTGGAATAGACATAGTTTCCATCCCAACTCAGGAGAATCCGTACGTGTTTGATATTCTTGTTTTGTTAATTAATATTTTGACGTGATTCAATGGCGGCACAGTGGATATATGGATGGAATCATTCATTCTTTAGTATGTCTTGTCAGTTAAAAAGAAAAGAAATAAAGCAGCATCATCAGATTTGATCTTGAATCCCATTTTTAATATTTTGTTTATAATTATTCTTGTTTTTGTTAATTATGTTGACGTGGGTCCGTCAGTCAATCGGACACTTAATTGCATGGAACCATGCATTCTTGCATGCAGAAAGACTATATATATATGATCGGGGGAGGATTAAAGAAGCACTCTCATTCTCTTGACATCCATACTCATCATTCCTCTGAGAACATGTGAGTCTTATATATTAGTTTCATTCTTATTAGTTTTATCATCCTTCATGGGTTTCAATTTTTTTTTTTTTTATTTGTCAACTCTGTGATGGATCATCCGTTTTGTCAATTTGTTTGAGTTTTGTTTGATTCTTATAATTTATTTCTTTTGTAATATGTCCTATCCTTGGTGATATTTAGATCTGGTTAAAAACCAATTGTCAAGGTTTCAGTTGATCAATTTCAAATGGGACGATTGTTTTCAGATTTTTGTTTTACGTGAGATAAAAATCCATAGAACAGTACTTTCTATAATATAAATTAAAGATTATGAACAGTTTTGATGAAAAACATTTTTTAGAAAATTGGTTCCATATTAAGTTATGATGTATTTTTTATTTTTATTTTTTGAAAAAAAAATTACTAGTTACAGATTCTTGGAATCAGTTATCTTGGAAACATATAACTGATTGCATTTTTCACCCTATTAAAGGAGTAAGAATAGTTAGTTTTAATCATGCTTCAATAATAATAATAATAATAAAATTTATTTTTAAGCCCATGTAAACTATGTTATTTGTTGATCGATCCCTCCATTCTTTATATTTTATTTCAAGTCTCCAACTTCTAACTTGTTTTTCATTTTTAGTCCCTACACCAAATATCCGTCAAAATATTCGAAGAATATTCCATTTAACGTTAGTTTGTTAAATCAATATTTTTAAAATACTATAACTATCATGCGTTTATTAGAATTTACATAGATGTTTTTAAGGGTTGTATTAGGGATGGCAACGGGGCGGGTTGGGATGGGTTTTGTGAATCCCAATCCCAGACCCGCTCCTAAAATCTTGTCCCAAACCCGTGACGGGTTTAAATTTTTCATCTCAAACTCATCACAACAAGTATGTAAAAAACCTGAACCCGCCCCGACCCGTCCCGTCCCATTTAGGTCGGGTTTATGTAATATTTAATATAAGTTAAAATTTTAAATAAAAATAAATATTTATTAGAATAAATTTTACAAAATAAGAAATATAAAGTTTCAATCTCCATAACAAGTGATAAATATAATGTTTTTTTTTTTTTTAATACCAAAAGACAACCCATGTATGTTTATATAATTTCAAATTTCAATTAGCATTTCAATTTATTCATTCTTATTGTTTGATATTTTTTATCGGTGTTTATAAAAAAATTTACATTTTTCATAAATGCATCAATACAATTTGTTGAATTATTTTTTTTATTTTTTATAAAAGCGCTTATCCTATTAGAAGAGATATATTCATTTTGGTGCCTTTAATAATTTAAATGTCTGAATCACTATATAATATTTTTAACTAATTCTCTTTTGATAGACAACAGTATTTTTAAAAATTGATGTATGTTCATTAATTTATATCTTGTAGATAATGGTCGGATTTACCGAGCCATCTACTGGAGCGCTCCAGGAGATGGCTGTATAAACATTACAAAGTAACTGCATTTTTTTGGGAGTAACTGCAGTTTTGGGAGAGAGCATGCATTTTTTTCAATCGGAAGTTAATGAACTGAAGAGAATTTGTGTAGTGCACTTTCAGATAATGAGAGGATTTAGATGTGTTTGTATAATGTAAGTGGCTTGGGGGAACATGTGATTTGAAGTTGATTGCTTGCAAGGTTTTTGTAATTTACATGTTGAAAGATGCTTCATCAAAGATACCCGTCTTGGTCAATTGTTTTTGTCGAATCTACTTCAGGTGCATTTTCAAATTCTCATAAATGAGAGAAAATTGATTTTTGTTGTATTACAGGCTTAACAAAATATTTATTTTTATTTTTGATCTTATGGGATCTACTGCATGTCTTTTTAAAATCTCAAATAAAAAAAATAAAAACATTATTTGCGACTGTTTAGGCGTCTGTCGCAAAAGTCAAAAAATAAAAATAAAAATGTTTTTTGCGACAGCTAGTTTATCCGTCGCAAAACATGTGGTTTACACTACTATAGTAAAAGAAGTATTTGCGACGGATTATTTGCGACGGTAGCAAAACCGCTATGAAAGATATTTGCGACGGTTAAAAACCGCTGCTATTCTTGTAGTGAGCTTATCTGCAACCGATTGAATTATGAAGAATCCATTAGATTTGGAGTAGTCTACAAGTCGTGGCAGGAGGTTGCAGCATACTACGATGACGTGATGAATAACAAACATCTGTTAATATTTATGTCAATCCATTAATCAAATAGAACATGTCACTTCCATAGCATCAGAGACTGTGCAGAGTCGTTCTCAATAACTGAACGTTCAGATTTCAATTACTTGCCTCCTTTCAGCACCTCACATGGTTGGTTCTTGCAAAGTTACCATTGTAGGAGGACAGGGGGCTATCGGTTCCATCTTTACAATCCTGAAGACAAAGAGGCTCCCTTGATCAATCTCCCACCATGTCCCTCCCGCTTTGTCAAATGCGGTCGCATAGTGCGCCCTCCCTTGGCTCCTGGTGGATTTTTTTTATCGTGTTGGACAGAGATGAAGGTGATCTCTCGATCATGAGGTCCACGTATATACGGTGGAGAGAGTTGTCGTACGTCTTTTAGTAGTTATTTCCACTACAGATTCAAAAATATCGTCCAAATTGGAATGGATAACAGGTTGCTCTATGGGTTGGATTTTGGATGCCATCTTTTCACTATAGATGCCTTTCGTCGTTCCATCACAAAATTGCTTGTGCCCAGACTCAGTAGCCGCAATATGTATTTGATTGAATCCACTGGAGATGTTTATGATATATAATTTGGAGTTTCAGAACCCGAGGAATGGCCGATATCGCACTGTCAAATTCAAATTCTTCCATTTGAACCTTCTCAATTCAGCATGGGTGAAGGTCATGTTGCGCTGCACGTGTTGGAGTCATGTTTGACACTAGTAAGAACTCGAAAAGACATGGGGAATCGAATTTATGTCTTCGATGGAAAATTTCACAACAAACAATATTGGAATGTGTATGATAAGAAAAATAGGAGCATCAAGCGTGGACCTAGGTTTAATTACGAGCATGTTTACAAATTGTCTTGGTTTACGCGCTCTTAGATTGGGACTGTGAAATAATAGTTGAATTTAATTTTTCCTCCCCTTTAATTCCTTATGGATGGTGTGAATTGCAACAGCTTGAAACGTTTTGATATGTATGTGTGGGGACATGAATTTAAAGTTGAATGTTAAAATCCATTGATTGTTTTTATGGTTCAACTTTTTTTTTTTTACCAAAGTCTATCTAGCTTACACACATATATGTCGCCTACGCCCGTGATTTGTTTTTTTATATGATGTCTCGTTGAAAATTTTTCACATTGTTTTTATATGATATCATTTAATTCATTAGAGTATATACATTACATTTTTATAAAAATATATGTCTCATTAGGTGAGGTATATGATTTTTTTAAAAATAAAAACACGTGTGGTCTAAGACTTGAACTACAAAATAAATTGAATGTAACATTATTCTTTTGATTTAAAAATATAAAAAGAGCACTATCATACTCAATCTTATTACATGAGATATATAACTTTTTTAAAAAATGAAAAAGGGGCGTAACATTTTCCTTTATAGTAGTCTAATACATCGTGAGATATATATAAATTTATAGAAGATGTAAATATTCCAATAAATTATATTAAGCTATGCTTTCTAAATGTTAAAAATTTACAACAATCAATGTGTCTCATATGACGCCTTTATAAGACATCCTGACCTATTGCTAAGTAAGTTACAATATTTTAGGTCCATTATCTCTAATCCATCTATGCAAGTAGTAAAGTCTATGTAGAGACTTTTTTTGAAAAAAATCGGATGATTGATCTGTTATGGATTCAAAGTCTTTCTAAAAGAACAATATCAAGTCCTATGGAACATCATTTCACAAAAAAAAAAAAAAAAACAATAACATCATTGGCTATCATTAAAAAACAAAAAGAGCTAACTTCACTGGAGAAAATGTATATATCAAATTGTAGCATTCAGGTATATTTTTTTATAAGATAAAAATAAATTCTAATAAAATTAGACAAAAATATAAAGAACAAATAGACTTGATAAAGATACAGAGAGAAAGACCCGCTAGGGATGCGACTTGTGTAGGTCAAGCGCAGCTTAATCCGAGCCCAAGCTTACTATTTTTCTTTAGAGTAATAAATTTCATAAAAATAATAAAAATAAATTTCATAATCCATAAACTTTAGGATATTAACAAACTCGAGAACAATAATTCTTTTTCTATTTTTATCTTATTTTAAAAATAACGTAACAATTTTTTATAAAATTTGATTGAAATAGATTTAATGAGTATATTTAATTTTAAATTATTAAAATTTTAAGATATTGATATGATTTATTTAAATCTAATTTTGAAATCATAAATATATTTATAATTTATCAAAATTTGATTTAAAATATTAAATTTTGAAGAAATAAAACATATGTAATAGTTAAATTTATTAGAGGGAAGAAATGAAAATGAAAAAGCTGGATGATCTTTTCCGTTAATAAGTAATTGATGTCGCACACAATATTGTATCACATGTTTTTACCACGTATATAAACCTAGTAACGAATTATAATAAAATGAAAAAATTAATTCTGCATCTTTTGGAAAACTCCTCAATTCTTTATAGGTTTCATAAAACATCTAGACTTATTTTTTAAATCCTCAAACATCATTGTTTATTACTCCCATGTTCTTCCATCTATAGACAGTTAACCCCACCAATATATTTTTCTACTTTTACTTTTCATTCTTCATCGATTATATACATAGTTAAAATGTCAAATGTGTGTACATTGTAAATAAGTCTGTGTATAATGTTAAATTGTTTGTGTGTTTTGTTGATAGTTATACATTATTTGTTTCTTATTATGAAAGGCATTAGATTGTGATATGATAAAAATTTATTGTGTTAATAGAGTTAAAAATGGTATGTTTGTTATCAAATTTGACGCGCTTAAAAAATGTCTTTGTACACGTTGTCTGTGTAGACACGTGAGAGAGGGGAAACAAAGAAAATGTGAAGATACAGGTAAAACTAAAAAAAATAGATAAAGCATGAGGGAAAAAAAATAATATCTCAAATAATCTAAAAACCTATAAATTAAATTTGACATCACTTTATAGTAGTTTATAATCTATAGTCTAATACCATTGTAATAAGTCGGTGGAAAAATAACACAATTTATAAGTTACCAGGGAGAGATCAGAAGGCCCCCAACATTCTGTACCCCACATCGAGGAGGAGGAGGAGATCGGTATCCCCGCTGAATACAGGGTCGTCGTGTCAGATAGCTCTTCGTGGGGAGAGAGAGAGAGAGAGAGAGAGATGGCGATGAGGGACCTGGTGACGGGTGGGGCCGCCTGCGCCGTCCCGGGCTCTTCCACCCCTTCCAACCCCTTCGGTGCCCTCGCCAACGCCATCATCGGTTCCTCCGGCAAAGCCCAGGTTTTTCCCTCTTTCTTTGATGTGATTCTGTGATTGTTTGTTCAGTTCATCAGGAGACCCAATTCGATGCGAAGAAAGTCGCCTCTTCTGAATAGAATTCGATGAAAACCCTTTTTTTTAAAAATCGTATTTTGAAGATGAGTTATTCGTTCTGTGTCGAATTGTGTATTTTTGCTTTGATTGGTGTTTATTGATTCGGAGACAATCTCTGTTGATCCGGTTGATTAGACTTGTAACAGTTGCTTCTGTGCACAGGAGTTGAAGGAACTTCCGGGAGCTTCAATTACCGTTCCCAATGGTGCTCCTGACTTCCAGTCTGAGTTTCTTTCGACGCCGTCGCTTCCGGGGTCTGAATATGATAATCAACAGTATCGACCCCCAGATGCCCAGGTTCGAATGCATTGTGCTTTTTAAAAAATCGTAATTTGATGAATCCTTAACAATCGATCTTGTCCGCAGAGTTCGGAATTTCTTCACGGCTTTCATTCTGCCAATAATGGAGGTCTCGAGGAAGCTTGGAGTGAGATCCATCGACCTCCGGGTCCTCCTCTTCTTTCATCCTTTCCCCAGGGAAGGGAGGTGCACCCGCAGTTTGCTGAATTTGAGCAGATTTATGATGCCGGTGCTAGTTCTCATGGCCAAATGGCCTATGATGGTAAGGTTTCAGACTACATCTTGTTAACTTTAATGAGTTTTGTGAGAACCTGTCTCTCGTCAATCAAGATACGTGGTAGTTCAACAGCTGAATGTCTGCACAATTATTGATTGACTGCTTACAATTCACTAGATTGGAGATGATCATTTATAATGATTTTGATTGTAACTCTTAGTTTCCATTTGACTGACTTATGCTTGCTAGGATTTTAGTTGAACATTTATACTAATCTTCAGAACTCATAAAATGCTGAATCATAATACAGCTTGTTCTTGGTCCTGTTGATCCGCATTTTTATATAAGTTGAAGAGCTCCCGTTTCTTGTATTCCATAAAGATAATTATAATCATTTGAATGCATCTTCGATGGATAGCATGATTAATGTGGACTTATCAAAGGGAAGTCCAATCTCAATTATTGAGATACTTCCAAACTTAAAATAATTACTTCACTGGAAACATGAACCTCACGTTTGTCTATCCTCCCAAGTTGATCTTACATTTTCTACCCTACAGGGCCACCTCAGAGAGTGTTGTTTAATTTCTTACATGCGTTTGTTGGAAGTAGCCATTCTAAAGTTCCATTCCGTCCGGCGGCTCTTCCCCTTTTGGGATTGTCCGAAGGTGATAAACAATGCATACGCGATCGTAGCACCATAATGGGAAGACATTTCTTCGCTGACAAGAATGAAGATTATATCAATGCTCAGGTTTGTGATATTTGACTGTTATAATACACATAAAAAATTTCCGTGCCAACCTCTTGGAACTTGAATATCGGTTCAACAATCTGTGAAAAGCACCAAGTTCTGGGATACATACATACATACACCCACACAAAAATACACACACACACACATGTATGTATGTATAAATATATAACATACATACACATATATATGTATATAATATATACATACATATATATATATATATGTGTGTGTGTTGGAGAATGGGGGCAAACTCTCTGTGAAAAATACTACAGTCTTTGTAATCTCAAGTGCTCACCATAAATTAAAATGTAACATTCTACACTTGTCTTTCATTGATTTACCTATTATCGTAAAAAAATATTTTTCAGGTGAATACACTATTACATTCTCTTGATATAGATAGTGATCATCGTATGAGGGGGCCTATGCATGGAACATACCGAGAGCTAGAAGACTACTGGAATGAATCCCAAGGCACTATACAACCTCATATGCCCCATGCTACAGATAGATGGGTTGCTGAATTTAATCAAAATAGAGCACACGGTGACCCTGAGGCCTGGGCAAATTCGTTCGAAAGGTTACATGGAACTAATGATTGGGCATCTGAATTTGAACAGGTTACTTCCAAAACATCCTATTTAATATTCAACTAATATCCATGGTATGCTTTTATACTTCATGTCAATATGGCTACGGGTTTTGCCCGAGGGTGGGTTCCTCGGACTGGTTGCTGGATTATTACATCTTGGTAGATAGTCTACCTTTCCATAAAAAATAAATAGGTTGTTCTTGTTTGAAGCTTTAAAAGAAATGAATAGCTACGAGGGTCACATTTTTCAGGAGTCTTTTATTTTTACTTCTTCTGAAAAGAATGATTGAGTTGCCTGGGTCCCTACACAGTATGGACATAGACCTGAATTCTAAGATGTGAACGTCATATGGGAATCTGGCAGTGCATGGTATTGCCCCAAAATCGTTAGAACCAATGCATCCTTGAGATACGGCAGAATGCAAAAAATTATGTCTTTGTCATGCTGTTGGTCACTTTGCTTGGGTACTCCAGCAGAAAGAATGAGATGGTCATAAGAATGAAGATTTCAAAGACCATGTACTCGGTTACTCTAGCTGAGAGAATGAGAATGGTCACCAAACTGGCCCATACATTGTAAATTTTTTCTCAACAATTTGTTGGTTGAATTACACACCCTATTGGACACATCATACACCCGATTGGACACATCATCTTTTACCTATATTAAATGAGGAGTGTCATGTGTCCTTTTTTTTTTAATAGATATTAGAGGGACCTCCCATGGCTGACCTTATGGCCAAGCTGGGAAGGCTACTTCCGCCTGTTTGCTTTGGTCCTGCAGAAAAAGTGTCATGTGTCCTTGCAAGTCTGAAAATGAAATATAGCTCATGCATTTGGAAAATTAGATGGTGGTTGTAAATCTATCATTATCATCGATAACCAGTTAATCCAGTTATACATTTATTAGTAGCGTGGTATAGATCAACAAGCTTCTTCCATCTATTTATTTTGATACAATGCTCATTCTACTTTTGATGCAACTTTCACGCTCGGACTACAAGTGTTGGGAATGATTTGAATGACATGGATTAATTGTATGCTTTTCGTGTTCGCATACTAGGATGGAAATTGATTGATTAACTTTTGTGAGTCTTCTTAACTGTGGGTGTGGCTCTTTAATTGATATGTTGTCAACTGGGACAAAAGAGGAGAACATGTACTACTGATATTCAACACATGCAATCAGGAAAGTGTAGAGCACTGTTGAAGTTTGGTAGGATAGTAAACTTAATACTGTACATCTCACAATATATTATATGTATCCAAGAATTAGGAGTATGTGCATAGGAACATACTGAATACAGCTAGTCAGATTAGGAGAGGGATATGCTAATTACCAGTAAAACCTGCCTTTATTTTTTCTATGCTTTTCTTTGTCCTTGTTGAAGTATGCTAAACAGATGATAAACTTGTGACTACTCTTGGGTTCTTAAACCCTTAAAATGTGTGTGTGTGTGTGTATGTATGGTAGGCATCCTACCTATATTAAATTAAAGTAGAAAGCCCAAAGTACAATGCACAATGAAAACAATACAAAACAAATAAAAGAGAACCTGCCCTGAGCACGAGTAGAAGAGAAATCTACCGTGGCCCTGGGATGGTACACACACTAAGTACTCAATGATAAAATGACCCCCCTGTAACACAACACTTGACTTAATATAAAGTGTATATATATTAAGTTGCATATTTCTTATGGCAGGGTTTTAAAAATTAACTGTGTAGAAGAATTGCATGACACCATCAAAATTTTTTTTTCTTCCTTCCGTATATCCAATAATTCCCTTGCAACAAAAAGAAGAATTGGATGGGAGGGGAAGGGTAACATATGCCATGTAACCTGGTACTTATGGTGTTTTCATCACTCAGAATTGTTCCTTGATATGTTTTAGAGCACATGCATATCTTTTCTTCTCTTGTCTTTGCATATGAAATTTTTATCATTGTATAAGTTGCCATCGTTTTATGAACTACAGGAACAGTCTCAGTTGGCATCTGCTGGTCCAATGAGAGGTGACATTTCACACATGGCAGCAATGGAGCAGACTCGTTTACTTGCCCAGACATTGGCTCAAAATGAAGACCCAAAATTCCAGGTTTAGAAATGAGGAAATTATTGACTTTATCTAAGTTTTTGCGTGTTGCATTATGCTAACTGGTTCTATTCAAAGGCCTCCACTTATGCTATATCTTTCTGCCCCTCAATAATGTAAGACAATCAATAATAATCATAAAAGACCGTCATAGTTGTCTGAGCGGCTAGGCAAGCCTAGGTGGTGGTTGACCGCGCCTAGGCGATGCTTAATTATGATATTAAAAAAAATCTATAATATTAAAAAAAGAGACCAACATTAATATATTATTATACACACAGCTACAATACCATAAAAAATAGTTTTTTATATAGGACAAACTAGACTTCACCATATTTTGACATTAATTAAGTTTTATGTGCAAAATTATCAATAGATATTTATTAAAAAAAGGCTGAGACACAAAACGAGGGAGAGAGTTAAATAGAGATAGAGAATGAGAGAGAGAGAGAGAGAGAGAGAAAGAGAGAGGTTGGAATGGGTGACAAACTGAGATGGTGGGATCGGGAGGGGCCATGACTAGAGTTGGAGAAGGAGAATAGGAGGGAGAGATTGAGGGAGAATTAGATAGGAGTTCGGATTAAAAATCTGGAGGAGAGATAGGAGGGAGAGACGGGAGAGAATTTGCTGCACCGTTGGCTGGTAGGGTAGGTTATGTTTTAATCTTTTGATCATATTTATTTTCTTTTATTTTTGACGTTAGGTGGGGGATTGGGCAGGCTAGGCGTGATATAGGCTGCTAGGTGGGCCCAAGCGCCCGCTTAATGAACCTGCCGTTAGGTGAGTGGTCGCCCTGACAACTATGAAGACTATATATAATAAATGTGTCAATTTGCAAAAGGAAATGTTTTTTTTTTTTTTTTCTGTGGGAAACTTGGGGGGGTGGGAGCGTTGATTCAGGTTGCAGTTGTTGGTAGATGGAGCTCTATCTTATGTATCGTACACACAATCACCAAAACTCAAATAAATGCTAAATATTTCATCATTTTTTGATAAAACGGTAGGCGTACGCCTTTGTATAGATAGAAAGGACGATGCCCAGTTACAAAGCGGAAAGAAAGAAAAACAACAAAAAATAAAAGATAAGGGAAAATATTTCATCACAAGGGTTCCATTATTGCTTGTTGTATATATGTATATATATACATTGGATATATATATACATGTACAGTTATACATCTTGTCCTGGCATGTAGCCATGTACATATTTCCACGTGTGCTTTGACATACATGCTTGCATGTGCTTGTTTGCACAAAATGGAGATACATCTGTGTGCATAAAGTCATAGAGCTGGCCTAAACAGATATAGATTTTGAGTCACATGCCTGTGCGAGTTGAGAATGGACAGATAGGTATTGTAGTTATTGATTGTTCAGATACTACTATCGCATTCTGTCAAAACCTTTTGAGAATGGATAAGTACTGATCCAATGAGATGATGCTCTATTAATTCTCACACCTGTGAATGACGTATAGAAGTTCATGGTGTAATAGGATTTGTGTGAATAATCTGTTGGAAAAGTAGGTTATACGAATATTTATATTCACAATTGAATACTGAGATCAATATCAGTTCATCACATTTTAATTTTAAAGAGCTATACGGGTGTGTGTGTGTGTGTGACTTGAAAAGCGGTTTGATTTGGAAAAAAAATGAAAATTTCCCTTGATTATATTGAGATATTTACAATGGCATATAGTTCATTTTGGCAAAATTGTACTTTATTTTGTTCTCCAAGGGTATTTCTTATGTTCAGTGTACGCATGCATAGGTGTGCGACTTTGCTTTTATTACACTGTCTACTGTCCACAATTTTAGTAATTGAAACCACTTCTAGACTTGTGAAAACTATTTCATGACATAATGTGGTAATGGACATCGGTCCTAGTCATTGTGGTTTTTCTTATTCAGAAAAATACTATTACTCAACCAGTGTTATTTGGGGTCTGGTCATCAGTTTTTTTTTCTGTGTGGTGCTTCATATATTATAGAACACTTGTAGAGTTTAAAGGAATGAAGTGGATCAAATGTGCTAATCTTATAATTTTTGTAAAAGTAAAATACTAAAATTTCATTTGCTTTTTTCTCAAAAAAATTGCTGGTTTATCCTATAGTTGGTGAGCTTGTCCATCAAAAATATGAACAACAATAGAAGGCACATGCCATTCAGTTTGATGTTGTATTACCTAGTTTTTTTTTTTTTGATATTGGAGGGGCCCCCCGTGGTTGACCTTACGGTCGAGCTGGGAAGGCTACCTCCGCCTGTTTGCCCCGATCCCATGGAAAATTCTTTCGAATAATCGCCAACAAACAAGTGGGTAAGTCAGCGCCAAGACTCGAACTCAGGGCCTATCGGCAGCACCGCTAAACCCTGAACCGTTGTGCTATGACCACTGGGGACTTACCTAGTTTAATGTTGTATTACCTATTCTGAATTTACTGATTTCTTTCATTCCAATCAACTTTATATGAACTACTCTAATGCCAATATATATAGCACTAAAATTTTGAAGTGGAAACTTTTGCCCAATTCTTAGTTTCAAAATTTCTGCATTATTAGACCACATGCCACTTGTTGGAAGGTCCTTACCATGAGTTCCTTTGATCTTTCTTTGGTATATTAGGGTACCATAAATTGCTTATCCTTGTTGAAGGTACTTGTCATCCTTATAATGTAATGTATTTTCTCAATGCAATGATATTTATTTTTGTGTGACAGAACTCAAACTTTCTTCAATTTGTCTCGAAGATGAGTCGTGGGGAACTAATTTTCGATGATAACCAAGTCAAACCTGCTATTGGATCTCGCTCAGGTGATTGGGCTGAGGAGTATCAAGCACAGTACAAATCAGATTCTGGTTCCTGGGCTGAGCAGTTTGCAAAGGAAAATGTAAGACGATGTGCTGTGGTTATCTTCAACAATTTGAAATAACATCATTTTTGAAAGAAAATTATGTTTGAAAGATGTGCTATCCAAGATTGGGTGTTGGTAGCCATCTGACTATATGATGAGTCCAGTAGCCAATGATGATATTTTATTTGTTTTTTATTTTATGCGGACTTCCTTGTCAAATTGGTCATAATTGCCTAGATGGCTGATCATTCATTGATTTTTTAAATCTTCTAAATATTTCCCATTTTTTCAGTGTTTGGGAATTAATTTATTCAAATATTATGTCATGGTAATAACATCTCTTTTGCCCAAATTCTTATTTTAACTTGTTCCATTTTTTTTTAGCTTTCACGAGGACCAGATTCATGGGCTAATGAATTTGCAAATGAACGTGTACTTCAAAAAGATGATCAATGGGTTGATGAGTTCTCTAAATTGCATGTTCATGACTGGGGGGAAGAATTTGCACAACAGTTCAATGATGGAGCTGATGACTGGGCAGAGTCATATGACAGGTTCTCTGTCAATCCATAATGCATTGTCCAACAAAATTCAATTTCTCCTTAGTTAACTTCTTGTTCCTTGCTGTCTGTATTTATTTTCTCAATTTGACATCCATGAATTTCTTATTATATTATGTTTTTGAATTGTTTCCCATGTTTTCCTAGATTGTGAAATGTTGGATCTTGACGATTTTCTGTTTCTTTTTGCTGGCATGTTATCATCCCTTGTGAGGATTTCCTGTCCGATGTCAACATGATGAAATAACAATTGTTACTTGATATGGCATTGTTCTGTGTTAGTCAATCATCCAAACATAATTTACTTAATAACATATTTTTACATTTATTTATTTTTCTTTGTAACGTGGTGTAGTCTTTTCAACAATTAGTTACCCCGTCGACTATCATTGGCAACTGTGTAATATCAACTTTTAATATCTAGGTGCACAATAGAGAGGAGAAACAGGGAGGTACACTCTTGAAATTTGGAGTTTTTGAGTTTGTTCTCATCTTATTTAATGCTTGAACATCATTATCATTTATCGAAATAAGGGATAAAAGAAAATAGAAGACATGCTTCATGCATACTAAAAAATCTTTTTTAAGGCACAGCATTTTTTTGTGCAATGCCTATCTGTTGGCATGGGACTATAGTAGTCTTATCATGCTAATCTGTAGGAGACCAACAGATTGGCATGCACTAGTCTTCAAAGAGTAAGTCACTGGCCATTCAGAAGCTTTTATTGGGAAATATGGTTATCACATACCCACGCTTTCACATATGCTTCTATAATGATATCACGGCTCTTACCGACCTCTTCTTTGTAGGATGACAGATGTACCCCCTCCTCATTGTGGGGACCTGGGTTCGAGTTTGACCACCCATTGATAGGAGAAGGTGTAACCTGGGAAAAAAAAAATGAAATCACGGTTCCCCAAGCATTCTAATGGCTCATAAGGCAGTGTTGCAATAGACAAACGATAAATGGATATTACAAAATTGCTCAAGTCCTAATTTTTGAAGATGGTTTATTTTTGTCATGATTGCCTTTTCTTCTACACAAAGAGTTGATTGAGCAATGGTTCTTTTGCATATGTCACGATCATTGTATTCTCTGCCTATTCCAATACAGAAACCAGAAAATCTATAGTAATCATAACTAAATGGTAGGCCTACATCCTAGAACATAATTTATGTGTGAATTTTTTTTAATGATCCTTATGAGTTGTGTGCATGCATTATATGCATTTTTAATTGATTTTTCGCCCTGTCAACAGTTACCTCCATGAGAACTCAAAGCAACAGTCAGGTAGTTCAAGATCAGTTTATGTTTTCTCTGATGTGAACCCATATGTTGGCCATCCAAACCCATTGAGAGAAGGCCAGGAACTCTTCCGTAAAGGTCTTTTAAGCGAGGCCGTGCTTGCTCTGGAGGCTGAAGTTTTAAAGAATCCGGATAATGCTGAAGGGTGGAGGTTGCTTGGAATAACACATGCAGAAAATGATGATGACCAACAGGTAATTTTATGTGAATTTTGAAATTTATGTTGTGGGTATTGACTTTTCTTTGATTAGAGGAGTGTGATTTGAAACTTATTTTGAATGTTGGAGGTGATTTCCTTCTATGTTACTTAACATATGAAATCCAGATTTTAATGGCTACCTGGATCTGGGGATATACTATGCATCAATATATTGTCGTATTCCAAATATAGAATTATTTCTTTTTATCAAATTATTTTGATCTCTAGTACACTTCACAAGAGAATATAAAATACATGTATAGCTTAAATTGAACCTGAAATTGTGGTGCTGTTTTGTTGGAGTTACAATCTTTACGGAGTTAAAATTTAACTAAACAAAAAAAAGGAAACCTGTAGACTCCACCATCATTCATATCAGAAGCAATGGTCTTCCATTTTGGTCTTAGAACTTTCAGTTCCTCTTTATGGGCTATAAACATTATAAAATGGTAAGTTAAAACTATTGGATAAGGACCTTATAAGGAGTGGATTGTGCATGTAGATCTTGCTATGGTAGGGTTAGAAAGGTTGGATTGATTCCGCATCTCTAGCTGCATAAATTCATCTGGGTTTCCAAAATCCTTCCTAGCTGTGTGTATGTTGATGTCTATTTCCGTAAGAGGCCTTGGATGGGAGGGGGTGATAGAAAATGAGGAGGGGGCTTGGCTAGATGTTATAGGAGCAACCCTGTAGATGTGGCACTGCTACTGTCTATGTAAGAAAAACTATATTTATGTGCTATATAATTGATGAGATATATTTTGTCACTTTCTTTTCAATTCCACAAGTTGAATTTGGTATTGATTCGGCAAAGTGAGACTCCATAAAAAATAATCTGTTCTCATTGCAGGCTATTGCATCAATGATGCGTGCTCAAGAAGTGGATCCAACAAATTTAGAAGTGCTTCTTGCTCTTGGTGTGAGTCACACAAATGGTTAGTGAATAATTATTTTATGGTTATGTGCCAATATCTTCTCTCATAAAGTTTATACGCAGTACATTTTGTTATGTTTGAGTTTGATTTGTCTATTCACATAGAGCAATGTCTTAATCATAGTTGACAGTCATGTGTTACAGCCTTTTGAGTTTCCTCAAGTTGTTCTGCTCCAGTATTTAGCTTCCATGATATCCACCGTATTTGCAATATTCATCACAAAAGATTCATATCATGTACCTTTATGTCTACAGGATGTTGTTTAGCCATTCTTTGTGGCACAATTTTCGTATTTCATTTAATTTACTCGAATTCTCAAAAACTCCATTTTACCTAGTCTAAACAATGTTTATTTGAAGCTTCAAACATACGACGGTACTAAATGTACTCATCTGATTTTGCATACACAGACTTTTGTCAATGGATTGAAGTTTCTATGAACTCATGAGGTTTAATTATTTTTAACACTCTTAAAGTTTTTTTTATTGATATCGGAGAGATTTCCAGTGGATGACCTTACGGCCAAGCTGGAAAGGCTACCTCTATCTGTTTGCCCCGGAATATTCTTTCGAATAACACTCTTAAAGTTGAAACTGAAAGGAGAAAGAAAACCATTATGTGAATGATGACTTCTTAAAAACACTTCCCTGACTCTGATGGTTAGATAAATAATAATGGTTAATGTACATTACTAATTAAACCCAATACGATTCTACCATGAACCACTAAAAAGATACACTCTTCTCTCTAATGCTATCTGATCTCCTCCCCAGTTTCATGATAATTTAGAAAGCACCACGGGTTATATATTATATAATGACATAGTCAAATTTAGTGAATAAGAAAACTTGTATCTTTGCAATAATTTGTTGGTGAAATAGAGCCGGAGTCAATGTTAAAATTCTTTGGAAAAGCTGGTCTGTTTTATGATTTTAAGAGGCCAGTTGGTGGTGTTCCCTGTACTTGGAACATTTCGTGGCGGATTGTATTTGCTCGAAAATGATTCTTTTGAGGTTCACTTTCTTTTATCAAGTTTCTATTTGTTATACTCATCTTACTTTTATAGGGTGGCAATATATTTCTATCCATGACTCATTAGTGAAATATGTAGTGAGCTATGCTATTAAAATGATAAGTATAATTTCTTTGTAAATCACAGAACTAGAGCGGGCGGAAGCGTTGAAATATCTTTATAGCTGGCTTCAACATCACCCTAAATATGGTTCTCTAGCCACTCCCCAGCTAGCTGATTCACTGTATTATGCTGATGTAAGTGTGACATACAACCGTCTCCTTTTGCAATGTTGTAGTTCCTAACGCATAAAATGATACATGAAAACTGCTTGCTGTTGTATCAATTTTTCCATTTCTTCTATATGATTGAGCTGAGATGTGCAGCACATGATTTGAGAACCTTTTGTATTAAGTTATTTATTCAAGCATTTGGACTGATGTGAAACTGAGATTTGAACCCATATTTGTGTTTTTCCCAATAGTCCTACTGATGTAGCACGATCATGGACCGTTCGATCAACATTGAGGACTACCAAATGGATGATGGTGATTGATTTATAATTTTAATAATTTTGAGTTTGTTGGGATTTTATTCCTTGTTTTAGGATCTATATTTAGATTTGAATTCAAATTTGAATATTAGTTAGGATTAAATAAAGATATATTTGTTATTTTTATAGATTTAGTTAATCTGTTAGGATCATAGTTTACAGATTTAGATAATTAGTTGAGATCCTATGTTAAGGATTCTCTATTCTATAAATAGGCTTGTAAACCAATTGATTAATCAGAAATTGATTATTATTGTATTTTGTTATCCTAGGAGGATCAACAACTACATAGAATTCCATCGTTTCTGGTATTCTTAGGAATCAACAGACACGTTGAAGCCTTTCGTCCTAGTATTCTTAGGAATCAATAGCGTAGTTGGAGCCTGCAGATCTCACATCCCTGAAGATTGATCGGGTCAGCAGAAGAGCGTGATCCTCACGCTGCATCAGTTGGTATCAGAACCTCGTCGATTCGTCGAGGTAATACATGATCCATCCCATTTATCAGTATATAAAAAACAATCTCATCCCATCCGTACAACCCACAAAAAAAAAAAAAAAATCTCCAACCAACTCATACACCCCCACTGATTACATCACCTTTTCAAATTGAAAAAAAAGGAAAAATTTCATTTAAACCCTCACACCCAAGTTTTCACCTGAAATACCCAACCCCACATATTAATTTTTCATTCCAGTTCGCCAAAAAAAAAAAAAAAAAAAATGTCATCAAGAAGACGTCCGGTTCCACGCGAGGTTCGAGAGCGGCACATCCGCGACATAGCACAACAATTCATTCATCGAATGGACGCGTGATGCATTAACCAAGCAAATGGAGAAGATGATAGCGCTTATACGACATCAAGAACGACCGACAACTCCACAATTTGTGGAGGAGCCTAATGATGGTGCTTTCGACAACTCGTTCGAAGAGGCGAATCTTTCACCTATCTTCGATGAAGAAATTGAAGATGCTGACCTTCCACCTATCTTCGATGAAGAGATTGAAGTGGTGAACCTTCCACCTATCTTCGATGAGGAGATTGAAGAGGTGAATCTTCCATCAATCTTTGATGAAAAAATCGAGGAAATATACATTCCACAAATCTTCGATGAAGAGATGGAGGAGTCCGAGCCCAAGAACTCCCCTCAAATATTTGATCTTGTTCAATTCACACAAGAAGCATTTCACACGTGCGACCATCATTTTGAGGATCCATTATTTCCAGAAATCATGGTTACAACTTCTCGATTATCTACATCAAAATCGTACAAGGCGCGTTGGCCACAAGCACTCGAGGTGGACCCTAGTTGCATAAAAGTCAAAGGTGAATCACGTCATCCAATGCTTGGACTACATTATCAACTTCTTCAATCAAACTCGAGGATGAGTTTTTCTCAAGAGGGAGAGTAATGTAGCATAATCATGGACCGTTCGATCAACATTGAGGACTACCAAATGGAAGATGGTGATTGATTTACAATTTTAATAATTTTGAGTTTGTTAGGATTTTATTCCTTGTTTTAGGATCTATATTTAGATTTGAATTTCAAATATTGATTGGAATTCGAATTTGAATATTAGTTAGGATCAAATAAAAATGTATTTGTTGTTTTTGCAAATTTAATTAATATGTTAGGATCATAGTTTACAGATTTAGATAATTAGTTGATATTCTATGTTAAGGATTCTCTATTCTATGAAGGCTTATGAACCAATTGATTAATCAGAAATTGATTATTAGAATTTGTTTATTTTCTCTATTGTATTTTGTTATCCTAGGAGGATCAACAACTACATAGAATTCTATTATTTCTGGTATTCTTAGGAATCAGCCCTTCGTCCTAGTATTCTTAGGAATCAATAGCGTCGTTGGAGCCTGGAGATCTCGCGTCTCTGAAGGTTGATCGGGGCAGCAGAAGAGCGTGATCCTCACGCTGCATAACCTACTATTACTTAGTTCAGGTTGGCCATCCATTAGTGAGGTTCTGCACTTCATATTTGGCAGTGCAACATTAACCCATGATGAGTCATGGAAGATTGTTACCTGAGCTTGACCATGACTATAGTTAGTGCTACGTTGAAGTTCTGGTCTGATTATTTTTTTCTTTTTTATGATGAAACGGTAGGTAGACGCCTCAATTTTATTGCTAAAATTCGACGAAAGCCCAAAGCATAAAAGGAAATACCAGAACCAAGGACCGGTAGAAGAGAGTTCTACGAAGTACCCCAATTCCAAAAAAGAAACCTCCTACTCCTCAATCAAAAGCTTCCCCCTCCCTGAGAAACTCACCCTCTTTGCCCTGATTATTGTTGAATGTGATTATTGTATTTCTATGAGCAGGTTGCTCAGTTTTGGTCTATGAGCAGTTTGGGTCTGATTCTTGTTGAATGTGATTATTGTATTTCTATGAGCAGATTGCTCGGGTGTTCAATGAAGCTGCTCAGATGTCACCTGAAGATGCTGATGTTCACATAGTGCTTGGTGTCTTGTACAACTTATCAAAAGAATATGACAAGGCCATTGCAGCCTTTCGGACAGCATTGAAGCTTAAACCCCGTGACTATTCTCTCTGGAACAAACTTGGTGCAACACAAGCTAACAGCGTTCAGAGTAAAGATGCATTACTGGCTTATCAACAGGTCTTATATTGCCTTTTCTTTCTATTAATGCATAATGGTGTGTATAACTGTTTCTCATAATTTAAGTCATTATTTTGTCATCCCATCTGCACTTATTCTCCACTTTACAAATAAAACGTAGTTTATTAATGCTGGTTAAGTGGTTATAGTTTATTAATGCCATGAGGCCATTTTCATACTTTGTCATCTTTGAGTGAACATCAACGTCATCCAGATTGACACAGCTTTAATTCCTAATGATTTTTAGGTCAGCATTGCTTACTTTCACCATTAAGTTTTTATTCAAGGTCATTCCTGCCGTAATTTAAATTTTTATGCTCTTCAGTGCATCCAGTCAATATTTCTTATGTCTTCTTTCTCTTCCCTTTAACAAAATTGTCAATTGTCCACTCTGATCCCCTTAGTGTAGTGTCTTTCTAATTCACATGTAAACATCACTGAGCAGTATTTCTTGGGAGGAATTTGTCATTTTGTTCTATAAATAATATGTGGACACATTTTTTGAATGGTTGCTCATAGTATCAGCTATTTCATATTTGTTGTATGTTCAGTCTGTTATGCAGATTGCCTTGCATATGGTTCTGCTACAACTGTGACATGATATTTCACTCTCAGTGAATTACTTATTCTGGTAGATTGCATTGTAGATATGTTTATGGATTTATACCCATGATTTGGCTGGTAGGTGGGGATGAATATCATTTTCAGGATACCCAAATACTCTGTTGGATTGAACAAAGATTGACCATTTAGTTCCTGTCAAGCTTTCGTTTCTTCTCCACCATATGGCATTCTTTTACCCAGTTGGGCATGAAGCATGTGTCTAATTTGTTTATGGATATATGATGCTTTGTGCATGATCAGATTTTCTAAATGTTATTTTATAATAATAAAGGTGCTTCTTGTATGTGTATATTCATTTAGTATTACCGAGTCTCATGTGTAAATTTATGAGCGTGACAATGATGCGTGAAATTTCTTTTTCTCCTTGGTATTTCTTTTATTGTGTATTTGCAAACATATTCAATGTTGTTCCTTGTGAATATTTTTGGCTATCCAGGCACTAGACTTGAAGCCCAATTATGTCCGTGCATGGGCGAATATGGGAATCAGTTTTGCCAATCAGGTTTGGTTTATTCATTCTCTGTTCTTTCACATTTTCTTCTATGTGTATGACTTGTATGGCTGTCCCATTATTGGATATGATTGGTGCTTTGCAAATTATCATCTCTGAACATGAAAATTGTCATCCTTAGCCCAAACTATCAGGAAAATGGCACTGATAGATTAAAATTGTAATCAGAAAATACACACCACTACATTAATCAGAAATTGAATAAGAGAATGAAGGTGTTGGCCAAAATATAACGACGAATCTAGCATGATGCAGTGAGGCATTGATACTGAACTGGAAAAAAAAGGCATGAGGATTTTGTACCTGTTAGGTCCCTTGTAAAATTGAGAGGTTTGATTGTGAAAATTTTCATTTTCAGGGGGAATATCAAGAATCAATACGATTTTATGTGAGAGCTCTATCTATGAATCCCAAGGCGGATAATGCATGGCAATACTTGAAAATTTCACTCAGGTATGGGGTTAAAAAGGGGGAAGAAACATATTCCGCATGTAACTGGAAAGACACTGGTTCTTTAACATACACCAAATGTGATCTAACCGCCTTTCCCTTGCATTTCTCAGATCCGCTTCAAGAAATGATATGTTTGAAGCTTGTGATTCGCGGAATCTTGATGCTCTCCAGAAAGAGTTTCCTCTGTAGTATTTCTGATAGTATCTGATAAAGGTTTGCGGCATCGCTGGACAATGTCAGTAAGCCGAAGCTCCACTTCTCATAGTTTTATATTGGAAGATCAATCCAAGTTACGGAATACACTCGTCTTCTGTTGAAAGAAAAGGAGACCTGCACAAGTCTTGCTAGATGCCCTTGTCAATGTATGTGGAATATCTTAGATACCAATAAATGCTCATATTTCTTGCAAACCAGAAGTTTGAAACCTCAGGTTTCTCTAGTCTGGTGAGAAATCAAGTAGATGAGGCAAATGCCCCAAACCATGCAAACCAGAGGCCCAACGTGGAAATAAATCTTACACTTTCAGATTGTGAATAATGAAACATATATATATATCCAAAGTATACTCATTTTTTTACACAATCTTTTTTTGTCAGTTTTGTAATTCTGCTTTCATATTGGATAGTCATTTGTGCTAATTGTTTGGCTTGGACTAGCCCTTCCATCTGGGATTACTGATACTCTTTATTCATCTTATCTCTTTAATAATGGAATCAGTAAGCAGTTATGAGATGATGACTTAATCAAAGTCTTTACAAAATGTTCCAAAGTTGTACTAAAAAAATTGGTGCTCACACATAGATGCAATCAAATGTAATATTTTCTTATACCTTAAATGGGAGGAAAATATTAATGCCAGTCATTCCTAGCAGAAATTTTTTTTGAAGGAATATATGCCTACGAATGTTTTAGCATTGTCTCAAAAAAGTACTCTATGGACAACAATAAGGCACATGTAGTTTCTTTTACCCTGTTTTTATTAACTATTAGTTATGTGATTTATTTATTTATTTTTTACTAAAAGATATGTATTTAATTAATTACAGTATATATTTTTTATTTTAGATTTCATTAAATGTTAATCTAGAATACCTTTATCATGATGTCTCTTAAATCAGAGCGTGGAAAATTTTCATCAAATATGTTCTTAGACTCATGTTTAGTCTCTGGGCCATTTTTTTATTTATTTAAATGACATGCCAAAGAACTTCCGTATAAACATATGTTTATATATTAGATGAAGAAGTAAAGGAACAGTGAAAATGAGGCTAAACAAATCTGTGTGTCAAAAGCCCTAAATAATAATAATAGGTTTACATTTATTTTCTATATTTAAAACCATGTATACAGGGAAAGGGAATTTGATAGTGTGAGAATGGGAAAAAAAAAACGGGTGTGGTGATATAAATGAAACCCCTCTTTATTTTATTTCATATCATATCTTAAGTAGAAAGAATACACACTTTAGGAGGTGCATCAAATCAGCAAGTCATTCTAAGTTAGGTCATATTATAAGTACTGTGGGTACGGCAATACCCTCATGAGGGACACCAAACAAATAGTGTTAATGTGCCCCACTCGTCAAACATGCCCCCACCTCATGTGATGGGTCTCCCTTGTGTCTTTTTATGCCCTTTCTTTTGTGTCAGGTGAGATTATTTTTTGAGTGAAAAATAGTTAAAGATATTTTTTTGAATCATCAAAAATTATTTTTTATGATTCTCTGTCACACGTGTGGAATAAGTTCCTATTTTAGGTTGTTCATCAGGATCTTGCCTAAGGTAGATCCATCAAGCTTGAGATGAAATTTAATGGTTATGAACCTTGCTGAATTCAATCTCATTTTTTGGTTCTATTATTTTTAACTTCATCAAATATATGAACTTTGTGTGTATGTATACATTCATTACTAATTTTTTTCACATTTATTTTCCATAGAAAGAGGGGTTTTTTGTTTTTTTGGTTTGACACATATGTACTTCTAAAACTTTGTGTTGATGGGAATGATGGGAGATTTGAGAGATTAGTCAGATGGTTGTTTGTGGAAAAGCCAAGGTTTTAATCATATCTTTCATACAAAATTTAGTTTTTTTTTTAAATGATTGAACTGGACAATTGATATTCCACCAAAGTAACAATCTTGTCAAGCCCCCCACGTAAGTGTTTTTTGAAATGTCACCTCATGTAACCACTATAACATGTATGTTAGAAAATACAGTGCTGGAAAATAGTGTGTGTGAGAGAGAGAATTGAAAGGGAGAGGATGAAATGATGTGTGTGTAAGAGGGAGAGCATGTGAGATTCAGATTGCTATAAACTGCATGTTTCATAGGATCATAGGAAGGGACCCCCACCCTGTCCCTTTTGAAGTTTTGATCTTTGTCCCCACCTACTTTTTCACTGTTCCTTTCCATTTTTTTTTTTATATCTTTTGTTATTTTTATTGTAATTTTGTCTCTGAAAAGCATGGATGGGATCTCACTCTCTGACTTTGGTGAATGCCTGAAATGACTAGTTGATATGACAATCACACTCTCCACCTTGCCTCCTTTTATCTCCTCTCCCCCAATATTTTGAGGGTTTTTATCATTAATAATATATGTTTTATTAGATTAAATGAAATATATATATTTTTTTATTTTAAATATGAATATGCATGGTTGATTTTTAAACAAAAATACATATTTAATTTATTACATATAATATATATTTTAAAAAAAATCAAAATATAAGAAAAATTTAGGTGGAGTTGCCGCATGGGATTGTCGCTAAGATTGTCTTTTTTTTTCTTCAGCTATTAACTAATTTTATCGAATTATTTGATTCAAATGAAGATTAAAACTATTAATATTATTAAATACATCAATGTCGAAGTAAATAATATTATTTAAAAAAAAAACATAAAATTTAATGACCATTAGTTATAAGATTTCTTATTTGAAAGCTGTGTATTTATTGAATTTTTTTATATTTGTTTGTAATGTGCAAGTTGCATGCCCAGCTAATTCCATATTAATTTTTTTTTCTCTCTTTCATTTTCAAGCCTGTATTTTTATTTCATGAGGGAATAGATTAAAGGATGTGCAAGAATGAAGATGTCATAGTTATGTTTATAATATAATATCTATGAAAAGAAAAGAAGGCAATTAAAGGCAGGTTTTGTTTGGAATCTTAAATTAAATTACTTTTTAGAGGACGAGGTGTACTTAAAAGGACTAGGGTTTTATTCTTATAGAATGCCATCTTCTGATTTGCAAATGAAACTTATGATTTAAACTTTTCATTAAAATCTTAATTGCACTATCACATGAATACACCTCCTTAAAAGAAAAATCACGTGTAATTATTGGTTGACAAACAAACAACATTAATTAATTTTAAAAAAGCCATACAACTTTAACATTACAACAAAAACCATACAACTTTAGTTAAAATGGCATGTGATTCAAAGGTTATAGTAGATAAATTCTTCATTTTAGCTACTTCTTGTTATATAGTATAATTGGATAGACATGAATAATTAGGCCATCTAATCTCTTCAAGTGAAAATTAGCAGCCGGCAAGATTCAATTATGAAGATCTCAGAATCCCATGAAATTTGACGTGTAGAAGCATTTGTAGAGTAGACCAGAATTAATCAATAATCATTTAAATTTAGTCAAATTCTTTCATTAAGATTATTAAATAATGGAATATACTATTTATAGTAGGTATTGGTATATCTATTTGTCTGTCTATGAAAATCAAAATTGAGTGCTATCAATTCTAACTGCCTTCTTTGTCTTCAAACTAATTGACTAACATGTTCGTTTAATAATTCAGATTTTCAAGAAATTCTGTATTTTGGCTTAATATATGTGTTTGTATTATAACCTACAGACATATATATTCATATTTTTGTCAATAATATTTGGGTTCTTCTCTTGTGAGAGTGGGGTTTCAAAATCTTAATATAATTTGCATTTTTTTATCGTTTTACTACTACATTAGGGTTCTTATGATTACACTCTATGTGTTAAACCCCACCCGACCCATCCAGTTGAATTGGCTGAACCCTTATCTGTTTAATTTGAATAATTTTGGTTTGATTTACCTTTAAAATCAGATGGTTAAAAATATCACAAAAAACCAGTCAACCCATAGATTGACTGACGATTTTTGAGAATCGGATACATGGTGATTACATTGGACAACTTGTTCATTATTCACATTAATTGTGATTAATTGCATATTAAAATATTAAATCTAATTAAAAAATAGATTTTATATAATAAAATAATGCTATGTTGTTAAATAAATGCTTAAAATATATTAAGATTAAATACTTGATTATTATGTAAAGAGTTTTTTTATAAATATTTTATTTTTTGAAAATTTATATGTTTAGTATTAATAATTAAATATTTATTATGTCATGATAATGTCACTTTGAATATCCGATCAATCCAACAAGCACTTAATCTGTTCATTTTTCTAATTCGATATGCGATCTTTAAAAAATTGATTTTTATTATTTTATGTAAAATGATTAGTTAGTTGTTTTTCTTTAATGTTAGGAGTGGTTAAGTCATTGGATATATTGGATTGTTGAAAGTGTTTTGAGATATATATTTTTTATATATTATCTACCTGATTCAATGGACTTTGAAGGTTATAAGTAGGGTTTCTTTAATGAAGGGGGAGGCAGTCAAATGTCTGAGAATCATATTTTTAAAAAGTTGTAAAAAAAACTGTACTTCAACATTTTTTTTTTTTGAAACATTAAAAAAGTCCATCTGCTCTTTCTCTATATCTCTTCTTTGTTTTCTGTCTACACTGCTGTATCACTAATTAAGAATTTCCATTAGTTAAAAATCTAGACAATTGCATAAATACAATATTAATCATTATCATCAAACCCTTAGTTCCATGTAACACATTATGTGCGCTTTGCAACCATTAACAGGCATCAGGATCTTCTGAAGATCGATCAAATGAAACCTAGCTTTCCATGCATTCTCATCAGAATCTTTATTTCTGTTCCACAGATCACAACACAATCAAACTACTGCCCAATAAAAAATAACATTTTTCTTTCCCCATGTTACAAATTCAAAAGGGTGGACGATATGATCATTATGTTCTTTCCCCATATAACAAATTCATAAGCCAAGCCGACATATACAATTAAGTAGGTCAAGTGACCTTTCATATATGGCACGCATGCATGAAAACTTAAAACACACAAAAGTGAATAACAAAGAAAAGCCCTTCAATTATACATTATACCTAACAAAATTATTAAAATTTGTAAACATGTCAGAACCCTAGCTCTCTTTACATTATCTGGGTTGGATATATAATAACATGCATGATGAATATGATTCAACCAAGTTCACTCTAAAGTAAGTGTGAATAACAGCATTGTTTGGGGGTTGGATTGTTATTCCTAATTATAAGATGGAGTCGACCAGATCATGTGCACCAAAATAATAGAAGCTGTTTTTACCCACCCTTCCTTCTCATGCACGGCCTCTGCCACTCAGAAACTGCTTCACTCCCCCCTACCACATATATTATTATAATAAACCAAAGAAAAATCTACTCATCTTTTACCACTGAAGATCCTCATCTCGTCATCTCTCTTAAGACAAACCATCCCCTCTCTCTCTGCATCTTCAGTGACTACTACACCACCCCTAGCTACTTATAATGGTCCTCCCTCTACATCTATCTCACAAAGCATCAGAGGTACACCCAAATGAGGATATGATATATGTATGTATGACACATTTTGATTTTTTCCCCTTTGTTTTGTCATTTTGGATGCTCTTCATGAGCTCATAGTAACTGATGCACAGTGTGAAGTGTACTCCTACAGATGGTTGAGATTAGGCTGTCACTCTCTCTACTGTTTAATGGATATATATAGAGAGATCCATATATATATATATACACACACACACACACACATAAAAAAATCAAGCATGAAATCACCACAGGATCTCCGGGAACCAGAGATGCTTAGTTGCAAACGTGTGAATGATTCCTTCTTTTTTTTTCTCCTTGTTCTTATTCAATTCTGTTCTCCCCCTTTCATGTATGCGTGACATCATTGACAATACATGAAAAGCAACCCTAACAAAAGCGCATCAATGAATGTTGTTTTTGCCCTTTGATGAGATCAAAACCAAGTTGTTGTTTTTATTCAATTTTAATTCTTTTATATTATAGTTTATCATTCTCGTGTCAATGTTGTACTCATTGGCATCTGAAACAATCACTTCCATAAGTATCTCAAGATCTTCACCACTTCGTCGTAAGAAGAACCATATTCATTGAATCATATGCCATGTGCATAAACTTCTTTCAAAATGGAATCCTCCTGTCCTAGGGATTCTTTATTGGATTATGTAAGTTTACTTTAAGATTCAGTGGCTAGTTAGCATAGGTGTTAAAGATGAACCAAAGTGAACCCTAAATATGAGATGGGCTCCAAAGCCTCGATCCTATGATGTGGGTTCAGTATCTAATAGAAGACTGATTTATATTAAAAACTGCCACATCATCATATGTTAAAAATGTAAGATGACCACAAGTAAATCCTGATCAAATTTGATGAGATGTAACCCTAACTGGATCACATTTCCTGAAACATGGATCATTGGATTTAGTATATGTTGAAACAATTGACATGAATATGATATAGTGCTAACAATCTTCTCTAAAAACAAGTTGTAGCGTAGTAGTACTGATAGTTTATGCAAATTAATGATAAGATCCAATATTGCAGTGTGGAGAGTGAAGATGCAATATTATACAAATCACACAAGAATATTCCCCTAAAGAGGTTATCTCCTCATGCATCAAATGCAATACATATCATCATAAATATACGGAAATCCAATGTGCCAATTTCTCCATCTCTCTTCTTTCCTGAGCCATTAATGATTAAGAAAAATAAATGTACAATCTCTGGATGCCCTCCCCCATAAAATCCTGCTCTTAATTCCTACCCATCTATCATTGCAATAAATGCAAATGGTGGCTCCAATAAATGCTTAACTGAACTTGCGTTCCCTCCAATCAAACAACTTACAGTACTACTACACTTGAAGGGTCTCTCCTGTGCATATGGTATCTCACGTCATTCAATGCCAAGCAACCTATCTGTGAGTGATATCATTAATTGCAATGGCCCCTTCTGGGATTGCTAGTACACAACACACTCAACTCGATTTCGTGTGCAACATTGCAACCATCTAATCTGTGTCAGTGAAGACAAAAGAAAAAAAGAAAAATACATAGATATGAAGGAAGAGAAAGGAAGCACAAGAAGAAGCAACACATACACACCAAATAAGTGTTAATTGTGTATATACAATATGTAGTGTAAGCTCCAGTCCATTGTACATATATACTGCATTCTTTCTTCTTTTGATATTTTATGACACTGCCTTTAATTCCTTGTTATATATATGTATATATGTGTACTAAGGCCTCTGATATCTTCCATGTGTATAACATTGTTGTATGAGATTCTGAACTCTGTTATGAGATCTTTCTTGATCTTATTCAAGATTTCTGAAGCAAACTTACATGATTTCATGAACAGGAAAGGATATCATGAAAAATTAAATAATCACCACACATGATACTGCATATATATATAAACTTAAACAAAGAGTGTTTGCTAGTCTTAGACATTGTATTCTTTTTAATTAAGGTATAATTAAAGAAAGGATCAAGTAGAAGAAAACATATTCTAAAAGGTTGTAATGGATTTGGTTTTGTATTAAGAGTGAAAAAAATGAGAGACAAGGAGGAAGGAATCATGGTTTTGAGAGAGAGAGAGAGAGAGAGATGGCACGCACACGCAGACATGCAAGATCCCAAGAAGGGAAGGGGGGGGGGGGAGTGGAGTTTCTTCAAATCCAAAAAGGGAATGATTTCATGGGCAGGCAAGAAAGCTGGGTGTGTTGAGAACTCCCATGATTTTGTTTGGGGGAGACAAAAAGCAGGATTTAAGGCGGTTGATGCTTGCAATGTTGAGCACAACAGCAGGCATATCCGGGGCTTCGCATTCCTTCGCATTGAACAAAACAAAGAATATTATAAATATATATAACTCATATAGTATGCTTGTGTGTGTGTGTGTGTGTGTGTGTGTGTGTGTTATACCAAGTCCACACAAAAGCACTTAAAAATATGTTGTGGCTCTTTGTAGTGAAGAAGGGGCTGTTAAGAAAAAAAAAGTGATGTTGTCTATCATTAGAACCTAACTGATTATCCTACCTTTTTAATTTTCTAATAGGAGTTAGTGAGTGGTGACTTTAGATGATGAAAACAATAATAAAGCGTGCAAACACAAATCAAAAAGCAAAGCATATATAAAGATCCCATTAATCACATAAACAACATACATACTAAACAGAAAGATGAAATCAAAATGCCAAAATGCACACCACCAGCCATTCATATGAGAGAGAGAGAGATTATTTTAAGGTATGGAATCTAAGGAATAAAATAACCACCTAGCTAATTAAAGCACGGGCAATGCTAGATGGTTTGTTCTTCTTCGAACTACAAAGTAGCAATAACAATAATAATAATAATAATAATATCAATATTACAAAATGACATAAGAGAAGAATTAGAAACTAGCTTATCCTAATCCAAATACAACAAACTAAAAAAATAAAAATAAATAAAAAAGTGGGAGAGGGTGGAACAACCTTTGCCCTAGTGCCTTAAGCAAAAATATAAACGTATCTCCAATATCTCTAAATCCCCACTCTCCCCATAAAGGCTTCTTGGAACAAGAGAAACAGAAAAGATGAAAGAGGAGCTATGATCATTTTAGAAGCCCTAAAATCCCTCATGCTACGTACTATTAGTGATCCCAACATGAAACCCCATCCATGCATGCATGCCCTTCATTCATCACACCCCCCCCCCCTCCCCCACCTCCAATATGAAAAATTAGGGTTAGAAGAAATTCATGCATCTAATCTAATGAAAACCCTGGATAAAAGGTTTGGGAAGGCCTTAAAAATTAGGGTTATTGTCACCATAACATATTATAATCAGTGCCAAGAAGAGACAGAGAAGAGGGGCTTGTTTTTCCAACCTAAGAAGAAGCAATCCTTCAAGAGCTGCAACTGATACCCTTCAGAAGGGTAGTGCAACCTCAACAGAAGCTTCGCCTGCGAGAGCGCGAACGGGCTTAGCGGGACATTGTCGAACCCAGCCCCTCTCATAGTCTCGGCCCACTTCACGAACCTCTCGTGCCTCTCCCTCCGACCGTCTCCGTCCATCGCAACGATGTCCTCGATTTCCTGTCCGAACCACACCCCCTCCACCGCCAGCCTCTCCCGGCTCCCGGGCGGGACCGTCGACTCTAACGAGTCGAACACCGCACCGTAGTAGTCCATCGCCTCCGCGAACCTCTGCATGAACGAAGTAGTACTTCCGTTGTGGCTCGCCTCCTTTTCCGCCACCGTCACTATCGTCGGCTTCAGCTTCTGCTTCACCCCGCGGAGGAACGCCCACATCTCCCGCGGGTCGTCCCGGACCAGCCTGTGCAGGTGGAGCACGCAATTCAAGGCCAGCGTCTCGTGCGGGCGCACGTCGATCATGTTTAACATGGACGACGAAGAGCCTTATGAATAAAACAAAGATGAAAAGAAATTAGAATGAAAGAGATGTAAATATATTCATAGAATTTTCTTTTCATCTTAATTTCATTCACCTTCCATACGAGGGAGGAGGAGAGGTTGGAAGTGAAAGCGGAGGCGGCCGAGAGACTGAGCAAAGGTCTCAAGACGGTCGGCGGTGCGACGGAGGGTCTCTGGGTCGGAGCCGGTGCCGGAGATGCGGATCGAGGGTGGGTCGGATGGGTCGGCCCTTTCAGCGATGGCCTGGAGGAGAGGGGGCCACTGGACACCGTGGGCGGTGTCGAAGTCGACGATGTGGATCGATTGGTGGCCGTCGACGGCTTCGAGTATGGCTTGGTTGGCGGTCAAGTGGCAGAAGCGGATGAATGGGGTGAGATGGTTGAGGGTAAGGTAGGCGTCGGAGAGGGTGGGGGATGGTGGTGGCGGAGGGCGGAGGAGGGTGTGGAAGGTGAGGCGTTGGAGACGGAGGGAGAGGGCGGTGGTGAAGTGGTGGACGAGGCGGTCGGTGGAGTCGCCAAAGGGGGAGGAGGAGGCGGAGAGGAGGGAGATTGCGCGGGAAGCGGAGGGGAAGTCGGAGCGGGTTATGAGGTCGGCGCAGGTGAGGAGGAGGTGTTTGATGTGGGTGGAGGAGGTGGTGGTGGTGGTTGGGGATGGAGAGATGATGGAGATGGGGAGGTGGAAGTGATGATCAGAGTGGTGGGATTGTTGCTGTTGTTGGTCTTCTTCATTGGGGTGGTTGAATGAGGTGAGCATCTCAAAGGGTGGAGGAGAGGTTGGTGGTGGTGGTGGTGGAGGAGAAGGAGGAGGGGGTGTTTGCATTGCCTTACTTTAATAGAACATCTGAGGATGAAGCAGCTCACTTGACAGGACATCATCTGCCAAAAACAGGGAGGTGGTAAGAGAGAGAGAGAGAGAGTGTGTGTGTCTATGTTTTGTGTGTTTGTGTTGTATTGTAGAGATAGTAGGAGTGGCAGTTTATCTATTGTAGACTCTCTGTTCACTCACATTCTCTCCCCCCCTTCCACATTCAATCTCTCTCTCTATAAACATATACATGAGTGTCATTTTTTTTAGAGTTTCTTTGTTTTTGGAGGGAAAGAGAGTTGAGAAAGGGATTTATACCTTTTTATGTCTTTTGGTGAGGTATTCTTTTTGGAATTTGTTGTTGCCCTTGGCTTTGGAGCTAGAAGAGAGAGAGAGAGAGGGGGGGGGGGACCTGTTTTTGTTTTTGGCTCATCAACTTGGAAATGATGAGAGGGGGGGGGGGGGGGGGGGAAGGGAAGGGAGGGGCAGATGAGGAAGATGGAATCTAATGCTGTCTGTGGATTGGGTGGTGATGGGGGGTGCATAGGTTGGTAGCAGGAACTAGTAGCATTGTAGAGTTTTATTGTAAAGAATTAAAGAGAATATATACATAGAAATAGAGAAAGGGGGAGATAGGAATACAGTGCAGTGTATAAAACTTGTAAAGTTGTAACTAAAAATATGCTCTATTTTTTTCATTAGGAAATACAATAATCCAAAGTTCAGGAGATCCTATACAATGTGTTTATACTCAGGATCAGAATTATTTACTGTAGACTCACTGTCATATCACCATATATTTATATTTTTGTTTACACATATTCAATATTATAATATGCTTGGAAGGAGGTGATGACACAAGAAAAGCTTTAAATGCCGAACAGAGACTGCACAAAACATATCCTTCCCTTCCAACCACCTATGTCTGTCTCTCCATGTTCTGCATCTTCATTGATGGTTTTCTCAGATAGATAACTTCTTTGAAGTGGACAATATATGTTTGTTAGTACGGCAAACACTGTTACAACAAGCAATCCCCTCTTCTTCTACGCATTAAATGCCCAAAATATGAGTACTGTTCACAACAATTAAGTGATCACCTCTATGTCTATCTCCACCTGTGTGTCTGGACGTTGAGGTTAAAATATCATTATTTTTAAAATTTTATATTTTAAATTTAATTTTTAAAAAATTACGTTTTATTAGATTTTCAACCGTTGAAAATTATGGTTTGAGAAGTTAAAAGCTAGAAATGTATTTGAATCTGAGTTTGAGAATTTTTAGTTTTTTAAATACTGAATCTATCTAAACTCATATCCAAACAGACCATAAATATTATTGAAATGTTCCATTTGTTTGGTTAATGGGTTTGTACAAATCTGCCCTGGTTTTAATTTGCATTTATGTGAATGAACTGAGGTGGTGCATCTAGCTAGCTGTGGTTGTGCTTTTTGGTTGCTAAAATATAAATCTTAGAGAGAGAGAGAGAGAGAGTGCTAAATGGACAGAAAGAACATTAGCAGAGAAGAGGACATAAATAACAAGGACAAATTGGGGTATCAGGAGATCAGTAAAGAAGAGGGGTGTGTTTGTGTTTATAAATAAGATACCTTTTCACAGGTGGAAGAGCATTTTATTTTATTATTACAACCTTCTCTCCAAACGCATCCCCTCTGGCTATATATATATACTATTATATAATCTCTGTCCAATCTCATGCTACTGAAAAATGTGAGAGAGATCTGAACTAACTTGTGGAGATCAATAACCCCCCTAAACTGCAAAGGAATCCAACCTTTCCTTGCACTCTTCTGGACAGTAGCAGTGGAAGGAAACTGAAAACAATAATAATAAAGTGTGAAGCATTACATGTATAGCTGCACTCAAGACATAAAGGTGAGAGAGAGAGAGAGACTGAAACCTTGTGTGCAGAACATGCAATGATAAAGTGGATCTCAATATATACACTCAGATATTTCACCTCTTCTGAGATAAATAAATTCAGTGATTTGACACCCAAAAAAAAAGTCCACCCTTTTCATTAGGAGTATCTTCTGAAATTCTTTTGTGAGGTCTATCCCTCATTCTTTCTCCCTTTTATTAAAATTATCTCGATTCTTTCAGTTTTTAAGCAGTTTTTTTTTTTATGTACTTTTAAAATCTTGTATTTAAAACTCAATTTTTAAAAAACAATATATTGCTAGCTTTTTAATTATTAGATTTTTTTTTTAGAAAAAAAAAAAAGGTCATTTAAACAATTAACACTAAACACTGAAAATATATTAAATCTGTACCTGAGAATCTTTTACTTTGGAATATGTCTAATTGCATATCCAAAATGACCTTAATCTATTCTATACTAATTAGACTAGACTGTTATTATATTATGTTAAGAAAAAAACATACTTTCAAAAAAAAATGATGGGGACTGCCAAAAGGGAATGCATGAATTACAGACCCTAGCTAACATTTCCCTTTCTATATGCATTACATATCTCAGCATCAGTTAAGACATTGCAGCTCTGCTACTCAAGAACCCAATATTGTCCTAATAGAGGGGAAAAGATAAACAGGAGGAAAGCAGACCATGTTGAATATATGATAACACAGAGGACTCATTTGGGCTGCAGTTTTGAGTGGAGTTGAAGGCAGGAAAAGGAAACACACTCAATAACATTGAGAGGAGCATTGGGGGGGGGGGACCATTTCCATTATTACCAAAAGCAACTGAAGATAACCTTATAAGAATGTTTTTATTTTTTAATAAAATTTATTGTAACATGTTGCATACAAAAAAAAGGAATTAGTAGCCCCTCACAAACCCACTTCTTATTAATTAGCTCTCACTAATCTAACTAAAACCTATGATATTGGTCCATTCCTTCTTTATTTTTTTGTTTTTTTGTTTTTTTTTTTAAAGAAACATGTATCTTCCAAACCCACTCGTGTATGGAACACAAAAGAAAACAGTACCCATGTCAGGTGTGATTGTTGATAATAAAATATATTTTATTCTGACCAGTTGAAAAAAAAAAAAAATCAGACAAAAAGAATAAGATCGAGAAGAAGAGCTAGGGGGGTGGGTTTTGCAATAACTTCTATTAGTTTTTTTTTTTCTTCCTTTCCATTGAGAGGTTGAAGTGATTGCGCATAAACAAAGTTTTCAGTGGGCGGTGTGTAAGGTGTATTGTTGTTTAATATATACACGTATTTATGTTTATATAATATATATGTGTGTGTGTGTGTGTGCGTATGTTGTGTTTTCTGTCATGGGAGGTTCTTCACAGTATCTTTTAAGTTTTCCTCCATTAATTCCATTCCCCAACTCCCTCATGTCACTCCCGACCCAACTATGTTTCAATTCCCAACAACTTCCGAAAATACATGCAAAACCACCTGTTGACAACTTATATCAATTTTTATATAATAAGTTTCCGGATCTTGTCTAGCTACTTCATTTTATAAACCCTAATACTATAGCTCGCACATTGTTATCCCAGCTTTGTGGGGTTATTGACAGAAAATAAAAATTCACTAAAAATTCATCGAGATAATAAGGGAATTTGAATCAAAGAAAAATTTATAGAAAAAATATTAATTTGTTATCAGTTTAAATGATGTTTATTTCTATAGTGACGAAAAATAAAATATTGTCTGTGTTTATGATAGAAAATGACATAAAATAAAATGTGTTGCTTGTGTCATCATATGAAGTGATAAACAAATAACAAAATATTAATGAAAATCAGATTTCTTCACTTTTAATTTCCTTCCGCAGGTGAGGAAACTTTTTTCTTCCATCTTTTAAAATAAATAAAAAAAAAAACAAAGAAAAAATAAGAATTTTTTTTCATTTTTATTTGACACAAGCACAGTGTTTTTAGGTTGTCGAAAGAAAATTTTGCTTTCCCTTATCACTTTTTTTTATTTTTCATGTAGCACAAACATATCCTAAATCTTAAATGTTTTTCTTATGTTAAAGTCTTTCCAAGTTACAATATTACCTTTCATACCATGGACAGCCGCATGTAAATGTATGTGCATGTGAACTTTTTTTTATTTATCTATAGTAAACATGATTCTATTCCTTTATCCTGCGTTTGTTTTGGGAATAAGCTCCCGAATAATCTCGGATAAGGGATAAAGCCCGTTTGGAAACCTCGGATAACCCCTGATAAAGTATGCTAGAATAAATTGGTATAAAGTGGTATATGGATTCTAACCAACCCCTGGAATTAAAGTTATCTTAGATTATTTCACTCAAAGAATATGTGGGTCCACTGTCAAATCAACTGTCATCACCTCTTATAAATTATCTATCAAATCACCTGTCATTATTTTTTTACCTTTTATAAATCCTTATCCATACTTTATTCACATTTTACCAAAACAACAAAACATTTATTCTTACGTTTATCAACGAGAATAATTCAAAACACAACCAAATACAAAATCACTTTATTTTTATTTATACTCACTTATGCTTGAATAAATATATATTTAAGAATAAATCTTATTCTCCTTTCAAACAGGGGGTTAAAGAGAAATGTCATGACTTTACAAAAAGGGATCACAAGAAGGATTGAAAATGACAACAAGATATAATATATGATCAAAAGATCAACAATAACCTATAGGTATATATATATATATGTGCATGTGAAGTTGCATATATAACTCATCCATATATATATATATATACACACATGTGTGTGTGTTCATTCACATGAAAATTGTTATGACACACATGCATGCATGCCATTCATAGGTTTCTCTTACTCGTGATAATACACTTTAAACCCTCGTTTTTCCTTAATTACATGTGAAAAAAAAAAAAAAAAACACAGCAAGTGAGTTATCCACATGTGGTACCATATGCAAAGTGTCATTCAATTCCCATGAGAGGGAGAGTAGTAATAAAAATAAAAATGGGTTGGGGGCCGGGGGAAGTGACAACCGATTGATTGCTGTCTTCCGTGTTATGAGTCATAATGAATGACACACACAAACACACTTTCTTTTTCCCATGCTTCCTTGTATTTTTTTTTTCATTTCATCTGCCACTTGTTTTGTCTCTTATTGTTTGTACCTTGTTCTCCCCCTCTATGCCTTCCCCCACCCCTCCCACCCTCTCTCTTATTTACTTACCAAGGTTCACAAGTCAACCTTTTCTTTTAATTTATTTTTGCACTTTTGGAAATTGAAGGGAGAAATTAAATGAAATGAAAGTAAGGAGAGTGTCATTGTCATTCCCTCCTTGAGCCCCTTAACTTATGTGAGAAGTTTTATTCGCACCATAGTCTTTTATCTCTTGTTTGATCCGCGGATAATTTATCCACACACATAAAATAGTAATGCGAGGACACGAGAGATGAAAATTAAATAAATTTCTTTTCTATTGTTTTTTTTTTTTTCAATTTTCAATTTTTTTTTTTATTGTTTGTCATCTTATTGGAAATAATTATAATTCTGGATAAGATAAATATGATAGTTGCATCTCTCACATGTAGTATGCAATGTTTGTTCTAAATTGACAAGTATAATATCACCAGTGGAAGATGACGCTGCTTAGCATTAAAGACTTGAGCAAATAGATTTGCGGGGTTGTTAACATCCAGATTAGTGAGCACATTTTCTATATCACTATGTAGTGGCATGGATCCAGGCGGTTTGAACAAAAGTCTTTTCTATTTGCTCATTTTGTTTTGATGGATGCGTGTAGCTCTTGACAAAAGGTTGTAATTTTTCTTTTTATTTTACTCTATTTTCTTTCATCCCCAATTTAAACATGTTCTATCTTAAACTATTTGAGAATAGAATATGACTACATTTTCTCAAAAACAAATATATCGCATTTTACCCATTTTAAATAAACATATTTCTTAATACTCTTGTTTGGGTAGAAAAATAGATGTGAAAGGGTAAAAAACATGTTTTTTGCCATGAATGATTGAGTATAACTATGCCATGTGAAAATAAGCTTATATTGGTATTTCAGGTTCCCTTATAAATCATGTTATTCCACCTAATATATTTTACTAGCTAGTATAAGAAGGTTCATATGTCAAATCACATGTCAATCACCTCTTATAAATCAGAAGGATCATATGTCATGTCAATACACGATCGATCAGATGGTATAATTACCTAATATATTTTACTAGTATAAAAATGTTCATATGTCAAATCACATGTCAATCACCTCTTATAAATCAGAAGGATCATATGTCATGTCAATACACGATCGATCAGATGGTATAATTAAGTTTTACAGCTGTGCACCAAGATGTTGATATATTGTTATGGTGTAGATGATTGTCCAACTTGATCTACTTCCTATATCACTATCTATATATAAAATACTTGCACCTCTGCTCACTCTTGAGTCTTCACAATGTTCCTTTTTCATCCTTATGTATAATTTATATCTTTCACATGTGTGTTTGGTTGCGCGATTGTGTAACGTTTGCGATTGCAGGAAGCTGTGTTTGCAATCGTACAACCAAACAGTTTTACTGTAACAACTTCCTGCACACAAATTTCAGACAAATAGTGTCCAAAAGTTGCAATTTTAAAAAGCTGAGGGAAGTGAGTTTCCTGCAGAATCACATTTAAAACTCAGATTCCTGCAAAATCAGTTTTACAATCGCGCAACCAAACGCACACTTAGGGTGGCGTTTGGCAGCGACGAAAAGCTGATTTTAAGTGCTGATTAATAAATGCAGAAAGAGGTTAGCTGATAATCTTTAGGAGTTCAGAAGAAAAAAAGTGCTTGGTTCAACGGAAAATATTAAGCAGTTATTAAGATAAGTGTGTTTGGTTGGCCACTTAACATATGTGCTTATTAGAATGATATTTTGATCCATTTTATAAGCACTGAATGTTATTTTGATGTTTAGTTGAAAACATAAAAACATGCTTATTTTGAGTAATTCAAATAGAAAGATCATTGGTATTTTTCATGGAATACATCAACAATTAATGCCACCTTGAAAAATGAAATAATTACTTGGAAGCCTACAACCTTAACCCAAATTCTAATCCAAACCAAGGAAAATGACTAACTAATAAACCCTTTAAGCTAGCCTCATTAAAATAACAAGAAATGATATCGTGTTCTCTTTTCATTTGTTAAGAGTGACAATTTCACCCAAAAAGCAAGGACCCTCCCCCCTCCCAAAAAAAAAAAAAAAAAAAAAACCCAAAAACACAATCAACCCAACAAATAAAAAAAACCCTAAAAAACCTACCTCAGCAAAAACCAAAAAGAAACAATCTATACCTCCCGAACAATGGAGGACAACACAATACAAATTATGATAATAATAGCACAAACAACCTACTGATCAAGCTTTTTTTGACTCCACCCCACCTCCCCTAGTCATTATCGAATAAAAAACCAAGAAATAAAAAAAAAAATGCCATAACAGTTATCCAAAAACCCCAAATCGGGTGGTGTTCACCTTGGAAATGCAACCAAAAGGAGGAAAATAGACCGATCTTCCCTAAAGATGTGAAGAGGAGGGGCCAACGAGCAAGCGAGACGGTGACAAAGGTCGTTCGTGGAGATCGGCGCAGCGTCTAGGGTATCGATCGGGGTGAAAATGTTGAGCAGGAGAGAGAGTGTTTGGGAAAAATAGTTTATATAATGCTGGCCTGCTGGGTAATATTTGGAATGTAGGAGGGTAAACTTGACTTTTGACAAGGGTTATGCTGCGTTTTGAGTAAAATAAGTGAGATCTGTTCCACTTAAATTTTGCAGAGTATTTTGACTAAAATGGATTTTATAAGCTCTGAACGTAGAAGTGGACCAAACACATAAATAAGAAAAAAGTGCTTAATTTCCGTTTTCAGCCTAATAAGTGCTGCAATCCATTCAAACCAAACACAGCTAGGTCTTCTATCTCGTATTCTCATGCTTTTCCTAAATCGGTAAAAGCCATACGCGGATATCCTATGATTCCTACTGTACCATATGTAGATAAAATTTATTATATTCAAACAAGATATTTTTTTTTTTTTTTGGAGGAAACTGTGGGCATCCATTCAAACAAGATTTATTATCTCTGCTCTTTGGTTTAATTATGACATAAACACAATGACCAAACTTACGTACCTTTTCCCTCCTCCACATATGCTTATACTTTAATTTGTTCATGGAATTAGTATCCACTCTCATTATGCTCTTTTGTGGGTACGGCCAAGTAAACAAAATTTAGAATACATTTTGGTTGTACGATTGTAAAATTAATTATGCAAGAAATTCTCCCTTCCCCCCCTCCCCCCCCCCAAACTTTTGAAAATCGCAGCTTTTGGATATTATCTATTTGAAATTTGTCTGCAGGAAACTGCCACAATAAAATTGTTTGATTGAACGATTGTAGAACAGCTTCCTACGAATATAAAAGCTGCCCAATCATGCAACAACACGCTGCCTTAAACTCTCTTTTAGATTTTAATTAAAAAATTATCTCCAGCCTTGTGTGCTGCCTTCATCAGTTTCTTTTTTTAAAAAAAATACACTCTAACCAAATACATATTATTATACAAATAAAATATATACTGAGATACATTAAAAAAAAATTATCTTTGAAAAAACAAAAAAAATAAAAATTTAATTTTTACATATTGTATTATCACAATATATAGGTGGTCGGGGGGCTATTTTTGAACTGCAGACAGACTCCAAGACTGACTGAGTGTAAATCAGTGGAGCCTGACTCATTGGTGGAAAAGATTCGGCTAAAAGCATTAGTTGGCATTATACACGCATTCCATGCACTTCATATAATTTATACAATTTGTTTCTCAAAGATGCTCTTTGGTTCCACTTCCTCTTTTGTTAATTAATAAGCATTAACATGCAAGTTGTGACTCATAAAAACAAACCTACCTAAAAGTGATCATTAGGAAAGGCAAGAGAATTAGTTAACTCTATTAATATATCTATTCATTAATAATTTTTTCTGCTATAACTTACTAGCAATGCTGCTTCGCACGCCTGTCATTGAAACTGAGCAGAAAAAAAAATTGGAAAATGGGATGATTACACAGGCATAATTGAGTTGCTTCATCTCTCATATAGAATTTTTGAGGATCTAATTAATCTAATGTATATGCTTATGTTTTCAAAAAAACTTTGGGTGATTAAGACATTCAATTCCTACTTAGTGGACTTTTGTTAGTGCTTAAGAAGATTAATCAGTGGTCCCAAGAAATATGTGCATGAATATGGACAGATACACTGGATTTTGGATCATTTTACAGAGATGGAGATATAGAAGTGTGAAAATTCATTTGTTTTTAATTTTGTAGTGTTTACTAAACAAAAATGGTGAAGTAGAGGCAGTACATATTGTTTAATTTCCATATATATTTTTTTTATATAGGAGGGATCCCCCGTGACTGATTTTACGATCGGGCTGGGAAGGCTACCTTCGCCTATTTAATTTTCATATATTACATCACATGCACTTCTCGTACACCATTATCTCATTGGATTTCCATCCTGGGAGATTCTTCTCCTCTTTGTTCTTTTTCTTTTTCTTCTCAAAATAACCACTACAAAGGAAGACCTTAACTTATCATCGTCAGCCTTGATTAATATAAGTGATTAAAGTTGATAATGACATCCATTTTGAAGGGATAGAAATACAAGGGACCAAGTAGAACTTTAAGAAGAATCTAGGTCCCAACTAAACCCAACCAATCCAAAAGAGTAGGTAAATTATCTGATTGGTATGAGAAGAATTTAATAATTAATAAGACGTATCTAGCTCCATTTTTTATATATTTTCACTTTTATCCTCCAAATATATATGTTTATGTAAAAATAAAGCATATAAAATATGTATATATTTTTATTGCTCAATCACTTCAGAAAAAGTATAAAACTTTATATAATGTCTCCTTAGAAAATTAGCATTTTCAAAAAAAAATAAAAAGCATAAATGACTGGATGGTTGTTACCCTTAAAAATATTAATATTTACTATCACAATCATTAAGCATTTACTAAAAAAAAAAAAAAACATGAACAATTGTGTAGGTTTCTTCATTTTGTATGTGATTTTATCATAGTGTATGACGTAATAATATATATTATTGTTTTTAGAAGAGTATAATTTTTGAAAAAAAGATGGTGTAGACTACATATTGGGCTACACAAGGATTGGACAAATTATTTACAAATATTTTATTTTGAAAATACGAAGATAAAGTAATATATAAATGCTTCGGTCATGAAAATAACTAGAGAGACAAACATGAAACACAATTTACTGTTTTAAGGTGTTCTTTTTTTTCAGTCTACTTGTTTAAGTTCATCATTGTCCAATATGGAATAGAAAAGCATCACTCGATTTTTAAACTCCCTGAAAAAATAAACAATAAAATACAAAGTCTACCTATTATTTATGGGATCCTTTTCACATGTAACTTTTTAAAACAAATGGAGCCTCTCCAACTTTTTAATACATGCCATTAGAAGAATAACAACGCAGAAGCTTAAAGGCATAGTTATTCAGTTATGACTAAACCATACTAATCACAGCACAGTTTATCTCTAGGACTCTACCAAAAGATTAAAAAAAAATTATTGTTGAAACTTATAGCTTATAGCTTTTAATTAAAAATAGACTGATATGACATGTTTGTTGAAACTATTATAACTTATAAATATCTATGCATATGATCTCAATAAACACATGAACACTCTCTCTATGAACACACTCTATTGAATTTTTCACTATGAGTGCATTTGGTTCGCAAATTATGTGATGAAAATGTCACAAAAATGCAAATACATTTCTAGCTTCTGTATTCCCACCATTATCCAGCTATTTCTACGCGCGGCTTCCCCGATGTACATCCAAACGCACCCTATGTTGTATCATGCCTCATGACTTATTTCTCAAATGTGTATACAGTCTACCTCTGACTGCAACTCCAGCATGATATATGCATCCTGCTAAGTACAACATTAATTCTCAATTTACAATTCTTCAATCTACTCCATCGGTGGACAAATAATCCATCAGTGAACAAATAAAAAATTGAATGACCCAATCAAATAATAAATATGAAGCGAATGAAATATGTTTTATATGTGAAAAGTTGAAAACAGTTCATTTTAGTCAAATAACAAATTGGTCTATATAAAAATGAATAGAATTTGTTTCTACAAAAGAAAAGGGGTTGAATCGTCCGTGGCTAACTATAAGGAACAACACTATAGTTGTAGCAGCTCATAAAAATGCGCCACGTAAGTCGAATGCACTGTGAACAAATATATTTGGATAGACTCTTATTGGTAAGAGTCTTTTTGTTGGAAGATTTACTGTGCGTTCAACTTACATGACACATTTTCATTAGAGGGTTGTTCCCTGTAGTTAGTCAGAGACAATCCCATTCCCACACACGGGACAATAGAATTCACAAGCAGCAATCTAACAACAGTTTCTCCCTCCCTTAAGGTGTGTTCAAGGAGGATGTGTTTAGTCTATAGGAGTGGGTGGTTTCTGCGGATTCTTCATGCAGCGGCAAAAATAGCCACCTCCAATTATTTGAAGTAAATGTTACAAATCTGTAGGCAGAGACATACCTATTCACAACCACTTCCTCTGGCTGGCAGATGACTTGTTATCGCCGGACAAGAACCTGGGAAGGTTTAGAAGGGAGTTCACACGCGTAACCCCCTCAAGTGCAGACCATTCCTCCTCCTCCGTTGAGATGCAGTCTGCAAGGCTTCTTGTTGGCTGGCACGCCCTTGCTTCTCGGGCCGTAACTATACCTTCATCTGAAACTGGCCTTTCAACTTCCCCATTTGCTTTTTCACCATCATCCATAGCCATTGCCACCAGTGGATCCTTTGGCATCTCTGTGACTGTGGCTTGGTTGGATGGGGTGGGTGGATTAAGAAACAGGCAGACTGCAGCACAGTCATCGCTCTTAGAGGTTGGAAATTTTAGGCGCCATGCTCTGACTGCGCAGTCGACAAGGGCCCTGGCAGCCGTTGCACGGGATGGTGCTGATGCCACTATATCCACCACTTCCTTGTTCGAGAGAACATCCCAGACCTACGCAGAAAAGCAGACATAAATACCACATAACTAGAGATTGGTAATCTACATACATAAATATGTACAGGAGGTGCTAATGATTCTAACAATGGTAATCAACACACACACACAGAGGCCCCTTTTTTTCCTGGATAGGTAATCTCTCTTGGATGCAAATATCACTGTCAAATCTGAACATGGATCTTGCAACACCCCCCCCCCCCCCCCCCCTTCCCCCCCTCCCCACTATGTAACTGAGATTACTCTTACAACTGCAATAGCACTCTGATTTGTCTTTTTCAATAATTTGGAGCAATTAATTCTGGGAATGGTGGGTGCATGTACTAGACATAAACATACTGTCAGAACAATAGAGTAATCTTAGCTTTTGAGGAAAATGAGAAAAGATGCTTACATCCAAGTCTAGTGGTACTAATTTAAGTTAGAGGATGATTAATGAAACAAGTAAAAATCTGGATTAGCTTTTCATAGGAACACAACTAAAATGGCTCTAACAGAGAAATATACAACAAAAATGCTCTCTCTCTCTCTCTCTCTCGAGAAATGATAGTGAAATCAGTAGTCCTGACGGTGTCAAAAAGGGAAGAAAAAAACAATTTGTTTTTTTTCTATATTAGGGGGACCCCCCGTGGCTGACCTTACGGTTGAGCTGGGAAGGCTACCTCCGCCTATTTGCCCCAGTCCCACGAAAAATTTAAGTTAAGAGCCTTGCGCTCTACCAATTGAGCTAGACGGGCTTTATTAAGAAAAAAAAAAAAATTGTTAAGTGAAAGCATTATTCCAAGTCAAGATGAGAGCATTGGCTTCCCAGGTGTTCAATAATTTGGCAACGGATCATCGTAGATATTATATAATGGACAGGGTTCTGAGCCCTGACATTAAATTGAGTTCATGTTTCATTTGTTCAGATGTGCATCAAAGAATTTTTTTTTTTTTATCAAAAAAAGTAGAAGAATTTACCCCATCTGTGGCAAGAACAACAAACTCATCTCTGTCAGTAAGATGATGATAAGAAATGTCTGGAACAGAAATTAAACCAAAATCCTTAAGACAAAAATCTCCAAAAGCTCGAGCCATGGCTAACCCAGGGGAATCACTATTAGGCAACCACAATCGTGCAACCTCTGGCTCATCTTGCAAGGCAAAAACCCTTCCTTTGCATTGTTGTATTCTCGCAGCTTCCCCTAAAGAGTAGACAGATAATGTAAGTGTTTCAGTATGGCAAGATATGACTAACTTTAATGTGCATGCAATCATAATCAAACCAAAATAAATTTACATACTTTAACAATATTAAGATACTTAGATTTGGTGATCACATTCTAGTGGATAGAACAAGACTACAAGAGGATGTTTCTAGAAATTAGATTTGAGAGATTCTCCTCATCCAAGGACATTGTTTCCTTAAATATATTTACATTAAAGGGATTCAAGTAGACATACTTGGAAGATTTGGTTTCAAGTCCACGGTCAATTGTACAGCAACCAGTGAATTATCTTTATCTCTTGTGCCCAACACAGCTCTTGAGTCACCAACATTCCCAATAATAAGATCCTGTCCCTGAAGAATTGCAAGTCCTATAACAGCCTGCGAATGGTGAATATGGAAAAACCAATGTTCAAAAACTCAGACTATGGACCCAGCTCGGAAGAACAGTGTGTACCGAGTCCAAAGTCAAATTTTGTGGGAAAATTGGAGAGTTTACATCTGAACCAGATGATTCTTCGGTAACTCAGCCAAATCTAATGCCAAATGACAAGAGTTTCTGAACATTGGGTAAACAGAAAAACAGTTAGATCGTAATTGGTAAAATATACCTGTTTTATCAATGTCACTGCAGTAGTTCCACTGCAGAAACAATCAATAGTTGGGCTCATTTTCAGTTCTTTATCCATCCATTTAAAAGTATTCAACAGAGATTGTCTCAGGGCAGGAAACATCTCAGGAAGCTTCTCTTTCTCGTCTGCATTTAAGGACTCCTCCCATTCTTCATCTATGCTAATAGATGCCATTTCTTCCAAATTCATACTTCCAGGCACACTGCCATTCTGATGTGGACTGGAGCAATCACTCATGTTCGAACTCCACTGTGTGCTCAATTTAAGAGGAAGCAAATCTCTGACTTTTTTGGCAACCATATGTCCATGTGGACCATGACCATCAAAAACTCCACAGAAGATAGTGTCATTTCTTGAAGCAAAATTCTGCAACTACAACAAAATAGTCATCAATGATTCATAGAAATTCAATGTTCTTGATGTTGGATCTCTCAAATGCATGATCTAACTAACAAGAACGGAAACACATATCAACATGGCATCTGCATGATTGACTTAGCGGGCGTAACTGCAATGCAATAATGTAATAAAAACCATTTTTTAAAAGAAAAAACAAATTAATGGAAGTAAAAACAATAATGCATCCAATTCATATGAATAAATAAATAAAGTGTTTTCAAAATAAGCCAGAGTTATTATGCTCCAGCTCATCCAGTGACCCAGGCAGCACTGCGGTTGTGATGTCTTGATTAGTCAAACAATGATAATCCTTCTTTTGGAAAAAGATCAGTAATTCTCATACATCAGCATAGCCAGTGAGAACAAAATAGTTTTTCTCATATAACATTTTAAATATGCTACATGCAAGCTACAGTCTACAACTAATGGAGAAGCAGTTTTGTAGACAGACCACTTCTCCCACATTAAATTTAGCTTACAGCTTCCCCAATGATCCCAACATACCTAATGACATTCAAAGACTCCATGGAGCTTCTCACTATATCTGTTGTTTTTTAGATTCTGACCGAAAAAAATCAAATTGGAGTTTCCACCATATACATAAAAAAAAAAATCAAAGAAACACCCACAAAGAAACATATAATTAGAAAAATATCCAGTAAACTGCGTTGATTAAACTACATATGTACAAAAAAAACATCAAAGAATTCAATTAGACAAAACATAATTCAAAGAAAAAGGAAGTATCAAAGACCTAGAATTGAACATAATTATAGCCCCCAAAAATTCAAAATTTTCATGAATCAAACCAACCAATAGTAATAAAAATACCATCTTGTCCAAATACCATGAAAAAAAAAAAAACCCAAATGAAAACAAGAACAAAGAAAACACCTTTTCCGATCAAAAACCAAAACCCACCTCCCAAACGAGCATGGCGTCCTGGTTGGTGCCCTTCCTTCCCTGCTGGGTGAAGAGACAAGCCACTTCGCTCCACCCATTAACGAACATCCTCCCCGGGACCCTGTGAAGCTCGTCCTCACCAACCACATCACCTCCTCCTCCTCCTCGGGTCCGACGATCGAACACTCCACCCGTGACATCCCTTTCGGAGGTCTTCCGCCTCCACTTCTTCGACCCTCTCCCGCCAATTGGGGAGGAGGAGCAGCCAAGCGAGAACAGAGTTGGGTCTCTCCCCTGCTGCGAAGAGAGGCACGAACCCATCACGATATCAGGCAAAATGAGAGGAAAAATCGATTGGGGGGAGAGAAATGGAAGCAAAGGTGGGGCTTTCTCACTCGGAAATGCTTTGGATTTTCTCTTTATGAGAAAGCACAGCGAGACAGGGAGATAACCCAAAAGAAAAACAAAAAACGGTCGGAAAAGGCGATAGAAAGTGAATTTTTGTTAATACAGGAGAAGGTATTTTTTTAAGTCTATCTAAATTATATTATTTAATAATCAATCCTCCTATCTTTCATGTATTTTTTTAAATCCTTAACTTTAAATTTCTATTTTGTTATTAGTTCATACATCAAACATTTGTTTTTTTAAATAGTTAGTATGTGAAATAAGATTTTTATTTTTAAATATCTGTAAACTATATTATTTAGTTATCAGTCTCTCCCTTCTTCATATTTTTTTTAAGTCCCCAATTTCAAATGATTTTTCTAATTAGTCTCTAGAAAAAATATCTATATGATTTTATAAATATTTTGATATTTGAAACTTATATACGATATATTTTGTGAAATGTCTAAAATAAAACTGTATTTGCATTGTTAGATATTCAGTGACAATTTCAGTGTTTTTCAACATTGCATATGCCTACCCAATCGAGATTACATTCTCTTATAGCATTAGCTGTCTAATTAGGATTGATTACATATGTAAATTTAAAAACTTTTTCATTATTGAATTTTGATTTAAATGCTTTTTTTCTTGGTTGAAAATTGTAAAATATCAAATTAAATATTTTGAGTGTGTTTAGAATTTTAAATTTAAAAATTTAGATGCCATTAAAAAATGTATATACTCAATGAAAAAATTATTTTGCATGGTTCTAAACTTTTGTTTAATTAAAGATTTAATGTTTTTATGAGAATCTAACATATTTATATTATTTATTTTACATTTAAGCTATTATTATTTTAATTTTTATTTATTTTATTTATATTTGAAATCTCATTAATGAAGGATTTGAGATTTTCCCTCACTGGTATAGAATCTTGACTACGCCACTACACATCATCATTGACCTAAAGTATCAAATGATGAAAGTTGAAGATAGGCTAAATAAGAAAATCGATATCCTAGTTATAAAAATATTGAAAATGATTTCATTGGAGTTTATTTCATTTAGAAGATGGGTAGTTTAGAAATTTTACTATCTATTTGCCCCAAATAGACGGACATTTTGTGCAAGGAATAATAATGAAAAAATTATTAAAAGTTGAGAACTTAAAATACTATATAAAGCAGGGAGAGATCGATCACTAAATAGCATAGTTTATAGGGACTTAAAAATTTAAAATTTTAAAGGTAGTTTAAGAATTTCAACTATCCATCACCTCAAACAGAGAGACGTTTGGCGGAGGGATTAATAACAAAATAACGTTTGAAATTGAGGAATTAGAAAAAATATGAAAAGGGAAGGATGAATCACTTAATATCATAATTTATAGGGACTTAAAAATACAAATCCTTCAAAGATTAATGTTTTAGGATTTGGGTGGACTTTTTATTGATTGACGGCCCAGAACATCCAGAGGTGAGTAGGGGCGGTTAAGAGAAGAGGATTAAAATATTCAAAATTCCAAAAAATGTTGAGAGGATGGAAGGGTACTTTTGCATCGGTAGAAAAGTGTTTATGTAATTGTGTAATTAAATAGAAAAATTGAACCGCTTTCTGCAGGTAGATTTTTAGTTAAATAGTGTCCACAAGCTAAGGAGAGCTTCTTGCATAATTAATTTTAAACCCAGCGTTGAAAGAAAATTAATCTTGCTTCCAAATGTTGCTTGATCGTGAGTTGATCACAGCCGTGGCTTCTTCTTCTTGTTGTTAATGGGTCAAACTCGGCAATCCATTAATTTGTTTTTTTAATTTCTTTTCATGTTTGTTTCTTCCACCCTTTGAAGCATGTGGAAGGAGAAGCCTAAAAACTTGATCAATAGAGGTAAAAAAAAATCCATATAACCACTGTAATCTTTCTGATATCCATATAACCCCTTATAATCTCAATATATCCAAATAACCTCTTGTAAACACACCATAAATATAAATTACTCCTCGCGGTTAAAAATTCTTTAACATAGTTAGAATATTCCAGACATGTTTGGTTATTTAAACAATAGTTAATAAATATATATTCTTTTAACTATCTGAAAGCAACCAATAATTAAAAAAAAAACCCCTAAAATAGTGTAAAATTAGAAATATGAGGGTTTTTTTTTTAAGTATTGACTGTTTTTCGGTGATTAAATGAATATATATTTGTTAATCATGGTTTAGATAACGGAATATGTCCGAAATATTTCAACTCTGTTAAAGAATTTATAATCGTAGGAGGTTATTTGTATTTACAATGTGTTTACGGGGGTTGTATGGATATATTGAGATTGCATAGGGTTATATGGATATCAAAAAGATTACCGGGGGGTTATATGGATTTTTCCAAAAAAAAAAAAATGTTATTCACGTTCACTGAATTTTGCGTGTTAATTAAATTGATTCAGTCACGTCACATTCATAAAATAGTTGTTATCTATAACTTTCTATTTTTCTCCATCCACATTTTTTTTAATTATACAAAAAACACCCGTTTTATTTTTTATTTCCTTCCATTCATATATTGTCTGTATGTACATCAGTGTACATGTTACACAATAATATTGAACTATTATTTTTTTGAGAAAACATGGACATACCTATTTTAAAAGTTCAACGCAGACAATGTTCGAATGAAAGTTACATGAAAGAAGAAGAAGAAGAAATCTTGTGTGGGCATATCATAATATTTAACTATTATGATTACGGAGATACATAACAATATTCAAGGAATAAGATGACAGTGTATGATTTAACAACGTATACAATGCATAACAATATACAAAACATAATAATCAATAAAAGAAGATGTAATGATATAGAGAAAAAAAAATGGTTAATTTAAGAGTGTTTTCATATGTTAAAAATAAATTTAAAAAACTGAAAAAACAAAGAGTTGCAAAAATACTTGGGTGCTAACTGCAGTTGTTACTGCAATCTTCATTTTCTTTCTTGTATACACACACACACACACACAAGATTAGTTTAGACTAATATATGGAAGATTAGAAAAATATAAATTATATGTATTCAATTTTTTTTTTTTCGCTTGGTATTCAATTATTTGAGAATGCATACTTATATCTATCTTAAAAAAATGTGTCTGACACACCCGGTTTCTTTCGACAAAGGATCATGAAGAACAACAAAAGTCAAAACACTTGTTTTGCTTATTCATGTTCAATAAATTGGGATGTACATAAAAAGTTCATAAACTGGTCCCCTGCTCATAATAAATTCACAACAGCAGCAGCAACAACAGATAACAGTAACTTGTGAGGCGGTGCATCGCAGATACCCAACTACCCTATCTCTCGTGTAGTCATAAAGATGGAATTTTCAATTATGATATTGGTTTCAGACATCTGACTTAAGGGTAGGTTCTTGTTTTTCTCTGCATTTAATATTGTTTGTATTTTTGTATGCTTGAGAGCCCCACATTTTTTGTTTTCTAAGCAAAGGTCATAATGCAAAATAAGCCTTGCATGAATAAAACAATGTTGGCATACGTGTACGTGGGTTTATTTATTGGGATTTTTGCATATATACTCCTCTTAAATTTCAATTTTATCAAAATATCCTTAAAAAAATCCACAGTGCAAAAATAACCCTAAAAAATATTGAGTGAGTGCAATCATATACCCCTATACCATATGCCGTGAAAAACTCTGAATTAACTATGGTTAAAAAGCCTAACTCTACATGTACATTGACCTAAATGCTTTTACTAATTCTGAAAAAACAATTGCATAAATACCCCTCTTAAAACCAATATTTTCAAAATTACCTCTATTATTTCCAAAATTACATAAATACCTCTAAAATTTTAATAATTTGTGCAAATTTGACCCTCCGTTAGTTTTTTTTTTAGAAACGCAGACCGAACCATGGTTAGATTCTTAAACCTACCATGTAAAATGACCAGTTTATCATTCACTTAAATCACACACCCTACTCAATCCTGCATGAAAAAAGGATATATATATGCAAAAAAAGCATAAAACTCACTTCGAGTAACTTGAGGGTAGAAGGGTCATTTCAACGCCTATAATGGAATGAAAATGAAAAATATTAACCATACTAGATGAAATTTGACCATGAGGGCACGGTTGCACTCACTTAAAGTTTTTTAGAGGTATTTTTACACTGAGTTTTCTCAGGTATATTTTGATAAAATTGAAATTTAACAAGGACATATATGCAAAAATCTCTTATTACTTTTAGAGAAAAATTCAAATAACCCCCCTGTGAACCGCTTGAAATTCATATGACCACCTAACTTTTCTTAAAATTCATATAATCCCCTTAATAACATCTA